>CM054001.1:787200-1987200 GCA_028641665.1 Chelonus formosanus
CAAAATTGGCCTACACCATTTCAACCAATCTCCAGAAGGATGACAACAGAGCAACCTGCAAGCCACCAAAAACACTTATAATATATATTGTAAATTATATTGTAAAATATATTGTAAATGAGTTATAAGAGGTCAATCATTGTAAACCGACAGATGAAAACTAATTTTAAATAATTAACCATGGATGAATTGAGTGTGACTAATCTTATTGTAAATGTTTTGATTTTACGAAACGTCGTACTCGGTCAAATTCTGTCACTTGTACTACCTTCTAACGCGAGAGGTGTAATTTCTGAGTGTATTTCAATTATTTTATATAATTATTCAATACATACTAAGACAAGTGGCAGTAGTTTTCGTTTGTTGTCTCCGGAACGAGAGTGCCCTCTGGTGGTTGAATAATGAAAACACCACACTAATCTACAGTGAAAACATCTACTTTGAAGTCTTACTCCAATCGGTCATAGAAACTCACAACTTTGCCGATATTCAACCTATGAAGGACCTCGTGTTACCGGCAGTCGGGAATATGGAGAAGCGTCTGCATCGACACTCAAACACAACATTTGCTGAGTTTGCCGCAGGGCGACATTGCTCACAGCCAAGCGGTGGGCGGAGCCTGCGAGATGTGCACGCTGACTTATTCCCTCCACAAAGCAACACCACGAGACGTCGAGCAGCAAACAGACGCTCAACCGAAACCGCAGTTCTTCTCGAGATTGAAAAGAAGAATCATGAAATTGAAATGCTGCGTAATACTACACAAAAGTCCGGCTTTTCAACCGGCGAAAGAAAACGCATCGTGACACGACTGTAGGTTGTACTAGTCTGCAAATAGTCAAGACCCGTTATCCAGGTGACGACGGAAAAGGCACTAGGCAGGAAGCAGAGCATCCTAAGGGCACTGACAAGTCGTCGTGCACATCCCGAGGGTGGACTGTTAGTCATGTGGGCAGTCGGACGTCCGAGGGTTACAGATCCTGACGCCTGAGGCTAATCAACACCCGAGTCCGAGTCTTACAAGCAGCTTACCATCATCAGAAGCAGTTTTGGACCAGCATCATCTCCAGAGTACTACTGGCAGCGTGAGGTTATTTTGTCTCCTATCTTGTCTTTGGAAATGGGCGATGCCGTTGAAAGAAGATTCTGAAGCCTACACTTACCTTTACTAAGTTTTGTGACGGTTGGTTTATATATCGATGGCATATGCTAAACGCCGTTGTTTGTCCGTCGCTGGATATTCTGGGTTATTCTATTATTGTATCTAATTTCTATTCGACACTTGGTATCATCGATCTGTGGTGTCATTTTCTTTCATCTATCGAGTACTACTGTAGCACTGGTATGTCAGAGATCTACAGAAAAGGACTTCTGAGTAGATAGTCCACCGTAGTAGTATGGAGCAATTTTGGCGGACCCCACTCCTATCCCCACCACAAAGTAGGGATGAGATTGTGTCCGTCGGAGCCGTGCCGTGGGCGCTGGGGGTAGTCACGTGGCGTGAAATGGGGGTACATCTTGACATATGTAGAAGTAATTATATTTATAATATCGCGGTATAAGTAGGATTTTTATCGTATCAGCCTTGTTTTGAATTATAAGAAATACTATGAGTACCTAAATTACATGAAATTATTTAAATATTCATGTATCATTAGCGCATGCGTATAACAAGAGCCTTATATTGCGATCAAATGCCTGAGATGCATCAAAGAGCATCGAGGTGCCATCTAACGTAAAAAAATATAGCGCGTGACTCAACGAGTACGTTAGCAGTGCCTGTATGCAGTCCGTTGTTTCGGCGCAAGACATGAGGGTGCCGTGTGGCGGGGCCTGATGCCTCCGCTGCGAGCTGTCAGAGTGCAATTTCTAACGTTCAGACCAGCCTTGCGAGGGTTTATGAACGGACAGCGTGTTATTACCACTCCGTCCTAGAGGTTTTCACAGACCCATGAATGCTTTTTTTGAGCCAATGAGTGGCGTCTGTGCGAGCTACGCACAAACGCTTTTGCATATATGTAACGGTTCTGCGCAGACTATTGACTTTGGCATGGATAAGTACGTGTCATGAAGGGATGATTTTATTTTTATTTTGAACAGGGTTGTTCATTTAATCATTGATTTTATAGTTGCATATATTTTAACATTTTTATAACTATATAATAGTACATAGCCTTATTTCTACATAGACATGATTATTTTTGCATATATTTTTATGTGTGTAAAATATTTCATTTTTTTACTTCTACATAAACATATTTGATATAATTATATCCCGTTACCCACAAAATCATTTTTACGTATTTAACACTTTTTTTTTCATAAAAGACTCATAATATTCACTTACAATTTCATCGTTTTCGGAATATTTTCGACTAAAGCAAGATAGAAAGTCACCCAGTGGATAATTAATATACATAGCATGCAAAAACATGATACAATATTGATCGCAAACTTGAGAATCTTCTTGTTGTAAATGTTTGATAGAGTGTCGAAAGTATCTGCGATTCTCTCTAAGTCGTCTAAGGTGTTCTGGAATAATTGGTGGCAGTCTATAGCTGTCGAAGTAACAGCCGACTCCATCTCAATTGACGTACATGGCAATCTAGTGTTGCCCTGGTTGCTTGTGACTATCAGTATTAACGACAAGTGCCGTCGGTATCGGCCACACCTTCGGGATCTTGACGGCTGGATACACGACTATAGTATATTCCGGGATATATTAGATGGCCTCTATAATTTAAAGTGTATTCATCACATGCTTCGCATCAATTGTCCTTCAGATTTTTCAGCTATTGACAAATTATTTCGGAAGACACCAGGTGTTGTCGAATAATTTTCCAACCAAGCACTATAATACCATGCAGCAGATATTGAGCAGTGGCCCGTAAAATTGTGTTTTAGACCAGCGTGATATAAGCAAACGATCTCAACGGTTGACAAATCAGTTAATGATGGTTTACTAGAAATATCGTCGATATTTATAATTTTTCGGTAAATGACTGTCTTTAATAAACGTTTTTGGATGAACCCTGATTCGTTAAAGGACAAACCCTTGTCAATTACATCGTGCGCAATATTTAGACGTGAATTGAGAGCTTCTTACTGATAACTTTTGCCCTACTTTTTTTGAACCACAGAACACTCCTAAATAAGCTGCCTAAAAAACGACCGATCTCATGACCTCTTTGATGAGGTGTTCCAATGTAAATTGGACTAATGCCACTGTAACTACAGCGACCGAAGACATGCTGTGAAATATCGTAGTCGATTTCTTGATACATATCTATCTTAGCCTTTTGAAGTGTTGCGTTACTGTCAGCGTACTGTGTTCAAATGGTATAGGTTCACCAAACCCATCTCTTATATCTATTTCAATCGTACTAATGTACGTTTTTAATAGGGGTATATAACGCATTGTAGAAAATGACTCCATTTTTTTTTAACCACATGCATAGTTATGCATATTAAGAGGCACTACACGTAATAATGGCGACTGTACATCTCCCGTTATATAATTTTCACAATTATCCGTATAAACAAATAAGCTGCAAAGTCGAAATGCAAGGATACTTGCAGGGTGAGTGCTGTGAAGATAAGCTAATAGTTCAGGTCTATTCTTTGCTGGAAAACCGAAAATCTGTTGGAGATAATGTGATAGTTAGAACAGGCGTATTCCATCAGAACTGTCATCACAAATTATCGTAGTTTCAACACCGCCACCAGGGTTCATTATCAATTTTATATGCTCGTTGATAATGTCGAGTTTATTCAATTCATCAATTAGATGATTAAGGGTTTGATATACACCAGCAGGAATAAGCGACTCATAATTTCCTGCTTTGTCAAAATCATAAGTATCAGCAACGTTGTCTTTCACGAATTCTAGGATATCGATGTTATGTATCAGTGAAAAAGTAACATTATGTTTTGCAGGCATATTCAAAAAATTTATAGAAATGCTTATTTCTTCCAAAGACACGCCCCACTTCCCAGGTAATTAAAGAGGATGTGATAATTGCGTAACAAAGTGCAATGTGGTATTTTCAGGAAAATAAATCATGCTACTATCACTGGGTAGAACAATGTGAAACTCGTCTCTTTGGAGTGTCATCTTTATTTTCTTGATTTTTGACCTACTCTTGACAGCTTTTCCTCATAAGAAATACCGTCTACATTCTGATGGTTCCGATCTTGAAGTATATACACTGCGGGCTGACAAAATTTTGACACCCGAATTATTTTAAAAATTTCTTCGCTCCGACACTTGTATAACCTTTCATGAAAGCAGCATTTGCTTTATTGATGTGAACTAGATTACGAACGTCATATTTAGACATTTTCGATACTTTTTTTTGCCACTTATCATTTTCATAACGATGTTGCATATTCCGAAGGGCTACTAATTCATTCTCAGAATCAATTTTAGAGCACATGAATTTTGTTGCACTGTGTTTAGTATGATTGTTTGCTGAGGCAATTTTCTGTAGAACATTAATGTATCTTTTTGTGCGGGCATATGTAAAATGACGCCACATTCGCTCTTTTAAAGTGTGATTGAAACGTTCAACAATAGCAGCTTCGACCTCAGGATTTCTCACTGTTCTGAAAATAATTTCTTTTTTATATAAATCCTTTTGAAAATCACGGCCCAGAAATTCTTGGCCTCGATCTGGTTGTGATATGCGTGGTAATCTTTTATTACTACGTTTAAAAATCCGTGCCATTGCTCGTGCAACAGGTAAGCTTGTTTTGTCATGTAATGATTCAACCCATACAAATTTACTTAGGCCTTCAATGACGACTAATAAATATTCAATATTGTCATCATAAGTAGCAATATTAGGTAGATCAACTAAATCTGCTTCCCATAAATCGTCTACATGTGAAACATTATACATCCGCCTTTGAAAACGACGTCTCGTCACACGATGTAAAGTATAAGCATCTTGGTTTTATAACCATTTTTTTATTTTATTGTGAGGTGTATTTTTTACAGAATTTAAGAACCACGTTGCACCAGATAAACCAGCAGGGCGTTCGGGACTATAATATATTTTTTTTAGGGCTGTCATTACTTGAATGAAAATTTCAACCAACGCTTTTTACACTTTAGCTTTGAAAGACCTGAGTCTCTCTGTGATTTGGCGCTGCGTGCACTTAAAAAATTATCTCCCTCATTAATATCTGACTCACTTTGCGGTCTCATTGACGAGAAACCTTCAGCTCTTATATCTGGTGTTGTTGAGAATTAATTAATTCTCAATTCAAATAATCAGCTGAGGGAACTCCGACGGCCATCTTGATACTGGGTCGAAAATCAATCGACCAGACGATCAATAAATTCTCAAATTCTAGTCACTCAATTGACTAAAATCTTGTGTCAAGTTTGACCTGTGAAGTTCCTGTCGGCTTCTTCGTTTCCTGTTCTCGAAGACATTCGGACGCCATTCACTGTTATTCATCAAAATCTAATTCTTGTGAGACAATCTGTGAAGCTTGTGACATTCAAAGTAATATCAATTATTTATCTAGTCATTCTAAAACTTAATCAACAAATATTTCAAGAAAATTCATAGTATTTTCGATATATTAAATAAAGTAAATTTCCTGTTCTGTTCATATTCACGTAACTACGCCATTCTATTCATTCTCACAAAAATCTAGAATTTCTGAGTCAATCTTTAGTTCTTGTGCATTTCTGAACCAACAGACATATTCAGTACTTAAGTCATTAATTAAACCAAGTGTTAATTTTGGACATTCAAGATTTATTTTACCTGAAATAAATTGCATTCACTTCGCATAGCTAGTTAGGCTAACGACACGTGCACAATCATATTCTTGCTTGACTTGAGAAGCGTGTTAAGCTCGTGTGGGAGGTCAATAATACTGAACACACCAAGTCAAGCTAATTAATAGACATTCATAAACATTCAGTGATAAATCAATGACAGACATTCACCAAGTATTCGAGAAATCAAACTTGTATTATTGTGTACCTGTTGATAGTATTAAATAAACTTGTTATAATTTTTGTTAAACTAAGACCTGTCTACCATTTGCTCTGACCCGGCGTACTCATCCCTATCCTTAAACGGTTAGGCTCATTTCATTTTTGAGAATTCCTAATAGGTATGATAAGCCGCCGTCTACGGGCTGAGTGTGTCGGCGTAGATGTGCCTACTATTACAGCATAGGAAAACTCTTTATTTCCTATGTACTCGGGTGGCACAAAGCATCTATGAATAACGCGTGCAAACTGATCTCTGCCTATAGCATATTCATTTTTTCTGGACCTCATAGCATCATATTACAGGTCTGCAATATTTAAACCTGGGATAAAACTACCTGCAACACTGACAACATTTGTATTATCTCATGTAATAATATCATCAGGCATATTTTTTAAACGACTGTAAAGAAGTTTCGCCTTTGACTGGAGTTTTTTCGAAACACTATTAATAACAGATTGATCAATGTTATGATCAGGCGATTTAAATATCGCCTTCCCTACTTTATTATACAATGATTTTTCACTATCATAGGCATTTTTATTTTCCATTAAATTTGGTGGTGTCACTGTCTGATTTCCATTATTGATAAGACATAAATACCTTTTATAACGTATAACATATAAACCTGTAATACGAACTACTACTTTTATTTCCTCTAGACTTGGATCCATTCTCGTCACCAGTCTAAAAAATGAGATATCACAAGAATAATTTTCTCCTAGTCGTTGCCGCTACTATCAATATTTGATAGTATAAGCTGATTAGGATGCACTACTCTCGCTTTATTTTCAATTTTAATACGCACATTACCATCCGGCATTACCTCTATTATTTTTATGGTCCTTCATATTGATTCTCTTATTTTCCTGATATCTTTCCTGCTGCAAATTTTCTGGTGATCAACCCTTTTGTGATTCTCTTGTGACGTCCTCTACTCTTCTCTTCCCTTATTAATGCTTCTTGCGCCTTTCTTTTTTTGAAATCGCTTTGCATATCTCGGTATTTTCTCCAATTTCTTGGAGCTATGAGCTGTGGAATTACTCTTTGGGTCCAGATTAGCACTGGGAAGCTGCGCCCCTTTATCACGACTTGCTGTTTTAGCTTTCTGAGTAACCCTTCGTCTTCCACCTAATTCCATATCCTCAGGCAGTTGATTTTTGTTATCTTGATCTGTAGATTTTGATTTGAGTTTTGCTGCAGCTTTAGATCTCATTAACATCAGAACCCATCTTGATTGGTCACTATCAACTTCTTTATAGGTGGATTCCTAGAAAATGTATCTGCGTTGATATTAGTTTTGCCAGTTTTATAAACTACAGTGAATTCAGATTCTTCAATTTTTAGTCGCCATCGCGTCAGTCGCGATGTAGGATCCTTGGCTGTTTGCATCCACACTAAAGGCTTGTAATCTGTTACTAGAGTGAATTTCTCACCATATAAATATGGCCTGAACTGTTGTACTGAATGCAAAATTTCTGGAGCTTCTTTTTCATACGTACTGTATTTCTTTCCATCCTCATTTAGTATCCTAGACGTATATGCAACAGGTTGGCCTTTTCTCAAAGGTCCTTGACTCAATATACCTTCTATGGCGAAGCCAGACGCATCTGTTGTTACTATAAATAATGTAGTCATATCTGGATACTGTAACACTGGTTCCTTGCACAAGTCATCTCGTAGCTTCTCGAACGCTTCCTGCTGCTCTTGTTTCCATTCAAACGGTGAATTTTTCTTCAATAAATTTGTTAGGGGTTTAGCTATATCAGAAAATTTATGAATAAATCTCCTGTAATAACCAGCTAGTCCAAAAAAATGTTTTATGTTTTTAATGTTCTTTGGTACAGGAAAATTTTGCACCGATAATGTGTCCCAGATAAGCTACCTCCTTCCTTAATAACTCACATTTTCCTGGTTGCAATTTTCAATTCGCTGCTCTCAACCTACTCATTAGTCTATCAAGTTTTATTATGTGTTCTCCTAAACTTTCTGCGAAAACAATTATGTCATCTACATACACAGTCGCCACTATACCAATCAACCCACTTAAAACACTGTGCATCAAACGTTGAAATGTTGCTGTTGCTGTCTTTAATCCCTAAGGCATTCTCTTGAAATCTGACTGACAATATTCGAGCGATGTATCACGATGATCTGATCTCGATCTTGCTTTTTCGACAACTGACTGATGCATCAAATCTCACGTATTTATTTAGTCGAGGATGACATCATCAGAAGTCCCTTGCTTCAGGCGCGCACAAGTCCCTTCACATGGCCCTTTTCTTTTTTGGAACGCTAATGCTCTTCTTTCGTTACACACTTTTTTAAAACTTTCATTGCTTTTTCGCCACGTGTGTTTTCCAAAGCAATAAAATCTCTAAAGGATGATTTCCTCAAAAATTCTCCGAAATTTTTTCTATTTCAACGAAATTAAAAAAACTTGAGTAATAATCGTTAACCTCAATCATTGAGTTTTATTTTTAACATTCTTTAGAAAAATATGTACATATTAAACAAATATATAAAATGATTAAAATACACTCAGACATTACACTTTTAAAAAATATTAATATTTGGTAACGATGATTGTAAACATTCACTGCATAATTTTTATAAATAAATAGTAGTGTCAATCAAGATACATTTCTGGACTTAACTATTGGAATGATGTGATGATGTTTGCTTCTCACTCGAACGAACAGTTAACAAGAATGGCTAAGTACTTTATTATAGTTTGGAATAATTTGGCTTAAAGGGGCTATTATTTGCGTTAGAAAAATAAGAAGGTGAAGATTGCATAAGATTTAGGAATGATTGGGCATGAATTTTAGGTGCATAAGCAACCCTCTGGTGCAATTTGTAGTGACGTTGAGACAAGATAAGTGAAGAACAATGATCATCAGGCACAAGGCTCCCCTCGAGTATGGATTAGGTCCAATTCACCATGGATCCAACTGAAAATGTGCATGTAATGCTGAATCTTCTGAGAAAGGATTTTTCGTAGGACATAAAATGATTCGTTTCCAATCATCTCGTCATATTTTTTCAAACAATGAATTGACTCAAAATCACAATCAACTCGGGTTACTCCGTACTAATTGAAACAGCCTTTTTTTATGTAGAATTAGATACGCAATCATACAATCGAAAGTAACTTGATAGTGAGTTCCCTGTGACAGATTCTTATGAAAGAAAGTTTTACAATTAATAATCGCTTATAAGATGGTAATCCACATGCGCATCGCCTACACCCTTGTCGGTCTGTGAGGAACGTGACAAGCTCATCCTTAGCGATAGCAGGAGTCGATGCTCGTAGAAGCCTCAATAGGATAAAGGATCTCTTCATCTAAATGTTATCCTAGACTTAAGAATCAGAAGTTGCCCAGGATGTCGCTTATTCTGTGGCTGCGTTTTATTGACACATGTCTGCTGTCGTCTCTACTCTGGAACCTTTAATGCGTTCTAGGGCGCCCTCCTCTTCTTCATGAAGATAGCTTTTCACTCAGTAGATTTCACATTCACCTTCCCTGAGATCATTTATGCATTCATGTACATCTCAAGTGCCACTCAAAATTACGAAGACCACGTAAGTTTTTGTGGCTAACAGTTTGGCGATATATGGTCGACTAGCATGCTTCGTAATGCTTCGAGTGCTGCAAGTAGCACCGCTTCTTTTTAATGAGATAAAGCTGAACGTTAGCATTTTTTGGTCGTAGCATGACAGCTGGTTTTGCAGGTCTTATTATCTTGAACAGAGCAGGATAACTGTTGAGCAGACAACAGAATGAGAAAGAAATTCAACTCTCGAGAAGACGAAAGGTGACACTTTCTCAGAAAGAACGTAAAAATCTTCTCATCGTGTATCGAATTTCAGTAAATGACAATAAAATGGATCATTTTAGTTGATGGAAAAGTTCTTGTGTGTAACATGTAAGAAAAAAGTTCTGCTGCATCCTCTTCTCATCTTTACAATTAGTATGATCACATGATTCTCACAAACTTTAGTTCTTATTTTGTATGTGCTGAACTCTCGTTGATGTTAGAAGAAGAATTTAACAAGAATCAACCATAAGTCATTGTTTACCCCACTAGTAGACAAATTCATTCTAGATTTTGAGCAAAAAAATCTTTTCATTTTTAGTATGCTTCTGAATGATTCCTTACATTAAAGTGCTAACAACAAAATTTGTATTGTCGATTTGTTTTTATTCATTACTAATTTTGATTAACCCGATACTAGGGAAACATTTTAATCTTCGAATATCTTATTCTATCGGGAATATATGGGAAATATGAATCTAAATTTCAAATTATAAGTTAGCGTTGTTGAAAATAGTGAATGGTGACCGTTTTGCATTTATTTTACATTTAATACGCAATTTCGAATGGACCGTGTAAAATGAATCAGCAAAGTTTATATGATTAATGTAATCTGTGTTGTTAAAAGCAAGCTCTTCCATGCAATGACTTGCTGCATGATCAGCAACAACAAGAATTTGTAGTAATTCTTTTTGCATTGGAATTTCGTTCATGTGCTTATGAGTAAAGTTTACAACATCTTGATAGGTTTCATATCGGGTAACATCATCAAAGCTCACCTGAGGCACATAACATACTTTCCAACATTCCCTGACTAATTTCTGAGATACCATCACGCATAATTGATTTTCGCTAGCGTAATCTTTGGTATCCCGAAGAGCCATCATTTTAGTCGGATTTGTCATCACAACTATGGGTTCACTAAGAAGAATATTATTTTCCGTGACTAAAACTGGACATTTATCGATTCCTGGAAAATTATTATACTTTAGAATAGTTGATACCATGTTGATAGCTATAGAAGAGGCATTGTCAAAAAGACTTGTATACTTTGAGCTTTCGATAAAATTCCAGGCATAATTAATTGTATGACTGATATAATGAGTTAATTTTTCAATATCATTGGAATTGTATGTAATAGTATATGGAAGTGTTCCTAAATATATATGAAGATTTTCACGTGATTTTAAATTGCCATTTGCAAGTTCCTGAGAAAGAATCAAATTGTCGTGAGGATCATTCGAATCATCAGTATTATTATGACTGCTATAAGATTTCAGCATATCAAGAAAAGTTAACGCATCTAATTATAATTGAAATAAATGATTGTTCATGAAATTCCGTTTTAAAAGAAAAATAAATAAAAGACTTAAGTCTAAAATTAGTAGTAACGAGAAAGATATTTCAAAGAGTAAGCGCCGATGACTTTGAAGAATTATGTTTTTACACATTAAATATCGAAAGGAAGGGATGTCTAAAACTTAATTTGCCTAGCATGAACTACAACTCTACGAGGCTGGTAAGAAAATCTGAATGCAACTTTATTTTCGTGACTTTGACTGCGTAGATACTCTTGGACCAGTATAAACAGTAATGAGCTGATAAAATGTTTGCATGAGAATTAAAAGTCTAGTAATTATTCAGCTACTAGGAAGAATCCCTTATTCATTGTAAACGATCAATGTAAAATAGTTTTGGTACAGAATAATTGTTACGACTCACAACTGTTAGTAACAGTGCAGTCTCTTTTTGGACTCAAGACCCAATCGTCCTTTACTCATCAGGGGTGTGGACACCTCGCAGAATATATTTCAGACGAAGTTTTAAACACATCAAAAAGGTTTTTAGTGGTTTACAAACCACAATAGTGCATTTGCTTTCAAAAGGCAAGTCAAGTTTTATTTTTACTATAGTCAATTCCGTATTTAATTACAGTCTTCTTTCAACTTATCAGTTTCGCAGGTACGGCTGAACAGATAGCTACGTAGCAGAAAGTTAAGTTTCGAGTCAGAGGCTGAAGTCGGTCGGCTTGATTGACTCGTCAATCCGAGTTTCTTGGCTCTCGTAGTTGGTTAGATGGCTTTATGACTTTATGGCTGATTTTCTTGGAAGGCTGTCGTTACCTCGTTGAAAATTTCAGACGTAGCCTTTGATTTTTCTTTCGTGTGACGGTCGCATTTTTTTTTTTTTTAAAGAACATTGTTGATAAATTAAAAAAAAAATTGAAAGAAATCATTTATCGGTGAGAAAATCCACGTAGGATCATTTGTTCTCCAATAATTTGATTGCAAGCTCAAGAATTATTTTCAAAATGAGTTAAGTTGACCGAAATTGAGTGTCGAGATAAGTTTGTATTTGCACCGTACCCAATAAAAATTTGAAAGCGAATGTCCTTGGAGTCCGAATCCGTGCTTTTTAATGTATTTCATACGCATCTGTTCAAAGGCTCTAGATTAGCGTTCTCCAATTCAAAGTTCGAATTAATTTAGTTGCCTAGAGCTTCACCTCGCCTTTCCAGATCCTTAAAAGTTGCTCAACTTTTGCTACCTTTATAATGTTATGTAAAAATTCACGATAGTAATATTAATATAAGTGACGAATTTTTTGACTATCTGTGTTATTTAATTTAGGTAGTCTATTTTATTAAAGTAGTGTGAGTGTTGTTTATGAAAAAAAATTGTTATCCGTCATGGATATTTTTTATGTATTTTTTTTTGTTTGCACACAACATCAAATTTTGGAGATTTTCATTCTTATACGTATATAAATATATATATATATATATATATAAGACAAGTAAGTCTTGTTTCTTACGTAACAAGCATCGATAATTGATTACAGAGTACATACATGACCAAAATATCGCGAAAAAAGAAGTACAATAAATGTCACACAAGTATTATAACATCCCATTTCTAACACTTAATGTCCTCAATGACGTCGTTTTTTTATATATCATTCTTTTGAAATACATTTTTCTTTTAACACTTTTACTCAGGTGGGTGTTTTAATGCTCTCTTTTTTTTCGGTTCTTCCTTCTTCTTCATGCTAAAATCTGCAGCATATTCCTTGCAGTGTAACTCCTTGCGGCATGTCTGCAGTAGCTGTATTCATCCGTCTCATCTCTTCCACCAGTTATAATGACTTGTGCACTTCCTTGGATGGACCGGGCTAACACTTAATTGTGTTGATTTCACCCTGCTGTCACTTTCTTTTTAACATACAAGTAAAGGATCTTAAAGTGTCAATTAATTTTTAACTTCCCATTAGGAAGTTATTGTAATTGGGTCGATTGGTAAAGTTGGAATTTCCATTATATCTTCACGTTTCAAGATATATGCAAGCATACTGAGCAATTTTTAAAATGATGTCTGTGTGTACGTACGTACATATGTATGGATGGATGTCAGCATTTTTTTCGTTTTCGATATCTCAAGAACCGGTCAAGATATTGATTTGAACCACAACTCATTCGAAAGATATCGATAAAAAAAAGATATACAAAAAATTTAAACAAATTCGGTCGAACCGTTTTTTTTAAAACAAAAAAACTGAAAACAAATAAATGAAAAGGTTAGTTATTTAAAATACTTTCGGACAAAAGAATAACAATTTTATTCGAAAATTGAGTCGATATTGACTGGACATTAGTATTCACAACCAAATATAATTTTGACCAATTACCCATTGTTTATAACGATGTAAATTTATTATCAACAATTGAATTTTGTATTTATTGATTACCTAATGCATATATCATATAGATTTAGATGTTTCGAACAAAATAATATGATTTATGATGAGATATGAATTTTAACAATTACACATAGTTTGAACTACAATTTTTTTCTTGCATTTTACGCATTTCATAATTATTTACAATGGTAGGCACATCTGATATCACAAAGGCCTTTTCTAATAATTATAATCCAGAAATGGTATTAACTTTTTTTCTAATAGAATGCGAACTATATTATTTCTGATTATCGATACATGAAGTTGTTCTTGTGATTTTGGTAATTCATTATAACATAGCAATGTAGCAAAATAAATTACAAATGCTCCACAATCTATATCATTATCTTGCTGCTGGACTTTATTGCACATGTAATTCATTCCAAATTCATATAAGGCATTTCAATATTGAATTTGTTGTACATCTGAACAATTTCTATTCACACTTATATGTGTGGACATTTCCGTTACCATCATATTTTGTACATATCCAACGGTCTATTTTATTCACATCACGTTCACCACCATATAAAATTTGAATATTTGTGTACGATTTAGGTATTGGTTGTATATTATCAGAGAATGCACCTACATAACCGACATTTTGTGCTAACAAGGAAACCTTGCGAGGTGTCCCTCACCGATTTAGTTGCGACTTTACTATAATAATCTACAAAAAAAAATTATGACACGTGTTTTTTCTTCTTAGCTAACAAATGATTCAAAGGGTTGAGAATCACGCTTATAGTTCGTACCCCAAAATGACGGTTTTCAGTTTTCACATATTTCTAATAAAAATTTCCCAAAAAGACTTTAACCATAGAAAATAGCATTAAAAATCATGATAAATACCTTGATCTACACATAGATCTTGGGGAAATACATTTTTTTTTATCAAAAATGACAAAACATTCATAACTCAAAAACTATCTATCAATTTTTAATAGGACCAATTTTTAATAAAAAAGCATTGAAAATTATGAGATACGTGTCTTTGCAATTTTCAAAATAACATTTACACTGACAAAAAAATGTTAGTACCTAGAAAATTATATTCGTATTCTATCTTATTTATTAAATTTATCATATATGACTTATAAAATATATACGAAATTTGTTTTGGGATGGTTATTCATAGTCCCAATAATAGTAGAATGGAATGTTTCTTGATTGAAGACTTAATCATCAATTTAAATGTTATCATATTTTCGTTTCTGAGCAAAAATAGATACAATATTTGTCATAGTCACTAGTTGTTTTTTTTCACACCTAATACATCTGAAATCATAATATAAAGTGTGTTGGATTTGAGCGTTGTCACAAAAAGTAACATCTTTTTATGATCTATAAATGTGTTGTAATATTCTTAAAAATTGATCAAAATATTCCCAGAACTTTAATTTTTACTGCTTGTATGTATTCTAACATCAGTTAATATTGATTGTTTTAAATGTGTATAATTGAATTGTGGCGCTTGAAATCGACATAGAAATTATTTATGTGAATAATTGCGTGAAACTCGATAGATAAAAATGAAAATTAATCCCCTCAATGTTATTCAATTACTATTAACGACATTCCAAACAACGCAAATTCCGGGAACACGTATTAATAAAGCTGAAATACAATTAAGGAATCATTTTGAACAAATATTAAGAAATGCAATGGATGAGTATCAGGGTGTGGAAATGATGGAGGAAAATTCGTTATATTTTGAAAATTCATATGAGGATTGGGAACCAGAATTTATAGCAGACGAAGAACATGCACCTGCAATCCATGAACCGAAAGTGTCTGACGGAGCATGTACTACTGATAAAGAGAGCTTAAATCATGACTTTCAGTTGCGAGCAGTTGAGTTATGGCGGAGTGGGATGAAAAAAGATTTAAATGTAAACTGTCAAGAACAGATTCAAAAAAGTACAATCTGTTCGACACTGGGCACATCAATTAAATCAAGGTGGAACATATAAAGAAAAAATAGCTCAAATCTGCAAATATACTTTAGAAAATTTTAAATCCGCCGTCGATGCTGGTGTGATAATCCATGATTCTGATTTTAAAAAATGGGCATTATTAGCTAAAAAAAATTTACAGTTTGATGATCTCCGTTTCAAAGCATCTCCAACGTGGATACTATCATTCAAAAGAGCTCATCGTATTGTTTCTCCTAAAATTAATAAATTTATATATTCATAAACGATTGAAGATCATGAAATTCTAAAACAAACATTAGAAGCATTTGTTGATAATGTAAAGTTGAAGATTCAAACATATAGTCTAGACAATATACACAATTTTGATCAAAGTGGCTTCACATTAGAAGTGCATTCTGAGAGATCTTCGGCTCCAGAAGGAGCGAAAAAAGTAGAGTGTACCGTTCAATCAGTTTGTTCAATAACTCATAGTTGTACTATACCAACTACATCAGCTAATGGGAAACTTCTGACTCCCGTTCTTCTTATATTGAAAGTACGATCTGGAAAACTAGGTCCATGGGTTGAGGCATCACTTTCGAGACCAGATAATATAACATAGAAGTATCGAAATCTGGAAAACTTACGTCAGATAAAAAATTCAATTCAAATATTATGTTATATAAGATTTATATAGAAATGTGTAATTGTCGGTAACTGTTGCCAATCTTTCTCACTGTGTAGCTGTTGTTATAGTAGGTAAATAATTTGAGTGTGAATTTCTAAAAATTTTTCGCCTGTAACGACTGTTGATCACCAGCCGATGACAAATACTAATATTTTTACTCAATGGCGTTGCAATTCCGGTAAGATGAATTATTCAGAACTTACGTCGAGTTCTGATTATCAATATCCAGCATTATATGACGCTGCTGTTGTGCACAATTTGATTTTTCCAGTGAAACACAGCAATCACTTTTGTCATCCGTTAGAGTGTGCTATAAGTAAATGTCAGACAACATTTAAATTGAAAAAAAATGTATTTTATAGTTATTGACATAAATTCCTTAACATTGAGGTGCTGGTGACGGTATCTATATTTTTTTTACACAACAATTTACTAATCACTGTTCTCCGTTTGATCGTGCACACTTAGATATGATGTTTATAATCAGTTGTAGAAAATTCGAATTTGCCGCCGGAATATTTAAAAAACAGCTGACCCTTTGTAACTAATTCATTTGAATGATTCCTATAAATATCGTTTTTAGACAAGTTGCTTATGTATTATAGCAATAAAATGTTTGCATCCAGGACTTGATTTTCTTCATTTGTCTCCACTACTGCGGAAGCCATATAATTATACCTTCTTAATTTTACCACTAAAAATTCTTTTACTTTGTGCGCAGGATGAAGAGAAAGTTCTGTCATTTTGATAACAAGTATGAAATCCTCCAAAACTGCTGTATCGTTCTCTTGAGATGGATCTATTTGCACAATGATTTGTTTTCTAAAATCAGAAATTAATTTTCGAAATTTTATTTGAATATTTTATTATGAAAGATTAAAATCTTTTTTCTATTATAAGAAAACTAAAACTTATAATTTCAGGTCTCTTCAAATTATGCCTCTTTGATAAACACCGCTCAAGGCTTGCTTCTTTATGCGTTTCTTTTTCACGTAACTTTAAAGCACCTTCTCACCGAAATTCTTTGACTGATAGGATAGCATTTGAACGCCAATTAATAGAGCTATTACTCTAGCAGCCAATTGTCGAAATACAGTTCTTAATAACGCAGTTTCCTGTGTTCCATAAAAAATACGTCATATTTCAATTCTCAGAATTAATTCAAGATTGTCATCCGTTAGAAAGTAATATATTCGAAATATTTATTTTATAATAATTGTTATGGGTTTCATTGTATTACATTGATATAATTGTATATATTTTTTTGTTTAATCAATCATCTTGTTTTGTGGATTTCTCTGATATGTTGTCTTCTTGCAATTCCCTGATCTTGGAATTATTCCATTCTCCACCAATGTAGAGTAGGGACAACTTATTGCGTTTGACGAAGTCCAGGAACACGTTGAATGCAATATTATAGCCTTTGAACACTTCAACCAGTCGTTTTGGTAGAAAAATAATGAATTCATTATTCAATGTAGCAATGGCTGCGTGACTATGCTTTGCTGATACTTTTTTCAGCCTTGTCACTTTATATGGCTTTGTTGTTTCTAATTCTGCGATTCTTTCTTTAGGTTTTTGCGTGTTATTAGTGATGCTGTCGATGTAATCCATTTTTACTTTCCTTAACTATGCACTATTGAATAGTTCATATATTTTTTACTCAAACGTGTACACTTAGATTTCAATTTAATGATGTCTGTGACTCAATTAACTTGTTAAAAGTCTTTTTCTGTTTTTATATGAACAATAATTTTCAAAACAGATTTCCTAACAACGCAATTTTTCTTTGTTACTGTCTCGTGATTCCTAAAATAATACGTCATCTCTGTTTGGTTGAACCTCTTTGTTCGCTTATCGGAGAAATGACGTCACAGAAGTAAAAATTAAAACATTTCATTGTTTATCTTGATCAGATAAACCTTTCTAAAAAATAATGATGACATCAGAACCTTAACGGTCGAGAGTATAGATTTCACTCTTCCGCCAGTTGTCTTACATCTTAAAATAAACGACCGATCTCCTGCATTCAAAATTAGCCTTGCAGAAAAAAAAACAAGTGATCACCATGGATCTAATTTTCGATATACAGGGATATCGTTTATCTAACGGTAAAGTTATTGTGAAGAAGTGAGCGTCGTGTCAATAGCTGGAAACGGAAAAAAATTGTGAATTTCACTTTTTATTAAAACCGCCATACGATCATGGACAATTAACTGTTGATGAAGCATGGGAAGTGGATGTCAATACAAGTTATTCCTATGGACTTTCATGGGAAATTGGGAATACACTATATGAAACATTGGACAAGTACTTGAAAGAGACATGGAACAACGCGCGCTATATTTTTGTACGCCATGACGAAGTGCAATATATCCTGAAATCATTTGTAAAAATCGATATACTAATCGTACGATTGAGGAGAGAGAATTTTACAATTTTCAATAATTCTATTTTTATCAAATGTCCACATCACGACCATTACTGCGGAGGAATGATGAAGGAAGAAATAGATTTAAAACTTCCACTTCTGTCAACCCCCGATATAAATGTGCATTCAGAAATTAAAAAAAACTAAGCCAATGGGTTCTTGAGGATATTTCGATTCTTGATGATGATATCGGACCAATAAAAAATCATTAAATAACCAACAAATTACTTAAGTTGCATCCAACATATTTAAAACTCTTAACGAAAGATTTTATCTTGGAAAATGCTACTAATCTAATCGATGCTGCCCAGGATGAACTGTTTGATCAATGGAAATTAGATGAAGCTTTCAGAATGTACCGACGGGGTTATGAGCATCATTATTGAATGATGGTCTTTTTATACGATCGGCACCCGAATACATCATCAACTTGGCTGAATCCATAATCTGTCTTGAAGGTTTTTTCTTTGTACCTTTTTTTTTTCTTCTTCTCTTTCCTACAAACTCATTGTAGAGTGAGTGTTGAGTTTTGATTTCAGAAGTCAAAGACGTAGGGTTCACCTACCCGTAGAAACAGATCGGAGTTTGTGTGCGTGCTAAATTACTGACTGCTGGCCGCCCTTGTTTACTAACCGAGTTTACTGGCCACTGGTATTTCTGTTTACCTACAGTCGATAATTGTAGGATTTATGTGCGTGTTTTCTATAATGTTTCTATTCTATCGACTCATCGATACTGAACAGTTTTGGTACAGCGGAATAACGTCATATCCAAGTTCACATTACTTGCAAACAATTCTACGATATTTTTGTCATGCTACTGCAAAGCAGATAGACTGCATAATAATGAGACAAACCGGTTTTATTGCATGATTTCCTCTCAAAAAAACAAGTTTTAACCTGTTCGCACATTCTCAGAGTCGGGATTTATGATATAAAAGTCGAGACCTCGAATAATTTTCTTCAGTCTGAAAGGTTTTTTTATCATTTTAATAAGTGTGATATTCTTAAGTGTACAAAATAGGAGTATTTGTAGATTGTGAGGGATTCGTTGCGCACGACAAACAATTTCAATAAATTGCAATACTGTCACTGAGTGATCCAACATTTGATTATTTAATTACATTTAAACCCCGTCTCGACAGTTATAATGAAGTGATTGTGTTTCCGGGTAAGGATTTTCGGAGGCAAAGCAATTCTATACCTTGGGACACTCCTTGGGAAGAGTTGAGTGGTTAAGTGTATTTGTCAATAAGCCTATGATTGATGTGGCTGAAATGCAATGCATGAATTATCTGGAGAATAATAAATTCATTAAAAAAAAATTTGGATGTACACATAAAAACGTACGAAGCATGAAAGAGTGGTGCAAGTCTCATTGGAGTTCATCAGAAGAGTAATCAATACAGCTCTTCCATCAACTGCAGAGATTACGGGAAATGTCATTAATTAACATTGCTTATCTCGATGGAACTACAATACTACAATTTGCGAATTCGGAAAATGCATAATTTGGTCAGAATTACCAACACGACTACAAAAAGATAAATGATTTATTGAATATTCACAATGCGAAGACCATTATACGTCATTGTCAGATGATGTCATAGAAAATCCATTTCCTTATAAAAAAAAATGTGTACGGTGTCAAGAAGAAAATATATAAGAAATCCTTTACTCAAAAGAAGACAATCAAGGATGTTGGTTATGTTTGACGTCATTTCCGTCATCGGTTTATTCAGGCGTTGATTGGTCGTTGAAAATGATGGCGCTATAAGTTTTTGATTCGAATTTTTTAAATTTATTCCATTTATTTTATTGATGTTTTATGATTGAATTAACATTTAACTGTTAAAAAAAATTTTCTGTTCAATAACAAAATCAATTTATAAAGACAACATCATGTGAATTTGTTTCTATATTGCTATATATTTTTTTTTTTTTTTTGTAAAATTGATATTATTATCATCATATATATGTAATACTTTTTTCGTAATGTTATTATTTCATAATACATTGATATTATTTTTTATCTAATTATTATTGTGTATTCTAAAAATTAATTAACAAATAGTATTATTGTCTAATTGTTTAAAATAATTCATTTGTTTGTATGTACATTATCAATCAATATTTATATACAATCGCTATGGTTCTTTCTTCACTCGAATTTAAACTTGATAAAACAGATGGCGCAACTGAAAATGCTGTGGATTAGAGTTATCTTTTTTCTCATATTTATTATTTTATATTACACGAGAGGGCCGTAGAAGGATCATACTACACTGCAATAAACTCTGACTGAATTAAAGTATATCAATTTAATTATTTATTGTGCAGAAACGCGTGCAATAAAAGGAAAATTTTGAATAGTTATTGTTCTGTAATTATTGACAATTCAAAATTGATCGCAGGTAAGTGTTACATTGATAAGCGCGCTTATCTTATTATCTATTTCATTCTTTCATTATTTGTAAAAGCAAAGCTCATTGTTGATTTATAGAGAAGTTAGAGGCGAGCGGTAAAAGACATTGACGCTTTTAAGAAGGTTTTCATATTAAGCAAAATTAATAATTAATCTATAAAATTTTTAAAAGTCGTAGCTAGCTTTATCATTTATCTTTCCATTGAATTTACATTTATCTTTAAGGTATTTCGCTCGCTCCGGGCCGTATCAACAAAAAAGACCCAGGGCCCTTCGAAATAAAGTTATTTTGTTTCATGAAATATACACACTAGCCTTCTGCATATCAATTAGTTTGCATTCTATTACTTCAAAAAACATGAGAAAATTAACAAAGAAGGTAAATGCCTATTTTATAGGAGAGTTCAGGTAAAAATTATTATTGATAATTAATTTTTTTAAGAACGGTACACTCAAAGTAGATTTTTTTTCGACAAAGTATGTGTTACAAATGCATTTATTTTACACAATTTTTTTACGAAAATTCAATGAACCGATTTTGAATGAAAGGTAAAAAACCTAATCTTGTAGTCAATTACAATTGGTTTAAATGGAGAAAAGAGTCAACGTTTATTTCGAATAACTCGGGTTCTAGACGGTCAATCGATTTTTTTTTTTGAAACAAACGTTTTATTTTCTCATAATCTTTAATTTTAATGTGGTAAAAATCAAATCAACTTAATTATTTTGATTTAAATAAACAAATCCCTAATAAACAAGAACAATTTCACAACTTAATGTCTTTTTCTGATCCTCACACTGTATATTCCATTGGAATATATTTTATAGAATTGATATTTGTTTGAATTTAATTTTTACAATTTAAATCTAAATTTAATTACACGCTTATATTTATATTTTTTTCTAATTTAATATTTTTCTATTGAAAACATGGGACGACGGAAGATTATTCGGTCAGTTGAAGAAGAAGAAGAGTTTTAACGACTAAAACGTCAGAGAAATGCTGAAAATCAGCGTAAACGTCGTCAACAAAAAATGCAAACTTCTTTAGTAGATAATAATAATGTAAATTTAAATAGAAATGGAGTTTCGTCGGATTATATTTGTTTATCAGTAACAACATCTAGTCAACAATGTATAAATAACACTGATAATTCATCCTTTAGTAATGATGATTCAGTTACAAATCAACCATTGTCAATTGATAATGGTGTTTCTGCACCAGAGCGACAACGACTATGCCAACAAAGAAGAAATACAATTTCAGTAATACAAAATCAAAATGTAAACGATATTGTTGAACACTTTAGTAGAGAAATGGATGTTTTATGCAGATATTGTAATGCAAAACATTTCACTCAAGAAAAAGTGTTTGCTAAAGGTAATTCATTCAATGATTGTTGTAATCATGGAAAAGTTTCTTTTCAGCGTCCACCATCTATTCCTGATAAACTTCATACGTTATTTGATTGTACCGATTCAAATTCTACACATTTTCATGAAGGAATACGCGTTTATAATTCTTTGTTTTCATTTGCATCTTTTAATGCTAATTTGATAAACGTTCAATCAAGACGTCCTGGTCCATATTGTTCCAACATTCAAAGTCAAGTTTACTATCAAATAAATACAAGTCTTTACCCACAATCAGATGATTCGCCTAGTTTCGGTCAATTCTTTATAATTGATTCTAACGAAGCAATGACTAATCGTTTAGGAAATGATTTACAACTTAATGTGAATATTTTGCAAGACCTTGATAAAATCATGCGCGACCATAACATGTTTGCAAAATCCTATCAAATGATGCTAGAAAAGTCAAGAAACAAGAAGAGTTAGCATTGCAATCTATTACTGAACTACTTTTTACACTTAAACCTGGTGTGGATCGTAGAAGGTTCAATTTGCAACAAGTTGATGAAGTTGCTGCTATTTTTACTACCACTGCAGATGGAGAAATTCCAGAATCATATGTAAGTATACGCAATCGAAGAACAAAAGAATTACAATATGTAAGTACAATGAATCCAAATGTCAAACCGTGGATTTATCCTTTATTTCATCCATATGGTTCTCCTGGTTGGCATCAAAATATAATGAAAATTGGTGAAAATAAACGAGTTTCTCGAGCACCTTATGTGAAATACCTAATGTCCATACGCAATGACGAATTTAATGTATTTCTAAGAGGAGGTCGATTATTTCAGCAATGGTTAGTTGATAATTATGTCAAAATAAAAAAGATCAAATGACATATCATAAAAATCATCAAGCGCAATTAAGAGTTGATAGATACCAAGGAGTTCATGATCATGTACAACGTATAGCAGATGATTCTAATAGTCGTATAGGAAGTTGTAGTTCTCCCTGCAACATTTACAGGATCATCACGCAATATGTTCCAGAATTATTAAGATTCAATGGCTATTGTACGCAAATATGCTAAACCAGACTTATTTGTTACAATGACTTGTAATCCTCATTGGAAAGAAATTACGAATAATTTGCTTCCTAATGAAAGTACTTCTGATAGACCAAATCTTTGTGCAAGAGTATTCAATTTGAAAAAAAATCATTTGATTGATTTAATTGTTAAAAAGAAGTTTTTCGGGAACATCGCTGCATATGTATATGTGATTGATTTTAAAAAAAGAAGATTACCACATATTCATTTATTAATAACATTAAATTCAAATACAAAAAAGACTACTCCAACAATTATTGATCGTTATATTTCCGCTGAAATTCCAGATCCGAATGAAAATCCGATTTTACATGATATTGTTATGAAAAATATGATTCATGGACCCTGTGGAAATTGGTGTTTGATAAATAATAAATGTTCTAAACATTTTCCAAAAGACTTTCAAGATGAAACAATATTGGGTGATGACGGTTATCCTTTATGTCAGCAAAGGAATATTAATAAAACTTATAATCGATCTAATGTATATATAGTTGATAATCGTCATGTTGTATCTTATCGTTCTTATTTAATTATGTTATTCAATTGTCATATCAATGTGGAAGCTATCATAAGTATTAAATCTGTAAAATATCTGTTTAAATATGTATATAAAGGGCATAATTGTGCAACAGTAACTGTAGGTGAAACATCGTCGGATAATTCGGTTGTTAACCATGATGAAATAAAAAATTATATTGAAACTCGATCTGTTAGCCCAATTGAAGCCACATGGCGAATTCTAAGTAAACCATTTCAAGAAAAGTCATTCTATTGTTTGATTGCCGTTACATTTACCAAATCAACAGAGTATAACGATTGATATTGAAATGAATGAAGATGAAATGACTAATGCATTAGCAGATAAGAGAACAATGTTGACTGATTATTTCAAATTAAATTCAACAGATGAACTAGCAGAGCAGTTTATATATTAGTTTACTTATTAGAAACTAATGTTTTTATTTGGGATGAAGCCCCAATGGCACCAAGATATGCGCTAGAAATAATGGATAGAACATTACGTGATATAACTAATAAGAAAGATGTAGCTTTTGGTAGTAAAATTGTTGTTCTTGGTGGTGATTTCAGACAACTTCTTCCTGTTAAAACTCACAGTACTCGAAGTGAAACTGTCAATCGCTCAATTAAATTTAGTTCGTTATGGAAAAACTTTCAATTATTTGCATTATCAAAACTTCAATATTATTTGTTTTCGCTACTGCTCAATAACTGGAGTAGTCGCCTGAAAGAAAAGTTAAGTAATTAATTAAAATTAATTGAACATTATAAATATGTCATTGTGTATGGAAATTGACGTAGAAAAATGAATTTTACATATATGTATCAAATAAACTTTGAGAAAATATCAATCGTAATAATAATTAAATTGAATTGTACAATGAAATATTGAAAAATAAACTTAAGATTATCAATGTGTGATTCTGCCAAAAAAATGAGCAATATTCCCATTTTAATGTTCGGGTTGATCTTGGTATCGAAAATACGTACATAAACCTCGAATCGACCATCAGTAACAAAACCTAATTGATAATTGAACTTTCCATCCTCGACGAAAATGAACTCTGCTTTTACATACGTAGTTACATTAAAAAATTTATTGAATTTGTTATTTATATTTGTTAAATTTGTTATTTATAATTATTATTTACAAAAAAAAATATAATGTGATTAATAAATCCTAAATGACTTACATTTTGTAGAATATTTTCGAAAAACATCAATTAATTGGCATTTTCATAGACGAATTTCATCAAAAATAATAGAATTGATGACAATTTTCATGGTTACCCTAGCAACCAACTCAATTCTATATGAATTTTCTTGGAATACTTCATATGAATTATTAGATAGTCTAGAATATGCGTTCTCAAATGTAATAATTTATAATATAAAAGAAAATACTTCAATTAACTTTTAAAATGAAAATTCACTGAGTTAATAAACAGTCAATAAGCTTAGCAATAGTTTTAACAATTTTAAGGATGATTAAATTTAGTTGAAAGTTAAGTTTAAGTCAAATTTAGTTACTTACTGATCTATTGTGAATAAGTTCAGAATATGTAGTAGCCAGTGCATCGAAAAAGATAATTCTTATTCTACGTCCTCGATCATTATTAAGAATTATACTCCACATTATTTTGTGTCCAATTTTCGTATACCCTTCAATCGAGTCGACTTAACCACAAATCTGACTGTAAATCAATTTAAAGATTTAAAGATCTTACTCTTATCACACAATTTTAATTTAATTATTAAGATTTTCGAATTTAAAATCGTGATTAATATAATTCGTTTAAATAGATTTTTTTAATAAAAAAAAATACTTACATGGTATTATCATGCCATTGATATTTATCTATATGTTTATCTGTAGTTAATAGTTGTTTAAATATTTCACAATTCATTTTTTTATTAAAAATCCGGAACCCAAAGGAATGGTGAGACGTTTGATGAGAAATGCGCTGAATTCATCATCGCTTTACAGCTGTGAATATATATTTCTATATATGTATGTATATCAAGGTTACCAACTCGTACAATACACTTTTTTCTCAATGTCAAGTTAGGAAACTCCTTAAATTCCCTAAAACTGTTTTTATTCAATTTTGCTGGTGTGAACTTGTTTGATATATAGTTTATTTTTTGGTCGCTAGATTTCGTATCAAAAACATTTTTCGTGGCTCATGCGACAATCTATAGTATGTTCGTACATGGCAATATTTACCACCATATTTGATGTTCATTCTTTTCCATTGAGTCCGTTGAACAGTAAAGGTGTGTTGGGTACAGCATGAAAGTACTTAAGAAAAAATCTATTCGAAATTAAGTAAATCAAAACTACCGAATTACAATGATCGAATTCGCTTATCAACAGAGAAAAGCTCATGATGTTTGTTAGTTAGCAATATTGTTACTCGACTGTAATTGATCTTCTTATTGATCAATTGTCGAATCAATTGTTGAATGTCCGCCATCTTTTTTTCTAGAAATTTTTTCCTTTACGATCCTAACGGGTTTTAAAATTTGGCAAAATGAGTTCTTGGAGTTACAAAAAAAATTCTTCAAGAAAATTATTTGACAATTATGATGATACTTAAAAACAAATTCATTTGGATGATCAACTAAATCAAGATGATCTATTGGGATTCAGTAATGATCATGCTAAAACTCAACAAGTAGCAGCCATTGTTAATGAATCACTCGAAGAGGCTAACGTAGACAACTCTGTGCAACAAAGACCAGTAGAACCAATTAATGCTCAACCAACGTTTAATTACACGTCGTTCAAGGGATTTGAAGAATACGATAAGTCCATGTAAGTAAAATCATTTATGTTTGTGTTGTTTAAGTAAAATTGATTAATATGTCTATCGTCATTGGATTGTCTATTTATTAAATGTCATTTTCAGAGAAATTGTGGGTAAAGTAACTGGATTTCTTAGACCGGAGAAAGTTGGTGATACTCATTATTCCCTGTACAAAGTGAATTTAGAAAACGACAGAGGAGAAAAACTCCAATTGGCAGCATGGAATGACGAGATTAAGCGTCTTGAACCTTTTATTAAATCTATTGAGAATTCTCAAAAATGAAATGAGCCTAACCGTTTAAGGATAGGGATGAGTGTGCCGGGTCAGAGCAAATGGTAGACAGGTCTTAGTTTAACAAAAATTATAACAAGTTTATTTAACACTATCAAGAGGTACACAATAATACAAGTTTGATTTCTCGAATACTTGGTGAATGTCTGTCACTGATTTATCACTGAATGTTTAAAGATGTCGATTAATTAGCTTGACTTGGTGTGTTCAGTATTATTGACCTCCTACACGAGCTCAACACGCTTCTCAAGTCAAGCAAGAATATGATTGTGCACGTGTCGTTAGCCTAACTAGCAATACGAAGTGAATGCAATTTATCTCAGGTGAAATAAATTTTAAATGTCCGAAATTAACACTTAGTTTAGTTAATGACTTAAGTACTGAATATTTCTGTTGGTTCAGAAATGCACAAGAACTAAAGATTAACTTAGAAATTCTAGATTTTTGTTAGAATGAATAGAATGGAGAAGTTACGTAAATAAGAACAGAACAGGAAATTTACTTTATTTAAAATATCGAAAATACTATGAATTTTCTCGAAATATTTGTTGATCAAGTTTTAAAATGACTAGATAAATAATTGATAGTACTTTGAATGTCACAAGCTTTACAGATTGTCTCACAGGAATTAGATTTTTATGAATAACTATGGATGGTGTCTGAATGTCTTGAGAACAGAAAAAGGCAGGCAGACAGGAACTGTACAGGTCAAACTTGACATCAGATTTTAGTCAATTGAGTGACTAGAATTTGAGAATTTATTGATTGTCTGGTCGATTGATTATGGACTCAGTGTCAAGATGGCCGTCTGAGTTCCTTCAGTTGATTATTTAAATTAAGAATTAATTAATTCTCAACAAAACTTGATGTGGTAATTTGTTTTTTCTAATTCTTTCATTACTTTACCAAATAATTTGAAGATTTAGAATAAGTTTTTTCTCATAGGTTCTTCACGTTAAATCGGTTTATTGCAAACCAATCACGAAAGCTAAGTTCAATAAAGGCACAGAAACATACGAGCTGGTGCTTCAGTTCAACACTACTATCACCATCTTAGGTTATAATAAGGTTGTGCATGCTGCACAGCAACGTGATAACGAAGCTCCTTTTGCATGAATCCGCCATCTTATCCAATGTGGTCATCAAATAATCAGTGAATTTTTTGAATACAAATTATGCTAAAACTATTTAAAAGTTTTAAATTTCAATATTATTTTAATTTTATTATTTACAACATTATCTAAATCCATTTATTTTGATTATAATAAAATTTGATAACAAATTAAGAAAAATAAATGTTGTACGAAATTATTGCTATTGTCTTCTAATACATAATGTGTGCTAGAAATTTCAACTGTTTTACAATTTTATGGTTTATTGAAATTATTTTCAGGAACCAAAGGATTCATTAAAACTAATTTTGGATTAATTAAAACCTTAAATAAACGTAATGGATACATCTGTGGCTCTGTAACAGACAAACACACCAAAGTGAAAGTTAGAATTATCAAGGTTGATCAAGGGAATGTTAATTTCCAAAAAGGAGAACATGCTCGTGTCGAAAGATCAATTCAGGTTAACGGTAAGATTAAGTTTTCATTGAAATTTTAATCTCCAGTTGAAGAAGTTTTTGAAACTAACGATTTCAATTTTTCAGCTAATCCCGTTTATATCGCAGTAGAATCTGCAAATAATATCACCAAAGAAAGCGACAAAAAACTGCCTTTCAATTACATAATAAATATTACTGGCATCCTGGATGCTAAGTCGCACAGTTTGAAGTATGATTCAGATGAGGATGAACAATAGTTTTTTTTTATGTCTCTATTAAAAAAAAAACATAGCAATCACTCATTTTTTATTTCTTGAAAAATATTTTTTTTGGAAGGTAAAATACTAATTGATCATTTCTCTTCATAAATTTTCTTTTTTTTTTCAATTTGCTCAAATTTTTAGTGCTTAAATAATTTTTTTAGTTTATTTTTATTCTGAAATTGAATCAAGATTTTTGTTCATCGTAGAGCAATGATTGCTTAGTTTTGTTTTTTATAACTAAAATTTAAACTTTTAAACTTTTTTCAACTTCAAAATTTAAACTTTTTTAAAGAACTAAAATTTAAACTCTGAATAACTTAATTAAATGCACATCTTCATAACGAAATTTGATTTGAATGATTAATGATAGTTTTTTTGTTATGTTTCTATTTAAAAAAAAAGCATAGCAATCACTCATTTTTGATTTGTAAAATATTTCGTTTCTAAACAGAAAAAAACGAATTGATCATTTCTCTTCATTACTTTTTTTTTGAGATCAAGTAAAAAAGGTGTTTTTAGTTTTTTTTTTTTATAAAGCCTCGTAATGTACGAGTACTCAAATGATGCTTTTGGTTATTTTTTATTTTACAATCGAATAAAGTTTTTTTTTTTTTCGAAGAGAAATAATTAAATATTTTATTTTTTGTTGAGAAAAACTGAAATTGACAAGTATACTAACTGAGATGCCCATTATTATCGTAAAGAAACTTAATTAAAATAAGACGAAAAATAATAGTTCTTGGTTCCTTTTATGAGAAAAAAAACAACAAATACTTATTTTTATATTTCGCTTTACGCTTTTATCATTTTTATATTATAAAAATAATAAACCTAAGTTCATAAGACTGAACTTAAGACTGAGTTTAGTTGTGAATTAAGAAAACTCAAATATTTTTAATAAAACGATTTTTGTGAGGTAATAACTAATGTACCAGAAACATTATTAAGTTAGTTAACTCATTTAAAATTTGTTAGATTAATTGTAAGAATAATCGAAGATTGTTGACAAATGCATGCATATAAATTTTAGCAAAATTGTTAAAAAATGTATTAAGATTTGAGACAAGTGGCAGTAATTTATCGTTTGTTGTCTTCGGAACGAGAGCGCTTTCTGGTGGCTAAAATGCATAAAAGCACCATACTCATACCGGCACCACTGCCTTGGAGTTTTACTCTACTCTGTTACAGAGAGAACCTAGCGTACCTACAGTCAAAGATAACGAAGGACGTCGAGTTACCGATTGTCCGCAATATGGAAAGAGCCCTCCATCGACACACAAGCACAAAGGTTGCCAAGTTAGCCGCACTACGTTCTCGATCGCAGTCAAGCAGTAGGCGGAGCCTGCGATTTGTGCACGCTGATTTCTTCCCCCACGAGGCTTCACCAAGAGACGCCGAGCAGCGAGACGACGCTACCGATGATCGAGAGTTCTCCTCGAGATTTCTGAGAAGGACTGTACTGTAAACGTTGTCATAATTAGTAACACAAAAAGTCCGGCTTTTAACCGGCAAACGAATACACGTCGTGACGCGACTGAAGTTGGTTTGTGCTGCAAAACGAGCCCCATCGTCCGGGAAACGACGGAGAAGGCGCTGGGAAAAGGACGCTGGGCAACCTGAGAGCAACAAAGAGGTCTTTGTGAACATCCCGAGGGTAGATCAGTATTACGTGGGTGACTGGACGTCGTAGGCTACATCTCCTCACGCCTACAGCTGATCCACATCCGAGTCTGAGGTCTTCGGCAGCAGTCAACATCATCAGTGGCAGTCAAGAGGTTCAACAGCTTCATCTAGAGTTCCAGTGGCAGGGTAAGGTTGATTTTTGTCTCCTATGTTGGCCACTTGGGAATGGGCGATGCCGTAAACTAAAAACTGTAAAGCCTAGACTTACCTAATAACGCTCTGTGACGATTGGTCTAAGTACCAATCCCTGTCTCTTGAGAAAGAAACCGAAAATAAATTGTTTAGTTAGTTTATATGAAATATTCAACTTTTGTAATATTCAATCGCGGATGAAGATTTCAGGAGTAATTTTAAATCGAGTCACGCTTAATATAGAATCTAATTGTAATCCTTGAGACAGAGATAGTTTTATTTTGTCATTTGTCTTCATAAATAAAGAAGCAACACAATAACCTTGAATTACGACTCTTTTTCATTCCGTGATAACCTCTACCTGGGGCGCGAACGTTGCATTAAATAATATTTCAGGTATTCTCAGGGGAAGACTTTCTGGTCCAGGGGTGGTAAAGAAAGCATTTTCTGTCGCAGCTGTGGTAAGTTCTCGTCACGAGTGGTGTATCCTAGTCGTCGATAGGTGCAGTAGAATTAAAATATTCTTGAGTCTCATCTCCGAGCTATCTCCAACACCACTAAAAAGAGGTCCTGGGGACCGTGGAGAACCGGGGTTGTCGGGATACCCACCAAGCCTGGGTGACCTTCGCCGAGAGGACTCGACCCGAGCAAACACGGCAAGCATTCGGCCCAGGGTGTCTGTGGAAGGCACGGAAACAAGAGAATAGGGGACGTGGAGGGCCTCCACGGTCGTCAGAATAACCCAACACCCCCCCTAGCATCTCAGATTGAAAAGTATTCTCAAAATGAAAATTTAAAAATTAATTTCATGCGGATTTAATTAAAAAATAAAATTTTCACTGGAAATTTTTTTTTTTTTTTTTTTTTTAATAAAATATGAAATCTTAATGCTGAGCGCACGAAGCATGCTCTTCGCTGCTAGTTATATAAAAAAATGTTGATTTCTTTTTCGATTACATTGATCTAGAGTAGCCGTAGATACCCGGCACCAAGCACATTTATCGTTTCTCTTGTTTAAACGCGCGCTCTCTTTTTCCCGTGTGCACTGCAGCTACCAACCTACTCTATATACTAAGAATATTGTGTGACGTCATGAACGCATCTTCATTTGCAAATATCTTTATAATTGCTACGTATTATACTTTCATATTCAACAGGTAGTCATTTTATATCATACTCTTTCGACTAACCGTTAAACGATAATTCTTCAGTAATTATTAGCAGAGTTTTGAGTAAGCCACGCTCCCAACAGCGTTCTTTCTGCTATTTAAGATTTTTCCGCTCTCTGTTTTAATCTACTTGATCCAGCGCTTGATCATGTGTTCTCTCTTACTAAAGGTGTCTCATGTTATTTTCTTTTGCGTTGGGTACACCACAGTGCCCTTTTTCTTGCATTAGGTATTGTTATCACTCTCATTCACGTTAACCTCGGGATGTTGTCATCTCTCTTGAATACCGCAGAGACATCTATACCCCATGGCGTGAACTAATCATCAAACTTGATTTACGAATACATTTTTACGTTTAAATGTTTTCTTTTTTTAATGAAATATAAAATAGCTAAGTAGATTAATATAAAGGTGGTAAATACAACATAGAAGTATTAAAAAAAAGTCAAATTATTGTAATTTACGTATTCTCTTCTGAATAATGTCTGATTAGAATATCATCTTTTTCACTAATAATAATAATAATAATAAGCTCTATTCATTCGGAGTCCTTGAATGGCTCCGAAGTGAGTTAAAAGATCTAGACATTATCACAAGAAAAGTGATGACATTACACCGAAGTCATCACTCGTGATCTTCCGTCCAACGCCTATACTTTCCCCTTGATATAGGAGGGCGTGGACTACTAAGTCTGAAGAGCCTACCCGACAGATTAGTAAAAGGCATAGCTTATGACATCTATGAGAGCTCTGATCTCCTTCTTAGGTTCGTGAACAGCTTTGAACTACTAGGGAGGGATGAGTTCCTGTATAGAGCAGCATATCAAGCGGCCCAAAACTTCGGCTCAGTTTTCGACCCTAGCAGTTAGGACGGTCTAAGGCTTCTGCAATTGACTAGAGGAAAGCGGAAGGTCGATATAAAAACAACCGAGCAGTTAAAACTGCTCGACGAACATGTGGCAAAGTCCCTACATGGTGTGTTTTATCGACATCTTGAAACACGGGACTTGTCATACCAGCTGACGTTTCAACATCTTGAGTCAGCTGGATTGTTCTCTGAGACCGAGGTGTTCATAATGGCCTGCCAAAATGAAGTATTACTAATCCTCGCCTATCGGTGAGATGTTATGCACGAGCAACTCGAAGACACAAGATGCCAAGTTTGCCACGGTGATGGAGATGAGACGCTGTTCCACATCTTATCGGCTTGTCCGATACTAGCGCGCTCAGTCTACATTCATCAGCATAACGCCGCCTTAAGAGTGCTGTATTACCACCTCTGGCACTCTTATAGGATAGACGAGACACCAATGCTGCCCTATGTGCCCGGTGAAATCGAGTTGGTCGTTGAGAACGAGAAGGCAAAAATTCTTGGGAATTTCTCGCTCCCTACGCCCCAACGAATCGAACATAATAAGCCGGATATTACTCTCTTCGGCCATAACACCAAGCACGCATATTACATTAAGTTTTCAGCTCCGGCTGAGGCAAATAGACATGCAAAAGAAGAGAGTGAACATAAACGCTACAGAGAGTTCATGGAGGTCATGAGAAATGTCTATCAGAAGTATGCAGCGTACGTGATAGTCCTGGTGATTGACGCCGTCGGAGGAATGAGAGACCGTTTTCTGTCAGTGCTGCGAACAATGCCAGTCTGCCGTAGTCAGGCTGAAAGTCTTGCGGCTCGTATGCAGAAAGCGGTCATTCTTGGGTCCCTCCGAATCCTGAGACGCCTTAACTAATGATTGAACAGCTGTCGCCCTGGCTCACCCTTGAACCTCAGGGAGCAGGGTGTCTACAGGATAATTTCGTCTAGTCAGGCCTAAGGTGGGTCGGAGCCCTGGGACCCTTGGACAGACATTCTTCGGCAACCCGAAAGGTGATAATAATAATAATAATAATAATAATAATAATAATAATAATAATAATAATTTAATAAGACATTTTTGTTTTTAAATTTTTTCTCTCTTCAACAAATTTAAAACTGGCTTGGTATATTAATAGCATAGTAGAAAGTACAGTATCGGAGCATAGAAAATGAACGACATTACTCAATAATATGTGTTTCTTGTCGAAATTTTTTTTTTGAGAAAAGTAGAAACTTTCTCGCCGTAAAGAACACAATTCTGGTTCGACTTCTAGATTGCATTTTTTTAATATCATATTCTGCAATATTGATATATTACTAATGATACACCAACAAAATATTTCGAACATGATACAATTATAATCCGTTCTCATTGAGTGTCTAGCGATATATGTCTGTGTATATATGGCGGGAAAGTCACAATAATGTGAAATTTTAAGTCAATCGGACTTATAGTTGTAGTGATCTCATGATGGAAGGGTAGGTCAGTAGTAAATCGCATATAGGTGGATATAATTCGAAGGATCGTAATTTTTGGGGACAAATCGTATATACAACGTATCATTTGGGGACAGAACGATACTTTAAGGGCAGTCTCGAAGTTACATTAGTCTACATGCATAGTTTGAGACACTTACAATCTATGTAGCGTATCAGTTCGGGACACAGCGTTGCCATGTTGTGATCAAAATTTTTTACTCGAACTCAAAATTAACCAAAATTGAAAGCAAAAATTGCACGGTAATTTTTCTGTGTTGGAATCGTTCGGCCTTCGGCCGATAATTTTGAAAATCAAGAGGTGGATACCAGTCCCTTGTTTTCAAAGTATGCGTTGGGTGTGATCATATATACAGGGTCACTCCTAACTCATAAAAGAGCTGGTTATAATTGATCAAGGGGGGTATATAAAATCGATTAGCGGTAGGGAAATTTTTTTATTCGCAATAGAATTTGAATTATAGTGGAAATAACATTAGCAAATGAGCAGATGATATTAGCGCGCGCCGCAGCAGCGCGAAACTGGGGATAGCAGCGAGCCAAAGAAAATAATAGCGTGATTTTGCCATGAGATGGCGACGGAAAGACTTTCTAAAAATTAAAAACAACGATGCAAAAATTATAATCGACATACTTATTAAGAAAATCATCTAATTAACTGATAATTCATTAAAAGAACATTCACGGTAATAAACAGTGACCATTCATCAATAAGGAGCGAATGTATAAAGACATAATGTAATAATAGGAGTAGAATAATATTAAAAGAAAAAAAAATTATTCAATCAAACATGTAACAAATAATACGTAATTAGAATAGACTAGTACACAAGTAGAAAAAAAAACAACAATATCAACATTAATCGCAATCTAGAAAAAAAAAAACAAAAAAAAACCAAGAACAGCAGGAGTTGAATGTAAAATATTCCATGGACTTAACATTTTTATTATCAATAAATCAGGTCAAAAGTAAAATTAATAATATTTGCGTCACTTATTTCTGGACATTACCATAATTACTAGTCAATTAACAACATCATAATCAATTTTCATCAATATCGTATGATTTAGTAATTCAATATGAATAAGAAAAAGGCCAAGAAAAGCGCGAGTTGCCTGTAAAATATTCCACAGACACGACATTTTTATTATCAATAAATCACGTGGGAAGTTAGATTAATAATGTTTGCATCGAATACTTCTTGGCATTGTCATAACTATTAATCAATTAACAACATCGTGATCAATTTTTATTAATATCCTATGATTGAGTATTTTAATATTAATAAAAGAAGGCCGAGGGAAGCGCGAGTTGCGTGTATAATATTCCACAGACGTTTTTCCTAATATTTTGAAATAATTCATTTTACTTTCGTCCATTGAGGTAAGTTGGTATTACTTGACCCATTTAATATCGTCGGACCTTTTGTTGCGTTATACAAAAGATCGTAGTAACCAATCACATAGCCGCGTTGGTTATGATGCCATGTGGTCACCAGTCGTTGTCGGTTGAATATACTGCCCACCAGTACAGTTTTAACATTCTCTAAAGCCAAACGACGTCAGTTGGGCTACAAATATCGACCCTTAAGTCAACTTTTTCAAACTGCAATGATTCGACACACTAAAAAACAATACGAAAAAATTTTCAAGTACTATGTAGATGGTAATCATAACGATGAGTTGGCAGCTCGTAGATATGCAAGTAACTTTCCTGAAAAAAATCATCCTTGTCCGCGAACATTTCTGTTAACATCAAACCGAATGAGTATGACAAATGATGTCGCTCTTAATCGAAAAGAAATAAGCGGACCGTCGGTAACACGTAAATCAGGGAAGAAAGAAGAGTTGCTTTCAGACGAAATCCAGAAAAATCGGAGCATGAGTATGCGTGAAATCGCTAAAAAATGGGATATACCGAGTTCAACGGTTCGAAAGTTTATTCATAAAATTAAGCCTACAATGGAATCAATGAAATAAGTGTAAGTGAACCACAAACGAAGCGAAACAAAACAAAAAGGATGTTTAAAAAAAACAATTAATAAAAAAAAAAAAAACCTGCAAGTATAAGTAAGGGAAAAATTTTTTTTTCCAATATGATGCTGTCAATAACATATGTCAGTATTGACAAAAAAACGGGTAATATTATAAACATTTATTTTTTCCAGAATCAACTAAATTATCATCACAACATGAACTGAGCGAATGATCAACATTTACTTTGTAAGATTATACAACAAAAAAACCGAGTGCTAAAATAAAGATTGAACAGATTTTTGAAAAAAAATTTTGTAGTGAAAAAAGAAGTATGCTTCCACGCCTACAATACGTAACAATTGCGTTCTCGCCCCTTCTCTTAAAAGATTGAAAAGTGACGTAAAATTATGACTTTTTTCTTTTAATCCATGATCAGTCATTCAGTAACAAATGCATAATAACCACTAAAAAAATAAGGACCAGCGTTAAATTTCTGAATATTTAGCGTTACTGAATTCTATTTCTTGTACGATTTCAATAATGAAATTGATGTGGAATTATAATTAATTTATTTGACATGTATGTTCAGACAGTCAGGACTAGATTAGTAACAAATATTTTACTGAGGAAATAAAATAATGCCTAGCACGGGATTTTCCAATATTTATCCTTATGGCAAGGAATTTAATCGCTGATCCCCTATCCATGAATTTACTACCAATCCTCGTTGATACTATTGTCACGTGCGCAGCTAAATTTGCACTTCTGTAGTAGAAATTTCTCATCTATGGTCAGTTTTACCCCAAACTTTGATAGGGCTGTAATATTGATATTTGGTTAGAAGTCTGAGTTACTGTTGTAGAATTGTGAAAATTTTATCAAAGGTGTTAGTGAGTTTCTTAATTTTATCATCTTTTCGAATTAAAATTCTACTATGCCGTATAAAAATAATTTGATTCCTGTCCATAATGAAAAAATCGCAATAGCAATCATTTTAATGTATAATTGCTTGGACATGAATAATCTAGATGAACTCCTGGAAGAATTTTATCACGAATCCTACAGAACAGATGAAGGTGCATGGTTTCAGATATGTTAGCATATCTTAAAAATGACTGACACGAAAGTTCACACTCATCTACAGAAATGTTATGGCGAATTTCGCCACAACCGTGAAGCAATAAAAAGTGCCATCATTCCGCATGTAACAAACATGTCAATTTTGGAAAAAGCATCTCACGAACGATTAATTCCAACATCTAAAGGATTTCCATCTGGTTTTCCCGATTTAAAAAAAACATGGAATTATTATAACATTCACAGTATTGATTTTAAATCACTTGATGACTTATTATCAGTCAATGAAAAACTACTGACTAATAATATTATTAACACTTTTTCTGCCATATTCGTTACAAAGGCGAGGAAAAATAGAACAAATGTCATATTTTTAGACAGTGCGATAACGTCACAATTAATGTATCAATCACTGACGGATGGATTCACAAAACTCATATGGAGCTAAAAATTAGAAGAGACCGATTATTTGATTTTACCACTCCATGAGCCTGAAATCAAACACTGGACACTAATGATCGTTGATGTCAAATTAAGAATAATGGTATATTTAGATTCTTGTCATGGAACACCAAAGCAAAAAACAGTGCCAAAAATTATGAATATGATCAAAGTACTAGTGGATGATATATCCGAAAATGAGCCACCTAATTGGAAAATATATGCACCTAAAGACATACCAAACCAAATAGATAGATTTAATTGTGGCGTTATCGTATGTATTCTGATTGATAAAATATGTAATTCCGTAGAAATCAATTTTGACCAAGAAAAATTAACATGTGTTCGCATCGTGATAGCAAAGTTATTATATTGTGCCAAAGAACGTATTACGAACAAAAACAACGAGAAACCACACATATCAAAGGAAGAGGTAATAAAACTAAAAGACATTATCAACAATAATGCCTGTCAGGAACCTCCACCGATAATAAGTCAACATCCACCAAACTACGAAAATACGATAAAATACTGTGCATATTTTTTAAAGAAATTATAAGTTTTAATGTAGTTTAAGTTATCCCTAATTATGATTATTGATTAAGTTTCAAACTTCTTGTCACCATTTTTTTTGTGTTTGAAGTATTAAAAAATTATTGAAAATTAGTAAAGAAATATTCTCAATAAACCGTATCGTTACAAAAACACGTAAATCTGACTATAGCGAGCTTTATTTTCATCGATTTTCAATTTTTTACATCAAAAGAAGAGCGTACAAGATGTAAATAGATTGAGACAAAGCTTACCCGAAGGATGAATGTTCAGACATGCCGCGCTAGGCTTAATTTCATTTACTCAGTAAAATATTTGTCACTCATCTAGTGCTGTTTATCTGAACACACATTTTGAAATGAAAATTACAGTTTTGAGTCAATATTTAATTTTTCGAATCCAGAATTCAACCGTGCAAGATTGAGATAGTTTAATACAGAGCTTTCCGTGTGTTACGGTTTCGAGTTGGATGGATGAGGAAAATTAGTGGACTGTAAAAATGTTTTTCAGGTTGACTGTGAGAAAGTTCAGAAAGAATAAGTTTTGAGACACTTGAGATCAGGTTAACTGAGTTTTTATTAACGATAAACACTTATGATCTAGAATTACACTAATAAAGTAAGTTAACTGAGTTGTCTGGCACTGTAATGAAGTATGTGAGTAGACTGTATGGTTTATTAAATGTTTTTTCACTACAAATAGTTGAAATCATCCACAAAAAGTCAATGTGCAGTGATAGCCACACTCACACAGGTGAGTTGTTCGAAAGTGTACTGTGTGTGTGACTATCCGTGAGGCCCTATGGCGTTGCCGTCAGCACAGATTCACGCGCGTCGACACTAACCTGCTCGTGCTGGACCACAGGAACTGACTTTGATGATTTTGACACTTCAGGTTTGTCACTGGATGTTTGATTGAGCTGACTGAACTATTAGTTATTCATAAATATGCGAGTTGACCGACAAAATGGGCGAGTCGTCCGAGAGAAGTTCGACAGATTCGCCTGCGTGATTTGCCTGGAGCTAACTGACGCCATAAGTGCTCGGCCGCGTGCTCGTTGGCGTCATTAGGGCCATAGAGTCGTCTGTTGGGCCACTAGAGTAATACTTATTTTTCATTGGCTCAGAGAGTCGACTGAAGCGCCGGTGGACAAGTCCGGCAGTTAGAAAATTCAAATATTCTATGACTATCCGCCTTGGGCCCTCCAAGTCAGAACACCGTGAAAATAAATGTTCAGACATGCCAGGCTAGTCTTATTTCTATTTCCTTAGTGAAATATTCGTCACTAATCTAGTGCTGACTGTCTAAACATACATTTTGAAAAAAAATTTCACTTTTAAGTAAATTTTGAATTTTCTGAATGAGCAGTCGAGCGTACAAGATCTAAATCGTTTCAGACAGAGTTTACCGTAAGGATAAATGTTCAGACATGCCGCGCTAGTATTATTTTTATTTTCTCAATAAAATATTTGTCACTAATTTAGTGCTGACTGTCTGAACATGCATGTTAATAAATAAATCAAAATTTTACATTAATTTTAATTTTTTAAGAGTAGAATATTGCAACTAATATTCAGATAGTGTTTGTCAGTTTATTTGTGTTGTTTAGTACTATTACTATGCCTGTAAATCGAATATCCTGTTGTTGACAACGTCATAATGTTGTGAAGGCGTAAGCATCACTTGAGTTTGTGCTGTATCGATATTTGAGGACATCTGGTACCCCCTGTACCTGAGCCCGCATGGGAATGAAAATAAAACGCTGGCTTTAATGACTCGAGATTTTAATGAAGGTAGTTTTTACTTCGTAGCTGTTAGGCTAGGGATCCTTGGCTTCGTAACACAGCAGATTGTCATTTTCTTCTGTATCCTTCTCAATCAAAATTTACAAGCAAGACATAGATCGTTTGTTTAAATGTTGGTTTGCAGATTCTTATTGATACATTTGTTATGAACGCTCCACTGACAATCTACAAATGCATCGAAGAATAATTTTAATACTACATTAATGGTATATGATTTAAGAAAGGGATAAAGAGTACAGTAACTAAATAGTTAAAGAGTTACATAAATTAGTACTCGACGCTATGGCATGCCGTGTCAGTCTAATTTTTTTGTGTTCAGTAAAATAAAGGCCATTAATTTTTTACTGACGATCTGATTGTACATTTTGAGAAATAAAATTTCCCTTTCAAACTCTTTTTTCTTTCTTCTAAGCCAGAAAATAAGCATTCACTATTTAAAACGTACGATAAATAGCTTGCATTGAGGAAAAATGTTCAGAAATGCCGCGCTAGTATTATTTTTATTCCCTTAGTAAAATATTGTGTATGATGGAGCATGTACAAATAGATATGAGTAAATGGATATTTTTTCCTCTTGTATTTATTGCAATTTTTGTTTATAGTTATTATTTTATATGTTTATAAAATCGTGTGCTTGGAATAGAAATATTACTTCCTTTTATTCTGAAAATTGTGTAACACACAATAGTTGAAAATATAAGTTAGCCCCCTTAATGTTATTCGGTTACTTTTAACAACATTTCAATCTATGAAAATTATGGAAACACCTGTAAATGATGCTGAAATACAATTAAAGAATAACTTTGAACAAATATCATTAGATGCAATGAATGGGTATACTGATATCGAAATGATGGAGGAGAATTCATTAGACTTTGAAGAACCATATAAGGATTAGGAACCAGAAATTATAGAAGACGAAGAACATGCATCTGTAATCCATGAACCAAAAGTGTCCGATGGAGCATGTACTACTGATAAAGAGAGCTTAATTCATGATTATAAATTGCGAGCAGTTGAGTATTGGCGAAGTGGTAAGAAAAAGAATTTCAGTATCGATAGTGTTAAGCGAAAATTCAGAAAAGTACAGTCTACTCGACATTTAAAACGCTGGGCACATCAATTAAACCAAGGTGAAACGTACAAAGAAAAAATAGCTCAAATCTGCAAATATACTTTGGAAAATTTTAAATCCGCCGTCGATGCTGGTATGATAATCCATGATTCTGATCTTGAAAAATGAGCATTATTAGCTAAAAAAAATTTACAATTAGATGACCTCCGTTCCCAAGCATCTCTAACGTGGATACTATCATTCAAAAGAGCTCATCGTATTGTTTTGCGTAAAGTTGATGAATTCATATCATCAAAAACGGTTGAAGATCATGAAATTCTAAAACAAACATTAGAAGCATTTGTTGATAATGTAAAGTTGAAGATTCAAACATATGGTTTAGACAACATATATAATTCTGATCAAAGTACCTTCCAGTTAGAAGTACATTCAGAAGGGACTTTAGCTCCAGAAGGAGAAAAAAAAATAGAGTGCACAGTTCAATCAGTTTTTCCGATAACTTATAGTTATACTATACAACTAACTATATCTGCTGATGGAAAACTTTTGACTCCTCTTTTTTTGTGTTGAAAGAACCAACTGGAAAACTTGGTCCACGGGTAGAAGCATCGCTTTTTAGGCCAGATAATGTACACGTAGAAATATCGAAATCTGGAAAACTTACTTCAGGTAAAAAGTTCAATTCAAATATTATATTATATGATAATTTTTGGAAGTTTAAATACTAATTTGTTTTAGAACACTTCAAAATCTGATTGACGGATGTTTTTTTTCCGAATGTTGGAAAAAAAATTTTACTGTTGATTGATTCGTGGACTGGTCATTGTCCTGAAGCTGTCACGGCTGCCAAACCATCGGATAAAGAAGTTGAGATAATGATTATCCCTAAAGGAGCTACTGGACAAATTCAACCATTAGATGTTTTTGGGTTTAGAATATGGAAAAACTTTGAAAGACATTTTTCAGACAGTGTCCTATTACAAGGAGATGATTTAAATTTACACTTGAGGAACAATATTATTAAATTACAATCACTGACTCATAATCAACACTTGTCTCCGCGATACATTAAACTTTTCCGTTATTCATGGTTCAAAAAGTAGTTATACATTTCTTAAACCAGATGAAGTTGAAAATCCAGTCAATCTTGCATTTGGAGATAGCTGTAAGTCTCATTGTGAAATTCTAGGATGTAAAAATATTGCAATTATCCGTTGTCCCTGGTGTAAAAAATCATTGTGTCTTGAACATTTTTACAATGACTATCATAGATGTAATACGTACGATGAATGAATAATTCATCTCCTTCATTTTGATACAAATCTGGGAAAAAAGAGAATTTTTTTTTAGCATTGATTTTAATGTTATTTCAAAAATCGTAAAGACATGTGTCTCGTGATTGTTTATGCTCATTCGATTGAAATTGGTCCCATTGAAAAAAAAAAAAATTGTTTTCGAGTTATAGATTTTTTGTTATTTTTAATAAAAAAAAATGTATATCCACAAGTCTTATATACATGTGGATAAAGGTATTTTTCATGATTTTTTATAATCTTTCTAATGGTTAAAGCCGTTTTGGAAAATTTCGATTAGAAATATATGAAAATAAAAAATCACTTTTATAGGGTGTCAACTTTAGGGGTGATTTTTACCCCTTCGAAACGTTTTTCCGCAGAAAAAAAAGGTACATCATTTTCGACGTAGATTATCATATAGAAGCCTCAGATAAATCAGTGGTGACCACCTCGCGATGTTTCCTCGTAAGTCAATTTTTAATTTCTTAAATCAGCAGTCGACCGTGCGAGATTCAGATAGTTTCAAACATAGCTTGCCGTAAGGATAAATGTTCAGACATGCCGCGCTAGTATTATTTTTATTTTCTTAGTGAAATATTTGTCATTAATCTAGTCCTGACTGACTGACCATACAATTAAAAAAAAAAATTTTTATTCTAAGATTATTTTCTATTTTTCATATCAGAAATCGAGCGTACAAGATTTAAGCAGACTGAGACAGAGCTTGCAGTAAGGACGAATGTTCCTATGCCAATGAGTCAAATTTATGATCAGAACTGCAACCTATATAAATTTTTTTTCTTTATCGCATTTCTTGCAACATTAAGGCAGTCAGATCGAATTTCTTTCAGTGAGTACCATTGTTGGGCTCACAGTCATTCTCATTAAAACAAAAAACTAATATAATATTGCTACATTGCAGACTGGACCTCATCGATTCACGGGCAATCTAACTGGCGAAACGTACAATGAATCGACTACATAAACATTACCCCGTTTGTGTGACGATGCAGGGATACCAAGATCACAGCAATATTGGTTCCAACAAGATAGATCTCCAGCACACACAAGTCGTGTAGCACGAAGCAGTCTCGACAAGCTATATCCAGCACGATGGATCGGGAAATATGGACCGATATTGTGACCTCTACGGTCTCCCGATCTGAATCCACTGGATTACTTTGTGTGGGGAGACATAAAAACTATAGTGTACAAAAATCCAGTTAGGTGAGAACGGGAGTTAAAAGAAAAGGAAAATGAAGCAATCGCTACGATATCACTACAAATAATCGAAAAAGGAGTGGAAACCTTGATGGAGCGTGCTCAAGCATGTATCAGAAACGAGGAAAGACAATTTGAGCATGATCTACGGTAAGTAATGAAGAATGCATGAAAAAAAAACTCAGAAAGAAAAAAAACAAAAGAACAATCATGTTGAATTTCTTGCAAATCAAGTACAAGTATTAAAAACGGAGCTAGTAATCAAAATAACCATGGAGGAAGTGACAGTAGCTCATCATCCGAAGGAGAGAATACTAACGATTCGAGTGGATCCGATTGGCAGCCATGAAAAAAATGGAGTAAAACCCTTAAACCAGGGAAGTCGCACATTTTCCGAAAGTCGACGTTTGATTACAAATAATCGCATCACATAATGTTTATAAAAATTGTTTATGTTTTAATTATAGAAGATAAATCAAAATAATTTTATGGAAATATATGTATTGCGAAAATTGATATTAAGCTACCTATCAACCTGATTTATTGATAATGAAAACATAGAGTCTGTAAAAGATTTTATAGGCAACTGGCGTTTTTGTTGACCTTCTTTTATTAATATAAAATAAATGAATCATACGATATTATTGATAATTAATTATAATGTTGTTAATTGATTAAGAATTATGGCGATGCCAGAAATTATGTAATGCAAATATTAAGAATTAATTTTATCACCTGATTTACTGATAATAAAAATGTCAAGTCGGTGAAATATTTTACAGGCAACTCGCAATTTTCTGGGCGTGTTTTTGCTTATAATGAATCATAAACTCATAGGATATTAACAAAAATTGATCACGATGTTATCAATTGATTAATAGTTATGACAATGCCAAGAAGTATTCGATGCAAATATTATTAATCTTACTTTCCACTTGATTTATTGATAATAAAACCGTCGAATTTGTGGAAGATTTTCTAAACAACTCGCGCTTCCCTCGGCCTTCTTCTATTAATATTAAAGTACTCAATCATAGGATATTAATAAAAAATGATCACGATGTTATCAATTTACCGATAATTATGACAATGCCAAGAAGTATTCGATGCAAATATTATTAATCTAACTTCCCACGTGATTTATTGATAATAAAAATGTCGTGTCTGTGGAATATTTTACAGGCAACTCGCGCTTTTCTTGGCCTTTTTCTTATTCATATTGAATTACTAAATCATACGATATTGATGAAAATTGATTATGATGTTGTTAATTGACTAGTAATTATGGTAATGTCCAGAAATAAGTGACGCAAATATTATTAATTTTACTTTTGACCTGATTTATTGATAATAAAAATGTTAAGTCCATGGAATATTTTACATTCAACTCCTGCTGTTCTTGGTTTTTTTTTGTTTTTTTTTTTCTAGATTGCGATTAATGTTGATATTGTTGTTTTTTTTTCTACTTGTGTACTAGTCTATTCTAATTACGTATTATTTGTTACATGTTTGATTGAATAATTTTTTTTTCTTTTAATATTATTCTACTCCTATTATTACATTATGTCTTTATACATTCGCTCCTTATTGATGAATGGTCACTGTTTATTACCGTGAATGTTCTTTTAATGAATTATCAGTTAATTAGATGATTTTCTTAATAAGTATGTCGATTATAATTTTTGCATCGTTGTTTTTAATTTTTAGAAAGTCTTTCCGTCGCCATCTCATGGCAAAATCACGCTATTATTTTCTTTGGCTCGCTGCTATCCCCAGTTTCGCGCTGCTGCGGCGCGCGCTAATATCGTCTGCTCATTTGCTAATGTTATTTCCACTATAATTCAAATTCTATTACGAATAAAAAAATTTCCCTACCGCTAATCGATTTTATATACCCCCCTTGATCAATTATAACCAGCTCTTTTATGAGTTAGGAGTGACCCTGTATATATATGCCCAGATATCTTACGCGCAATTATAATTAAATAATAAAAAAATACATAGACTTGCTTCGTAGTAAATCTTTTGATTTGGAAACGGAAAATTTCAACAGGGAAAAAAATTGAAATGTTACATAAAATTTTTTCACTCTTCATATTACAAATGAGGATGATAATAATGATGAAATATAGTTTGACTGTGTTTACATACATTTTTAGACTCTAAAAATATCGCATATAGTTCCGATACAATCCGATGAATTCTCAACGTTTCGTTTGGAACTGTATTTTCTTGAAGAAGATGATTATTGTCAACTTTTATTCCGATTTCAGGTAAAACCGACGAAAGCACATCAGGTAGGATATTCAACAACATTTGAATAGTTTGTTTCAATAAAATGCATTCAGAGTTACTTAAATGCTGATTATTACAGATTTTCAGTTTACTCAATTTTTGAGAGTTTTGATACGGAAAATCGCTTATTTCCGGATCCCTTCTTAGCCTCTAAAAAAAATTGAAAATCAGTTGTAATTCATTGTTTATGATTTCTTGCGTTTAAAAATGTTTCAAATACTTGCAAAATCGTATAAATATTCCTTAGGATAAGCCTATTCAACTATTAACTTTCCTTCTCATACTAGTTTCCTTCGTGCTCTCGCAGCTGCTGGTGTAGTAAAAAAATTAATGCTCTTACGATCTGTTTATTTCTATTGCGACAAACTGCAACTTTTTCACCACTTTCAATGATGTTATAAATTTTCTGGAAACAATGATCATTGTTAAAATTACTTAAAAATTTTTTACAGTGAATGAACTATAATCCATTATTTAACAAGTCTTACCTTAATAAACACTTTAACGTTGCAATTGTCAGGTAAGCTGTTGATGCATAAACGACTATTGTTTATGTTCCTGACAACAGCAATCTTTTTACCTGAACGAAATTCGTAACTTGTCAATTTACTTATAGCTTCGTTAGCATACTCAACATGAGAGTACATGACAAAGCCATATCCACGATTAAACCCTGCGAAGGTTGTCATAAGACGAATCCGGTAGATTTCTCCAATACTCGGAAATAGTGGATACATTTCATCTTCAAAAACTTTTCGTGGAATGTTTTTAACATACACCTCACACTCGGTTTGGTAGAGGTCCTGTCCATCTCGGAAAAGGTCCCAATTTTCGTTGACCATTTTCTTAAATAATATTTACTATCCCTTGTTTTGTTATAATCTTTATAATTTTATTTTTCGGTTCAGATTGATTTTTTTTTTCCGTTGATTGTGATCTTTTGTGAACGAAGTTCGATTGATCCTGCTGAAGTGCTGTGATCATCAAACAACAATCGTTAGAAAAAAAATTTCATATAAAACGAGTGATTTTTTTATTACATTGAGGAAAATTTTTATTGTGTCAAATTCAAAAAGAAGTTAAAAAATTCACGGGAAACAAGGAAAGAAATTTTTAATTTTTGTAAACTTAGAATCCATTTCAAGTAACATTGAACTTTGTGCAGTTGAGTAGAAAAACATTATTTTCTCAAAACGAGATGACATGATTCTTGTCCCAAAAAATTATCTATCGTGACAAAGTCAACATTTAAAGATTGCCATCAAATCTTCTATTTAAAATTGAAAATATCCGCGAGTCGAATCGACAATATATGTTAAATAAATCAGAAATCTTAATACCAAAAAAAAATCGCTCATTTATAATAAAAAAGAATTGTGCCTAATAAGAGGAAAATGAAAACTTTATACAGTAGTGCGATTTACTGTTAATAAATGAAAAAAATTTTTAAAAAAAAATCTTGAAATTTTTTAGATCATTTCTCTCAGTATAAGTTAATATCGAAAAACGACTATTTGAAAAAAAAAAACAGCAAATGTTAAAAAAAAAATGAAACTAAACTGATTGCCTACAATTATACTTGATAACATAGTTGCATAAAAATGTTTTTATCACTGAACACAAAAATACTAAAGAATTATTAATAATATAATGACAATAGAAAAATATAATAAAAGCGAATTATAAGGTTTGGTAATTATGTCTTCAACAAATCATGATTTATGATTGTAACAAATCATTTATAACAAGGGGGTAATGACGAGCGACTTTCGAAAGAAACGCGTCGAAACGTTCAGAATATGAAAAGGCGCGTTTAAATAGGAATTCAGCAATATATAAATGGTAGTAACTGCGAATCACCCCGTAAGTAGGCATGTTATCATGAAGATCCCGCCATAATCTCTCAATATTCTAAGTGTGAGCTCGTGTTATAGGATTCACGAAATTTACACGGTGGTTGAACGTTAGGTGGAACCAACCGTGTTTCCGAAGATTCCGGTAGCCTGGCCAAGAGTCCGACATAATCGTTGTACTAGGAAGAATTTGCTCTTGAATGAGTCTGATGAGAGTACGGTGACAGCGATTGGGCACGGGCACCATAAAACACTCCTTGGTGACGGTGTCAATCCCTCCAAAAATCCAGTCCTCTTCGAGCAACCGACCACGACCATATTTACGATGGCCGCCAATCTTGGTCTCATCGATGTGGACGGTTTGATTAGGGCCACCGATTCGATGAAACGTACGTTTTACCCATTTAAGACAGATCTATGAGACAGAGAGAGAGAGAGAAAGTTAAGATATGATGTCGAAAAATGTTAAAAGTAAGAATAATATAGGTAATAAGTCAAGATAATAGAGTAAAAAGTAATAAAATACCTTGCAGAAACGCGTTACCCATGTGTTTGCAGCTCGATCGTGTATGTCAAGGTCTTCCATGATCTTCTCATAATGAGATGGGTGATGGCTCAAGAAGATAAAGATAAGTTGACAAAGTCTAGGGACCGCCAAACGAGTGCCGCTGAACCATGATCCATGTAGAGCAGATAGCCACTCATTGCACCAAACTCGCCGTGTTTTCTGTCGTCAGTGGCAGATTATTTGAGAATATGTGCTATATAATTGCAGACGTTCGCGTGAGAATTTCATCAATGAACCGCACTCGCGACAAATCAATTCGGAGCGTAACACCGATAAATCAGCCAAAAAGTTGATCAAACTATCGTTATCTTCAAGCAAACGATAAAAATCGCGGGATTTAATGGTAAAAATTTTAAGAAGCTAATGAAATGAGGTGTTAACACAGTAAATAAATCAGAGCAACTGCTGTGAAAAGTGACGAAAGGTGATCGATAGAGTCACAAAATAAGGAATTTTAGGAAGAGTCAACAGTGGGTATGCATGAGAAATGCAGAAAAAATAATAAATCGAAGCGATACAAATCATCTGAAAAATAAATGTTTTAATTTCTTTTTGCACACTTTTATTTAAGAGAGTGTATTTTTTGCGAAATCGCAGATACGTGGAAAAAATTGAAAATTAAATTTTTGAGCAATTTAATGTTTTCTAAAGATATTTTCTTATAATTATTATATTCTTAAATGTTAATGATTTATACTTGTTATAAGAGGTATCAAATTTTGATGTGTAATTAAATCAAAGCAATTAGTTAATCAAAACACTCCAATGAGAGCTATGTAGAACGAGCGATAAACATACATATACGCATGAAACTTCTTGGAAATCGTCAAGGAATAACGTAGGAACCTTGGGAAAAATAAATATTAATGAACAGATCTAATTTAATCAATAAAATAAACAATAAGAAAAAAATTGTTTTCGTGTATGCTAACAAAATATGAATTATTATTTTTCGCACCTTATGATTTTTTTCTTATTCTAAAATTAACCTATTCAAATTGAACTCACCGATTATTTTCTGTGTATTATGCATAAAATATTAAGTTAGCTTATTCTTAAAACAGTGGAATTTAGATTGATGGTTATATGATAGAAGCTTATGCATTCGAGATTTAATTCATGAAAACTAAAAAATGAGTAATACGGGGATTGACAATATAATGATAAAATCTTGTACTAACAAAATATTGAAATGTGTCTTTATCAAATAAATAATTTTACATAATTTTTATTCTGATATTGCAAACCAATTAAAAACAATGTCTGTTAAGTTTTAAAAATAATTAGTATCGATTTTAAACGGATCAGGTTAATATTTCAACTATTCAGAGTTGAAATGGTGAAATCATGTTACGAGAATATTATTTAAAAATTTGCAAATTATTCCCCCATTACATTTTATGTTATAAACCACACTTAAAATAATCAACCTTGGAATGGAATGACTATATCCTCTGTTCCTTTAATTTTTATATCATTTAATGCTGCAACGACACCCTTCAGCATGCGATCTATCTACAAACATTTGCCAAAAGTTTTCTTTTCTATCACCTTTCATTTATAATCAAATTTCTATTATCTATATTAATTTTAGATTAGTAAAAATTGAAAAATAAAGAACTTTTGAGTGAAAACATTTTGTGTTATTTAATATACATACTAATTGTTCATCGGCCAAAGAAATTGGTTTTGATGACAATATCTTAATAGTTTCTGGTGTTGGTACATCTGTTAATAGACACATTGACGTATCAGGTATTATAATATTCAAATTTTTCAGTCTTTCTCTATAGATATTGGATAATCTTTTCACCTCTAGATCTGTTAATTCATTCGACTCCATCGACTCTATGTTAATCGAATTGCTGTTAAAAGAGGGCTTTAAATTAAATCTAATGCTTATTTCTACCATAGAATAAATTTTCAACAGAATCACATGAATATTTACTTTGAAAATTTATGTAATAATAATTGAATGTCGTCTTGTTCATTTCTTGTTTTATCGTATTGTAATAGTAGCGGAGTTGTTTCATCATCCTCAAAAAATAATTGAAATTTTATCATCATTCATTATTGCTCTATTTAAGTGTCGAGCGTAACTGTAAAAAAAATCATTACATTTAATTAAAAACAATTACATGCTGAGACAATGAGTCCACCAGGCTAGCTGTTGTCACCTATACCTGATGCCTCACAGCCCAGAATCGCCCGATTCACCATCAGTTATTAATTATTCAATAACACTAATGCCCGATGCGCCAGGAAGTTTATACCAGATTTCCACTGGTTGATGTTACGTGAAAAAAGAAAAGTAATTAACTGGCCTGCAAGCAGGACCTCTGGTTTATTATGAATTTACTTGTTACAATAATGCATTAGTTTATTCGCGAGCTGTCACGATTTAATAACAATCAATTACAAATCATACGTGGAACGTTCCAACGCCACACCACATGCGATTACCATATGATGAATTGATACAATTGACTCTTAACAATTGATAACAGTGATATAATTACAAAATACTACGTTGTAAAGATCTCAGGGAGTATTTAAGTTGGTCGGTTAGACTTTGTTTACTATCTTGAGTCTTCGTCGTACGACAACAACGCGTGACCTTAGCCGTTAACGGCTTCTTGAACCTTCGAGACTTTTGTTGAGACGGATATTATAATGTTATTTACGGGAGAATGAACTAAATTGTGTGTTATTTAGTAATAGTTGGAAGACAGCTTAGAATGCTAATCCATGCAAGAGTAGTAATGATGCAAGAATGATAAAAATGTCGGTCTTCCTGGCTCCTCCAGACATCTATCTGCGCCTTGCCTGAGATTTCTTGAGATGTGGAGATGTGACGTGCGTGAACTGCTTCCTTATTATTGTTCACTGGCTTCAGTGCCTTGCTTCTTTAATTGTTGTTCACCGACTTCCGTGACTTCACTTACAGAAAATATGTTGGCACTTCTAATATTACGTCTTGAGTGAGGATGAGTCCGCTCTTGTGTTTCTTGCTTAATCACAGGGTCTCCCTACTAATCAATAATTTAGGGCAGTGGGGCCACTGCACGTTCCTAATTGGGTTACGTACTTAGAGGGACGGCCTAATCCACGCCGTTGCCCGACGGCACCCGATGTTGATCGATTGCCCATTTCGAGCATTAACAGGCTGAGTGCGAGATCGCTACAAGCTTCGTCTCAATACCCGTGGATTACTATTCATATCGGTGAAAAAACTACAACAACACCTCATTGTAAACGGATAATATATAAAACTGTTACTGATATATATTGTTGACTGATATTTTATTTAACATCCGGAGATGTAATTATTGAAATCAGAATAATTATAATATATGTAAAAAAGTAATATTTTATAAGAAATCGGACAGTTTTTAAGCTAGTATCGGTTGCCCCGTATGCTCATGCGCATTATGAGTATCAACAAAGCTGTATACAGCATTAAATGCTATGGAGCTTACATTTCATACGTAATAGCTGGTGAGATGCATGTGAAAAAGTGATATTAAAATAAAAAATTGAAAAATATAATTTAAAAAATTATATGAATCCGTGAGTAAACCGACTAAATACTTTCTACTTTAGCTGTAATTTATTTGAAGCAGTGTCGCCAAGAGATTGTTTATTTACGGCAAATAAATATAATTTAAAAATATCATTACATCTCTGATAAAAGAAGATACATCATCTTATGAATTATAATAAAGTTTTTTTATTAGAGAAAGTTTAGTTCCGTTAGTTCTTTAATGCATATTCATTAACCATTATTTTATAAATTTTCAATGTAAAAATCTCTGGACGGCATTTTTAATTTTTTAGTTTTATTTGAAAATCTAGGTTCCAGTGTAAGAAAGAAAAAAGATCGATAAGAGAAGCAACTTCTTCGAGTAAAGAACAAGCAGTCGATGATGATGGTATGTGTACTGTTTTAATAGGATACTCTTTGGAAAACAATTCTGCATCAATAGAACAAGAATTTTAGATGAATTCAATTAATATTAAATAAAAACAATTTTTTTGAATGCAGAACATTATTAACAGAATCTCATTTACGACCTCTTTGAAGTTAATTAGATAGAAGTCTTTTCAATCTACAATAGATGAAAATTAAAAATGAGGATTTAAAATTAAATAATTATTGGATATGAAAAAATATATTGATTTTTAATGTTGAAAAAAATACTCTCGATATATAAAAACATATTTCAATCTGAACTATGAAAGTAAACTTTCGATAATTGATCCCTATCATAGTATAAATGTTTATGACAGTCTATCAGTTCGAACACTATCTTTGTTTCATCTATGTGTGCTATGATAAAATCGACTCAAAACCGTTTGTGGTTTTTTTCATCTGTCTTATACATCATTCATATTCTTTAACATAAAATCAATTCGATGGAAAATAAATATAATACGAGTTATTTTTTTTACTTAATAATGAACTTTCACAATAAATATATGTAATACGTTTTTTTTGGAGCTAGCTAATTGTTTTTTACGATAGGTCATATAATATATAAAACTGTACATAATATGTTTTATTTCTTTTAGAATACACTTTTCAATCGAGCCCTTGTCCATTATCAATTGATTTCTCATTGGATGACTCTAATGATGATCCAACATATGGATATTCTGATACGCACGAAACAAATGTAAGATACGGTTTATTAATTTCGTTTATGTAAACATTATCCTCGCTCTTAAACTATTTACATTTACACAACTTACGGTCGATAAAAATAAAAAATTCTAGCGGTTTACTTAACAATAAATGAAAATAAAATAAATTCCGAATTTTGAATCGTTTTTTGTTGATATAAAAGCCTACAATTTCCTGAAATTTTCGAATAATTAATGTTGGGGAACTCAAAAGACAAAAATGAATAATTAAGCTTCAGGAAATCCCAAATTTAAAAATTGCAGACTGTTCCAAGATTCCATGATTTTTTTTGGCGACTTTAATCAATATCTTAATTATTGATGGAACAAGCAATTCCGAAATACGCATGAAGATTAGTTTTATTACTTTGTAAATTATTGTAATTGTTCTTTTTGAAAATTATTCCGTATTTACTTCGTATTTCTTATATTAGGAAAGTAACAATTCAAGTGATTCATTAAGTGACAGGGAACAGTCATATTCTATTCTTTCCTCTAAATCACTGATCAGCAGTACTGCAGTATCAGATACAGGAAATCGAATTTCATTAAACTCAACCAATGTACTACATCATGAAGAAGCCCGAGATTTCGTAAAAAGATTGAGATTGAATAAAATATCTGCTATGAACATATCTTTTAAGGTTCTTTTAAAAAACATATAAAATAAAAAAAAAAAACATTACACTTTCAGCTAAACAATTATTAAGTTCAATTTTACGACATACATTGCAACTTTTTATGACTACACCTAAAAAAAGAAATCATAATATCCAATCATTTACTATATTAAGAAAAAACAACTAAATAACACTCCTTTACATAGAAGTACTTTCATGCTGTATTCATAGTTCCAGATTTCTGCATATGTCAGTGGAAGAAGAATCGGAAAAAAGCAAACGTTTTGCAAATTTTGCAGAGATAATGTAATAAATTTCGAACGACATCTTGAGAGGCACCGTACTGAGTCCAAAGAAGTTCAAGAACTGATGCGATTTCATAATAAAAGTAAGGAACGGAGACGAATCATACAACTTATACGAAACGATGGCAATTTTAGAGAATATTTATGAGGTCGAGTTACTCCTATTTATCGGAAAAAAACGTGTCAGTCAGTGAAATGCAGTCTTGTACGCATTTTAAAGGGATTTATAAAAAAAATTTCTTATATCGTCATTTCAAGAAATGTCTTGCGGCTAAAATACATGAAAATCCAAGAAAAATCAAACATCTCGCAGCTTCTCAAACCCTTATAGCTTGTGCACTTGAAACTAATGATGTCATGAATACACTTCGCGTGAAAACAGAAGTATTTGACAAAATGAAGCTAGATAAAATATCCTTTGTTGCAAAAACAGATCCGTTAATATATCTGTTCGGTGATAACTATTTGAAGGGTTATTTCAGAGCACAAATCAGCACAGCATATTCAAATAAAATAAGAGATATTAGCACGACTACTTATCACACTACGAGATATGGAAAAAAATGACAACTTGACATTAGCTGATGCTATAGACCCCTCTATGTTCGAAAAAGTTTTTGAATGTGCGAAGATAATGGGCGGATTTGATCCAATATCGAAAAGATATAAAAAATCTCTGAGTTTGTCAGCTCATCTGGGCACGTCACTGAAAGAAGTCTGTAATTTAATCCTTTATTTATTACAATCAAACAATCAATACATAAATTTTGGTGATGTACAGGCGAAGTACAAACGCTTTAGAGATTTAGTGAATACACAGTGGACGGAGGGGATAAAGAGTCTCGCATTTAAAACGCTTAATGAACAGAAATAGAATTGGCCTACAATTTTACTTTCAACAGGAGACATTTTAAAACTAAAAGTGCATATTTTAAAGGCTGCGAATATTGCTGTTGCTTCCCCTCGAAGAAAATCCTAATAACGCGAAGGAATATAAACAACTGGTAAATGCTTCACTTGTACTGACTATTCTTTATAACAGAAGACGTCCAGGAGATGTCTAGTATACAGAGTTGATGACATATCTTCGTAATTTTTCATCTACCAACCAGGGCAAACTAGTGAATTCATTGTCATCATCAGAAAAGTTTTCAACGGAGCACTACAAGAGAGTGATAACTGGAGGAAAGGGTAGTCGGCCAATCGTCATTCTATTTCCTCAACACCTCCAAGAACTAATGAATATCCTTATAGACATTATAACGAAAACAGATATCGTTCATCAAAGCAATATATATTTATTTGCACATCCAGGCAGTACCAGTTAGATCGCGGCTGATTCGATTCTTCTAAAGTTATCTCGAGAATGTAACATTAAACATCCCGAACACATAACATCTAATAACTTGAGAAAACAAATTGCTACAGTCATGCAGATTTTGAACCTCAGTCGAGAAGAAGCGAAACAATTCGCAAAATTCATGGGTCACACGGGAAAAACTCATGATGATGTTTATACGTAACTGAATTACATTATTGTTTAACAAATTATTAAAATAATTCATTTGTACATATATAGTTGTTTCAACGAATTCATGAATTCGATTGATTATTCATATTAAACATTGAAGATCTATATTTATTTATATTCAAATTCTAACGCATTCGAAACATTACTTGAAACAATGTTTACAATATTCTGTTGTGATTTCTATAATTGTTGTAGACTGACTGAAGATGCTTATCAGACAGCTAAGATATCAAAACTCTTAATTATCATGGACAAGGGAGAAGGGCACGAATAAAAAGGGAAATCTTTGAACGAGATTGATATTAATCCCAAATCGGATATTGCGTATATGGAAGATTCTGAAGATGAAGAAATTTTATAGCTCCGTGCAGAACAATCGACATCATCAGTTAATTCATTGATTGATATGTCAACTACTTCAACAAATCAACTGTCGAGTAATTCATTAACTGATATGAAAACTAATTGTCCAAGTAACCGACCCGTGGTCTAGTGGTAATGCGTCAGCCTGGCGCGTTATAGGTAGCGGGTTCGATTCCCGGCCGAGACAAGACCTTATCTTTGTAATCTTTTTTCTGACCACGGTGAGCGGGAGGCCTCTCGAGGGAGCAGTCAAAAGTGTAAGCTATCGTGCTGATGACTGAATAGTACAAAGTACTATTGCCGCTACGATGCCTTTGGGGAACCAGGTGACACCCCATTGTATATAGCCTTACCTGAGCAAGAGGCTCTGCCAGGTGGACCCCAAAAATTCCTCACTCTCTCTCTCGTTATCTCAGCCAATGCTGAAGAAACCAGGACCCTTGAGGCAACCGGTGGAATCTCCGGAGGCAGGGACGATTCTGTGGAACTGGGCCGACCTTTAAGGTTGATACCGGGCCTACAGATACTTCCTAGCTGATGGTGAGGAAACCGGAAGGGAGACGGGGCTGGCAGAATCTCCAGAGGCAAAAGATAACGATCCAATTCGATTCAAAATTCGAACACCATGGAATGAACGGGGACTGTTTGGGGCCAACAGGGGAACCAAGGCAACTTGGGAACCTGGGAGAACCTGCAGTCCTAAGACTTTGACGACCCCCTTTACTGTGAAAACAGACCCAGCACAATGGCCCCATGGCTCAGTGCAGGGGAAGGCGAGACTTTCAAACACCTGACTCCATGAGGGGGTAGTCTCTACCCCTTTAAAAAAAAAAAAAAAAAAAAATTGCCCAAGTATTTCGTCTAGTAATTCGACAATAAAACGTAAGTATTATTCTAATGGAGAATAATCTTCTTTCGTAAGTTCTCTAATTGTACTAATCTTATTGGATTTATACTCAAAAAATAAAAAATTCTTGTTTTATACAGCTTGCAAACAAACAGGAAGAAGCAGTTGGACCCAAAAACAAAAATCAATTATTAATTCGTACTTTGAATCCCATATTCTACGACAAATAACACCGAGAAAATCTAACTGTGAAACATTTGAAAATAAATATCCGGATTTATACCAAGACAAGGACTGTGTCCGTATAAAGACCTTCGTCTATAATACATTTCGGAAAGAAGGTTAATTGATTTTATCAATCATTTTATTCATGAAAGGTGTTTTTTTAAGATTACGATTTTTACGATTACATCATTATCTTGATTATATATTAACTAGCTATATAAGCATTGCAAAAAACTAGAAAACAAGTTTTTCTATTTGATCACATATACTTGCATTTTTATACTAATCAATATAGTTAATTTAGGAGATTAATTCTTTCATACTACTTGAGAATCAATCATTTTTTATCATTTTGTAATCACAGAAATTACCTTATAAATGAGTTCCAAAATCTAATATGTTATTTCCCAAAAATTAATAAATTTTATATTGTGTGAAAGGAAATTATTGAAATAGATTACCCAATGATGTGATAAATGTAGATCACATTTATATTTAAACTAAAGTTAACTTTGCTAAGATTATTGATATAAATACATAATCTTAATATTAATAACAGAAACTTACCTCTTTTCAGGTTTTCTGTCGAAAAGGGTTATTATCGTAACGACACGACCGTCGAAAAATTAACTCAATTATGACTGATCTAAAAGCACAGATAAAGAAAATCTGTGAAAAAGTAAGAGTTAAGGATGCATTTTTATAAGCATAAGTTAACTTTTTTTTTTTTTTTTTTTCGTTTATCGTATATCTGTACAAATCGATATTTGTTAATTTATTATCTTATTATCGAGTCTCTCTTTATTTATAAATATAAGCAAAATGGAGAAATTTATTGTTTGCTTACAACAGATATCGAAACCTTCGAAAGAAGTTATTATAATATTCGAATCTCTGCCCTAAATTTGTAGTCATAAATTATGTAGTAAACCGAGCAAAAGCATAATTATGTTCTTCTTTTTTAAAATATGTATGAGATATCATACATATTGAGCTCTGTGCGAGGTTGCCAAAGTTTGGAAGCATTTGGAGGCTACTATTGCTGTACAATATACGGAAGTTGACACGGCTTATCCATGTCGCAGAATTTTATATGTGTATTGGGGAGTTGTGCCATCAAGTAATAGTTAGTTGGACTCAAATGTATAGCAGAAGACGTTTATTCGTGGAAATGACCTCCCCACCAAAATTGCACTAGAACGTGCGTGAGAAATTTACCATAATGTAGTACATTTTTGTACGGAGATACTCAGTGACCTCCCAATTTACGCATCGACCTCCGGATTCGGAGGCGATAGCGTTAGTCAAATGTTCACATACGGAGGCGTGTGACTAAGGCATATATATATATATATATATATACATATATATATTTATATGTATTATATTATATTTATATATATTTTATGAAGTCATCAACCTGTTTAGACTTGTAACTGGGTAGTTCAATGACGTCATAAACAAGCTTTAACTTGTTCGCGCATGCTCTTAGAGTGGGGATTTACGATATAAAAGTCAGGACCTAAAATAATTTCCATCAGTTCTGAAAATACATCTGTGCTCAATAAGCTAGTAAATAAGCTCTTACAACAAGAGGTAAGTCTTAAGTGGATAATTCTTTATGTTACATAACTGACATTTCTTTTTGATATGAAAAAATGGATCTATCACAAGTAAACCGATCTGCTACTCTGAAAGATTTCATACCAGCTATCAAGATGAAGAGTCTTTCTCTCGATACAATCTACAAAGTCAATGAATTGAGACTGGTGAAAACGAGAAAATATGGATATGCTGTGCTGGGACTATTAGAAAAAAAGGATGGAAAAAATGTAAACGTTTTCCTACCATCACGCATCACTAAAGTGTATCAACAAGACAATTATGTGGATCACCTAAATGAATGAGCTACAAAAGGCCAGCTACTCCTAAAATACTTCGGTGGTGAATATAATAAATTTAAATTTTCTTCAGTTGATGAATAGTACCGAATGTATAAAAAAACTTTCAATAAATTATGTAAAACTATATTTTTCAATGCCTCATCGATTATTTTTTTTCCTGTTACGCGTCACAACCGTATTCAATCATGTTCACGCATAGGGTAATCTTCAAATATCTTACATCCTAGAAAGCATTAATGGTAGGAGAAAAAATGTCTCATTTTTAATATTGAATGTCTCATATGTAAAATGGAAAATCTAACATTTAATATGAAAGAACTCATATTTAATATGGAATATCTTATATTTAATATGAAATTTTTTGTCCGATTGTATGACGTCACAAACAAGTTTAGACTTCTAGCTGCATAGTTTGATGACATCATAAAAAAGTTTATGTTTATGTTTTTGAGTTAGTTAGTAAGTTTTGAGATATTGAGTTTGGGTTTAAGTTGGTATTAGTTGTAAGTTATGCCAGTTTAGTTATTCTGGTGATTAAAAATAACTTGGCGCTCTAGGTAAAATAGTTTTTGTCGCCCAGGGGTGGTTCGAATGATGATACCCACCTGGAGGAAGGTGCGTTATAGAGTAAACCCCTTCTCCGAGGGGGTAGAAAAATAACGTTACAATATACATTATTATTATATATATTTATATGTACATTTCAATGATTATTTAATTATAATTATGTGATTCGTTTCAAGTTACAGAATTTTTAATATTTATTGATCATTAAAGCATGCGGCCAGCGTCGCACTAAGTGTGATTTGGTTAAAAGGCCTCGACGAACCATCTAGCGAAATCGCAGTGGTATGGTTCTCGGCCGGTATACAGCAAGCAGATGCGGTGGTACCACGCTCAAAAGTAAGAGTGGTGGAGCTGGCGCGTGGTGGGCCTAAGTCCGATCCACGCTGGCTGAGCGCCGTTTCGAGCGTTCAGTCTTGCTCAGCCAGGGCCTACGAATGGGGGGTCTGTTGCTTCGCTGGCCACGAGAGAAAGTGAGCCTAGAGGCAGATGCTCACGAACGCGTTACCATATTTATGGCCGCTACGCGCAGATATGAATGCTTGAACTTCCTTTTAGCTAGAGGTGTGACGCTTGCGCAGTAAATTGTGCAAGTGAGAGCACAATAATACTGCAACTAATGAATGTATTGATGAAAGATAGTCATACGTTTGATGCGTCGAGCCACATGTATCACACGGCAATGTTTGACGCCGTTGCTTAGCATCGCACCATAATGGCCGCCACATATACACGTGCTCACAACAACAAATAATTTTTAATTAAACGTGTTTAAACATTTTTAGTTATGAATGACATAAGGTGTATAAAGAATTGACCTACAGAATAGTTGTGTTAATTAGTTGTATTACACGTGCTCACAACAACAAATAATTTTTCTCATGCTAACGTAATTAAATATACTAAGATACGCTGTTAATGTTTATAAAGACATTTATTTATTTTTCCATTTTATTGAAATATTCCAATATACGTTTACATTATTCTAACATAATTATGACTTAAAAATACATAGTAAAAATTATGAAAATACAGTGACATGGTATTTAAAGATGTTTGGTATTCAATGACTTGTTCGATATCCAAAAGGAAGTGTTGAAGAGTTATTTTTAAAGCGCCGCTTTTTATTCTATATACGGGTTGTTTTTGTTTCACGACGCGTAACAACCTGATTGAAGGGTGTTCGTCTAATTGCATCAAACGTAATTACTATCGGTGCCATACGTTCACTAGTAATCATTAAGCGTATTGTTTCATAATTAATATCATTACTATTTGTGTAATTCAAGGTTACACCTTTCACTTTACATACTTCAGCTGTTGAATAGTCAGGCTTTTGTACGATGTAAGCATAAAATTTCGGGCCACCAGAAATAAAGGCTTTTATGTAACTACCTGTACCATAGCTTTCCAACTCATCAGTTAAATCACCCAGGTAGTTGCCTGTTTCAAGATCAACACTATTTTCATTAGAAATATAAATAACCGAATCAGTATTACAATACAAAGCGCGAGGGCTTGATTCTTCTAAATAAAAATATAACTTCAAACGAGCTTGAGCTGTTGTGTAAGTTGCTATGACAACAATTGTAGTAGGGTGTGACGTAAGAGCTTCTTCTTTCTGCACGTATGACACATACAAAATATCATTATTAACGCAGTGTAAACCTGTGATATCGATCTCAGGATTTGTCAATAATTCCATAAGCTTAACAGGATTAATTAACTATTTCAGTTTGGGTAAGATTTTCACGCTGCCCAAATTTACCCCATAACGAATTTAGAAATAATTTTGCAACTGATTGCAAACTGGGATTATTTATTATTTTTACCCTTCAGTTTTTACCCTAAGTAAATTCAAAGATACTTACTTTCTGAGGATGATGATGTTGGTTCACGAGAGTAAGCAGCATTGGTGTCCATTTCGAAATCCAGTACTTTATCATAGCTTTCCTCAAAAGTATCGACTAATGATGCGCTTGACGCTGATGCCTCAGGAGTTGGGTGTAAACTGTTTGAAGGCATGTTATCATCAGTTTCTTCTTCAGTATCAAGCTTATAAGAAATACTGACATCACAGCTACACTGTGAATATGAACAGGAGGTTGTAGATGGTGCACTGTCGTCATCGACGTTCCAAGGACCATGAAACCCGGCCATAATTTTATCGCCGTAATCAACATTGAACCATCGCGCTTTGCTAAGATTCAACAGTATGTCTTCAGGTTTTACAGTTAAAGGCGACGTTCCGCGTGCTTGAATCCAATTATCTAATACAGTTTTATAAGAGATACCAGCCGCCGTTGAAGTTCATGACTGAGGCTGATCAATGTTAATAATGTGAGTAGAAGTAGATGGTTGAGGATTTTCAATTTCAGCTTCATGTTTGTTTTCTTCAATTTTAATCGTTTTAGCTTTAGGTCTACTATCTGCTTCTTCAATTTCAGAATCAGAAGCTAGGAGGATATATTTGTATCGCCGTTCTCTAATACAAAGACTTTTAAAAATGTACATCATTTAACAGGTACATAAACATTGAAAACTTCTCATCATAATAACTTAAGAACAGTTTACCATAGTAACTGAGAAAAGGCAAAACGCACACAGCATTTCCTTAAATACTGCTCATTAAAGCCTCAGCGGCTTCATGCATAATCGTAAAATTTGATGTTAACAAGCCACGTGTATGTGCACGGGCTAACAAGCGACATGACACGAGTAATATAATACGTCTAAGGAGTCTCAATAAACACGCGCGTGATAAATTATTCTATCGTTCAAGTCTAGACTCAGGATAAAACCGGGCAATCGCTGGTGATCGATCACGAAGATAACGTACAAGCGTCAATAAAGCTATCATGAAAGGCATAGCAGTCGAATTATCCATGCTGAATAATAAAAAATACACTTTTACAACTGATTAACAGTTAGAGAATACGCTCACTTCGAAGCTCTTCAGGGACTGACGATTAAAGAATTATATTTGAAAATGCAGCTGCAATTGTTTATATATCGTGCATATTTGTTGCTCTTAAGAAAAGAAATATAATATTCTGCTTGGGTGCTTATTTGCTTTCGATTTGGCACCGGATCTTTGTGCAAATAGCAATACACACTGGAATTTGGTCAGACATGGCAGTGTACGTTTAGAAGTACGCTTTGATAACGCCGTAGCCTCAACTATAAATTGTATTATTTATGCTGAATATGAAAATATACTTGAAATTGATTCATCTTAGCAGATTATTGTGGATTTTGCTCGCTAAGTATATTTTTAATAAAGTAGTGCCATATTATTCAGCAAAGGGCTCAGTATCGAGCTAACCGTCTGCCGTGTAACACTTTTTAAGTAGTACAGATCATTTTTACTCAAGATAAAGTTTATGATTAATATACAAGAGTTTTTCAATAACGACGCTGCTTTTCTACCAAAAAAAATTGCCCTGCTTGCTTTAGAAGCTAATATCATTGGCCATTGGATAATTGCCTCTGAATTTTCTTATTCATTATTATCGGAATCAAAACAACACGCAAATATCTTATTAACATCACAACATGGTAAACCATGGTATAAAGGCTCATCAGCAATAGAGGCTGTATACAACAATTTACGAGCTATTATACACAATGCTGAGCAGATTTATACACGTGGTTTCATGCAAAAACGCTTGTTAGAAATGGTTGTGTGTAAAGAAATTATAAATATCGACGACATGTTTGATAAACCGCCAGTAACTGTTCCGTCAGCTGTGGGGATCGTTTGTTCATATCACTCTGCTCTGACGACCGGATTTACAGGCCACTGTTCAATGTCAGCTGCTAATTATTATCGTAGTGACATCAGTTGCTACTTCGACAGCTATGGAATGCCACCAATTATTTCAGAACACCTTAGGAGACTCAGAGAAAATTGCCGATACTTCCGCCATTCCGACAAACATGTACAACAGGAAGATTTTGAAGTGTGCGGCCAATATTGTATAATTTTCTTGCATGCTATGTCTATTAATTATCGACTTAGAAACTTTTTATCTTGCTTCGGTAAAAAACATTCCGATAACGATAAAATTGTAGCTGAATATTATAAGACTTCAATGAAAAAGGAACGCCTCAAATATAATAAAAATACCTTCATAGGTAAAAGGCTTAAATTCAATCAAATATGCTTGAGTTAGAATAAAATTGTATTTAATTAGAGATAATAACTTAATAAATCCATATTCAACTATTTTGTAGGTCAATTCTTTATACACCTTATGTCATTCATACCTAAAAATGTTCTTCAATGAAAGAAAAATGTCAACATTTCCCTCATCATCGTACAACAGTTCATCATCCAACCAGCCAGCATTATACAAAGAATTTTCCTGTCCAGGTTGAAAAGATAAGTTGCCTTCCCTGAGACTTGTGAGGCCAACATTTTTGTTGCGATTAATTTTTACGCTATTGAAATCATATCGAATTTCTTTAAATGAATAGCATATAGCTATATTTTCAAGTTTTCATGAAGCTGCTACGGCTTGACTATTGAGCTCGGTAAATTTTCCAGTGATGTGTAGAGAACTCTGACTCGAAAGTAAACACAAATCTTGATGTTGGGCTGAGATGCATATTTTATCATTGTTGTTGAATAGTGCAGAAGCGTATGGCTGATGAGCATGCTCTTCATAATGTGAAATGGATTCATCGAATATCACGCCTCTATTGATAGCTAAGATTTCTTCTTCTTCTACAGCCATGGTAGTAGACATGCAAAACAGCACACTTTCACTTGATTTGTTTGCGTGGTTTCAGGCCTAAGCTTTTTAGAAATAAATAGTTCTGATGACTTAGTTGTTTAAGTGTTTGTCGTTGACTGATGATATTTCGGCATGGTAACTTAGTTTTATAGCTTTTTCCAATGATCGGCTTATGAACAAATTCCTATTATTTCACGGATTTCACATGTAATCGTATTGTTATTGTTTCTCCTCGGAAATTAACTGATTCTCCGTCTTGGTCAACAATTCTTAATTGGATGTGATGTATTGCTTGCACGGCGATTGGCAGATAAATGACGTTAGATGGCATTTCAATGATTTTATATCCTGGAGGAACTGAAGGAAAGAATTCATGAATTGTATGCAGTAATTTATTATTTATGTACGCTCCTGTTGCAATGTAACACTCTATTCTCAGTGCATTTATTTTCAAAATTGACACTGGAGAATCGGATATTTGATTTGACTTTGGAGGGACAAATCGTGAACTGAAACGGCAATAAACGACCAATCAAATCGTCTGGTACAAAATTTATGCGTGCGTTTTCACTGTAAATTTCACTGTGTAACTCATTGTTGTTAGGTTTAATGGAAATTGATAATTCCGGATCAGCTTTCTTCACATAATTTTCAATGTCTTCAATTTCGTAGCTTCCCGTAGGTATTTCGATGATTCTCTTATTATTATTTACTGCATAATAAAATCTATTATTCCTTCGATCAATATTTGGGATAGAATTGAATGTTAATAATTCAACAACTACCAATACATAATTTTTGGACTTTGTTAATTTAATCGGCGGATAATAAAAAGCCTCCAGTATAGAAAACTGCCTAGCCAGTGTTATTGTGGAAGAATTGTCCATAACTGATGTATTTTTATCATTTTACTGTTCTTTCATACTTTTCAGAATCTTCAAACATAAATGTCCGCAATTTAAATCGATCATCGACGTGCATTCAATGGTTCATGGAAGAGTTGAAGAATATTGCAACTGAAGTAGATAGTTATTTAAAACGCCCTCTTCCAATGACACCACTGAATTATGAAAAAAGAAAGCGCCATCAATCAAATATTTGCCATATATGTGGGAAACGAATTCATTCTCTCGATGATAAACGCTATGATCATTGTCATTTTACGAGCAAATATCGTGGTCCAGCCCATAACTCTTGCAATTTGAATGATCAGCAATCTCTCATAATTCCAGTCATTTTTCACAATTTATTCGGTTACGATTCTCACTCTATTATTAAATCTCTAGCTACAGCATTGTTAGGATCAATAACTCTATTACCCATTAACAAAGAACGTTACATTCCATTCACAAAATCAGTTGATAATACAAAAGTTTCTCTTAAATTTATCGATTTATTTAGATTCATGGCCTCTAGTATTGAAAAATTAGCTTCATATCTCGGTAATGATAATAAAAAAAATCCCACAATCCTATTATCCAGATCCCGAACAATCCGAGTTAGTGATAAGAAAAAACGTATTCCAATATGAATATATCGATTCAATCGAAAAGTTAGATGATGATCATTTACCAGCAAAAGAGCAATTTTATTCCAAACTTAATGATGGAAATGCGTTTAATAAAGACTATAATCATGCTCTAAAAGTTTGGAATAAATTTGCGATTAAAACACTCGGTAAATACTCCGATTTATAGCTCAAAACAGATGTACTCCTAGTCGCCGATATTTTTGAGAATTTCCAACATAGCTGCCAAAGAACATACGATTTAGATCCTCTTCATTACTACACTGCTCCGGGACTTGCTTTTGACGCAATGTTAAAACTTACAAACGTTAAGCTTGAGCTTTTGACAGATCCAGAGATGGTAGTATTCATTGAGAAAGGTATCCAAGGCGGCATATCACAATGCTCGAATCGTTATGCTGCAGCTAATAATCGATACATAAGGGAGGCATATGATCAGAGCAGAGAAGAGTCATATCTCATGTATTTTGATGTAAATAATTTATACGGCGCTGCAATGAGCATGCCATTACCAGAGAGGTCCTTTGCATAGGTGCAAGAGCAAATCAATGTTGAAGATCTTTTCGGTGGTGATGATGATATCGGATATATTGTTGAAGTTGACTTAGAGTATCCAAAAAAACTCCATGATCTTCACAAAGATTTGCCCAGAGCATTTCATTCCACCGAACCGTAAACAATCTAAATTGACTACAACTCTATATTCAAAAACCAGATATGTAATTCACTATCAAAATCTCAAACAGTGTTTAGAGTTCGGTTTAAAGTGTACAAAAATTCATCGAGTATTAAAATTTAAACAGTCCCAATGGCTTGAACCGTATATAGATAAAAACACAGAATGTCGCAAAAATGTGAAAAATGATTTCGAAAAAAATTTTTATAAACTCATGAATAACGCTGTGAGCCATTATAGATCTGATCTATTAATCCAACTGTTGTGTTCCTTGCCAAATCCCAACCACTTTACATAGACTTGATTGCCACGTTTTTGTAATATTTTCTCTACTAAATACATGTCAGGATATTGCACTCGAGTTAATTCTCCCTCGTAAAATCCACTTTCTATTAGCTGATTCTGATAATCAGTCAATTTATATGTTACAGAGTGAGTATTCTCTACTTTGCTTACAGTAAAGATTTCAGTTGTCCAATTCGGAGTATAACCTTTCTCAAATATGTGTTTATATTCACTCATGCGAACGTTGTCACTAATTTTGAATTTATTCCTCTTTTTCGTAACTTTAAACTTTTTGTAGACTGTTTCGAGTAATTCTTTTGCATTAGCTTGAGTCACATCGACAGGTTTCATTTGATCGGTCGATGTTTAGTAATGTTATAAGATGATAGTAATTTTTGTAAAATGTCAATCCATTTGTAATTTCCACGAAAAGTAAATTTTTTGCCCATTTTATTTTTTAACGTGCGATTAAATCGTTTACAAATTGATGCTTTTAGATTGCTGAATGTTGAATACATCTTAATATTATATTGCTTTATAATTTCTTCAAAATCTTTATTATAAAACTCCTTTCTCCGGTCGACGTGTAAATTTTGAGGTACTCTTTTTTCTTTCGAAATTGTCATCATTGGAGCAGTGACATGTTAACCATTCTTCGTTTTAATTGGTACAGCCCAAGCATACTTTGAAAAATTATCAATAGCTGTCAGCAAATATTGATATCCATTATTCTAGAATTCGTATGCTGACATATCGACAAGATCGGCTTGCCATATTTCATCTAGACCGCGTATATCCACACGGCGTCGTTGATAATTTCTTCTGACCGATCTATGTAGTTCTTCTGTAATTTGTCTTTTTTCCTTGTTCATGTTGCTGCTGCTGCTGAGTTCTGAGCAAGAAACTTTTGTATATTCTCTTCCAACGTTCTTATAACTTCAGCTTGTTTACGATTTGCTCTTTTTAATGCACGCAATCGATCTGATTCATGAAGTTCAATTGTTTCATTGATTCTTCTCGTAAAATTTTTCGATATTCTTGGGAAGATTCTATATGCTGTTCAACTTGAACATCAAGAGTCTTGATTGTTTTAGTATTTCTTCCAATTGATTTCTTTGAATCTGAAATCAATTCTTTCCGAAGACGTAATTCTATTTTGATAAATTTTTTCAAAGGTACAATTTTTTTCTCAACAACCTCCAATGATACATCATCATTCGGATCTACTGACTCAGCAAGGTTGCATAATCCTTTATTAATCATATCATACTGATTGTCAATTGTGAGTTTAAATCCAATGCCAGGTGGACCTTAGATAAAACTTTTTTGTGCATCTTTCGTCAATTGACGTCCGAAAATATCAACACTCATCTTCTCTCATCAAAAGCGAATTGATCAATATGTTTTCTTTGGTCAGCACTGAATTAATATACAATTTAGCTTCACGTAATTTTTCGATTATAGATATTATTTCATTATTATAGCTGAAATTTTGTGCTACACGTGATGAAACAAGTAATCGCAATCGATCAACAAGTTCATTTGGATCATCCCAATAAACATAATCTAATGGTCGACTATGACTTGTCATATATCGGGCAAACCTTCTCGACTTTTCGGAGAATATTTCCTGATAATATTTCGATACTTTTTTGAATATTTATCTTCTCTAAGACTTTTATTAGGAAGATAATGCTTATGATATGCACGGGTGCTTCCTCAAATTTGCCAATAAGTGTTCTCATCACTCTCTGTTGTGATTGTTAGATCGGGCGATCCCGTAAATAATAATTCCGAGAGCCTAGGGGTACTTTGATATTTTTTATTGCCAATATAAATGAATTCATCATCAAATCTCGCCTCGGCATTACCAACCATTAAACGGTTTTTTTATTTTTTCACACCAAATTTTGTGTCCAATTGTTTGACTTGGCGTCTAGAATCGAATTATTTTCGATACGGAACTGCTGATATTACTCTGATTAACGTACTTTGAGGAGGTCCGCTCATTGGCATACTCTGAGTAGATGCAAAAGACACATCATCAGTCATAATATCACCGTACATGCTACAATTAAAATTTGTATTATCTCGCACTAAATGTTTAGAAATACGTGCATAAGTTTGACAGAGATAAAAACTATCTACATCCCTGTGTCGTCCCACACAAAAATATGCACGCATATTATCTTGCTTCTCGTATGCTACATGATCGAAGATCATTACTAAATTGGGTTTTGCTTGAACAGGTTTCACAACCTCTTCGTGCTCATTGAAAGGAAAATAACCCATTCATTCAACAGGTTTGAGTAATTACTCGAAAAATTTATACATTAATTGATGTATAGATTCGGAATATAAATATATATTCGCAAATCGTAAACCATTCGGATGAGCAATACGGGCCAAGAGTGCAGTTGTTTTCCCGCAATTCAAAGGACAACATATTACTCCGCGAACACTACTTGACAATAAATGGCTATGACGTTGAATTTTTGCAGTTTGTGGCATAACATTGTCAAAATTCGTCACTGGTAATTGTATTCTTTGTTGCTCGAACCTCATCCTGATGACAACTGATGAGCTAGAGTATAAATTCGCGACTTTTATAGATGTTGTTTCAGTTTCGGCAACGTTATGATAGAGTGCAGACGTGGAGCTGGCTTAGTGAATTCAATCATCGATAAATTGCCATTTGAGTTGCATATTCCCGGTTATCAGTAGTGCGGAACTGGTACAAAATTACAAAAAAGATTGGAACATGAAGATCCTGGTGTTAATCCATTAGACGCGGCTTGTAGCGAGCACGATATTGCATACTCAAAAAATTGGGAAAACGTAGAGGTAAGAAACGCTGCTGATAGACTGCTTGTTAAAAAAGCTTGGCAAAGAGTGTTTGCCAAAGACGCAAATATCGGTGATCGAGCTGCTGCATTAGGAGTTACAAATATCATGGAAATTAAATCGAAATTCAAAATGGGCTTAAAGAAAAAAGTGGGAAAGAAAAGAGTAGGAAAAAGTTTGAAGAAAAAACAGTTAACACAGATTGTGAATTCAGCCAAGATAATGATAAATATGGGTGCCGATTGGATAAGATAAACATTGACAGCTGCTTGGAAAGCTGTAAAAACGATGAATAAAAAAAAATGATATAATTCCACGAGTATGACCTGTGCCTTCTAAAATTGGTAGTGTTTTACCACCTATACCAATATTTGCCAGTTCGAGTGTGATTAGTGCTCTACCTGGCGAAGGTATTGCGAAAGCAGTCAAAAATGCTAAAGCTGCTTAACGCCAATTATATGAAGCAAAACGTCATAACGACAAGGAATAGCTGTGGGGCGCGGTCTACGTTTTACACGCCAGGAACAAGGATATGCATTGTACTTGAAACTAGCAAAAAAAAGCGTATAAAGCTACCCTATTAAGCATGAAGTAACGTCGATACTTTAAAGTATGCAAGAATCATAAAAATTCCATATTTTCGTGGGGTTTTCATGAGAAATAATTTACCAAGAAAACCCAGAAAAAATGAATCAGCTATAATTAATCTCGATGATAAAGATAGACTTGGAATTCACTGGGTGGCGTATAAAAAACGTAAGAATAAATCCATATACTTTGATAGTTTTGGAAATTTAAAACCCTCGCCAGAACTTGAAAAATATCTCGATGTTAGTAGCATACTTTACAATCATACGAAGCATCAAGATTATTCAACAACAATTTGCGGACATTTATGTTTGAAGATTCTGAAAAGTATGAAAGAACAGTAAAATGATAAAAATACATCAGTTATGGACAATTCTTCCACAATAACACTGGCTAGGCAGTTTTCTATACTGGAGGCTTTTTATTATCCGCCGATTAAATTAACAAAGTCCAAAAATTATGTATTGGTAGTTGTTGAATTATTAACATTCAATTCTATCCCAAATATTGATCGAAGGAATAATAGATTTTATTATGCAGTAAATAATAATAAGAGAATCATCGAAATACCTACGGGAAGCTACGAAATTGAAGACATTGAAAATTATGTGAAGAAAGCTGATCCGGAATTATCAATTTCCATTAAACCTAACAACAATGAGTTACACAGTGAAATTTACAGTGAAAACGCACGCATAAATTTTGTACCAGACGATTTGATTGGTCGTTTATTGCCGTTTCAGTTCACGATTTGTCCCTCCAAAGTCAAATCAAATATCCGATTCTCCAGTGTCAATTTTGAAAATAAATGCACTGAGAATAGAGTGTTACATTGCAACAGGAGCGTACATAAATAATAAATTACTGCATACAATTCATGAATTCTTTCCTTCAGTTCCTCCAGGATATAAAATCATTGAAATGCCATCTAACGTCATTTATCTGCCAATCGCCGTGCAAGCAATACATCACATCCAATTAAGAATTGTTGACCAAGACGGAGAATCAGTTAATTTCCGAGGAGAAACAATAACAATACGATTACATGTGAAATCCGTGAAATAATAGGAATTTGTTCATAAGCCGATCATTGGAAAAAGCTATAAAACTAAGTTACCATGCCGAAATATCATCAGTCAACGACAAACACTTAAACAACTAAGTCATCAGAACTATTTATTTCTAAAAAGCTTAGGCCTGAAACCACGCAAACAAATCAAGTGAAAGTGTGCTGTTTTGCATGTCTACTACCATGGCTGTAGAAGAAGAAGAAATCTTAGCTATCAATAGAGGCGTGATATTCGATGAATCCATTTCACATTATGAAGAGCATGCTCATCAGCCATACGCTTCTGCACTATTCAACAACAATGATAAAATATGCATCTCAGCCCAACATCAAGATTTGTGTTTACTTTCGAGTCAGAGTTCTCTACACATCACTGGAAAATTTACCGAGCTCAATAGTCAAGCCGTAGCAGCTTCATGAAAACTTGAAAATATAGCTATATGCTATTCATTTAAAGAAATTCGATATGATTTCAATAGCGTAAAAATTAATCGCAACAAAAATGTTGGCCTCACAAGTCTCAGGAAAGGCAACTTATCTTTTCAACCTGGACAGGAAAATTCTTTGTATAATGCTGGCTGGTTGGATGATGAACTGTTGTACGATGATGAGGGAAATGTTGATATTTTTATTTCATTGAAGATTCTATTAGGATTTGCTGAAGATTATCAACGAATTCTTGTTAATGCAAAACACGAAAGATATTAACACAACTTGAAAAACCTAGACATGTTATACATGCATTCCAAACGGCACGTAAAAATGATACTACAAAGGATGCGAGAAAATTTGATCACTGTAATTTGAGAGATGTTAAATTATTCCTTTATTCACAGTCTTATTTATACGGCAACATGAATTTCGACATATCTTACAATCAGGATGCACTGTTATATGACATGTACAAAAATTATTAAGTATCATACTACGGCAAAGAAGCTGAGCAATAACTCTCGAAGAAGCAATTTTTAGATGTATCACCTTCAATCGCAATTGATTGCTCAAAGCAAAACGAATCTTTGAAATTCGGACCTGTTAATGTTCAACTGGAATTCGAATTAACAAAACAATGTCCTGCTGATACATCAGCTTATTGCCTAATTATTCATGATCGCATCATAGAGTCTAAAGCCATTAAGTAGACAAGTACGAAAATTGATGTAACATCTAGAGGAAGAAGCTGCTGGAGAGATTTTTAAAAAACTTAGTTCTAAATTAATCAATGTAATCGAAAAATGAAATAAATGTTTTTTATATAAATTTTTATTTATTTTCTTCTTGACAGCTAATACATTGTTTTTTATAAGGGAATAGATTTTCCATGACATCATCTGACAATGGCGTATAATGTTCCTTGCATCGTAAATAATACATAAATCTTTTATCTTTTTGTCGTTGTGTTGGTAATTTCAACCAAATTTCGCAAATTTCAGAATTTGCAAATTGTAGTATGAAATTTGCATCGAGATTAGCGATATCACCTGGTGACTTTTTCCGTAAACTCTGCAGTTGATGGAACAGCTGTAATGACTTCTCTTCTGATGGACTCCAATGACACTTGAACCACTATTTCATGCGTTGGACATTTTTATGTGTGCATCCAAATTTTTTATTTAATTTATTATTTTCCAGATAATTTATGTAGTGCATTTTAGCCACGTCAATTATAGGTTTATTGACAAAAGTACTTAGCCACTCTACTTTATCTGCCCCTAACACATCGATGTAAATTGCATCTTGTAGAAGTCCAGCTAGTACGATTCCCAGGTATTCATACTTATTGTTGCCAGAATCCCATGGTATAGAATGGCTTCGCCCCCAAAAATCTTTACTTGGAAATAGAATCACTTCACTATAACTGTCGAGAGGGGGTTTGAATGTAAGTGAATAATCGAATGTTGGATTATTCAGTGATAGTATTGCAATTTCTTTTGCCATAAACTGCTTATCATGCGTATAGAATTCCTCAACATCTAAAAACACTTCCTTTTTGTACACTTTCGAATAGCACAAATAAAAATGACAGAAGAACTTTCAGGACTGGAGAAAATTATATTAGGCCTCGGCTCTCATATCATAAACTCCCACTCCAAGAGCTTGCGCGAACAAGTTTAAACTTGTTTATGACATCATCAAACTACGCAGTTGCAATTCTAAACTTGTTTATGACGTCATTTATCCACGCAGTTACTAGTCTAAACTTGTTCATGACGTCATAAAACTACGCAAAAGATAATGCAATAAAACCGGTTCGTGGCATCGTGACGCAGTCTATGACGTCATCTTCTACGCATAACAAAATTTCTCAGAATTGTTTCTAAGCATTGTAAACTTGTATATGACGTCATTGCGCAGTGACAGTTGGGTATCGATAAGTCGGCAAAAGAAAGAAATTCTACACGAGATGAAGACATTCTACAAAAAAGTACAAAAATCCTACAATTATCGACTTCAGGTAAAACAGAGATGTCGGCCACTAGTAATTTGGCGGTAGAGTCGGTCGGTAAAACAGGGCAACCGGCATTCGGTAATTTAGCTCGGGCACGAACCGCGATCTGTTTTGTTGGGGGTGGGGGCACTACTAGTATATCTACTTTCGTAACACTTAATTTATTCATGGTTAGTTATTTAAAATTTTTTTCAATTTTTTTATTTACAATGATAGACCTGTTATAACTAATTTTCAATATACACTGAAAAAATTACATAGTTACGGCTTCTCTGCTATATAAGAGTTTGGTGACAGCAATAATTATGTAGGACTATCCACCATTCAGAACAGTTAAATTACGTATATCTATAGATCTGGTCACTATTTGGCATAGTACGAAAAAAAAATAGAATTCTATGAGTATCTCAAGCAGTGGACATATAACTCTTAACATGTTTGCATTACTGGGTCTACAATAAATTATGGATAGGCAATCTTTTTATTTAAGATCGGCATTTTTATTATCTGTTCATGAGTCATCTACGTAATGCAGTACTGATTTATGTAAAACAGTATAGCAATCAAAACAATCAAACATAGATGCCACAACCATGTTTATCGTTGTGGGTCCTATACGGTGTAGTATATGCATTTGTATATTTGTAACGGACAAAATTTGCAAACGATCACCAGTGAATAGTGTCTTTTTCTTTATAAGAAGTAAATTGTTAAAAAATAAGTGATATTATGAAATAATGAGTGAGATACCAGTTTTAATTGAAAGCTTAACAAAAGTAAGTAGTAATTAGTTTTAAATTTATCTTTCTTACGTGATACTATGAGCCCAGTGATGCTTTTTAGGTTATTTGTGATGCATTAAACAGTGATACGTTTAATACCAGTTATGACCTTGTACCTCAAGCTATTGAATGTATGCGTCTACTAGTTTTTTTTATCAATGTCTGAAGTATTCCGATTAACACAGACTGTGAATCATTTCTTTTTTTAATTTAAGTAATCGTGTAATTAACAGAGATAGCACGTGCATTTTTAACCTCAATTGATTTAGTAAGTGCATTTCTTTCGAAAAGAAATTAGAATTTTTTCTGCTATTTTCATCAATTTATTCATGTCAAAGTTGCTTTTGGTTATGATATAATTCCATCTGTTGATCCAAATGAAAATTTAATCCAGTGTTTGAGTCGTGATAGTGAAGGATTGATGATAATTCATTCTTTTGAAACTAATGGAATTCTATCAGATTCTTTTCGAGATACACTTGTTCGATAAGGAATCGGTTGTGAAACAGACATAATATTGAAGTCGGCAAATTCAAAGCCCGGTGAAACATTGGAGAAGTTTCAGTATGTAATTTTTATGTAAAAATTTAATACAATTGTTTATTTGTCAACGATGAATATCACAAAATTTTAATTTGTTGATTTCCGAAGTTTTTTTTTAACATCAATACTTCGCGGTTTCTCACATTAACAAAAGAAATCGTGACATATTTTAACGAAGACCCCGATATTCATTATTGTCCTTCCGACAATAACTCCAAAACTAATGCCACAGGAAAACTTTGGGATCAGTATAACACGATTAAAAATACCGGAATTTTGATGAGAAAAAAATTTAATCCTGCTAGTTTTAATCTAACATCAACAAATTTTGAAATCGACAGTTCGTTTTTTATCACTCTTTTTCCTATATCGTTATTATCATTATTAAATTATTTCATGAGCTTTTTTATCATCAGAATCGAACAAAGAACAATTGGAGTTGTTCAAATTGAACATAAGCACCAGAATACTGATACCAAAGATAAAAGTTCGGATTATTTTAGATGTTTGTGTCTCTAAGTAAATGGAGGAATGAGTTCGGTAATTTTTTACATTTTATTAACGCTATTTGACACTTGGTATGAACTTGTGATTTTAAATTAAAAATATTTGTTCTCTTCTATACAGATTTAATGCGATTTTCAAGAAATTCATCCAGATTGCGCAGATAATTTAAAAAATCGATGGGATATTTTTAAAAAATTCATAAAAAAGTATTTATCCAATTACACAGGAGAAGAGAACACTGTCAAATTCTTGCTTTCTCTACTCCCAATTTTGGATGGACGTAATTCTCATAAATACAATTTTCTTGCAATTCCAGGAATAGAATATGGAATATATGATGACCATATACTTATTCACTGAAATATTTGTAATTCTTTTTAAAATTATCAATGCTAATGAAGTATTTTAAAAATAGAACATCATTTAAATTGGGCCAAGTCATCAATTTTTTTACAAATAAATATTTTTTTAGATCAATTTAAATCACTTTAAAAGTAGCTGTTAATTCTCAAATTTTTATTCGAAGAATATTTTTGTGAATAAGATGAAAATTATTTTCAAAAAGTCCTTAGTTTTTCATAATCGATTGAAAGCAAAAATAGTCTATTCTATCTTATAAATGACTTGGCATACCATGTGATTTTAATTATTTTTGTTATCCAAATATTCCAATAGTCTATGACATATGAATGTTGTTATATTAGAGTCACTTAGGACGTGGACTTGGCGCAAAGTTCTACCGACATCTGGTGAAGTCGGTTTTGGGAGGATTTCAGTTATTTTTGTAGATTAAATTTTAAATATAGGTGAAACCTAAATGGAAATCTATTCAGCGTAATTTTCTATTTAGCTGTGAAGTATATTTGTTTTGTATATATATGAATAAAAATTATGTAGTAGAGCTAATACTAGTTAACCCCACCATGCAGACTTCTACTACCTATCGAATACTTCCTTTATCTATCATTGACAAAGAATATACTTTGCAATTGAAATAGTGTTTGATTACAACTGAACTAGCTACAAAGTACAGTTTGAACTCTGTCACATCTTGTGTAAGCTCTCAAAATGACGCAAAAATGGTTTTTTTTTAGCAAACTTGATACACACATTCAGAATGTTTGTAGTAATCTGACAATGTGGCCTCCTCCACCCCTTTTAGCCACCCCAATCCTCACAAGTGATCATTGTACGATCGTTACATCTATTGCACATGAGTCATCAGGTCAGTAACAGTCTTTCAGTTATTAAAAATACTTTTTTCTTTAAACTCGCAACTGTTTGTTTCAGAACTCTTATCTACTTTTATTCTTATAAAATATTGTAAAATATAGCGAGATAATAAGTCCAAGAGAATTATAAAACAATTAAAACGTCTATTCAATAAAATAGAAAATCTTAATGACAGGGAAAACGTCCGGTCAGCTCAAGTCTCAGTCCTAAACTAGAAATAAACAAACTCTCCCCTCGTTGCTATAAACAATCTAATCGTCAAGCAACGTCGTCAACTAACAAACTGTCGTTTATCAATCCATCAATAGATGGACACACACATATATTTTATAATATTATGTTGATCTAAGTGCTATATGAACACAGCTATATAGAAATATTTTAACATATACAATCTTTGGTTGACAGTTTAGAAACGTCCCTTAAATATAATTAATTAATATATCAATAAAGGTACGAATGTGACTAGTTTTTAATGTATATAAATTTCCATGAAAATGAAATTATTTTAAAGAAGCTTTGGTATCATTTAAAAACAGCATATAACAATTTTTAGCATTAACTGGCCATCTTTGCGTATCAGTTTCCATATCGTTAATCCTTCTCCATGTTGAGGAATTCTTTTTTCTTATTATATTGTAAAAATGACCGTTTGATATATCATTACCTTCATGAAATATAGCACTTGTTGGTATAAAAATATTATTACAGAGAGATACTTTTGAAGATGGAACGGCTTTGAGGGATCCTTTTTTATTTTGTATTTCAGTTTTACTATCGTTTGAAAATAAATTAAATGTTAATCTTACAAATAAACCAACTGATGTTATACTTATTTTTCGGATGAAATCAGTTTCTTCAGTACATGTGGTGCATATTTTTCTACAATTATATTTTTGCGATAAAGAGTTTTTAATCAAATCGTGTATGGTAACAACGTTGGATGATACTGGCAATGCTAATGAAAGAGAATCTGTTGTATGTTGAATTACATAATTGCACTTTTGACGTCGATCTAAATATAATAGCTGGAATGCAAACAATTGTTTGATATAATCGTACTTTTGATATAACGCATGATAGAATAATGAAGGGTCTAATTCTTCCTTATTATTATCAAATTTATCGTCTATGGATTTCAAAATCGTTGATACGTTTAATCCACTATGTTTATTTTCATATAATTGTAATAATGCTCGCAATGGTGTATGTGGAACTTCTTGAATTTTTTGAAAACATTTCGAGCGAAAGCACAATCAAAGACACATTGTATTGTAGCATTTGCAAAACTATGAATACCCTCAAAATTTTCTAGTCCACAAATAGAAATAACATCAGAGTTAATATTTTGCATGTTACCGTTATTATTACTATCATGTAAATCAAATTCCTGTAGCGCCCACTGAATATCTGTTACTTTTATTCGACGTTTTCTATTTATTTCAATTTGTTGTAAATCAGGCCAATATATTTTTCTCAAACGATTATATTCTTCAATTGCAAAAGTACTTGCTTTTATTTGAGAAGGGTCAAAGTTTATCAAATGAATTCCTTCCAATGATGTAACACGAGACAGTGCAACATAAGTTTGTCCGCTGCAAAATACTCGATTAGCCGTATCAATAACGGCATTTTTCGAACTTAATCCTTGACTTTTATGAACTGTAATCCCATAACTTAAACATATAGGAAATTGTTTTCGAATTACAAAAGCATCATTTATTATTTGGAATTTAGCTCTAACTCGCTCTATAGTATACTCTTTTCCATCATTGAATTTGATAGTTATCGAATTTATCTCTTCACAAGCGTCCGTCGACTTTGATACTGACATAATTATACCTACTGCTCCATTAACAAGTTGTAACGGAACATCAATGTTTCTTCTAATCATAATTTTCGCTCCAATTTTTACCACGATAAATTTTGCTAATCCTGCAGTACGTGTATCATCATCATCTAATTTTTTCAGTATTTTTGATGCTTTTTTCTGGAAATTGTTCGAGCAATCTATGGTATCATTGGCAATGAGGAAAATTTCTGATGATGGAATTTTTTCCAACATTATGGAATTTTAAATATCACATTGAGCACATGTTGGTAATAAGCATACGCTGCCATCAGGTAATTTGTTAATGTATCTACATATCTCATTTATTCGATTATTAAACTTAGATTCAGATTTGATAATCACTTTTCGCTGTTCTAACAATTTAATGTTACTAGCAGTTAATGCACCTACTCTTAATCGAGAATGTAACTCGCTATACTCAAGGTCATTTCTTTGTCGCATGTTGATTGTCAATTCATCATAATGAAATAAGTTTTGCCATAAATTAAAGCTTCCTAATGAACCAATAAATTTTTTAACCTTTTGTAAAGATAATTAAACAAATATAGGATCTTCTCTTACTGGTGGAAGTTGCAATAAATCTCCGAATACGAGAATATGTATACCACCAAACCAACTATCTTTCTTGTCTACAGGATCCAAAATTTCTACTAGCCGTCAATGTATGTACATTAAAATAAGATTGGAGATCATGAATATTTCGTCAATGATAACTAAAATAACATCTTCAAACTTAGTTTTTAATTGTTGTAGTGCATTGTCTGATAATTGGTGATACTGCGAAGCATAGCCATGCTCTACACGTAACTGAAAAGCCTTGTAAACAGTAACACCGTTAATATTCAAGGCTGCAATTCCTGTAGGCGCTGTCAACACAACTTTTTTATTGAATTTACTTTGTATTAAACATTTTATTGTATGTATTAAAAAACTTTTACCTGTGCCACCTTCACCACTCACATGCAGACGTAAAACTTCATTATCTGATTCAATAGTTTGTTCTACTCTATTAAATATTCGTAATTGATCACGATTTAATTGGTTAATCATACCTTCGAGATTGTTTGATGCATTATCATCATTAATCATATCATCATTAGTCATATGATCATTAAGAAATACATTTTTTTCTGATGTAGAGTTTACTTGTTTATCAAGTTTTGATTCCTTATTATCTTGAGTGACAAAATTATTATGCAGTGTTGATTGTGATTCTGAGGTTTGATTTAATTTTTCATCGATTTCTTGTTTCATTGAATTTAAAGCATTCTATAAATCAGTACATTTTTCATGGTATTTGAGAGCTTCGTGAAGGTATTCGGGAATTTTTTCAAAAGATTCTGCATATGTATTGCAATTATTTTTCAGATCTTCGATATTTCTCCATGGTTGATACAGTAATAATAATGCATAATAGTATTTCTCAAGTTCAGTGTGCATATTAAATGTATAGTGGTTAATTCAATGTGGAATATTTCGTCGTACCAAAAATGATGTCTTATTTATTTCATGCACTTCACGACCTTCTTTTTTAGGTTTCGTTTTACTTACATCATACCAATTGGCAAAATTGAATAGAGATAAATCTTCTAGTTCAGCAGGACGATTTGGATAATAAGTATCAATAATAGATGCACAAAATATGTCGGTTGAATCAGGATCCAATTCTTTGATGTCAGAATATTTTTTCACCATTCTACTTCGTATTATTGATACGTTTAACCATAGAAATGTCGTATGTGTATCTGTACCATATAATGCAATACCTAGCAACGTATCAGCAGCTTCAAGAGCACCAACTTCTCGATGATTTAATGAACGAAAAGCTATATTCCATAATCTTTGATGTAATGTTTTGGTTGAATTAATATCTTCTAACATTTCAATGGGATTAGCAGATTCAGCTTTGACAGAATATTCAGTGCAATAACAGGTTAATAATATTGAAGCTTCTCCAATGAACTGAATGTCTATGTTTCCTTCCCAATCACATAAAACTACGGGATTGTAGTCATCGATATGACTTTCCTCTTTAGTACGAGGAAGATCGTAGAGACGACTTTTTGTTTCTAAATTTTTTCGACCAGCAATGGATGTTGCTGTGTCACGTAGGATAAAATATTCCGTAATTGGCCTAGGAAATCCAAATCTACAAATTTTTTTTTCTTTTGAACTGAATTTCTGTTTTTTAGTTCTCATACAATAATTATTATGGTTATATTTTTGATACATGTTTACTCTTCTAAACAACTGTGGTGAAATATTTTTATTCGGTAATTTACAAGTCGCGCATATTAATATGAAATTTTTCATTTCTTCATTAGTATTTTTTCCTATAACCGGGGCATCTTTGATCCAGAAAATACAATGAAAATGTTGAATACCTCGTCCTTGATATTCACGGCACCAAAATAGTGTTCTACTTCACTAATCGGATTATCTGATGATAAAATGAATTGAAGCATTGCTTGGAATTTATTTTCTATAAATCTAGAAACAGATACCGGATCAGATGCAATCAATTCACTTGCAGATAGCTTATCAAAATGTGGAGAGTTAATTTCGCGAACATATTTTGAAAGATCATCCCAGTTATATTCAGCAGGAGATAGTGTGAGAAACCAAGTTGCTGGTCCATAGTAGAATATTATGCACTTTATATTATTTTTCGGCTTACTCCAAAATTGAGGAGAATTGCGCAGTCGTTCAAAAATAGTTTGTAAATCTCTTTCTAGGTCACCATTTTCTACATGATTGATATATTCATTCACTGTATAACGTTTTTTTGGATTGGTCAAATGCAATACATGATATATACTACTGTTTACTTGTCGAATATGAGTTTGACTAATAAAATGAAATATGAATGGAATATTTAAACGAAACCGTGCATCTGTAGACATCAAACGCAATTTCGCATACAGACTTTCATTCAGGGTGAACGTTCGATGTTCATACTCACCATTCATTCCGTGAGGATATAACTTAGGAAAGCACAGTAAATCTAAATCATTATGACAATTTTCTGGATTATCACGAACTTTTTTCATTTGATATAAAGTGGTTGAATCTTCATTCATTCTTTTATTGTATAGCGGGTATATTGTATATTGCTCTTCATACTCTTCACGATCAGGAATAAGTGTTAAAATAGCAGAATGACAAGAATTCTGTCCAGAAATTTGGGTATCAGTTTCTTCATTTGTATGTAATAAATCACTATCCGGAGTTGTATGTTCATCTTGGTCAGTTTCTGAACTCTCCATCTGTGATGTGTCACCGTCATCAATAATTTTATGACTTTCGTTTGATTTATGTTCATTGTCAGCTGTAGAATATGATTCTAATTTATATTCTACGTCAGAGTTTAAAATATCATAAAGGTTTTCAGCAGATGAAGGCAAAATTATTTCTGAATAATGTGGATTATTTGATTTTAGCCATTGTAAAGCATCAAATACTTTATTGATGTTTACTAAATTTTGCCATACTTTTTTACTTTCAGATAGAATGCTATCAACTAAGATAAATAATTCATGATTTTTATTCAATGGTTCCGTTGATGAACAAATTTTATTTAACGTTTCTTCTAGCGGTAATGGTAAATAAAATGTAGTTGCTTTCAATTTTTGCACTTTCATACGATTTGGTAAATTTTTCTTAGAAACTGTATTCAATCTTTTAACGATTCGGAATGCTTTGGCTGTTTGTATAAGCAATTTTTCACAGTCAGTTAGAGAAGAAATTTCTTCAGGAACATCTCCAGCCAAGAAATGATTCATAATGCAAGTATGAGGGCAATCATCATTACGAATCTGTGTTAGACGAAGTGTACATATAAAATTGCTGTTTAAATTTGGATTTTTTGCGATAAATTTTGTGAGTTCTCTAAATAAAACATATTCATCTAGTGGTTTTCTAAGATTTTCAATCATACATCCATCCCGCATAGGACAGAGTTTCTGACAACAAATACAAGCATTACAGGGAGTATCTATGGATCGCTTGGTTAAGGCAATAAATGCTCTTTTGTAATCTTCATGAATTCTGTCTTCATAAATTTTGTCTTCATCCAAGCATATATAACTGTCGTTATAATTGTAAACACTTCCTCGTTCAATCATATTTTTATAAATTCTATAAAGATCTTCGTAATTGCTTTTTTCCAATTTTGAATCTAATTTGCTTATTAGTTCATACAAAAATTTTATTCTATAAACTTTAGCTTCAATATGCCGTACTATGGGAAAATGAGGTGATAGTATTCCAACGCTAATAAATAATGAATCACAAGGTGTATCTAGTTGATAGCAACTTAAAGGATGCCCCATCTTATATTTATCTGGTCGTTTGCTATAAGTAAGATTTCGAGGGGTCTTGTGTTTATTGAATTCATTATTTATAAAATCAGAAAGATTCTGAAACGTTAATGATTTTAAACATTCAAGAAAGGAGTGATATTTCAATAGAACTTTGCTGAGAAATTTTACATTACTATTAAAAAATATATTGCAATTATTATCACATTTCCATTGTATTTTAGATTTAAATATTCTCTTAAGTGGCAAAATATTTACTGCCTGACCTTGATGATTTATAACTATAGAAGTATTTTTTAAAAGTGATTTGTTGATAAGATTTCCAAATGAATATGTTGATTCAGAAAAATAAGATTCTGTTGATTTCGTGTGAAGGGATCGACCACAAAGATTATACAATTTTTTATTTAAGTTGCGGGACAATTCATATTTCGCAAGAAGGTAGTCCGCTTTATCTTTTATTCCTTTTAAGGCTAACGAAAGCTGAGAGATATAAATATCTCTTTGAGTGATGCACCACTTTATTATTTTTTCTGACAATAACCGACTTTCTATGTTACTTATGTCAGTTTGAGTTTCGATCACTTTTTGTAATTTTTCTATGTAAACTTCGCTTGTCACTTCTTTTTTTCTTTGTTCTTTTTTATCTATATCACCAAAATTGACTTTATCATTTAGTATATCACTTTCATTATCAACATTTTTATTATCAATAGAACATTCTGTAATTTGTTTTGTACAATTTTTTATTTCTTTTCTAAATAAATCAGGTTTCAGAGATGTTTTTTCACAAATATTAATAACACTTCTTTTGTTTAATGATTTAGTGTTATTAGTGCTCATAGAATCTATTGAAAGTACTGTATTCTCTTGTAGAGATATTTATTATGAAAATGATCTATGTCTAAATCACTGACCAAAGACATGAAGTGCTATTTCGATTATTATCATCAAATTTTTCGATTTTACATTCCTTTTCTTGCTCAGATTTATCACAGTTATTATCTTCAATGTCTACATTATTACTCAATATATTTTTAAATCCAACGTTCATATTATTTTTAATACAATCATTATCCTTAATTTGTGTTACATTTTTAACAGAAGAGTGCAACTTCCTAGATGTTAAAATAGTTTCTGATGTGTTTTTATTAATGTTCTTAGAATTGTTACTTATATCCTTTAATGAATTGATTTTTTTTTGTTTACTTCTTTCTGTAGAAATGGAATTAGATATTTGAGATTTAATTGAATGTTGAGTCGAATCATTTGTTAGATATTCTTCAACTATTACTGCATCATAAACCGTCTTATTAAACAAATTTTTACGTCAATGCATAGCTGAATATTCTAACTTTTTAAGTTTTTCAAGTGGTAAAATGTTTAAATTATTATTATTACTCATCATAACTGGAAAATGAATGATATTTGCTAGCTTAAACATTTCTACTAAATGTATTCGCATCTGTGAATCATAATAAATCAATTTCTCAGGTTTCTGATTAAAAATAAGTGAAGTTGCGAATGCAATGGCAAACACCCCACAATCAACCTCATTTTTTTGACTTTGTACTTTCATAAAATATACCTTTTTACCATTTTCAAAGTAAAAAGGATATAAATGTTCCAAACAAACTTTGAACTCTTGGTTCAATTTCACTGTATTTAGAGAATCATACACATATATTTCCTTTGCATCATAATAAGTACATATCCAATGATCAGCAGACTCACTATGTAAAATTTGTATATGCTTTTCCCAAGGATGAACAGGTTCTATTTTTTCAGGTCTTTGTAGATATGATGTATCTCTATGAATGTAATTAGTATATTTTTTCATGAGCATTCCGAAGTAGAGCATATGTAAATCATTAAGTTTTCCATTATCTTTTATTATATTTATGTCGATACTAGATACAGCAGGAATGTCAAACAATCTTTTTCTCTTCTTTGGTAAAGTTGCTTTACAACATTCATGTTTTGTTTGTTGTTCATTTCTTAATTTGTTCATTGCTTTCGTTTTCTCTTTTTTAAGAGGAGACACTAAATTAACAATACTTTTTTGGGAATAAAGAAAGAGTTTGCGATCTGAAAACTTCTATTAAATGATTTCTCATTATATCAGTGTCATATTGCACACTTGGAGGCCATTTTCCGAAAGCTAATGATATTGCGAATGCTATAGCAAAAACACCACAATCATAACCATTATATTGATGTTGAACAGTTGGAACTATGATAGGATTTTCCTTTTTTAAGGAATCACGATAAAGACGTTCTAAATATCTCTGAAATTTATCATGAACAGTTTTATTATTCCCTGAATAAAAAATATAAATTTTTTTAGTATCATAATAACTACACATCCAACGACCTCCGGACATCAGACATGCATCATCATTATCAAATTCTAAGTCAATTTTATTAAGCATTTGGATATGTTTTCTATTTTCAGGTATAGGTTGAATCATTTCAGGTGTTTGTACCAACCAACTTTCACGATATTCATAGTTAAATTTATCATGGAGTAGAAAAGCAATTTTATCAATATGCTCATCTTCTAACTATTCATTATTATTAATAATATCCAGTTGTCTTTTATTTAATGTTGACATAATTTTGACTTCAATTTCAAACAACAATAATAATAAAATATCAAATAATACGTAAATAGTAAAACTGATAAATGATAGGTAATTCTGATGACAAAAGAAGTCGCGATGGGCAGACTAGAAGTTGCGATAGGCAGACTAAAAAGTCGCGATAGGCAGACTAGAAAAATAGAATATATATTAACAAAAGTTGTCGGCAAAAAGAAGTTATTGACAACAACAACACAGTATTTATAACAAAATAGTATTTAACTTCAATATAATTTATTTATAATCAAGTTTTTAAATAACAATATAAATAAATGTAGTAATTTATTGTATAGATGAAGGCAAATGTAGTTTATCAATTAAAATTCATATAAAACTACACTAACATGAATCTATACGTTTGTAGGTTAAAACGTGTAGCTGTCAATTACAACAACACAGTAGTTGAACTTAAAATAATTCACTTATAACTAATTTTTTTAACGAAATTATAAATTAATCGTGCAAATTATTGTGAAGAAAAAGAGAAAGTATTTAATTAATCGAAATTGATATGAAAATACGTTTAACTTAATCTATACGTATCTACACTAAATAAATAAAATCAAACATAGAAATGAAAGTATAGATTGTTGAACACAGTTGGAATTATCGATAAATAAAAATTCGCATATACTGCCATCTGGGCGCGTTATGATTTACTAACCTATAGCTGATCTGACGAGAAAATCGTTTTGGAATTATTTAAATGCACATGCGCAAGAATTAAACTATTCCAATCTAGGAATAATTTTGAAACGATTTTTTTATCAACTTGGTTATAAACTAACAATCGATACAGAATAAATAAAATTAAATGTAAATATTTGATAATAAAATGAATTGCAGCAAGTATAACCAAAAATAGATTAACTTTTTTTAATCTGATAACATTGTGCATGTTGCCTTTTATAGTGACACCACAGAAGTTTAAATTTATTTATGAAATTAGTAAACACAGTCCAAAATATCACTGTAAACAGAGTGGGGATCATATTAGTGATGAAAATGGTAGAACAGCTTGCGAATTGACCCGCCGGAAATCCGGTTAAATAACCGTGGTAATTTACATTATCTAACCAGCGTAGAAGATACCTATGGATCAACAAAATTTGAAGAAAAATTTTAATCTGAAGATAATTTTTCTTCTAAATAATCATTTGCATTGATACGTAACAATCAACAAAGAAAAACATGAATGAATACTAAATGAAATTTTTTGGACAGAAAAATTATATTAATACAAGATAAATTAAAAATTTTATTTGAAGAATTATATTTCATAAATTTAGAATATATTTTCTTATAAATCGATATTAATATTTATAAAGCTTGATTGAACAATATTTAATCTCGAGCAAAAGTAAAGTGAAGGTTTATGGAATAAATTGAAGTCAATCAATAAATTTATTTTTTATAATATTTATTTTTATTGTTCATGGCTAATGTGAAAATGGTAATGATGGGCATTATCTGCCTGTGGACGACCGCCTCGCTGGGCTTGGTTCATGAAACCACGCCCTCTCCCATGACCATCAACGTATGGCTGGTTGTTTTGCCACCAGTTACTCCTGTTTCTTCTACCATTGCGGCGGCGGCCCCGGAAATCTATAAAATTATTTAAAATAAAATAATAGAGCTATCTAACTGAAATATCTTCAATATCTATATTTATTTTCGAAAAATAGTATTATTTTTCAAAAATCAACATGAATATTGAAGATATTCCAGTTAAATAGCTCTTTCTATTGCTCGAACTTACAATTATTTCCGGGTTGACATTGGACAGATCCAGGAACTGGTGGTTGAGCAGGTCCAGGAACTGATGGCTGAGCAGATTCAGAGCGTGCTTGCTGAGCAGGTCCAGGAGGTGGTCGATGAGCAGATCCGGGGCGTCCTTGCTGAGTAGGTCCAGGTACTAATGGTTGAGCAAGTCCACAGACCGGTGCCAGTGATGGTCCAAATTCTACCATTTGTGGCTCAACTGGTGGCGGTGGAGGTACCCTTAAGAACTGGCTCAGGGCAGTGACTGCAGCTAAAATATTAAAATCACCATTCATTGTATGTATTGCTAGATGTTTTTTCAAGTCAACGTATCATATCAAGTTAATAAAATAAATGTATCATTTTTTCCACGTGTTTCTTTGTTATAACTTATTTTAACAATAATTATACAGTAAAAATTGTTGAATATCATCTAATCATGTTAATCAAAAGAATACTTTATTATTTCAATTAACAATCAACAACAACATTCAACAATTTGACTTGTTCATTAATAGTTAAAATAGACTACAACAATGGAACACGTAGAAAAAATCATACATTTATACTAACTCGAAATAACATATTAACTATAGTGAATAATAAATACACATCATGAATAAAAAAAATATTAATAGAATTATAAACTACTTAATAATGCACTTGATAACAAAAAAAAAAATTATCATCAACAATGAATGCAATGTTCAACACGGAAGATATAAGGAGGAGCAACAATTCATATAGACACATCTCAACATGTGTCTATAGGAATTGTTGCTTTTCTCTTTCTTTTCTGTCTTGAACATTACATACATTGAGATGATTTGTTTTTCTAACTTAAATGCATTAATAATAGTTTAAACCCTGAAAAATGATCGACATTTATTATGAAATTAATTATTTTCTGAAGTCAATGTGTCATATCGAGTTATTAAAATAAATGTATCATTTTTTCAACGTGTTTCCTTGTTATAACTTATTTTAAAAATTAATATACGGTAAAAATTATTTGACGTCATCCAATCATATTAATTGAAATAATATTTTATCATTTCAATCAACAATTAACAACATCAAACAATGTGATTCGTTTAATAATGGTTAAAATAGGTTATAACAATGAAACACTTGAATAGAATCATACATTTACACCAACTTTATATGACACCCTTCATATAATTAATAACTAATTTCAATTATAAATATAAATGATTTAATTAAATTTTAAAATATAAAATAACAAACTCAATCAAGAAGAGTTACCTCGTTGTTCTGACATTTTGGCGTCTATGTTTTTTAAAATATTACACTTACTGTAACCGCCCAGAATTAGTTGTTCTTTCACCTCCCCCTGTCACTTATTGTTCTTTCATTAACAAATTGAACGTAATAATTTTAAACTGACTCTGTGTCAATTTTTCACGTTACATTAGCGCTACCTAGACAATATATTAACGTCGCACTAAAAATTGTCGTCGGTCGTTTTACTGGCTAATGAGAATAAGATCGAATAATTCACGTAACCTTACACTAACAGAAATATTCAGCGGTCTAAAAATATATAGTTTACTTAGATCAAGTACAAAGATGATATGTGAAGAAGAATCGATGCGAGTATAGTCAATTTACTCGGAATAAGTCAAACTCAGTCGAGGGATAAAAAAATAAAACAGTTCATAGAAATACAAAGTATGTAGCCCTCTAGAAAATCACAAGTAGTTCTTTAAATAATAAGTATACAAATAACAAACATAAAGGATTTGAGAATTAAAAAATAATATAGTTAGATCGAACCTAAAGTATGTTTATATTCAGTACCGACTGAACTTGGAATATTCAAGTATATAGATTACTTGTTACAAATAAACTATTGTGTTAGCGGTAGCATAATGTATATGTATATTCAGTACCAATAGAACTCGAAATATTCAAGTATATAGAATACTTGTTCTCAAATAAAGTATGATGTTAGTGGTAGCATAATGTATACTTTTTTTTGGTAATTAGAAAACTTAAAATTGTGAAGTATACTGTTTACTGTTTTGAGGTATATAAGACAGCAATTTTATATTAACTCTTCCAGTTTACTAACTGTACGTATGCTAATTACTAAAGCTTGCAATTTTCGTTATTTCGAGCTAATATGATATTTATTATTATTAAAAATATTGTTTACAACATATTTGTAAATAATTGACGTGTTTAATGTATAATATTACCCTTATATACGTACAATGTTTACTTTTGTCAATAATAATGTATTTTTGTACCACGCACATCGTTTACTGAGAGAAAGCATATAAAATACTTGGTTCGGTAGTAGTGTCAAATTCTTTGCTAATTATGTAAATAATTTATACTTACATTTGGTACACTAAAATCAACAAATATACAGTGACATACTTTACCTAATTTAAAAACGTTAACTTGATCCTACAAGTTTTTTTTAAGTGTTTAAAAAAATCTTGGTGCGGCTATTAAATTAACATGTATCGCAGAGTTGATCTCGAACGATAATGTCTCAAACAGTCTGACAAGTATTTTTTATTAACAATAATTATATTTATTTCCGATAGCCGCGCTAAGATTTTTTGAAACACTTAAAAAAAGCTACTGATTAAGTAGTATGCTACCCAATGTTTATTAAAATTTTGATCAATTTTTTTATCTTTAATATCTTAGCACTACTTATGGTTTTTTTTCATTAAATAATTGCAAAAAACGATTTCATGATTTTCCAAGTATAACAAGTCGAACTTGGTGCAATATTATGATTTCGATAATAATGTCAATGAAACCATTTTCTTGATCTGTAAAACAGCAATGATTAAAAGATATAGAAGCTCCTTATATATGACCTTCTGGTATTTTAACTTTTAAATAGGGAATTGTTGTACTAAGACTGATTTTACAAATCCTCGATTTTTACAAATCGAAAAATGAATTTTTCAAATTGTAGACAATATAAATTTGTTTATATTGATGATTTATTGAACATACTCACATCACATGAATTATCTTGGCGTGAGTGAAAGAGAAAAAAAATTTTTGAAAAATTAATTTTAAAACATTCTTAACAATTTTAATTCGTTAATAACAATGGTTTTTTAACCACGCTCACATAAAACATCTCTAGGAGGAAAAAAAAAAATTTCAAAATTTGCGTAGATCAGCGTAGATCTATTCTTTTTTTCTCGGGTAGTCATATATTAGTCTTTATCTAAGTATTATATAACATATATATTAGTTCACGTATTAGTCTATAATAAAGTATAGGTATACCTATACTTTAGTTAACGTTTTTCGAACTGCAAAAAGTAGTGATCTGTTACAGTCACTTTACAGAAAAAAGTCTATCATTAAAATGATTAATGATCAAAGAAACTATATTATACAATTGTTTATTGATAATTGATACAAAAAAAAGTTAATAAAGAAAATCTTCATGATCACTGAATGTTGCTAAATAATTACTATTTTGAAAATAGATAAATTCATATTTCACAATAGAAGCTTTCGAATGAAAAAAATTAATGAACAAGTGAAGAACGTATTTAAACAATCAATAGGTTTTATAGATTCTATCTTAATAAAATTAAACATTCTTGGGCTCACACCACTTCTCAATTTCCCAAAATGCATCGTTGCAGCACAAAATTAAAACAAATATGTATTAATTCTATATGAATGCTAAAGGACATTTATACCTTAAAATGTATTATTTACGAAAGGAGAAAATACGTATAAAAAAGTAATGCATATGTTAAATTGTTAAAGAATGCAATGTTCATTAATATATTTTTTGTATTATTGCTACTCTTTGAGAAACAATTTTAATTTTTTGCTAAAAAGTAAAAAATTATATAAAATTTTCACCCCACTTCGCCTTGATGCCATTTCAATGCTCGGTCTCCACGAATTTGCCCGTGAGTCATATATTTCTACACTACGTAACTCACTCTGATCATCACACCCGCCAACAGCATAAATACAATCGTTAAATGCTGCACACCCAAAATGTTTTCGTTCGGTAGACATGGACGAAACTAGACACCATGCATTGTGACATGTTGGGCTCGACCAACTGTCAAAAGAAGAGCTTCGTCAACGCACTCTGGCTTTTCTACTCTTGATAGAGTCGAAACCAATGTCAAGCGTACAAGTTTCAGCGAGACACCACCAGTCGCCGCCCAGTCGAGATGGAACGAGCGGGAAAACTCGCCCCTACTACCACTTGAAAGGGATACTGGCCGCCACGCGGAAAACTGCACGACGCCAGGACGCCACTTAGCCCTCGCCTATTGATCGAGACGCCCAAGCTCATCGATATAGCTTCGATCCAGACAATAGTCTTAATTAAGTCAATTAGTCAAAGTAGTCTATGTCAGACAGATAGTCGTAGTCACAAGTCACTATACTCTCTAAATAAGTCAAACATAATAAATTGGTCTGGCAACTAATTGTTGCATTCACCGAACGATAAGGATTCGTTTCATCGACGAAGGTCCAGAGCTGCCTCCAACCTCCAGACGAGAAAAGGGATCCAGACAACAGCGAAGCAGTGCCATTTGTGAGATCAACCTCTCCTGTGATACCTGAAGGTCAGCCAAGCAGTCCCCAGTTGAACACTGAAGGTCCAGAGATTCACCGAAGCATCAAAGAGTCATGTAAGTCCAGCCAATTATCCTATGAATGACAAAGAGAGTGACTGTGCATAAAAATAGCTTCTATTGAGTCAAATATTGCACTGAGGGTCATAGTCAAATTTTATATAAATTCATTGATTGTAAAATCATCTACTCTCTTCGAGACACATACTCGAGAGAATTTATTATACTTATTTATCATAATAAAACAAGTCAAATCAGTCAATAAGTCTTGTAGACGTGAAAGATAAAAGAAAAGTCATATTTTGGTAATATCAATTTGAGTCAAATATATCTTAAATTAATGTAAAATCATTTGTAAATCTGAAATCAATCTAAGATATAAATTATTTATTTCTTTCTATAATAAACATTTTAGTTATTTGTATAAATCAATTCTAATTATTTCTAAGGGAATATTATTTGTCATTTCCTATTCATGAATCCCCTAGAAACAAATTATTCGATTCCTTCGCGTCTATTCTAATTGTATTCAATGAAACTCATATAAAAGTCCAATAAGTGAGTTGGTGCTTGCTTCACAGCTACTCAATAAAACTAATAAAATTATTAGAATAGCTAATAATCTGTAAAATTATCCATCCAACACTGATTCCAGGGATTCCCTTTGACAATCTTAAAAATTCCCAGGAAAAACGTAAAAGCATTTTCTCGCGGATCATATCTTTCAACTATGTTTAATGCATATTCTCCATTGGAACCTCCTATTGCGTAAATACAACTGTCAATTACTCCTACTGCCACTCCAACTCTTGCGGTTGACATCGAAGCTATACTTGACCACATATTTACCCACCAATAACATATATATTGTCACCCACAGTTACAACACCCATGCTTGTTCTCTTGAGAGGCATTAAAGTGCATTCACTGGACCACATTTTTTGAGTTGGGTTATATTTTTCTATACTGTTCAAAGCATCTCGACCATTATGTCCACCAACTGCATATAATATTCCATTCACAACAGTTGTTTCAACCCCACATCTTCTTTTCCCCATTGATGCTACCAATGTCCAATCAGCAGCATCAGGATCGTAATATTCCACTGTTGACATAGCATTGTGGTCAAACCAGCCTCCAACTACAAATAAAATTTCTTGTGACGAGTCTACTATACTTGGCTTCAAACCCTGCGTAAACGGTTGTTTGTCTGAATGAAGTAATTAAATTTTGGCTCTTTCCACTAGTTTGCGACATTCATCGTTTGATTTAATGAATTTATTATAGGCAACCTTACTAAGTAGAGTTTTTTTATCTAGAAGATGAAGTTGAACATGTTTAAGAAGTTCAGGAAGATGTTTTGTTCTTTTAGATACGTCAACTTCTATCCATTTCATTAGTGCATCGAAGACTTACTCTTGTGAGTTCAAATTTATTTTATCCAATATATTAACCAACTGTTCCACAGTTATCGATTTAAATCCATTACCGTCGATAATTTGCTAAAAATTCTTGGCAATAAATTTAGTAGCAACTCGTAACAACTCATGACATGAATAAGTATTGGCAATTTCGTAAATTTGTGAATAATTACATATTCAGTTGACGTTTCAGGAATTCACAGCAAATATCTTCAATTTCATTCAGTTGAATATAATTTGCTGTTGCCAATAATATTGCCACTATTGATTCATCTATAATTATACTAGATGTATAAAAAAAGTTGATGAGCAATTTCAAAGCATTTTCATGAACATTTGACATTGTAATTTCAGTGTGATGAGGTTCTACCAAATTTCCAGTGAACATTGCTCTAAAGGAAAAATGCATAAAATGTTTTAAATCTTAAAATTGAGCCTCTCGAATTAATATTAGCTGAATAGATACTATAAGTACTCTTATATTTAGAAGAAATGATTACTTATGGCTGTTTAAAAATATTTCAAATCATTACGAATATATATTTATATGTATTACCTAAAATAAGGACTTCATGCTGATAATATGATACGATGTGCAAGTATCTTCTTACTACCAACGTTAATAACAACATCACAAAGTTGTTGATTGGATCTTAAATAATTAAATTGAGAAAATGCAGCATGTTTGTGGTTTTCTGAGTTGTAAGTTACTCGTGCTAACAATTGATCATCCTCTTCATTCATCTTATCCAACACTTTTAATTTTTAAGATCTGCAATTTTAAATAATTTTATAATTACTTTTATCTGTATTATATAATTTTGCTCTTGTAAGGTGTCACAGACATTACACCTGTATAGAAATTTGCAACAAATATTTACAGGTTAGGTTTTATATCTCTTCGTATGCATTCGATACGATTATACGAGTGTACTGAGAAATAAATTAATTTTGTTCATTAGCAATTGGTTAATAATTTGGATATTATTATTAAAGTAACAATACAAATTATACATACATGAATAAAAATGATCTGCAACGACTATTATTTCACTATTATATTCACTTGTTATATCAATTGCACTTGTCACTACTAGAAAAATTATGAAAATTTCCGTTATGAGTGTCTAAATCAATGCCGTTCCCCCTCTTCGTCAGGTCATCCGGGGATAAGAGGAAAGCAAAACGTGGTTCTCAAGATATTAGGTACCTAGTAGTCACATTAGTAAGTAGGCACATTATATTTCTGATAAATTTACCACTATTCTTCTTGAAGATTTATACTCATTTTAAATAGTGTAATACAAAATATATTCATGTCGTTGCAGTTACAGGATTATGATTTCAGAAAGTATGTCTGAGATTACCAAACAACTATTCTTAATCATAAAAGAAGTTATACTCCAGACAACCAATTGAATTTCGATAAAACAAACCAAAAACTAAGTTTTTAATATTTTATTATTTTCATTATCACGATTTAAGTGACTGAACAAGCACGAGATAAAGTAATGAGTTTATGAAATAAAATGAGATTATAGTTCTGTAACCTTGAGACAGTGATGTTATTTTTTTTAAAGAAAAAAATAACAAATAAATTATTGAAACTATTGCAATAAACTTGATAAATTATTTAAATATATTTCTTCTGTGTTAGTTGGTCACATGTAATCTTTATTATTATGAAAAATTTGTCTCATTTGTTTGTAATTTCTCAATTAGCGGATTTATATTTACATACTTGAGTTACTTACATGGTATCACCATAAGACGATTTTATTTTATACCCACAACTTGGTGTTGGCATCACAATGATATCAATTAAAAACTCGGATCGTTTCTTACACCACAGACAAAATTTAACGTCTCTATTTCAATGAACTAGAAATGACTGTATTGTTTTATGAAGCATCGAAAGATCCCTGTGTTGTGTAAAAATGTTCTTAGTACGTAGTACAGCTGCTAGTATATTGTCAAATTACACCAATATTGTTCGCCCTCTTTTTGATCTCAAAGAAAGAAATTATGTAATATGATATCAACAGTTAAGAGATAGTGGTTTTAAACCATAACGAAACAGCATAAAAAATATCTTAGTTTTGTTATTGATCATATTTTACCAACCCAACTTTACCGTATTTTATTGAGATAAATATTTAAAACTATAAACTCTCAATCATCTTAATTATGTGACATACTCTTTAAAAATAAATTATAGAATATTCACTTTGTGCAGTAATAGAGTAAAAATTGTTTGCTTATATGTCATAAATATTCTTTAATTTCAATGAAAATTCATTGAATAACTTGATATATACTGATCCTTAAGTAGGATTCAATACATGTTGATATGTTGAGTTAAATATGATTGAGGGGTATAGGGTCATGACGAGCAATGTCACATTTGCTGGAAAATTAAACTAAAGATGGGCATTTGATTTGACGCCCATTTATCAGTATGAAATAAAGAACAAACAGAAAAAGGGTACTTTAGTTTACAGGGGAGTAAAAAAGTCTTAATAAATTTTATTATTATTGTGATTTCATGTGGAACACTACATTTACTTAAACTTCATAAGCATCTATTGATAGATAAAATGTTCATGTGGGCTTTGTTTCAGCAAGACTCTTTTTCAAGCCTTCAAATTTTTACTTTACTTTAATACTTCGCTTATTTCTAAAAATAATGGTGGTAATATAGAACATAAAATAGCAAAAAAAAATTTGCGAGAAAAAAAATAGCTGATTATAATGCATCACATTGTTTTTTTTTTTTTTTCCTTTCAGTCTGCCATAGTGTGAAAAAAATTGGGCGTTACCTATTTCCTCTTCAGTCCCCGGAAAGAACGTGCTACTAGTTGAAGTAAAATAAGCATTGTCCCCACTTTTCAAACATCATTGAAATCACGTGACCCTACCATAGATTCGACTGACTGTTAACAAGTCGTTCACGTTTAACAACGCAGTATTAAAGAAAGTTCGGACAAAGCTGAGTAAGTGTGTGAAAAATTATGTCTACTCATTAGAATGAATTTTTTTTTTATCATATATTTCAACGTGAAGAATAATTGTTTTAATTAATAATTACAATTTTTGGATATCATTGTAACTTGTATATTGAACTTCCCGACAGTTATTTGATGCTTCGAAGTGCGCCAATGGAGGTAAGACATATTAATTAATTATTTATTTATTATATCCAATAACAAATACTGATAGTTAATTTACTTGAATATTTACTTTAAGAGTCGAGTAAAATTTTTGAAGAATATTTTCTAGGCGGTTGAGAATCGTTTCTATTGAATTCATATGAAAGAGTATGAGTTGCTTATACAATGACATTCTTGTCACCAGAAAAATAAACAAATGTTTTGTTGCGATAGCGAATTTGTAAACACTGAAATAATTCTATTTAATTTAAAGTCAAAATTTCTTCTTTTAATGGAAAAAAAGAAATGCCTTTTTTCATGCTTATATATAACCTAATGTCATTGTAACAAATGTGTATATGTGCGAATCCATGCTTGACTAATAACAAAAATTCCAACCCATATTCAATAATTGTTAATTCGATAATATATTAGAATTTTAATTTTTTTATGCAAAAAAAAAATCATATTTATATTCAAATATCTTATCATTACATACGTTACGACAATTTGTTAATATTCATTACAGTGTATATATTTATATACAACAAGCACATTACATATGACAATGTTTTACTATTACCTTTAAAAAAGTACATGAATTTTTTTTTGTTCAACCAAGACTTAAGAGTGATTAGAGTAAAACCTTATTTTATATGTGAACAGGCTTTTTTGGATCCTACCCCTCATTTATACGATACCAATAGGTATAACTTTCCACGTGATAATCGTTGTATTTTTGAAGAACAATAAAAATTTTCCATACTATTTGAGAATTGAAAGTTCATTATATCAGCATGTCATGTTATAACCATCGACTATAATCCGTTGCACGTGGTATTTCTTTATTTCCGTTAACATAGTATGAAACTGTTTTAAATTCTTTTTACAAATATCCGGGATTTTCCCAAAAACTAGACAGTTTTTTCTTGGAACAATAATATTTCTATTAAAAGTTATTCTTTTTTTTGTAATTCATTGTAACAAAAATTTTTATGTTTTTGCATTTATTTTTCAAAAGCTACATGTTCATAATTGTTAGTTATATAGAAAAAAAAGAAATTCAAGTGGATAAAAGATGATGATGAATTTCCTTTGTTTACTAAGTCCATTCGGCTTGTCATAGAATAAGGCATAATATCAGTTAATTATCTCTTCCAGACGTTTAAGGGTAAAATTAATCATGAATTATCCTTGAATAATCTTATATTCATGTGTCTACTCAAAAGTTTAAAAAATTAGCAACTTAAAATCTACTGAGTTATAGTAGCTACGCACATATACACATGCAATACGAACGTACTATTTCAATGTATGACATATAAGAAATAATTGTTTTTCATCGATAAAGGTTAATCGAGATTCGAAACAACGACGTACGAAACGTACGAATCCTGTACGTAATGCCCGACGTCGAGAACGGCGTTGGATTTTAGAGCTTGCCATTCGACTTGGTGTACGCGAAACGCCGTCAAAATCTACAGCTTGTTCCAGTCAGACTTCTTCGAATGTCAACCCAGTTTCTTCTCTACCTTCTTCTAACTGTTTAGTATCAGCTGTGCCAATATCAAAAACGATAGAGGTCGCTAATACCACCTCTAATCTTCCTCCTATTCCAGTTCGTAGTACCAATCTCTTACCGCCTACTAATCCTAATAGTCCATTCGAATTTTTTGACTGGGATGATCTCCCCAACAACCTAGATCAAGACGCAATCGACGACGACGGCGTCTTGGGAATAGAGGACCTAATTTAGCTGAAATGGAGATATATTTTCCTGAAGATTCTATTGATGCAGATTTCCAACATCACTACTTCTCACCTGGTGATCTACCTATAGATTTAATACAGAGTCAACGGATCAACTTCGATTTACTTCCACAAATATCTGGAGAGCAAATTCCCGATATATTAAAGCATAGAATCGAAATGAATCGAACTTTTAAACATTTTTCACCCAGTGGAGATCGTTGTTGACAACTTTATCAACACTATGAGCTTTATAATTTTGAATGAAACTTATATGTATAGGATTACTTTTTTATGTCTACAAAAAAACATGTGAATTACTAATATACATATTGATTTTTTATGAAAAAAGGTTAATTATAATTTTAATAAATTACACCACATAAAAAATATTATTTCAAATAGCACATAGGTTACTGAAGAATAAGTTTTTGATGTCTAATATGTACTTAGCATAACTATCAACTGCGAATTATATTTAATCTTCAAAAGTTAAAGAATTTATTATTAATTTTTACCACGTCTTTTTTGTCGATCAAATTGTTTTGGGATTTTTTTATATGCTGATATTTATTCACATTGTATATCATTATCAATTATTCATTAAATTTATAGGAAAGAATTTGGATTAACCATGAAAGATCGAAAAACACGATTATGATATTTCATCACAAACATATTTAATTACAATTGGAGGCTAATGTTATACATATGGAATACTAACATAAACATCATTAATGCATAGAGTGAAGGGTTCTAATACCACTAAAGTACAATAATCACCAAGTAGATATTAACCCGTGAAAAACGATTTCAGATCCGTTCCGATGTGATCTGAGTAGATCTGTATTATTGGGACTACTTTTTTTAATAAGTTCAGATCTGCTTAAATCAGATTTGATCTGAATATAAATTCAAAAGACAATGATAATTAAAATAAAACTTTTATTGAATTGAGATCTTATTATGAAATAAATTTTCTTATATCATGATTATGATTTAGTTTCAGTGCTAAAAATAACTTTTGAGGCAAAGTAATGAAACTTAAGTAGACTCGATCCTAGAACCCTCGTAACCGTAGACTTGCATAGTCACCACTACGCTAATCCAGAAAACTTAAGATAATATTTTCAAATCATCTATTTGTATAACTGCGGCTATTAATTCTTATTACATCCTTTACAAGAATTATTATTTATTCTCAGATCGGATTAAATCTGATTTTTTTTTCAACGAAATTGATGAATTTTTTTTTCAAAACTGTTCAGACATGTTTAAATAATAAAAATTTATCAGATTTAATCAGATCTGAATTTTTCAATCTGCTCACATCTAAATCAATATGATACCAAAATGATTTACTTTTCTTCAGATCGGTTTAGATCTGTTTTTTTTCGCTCAGAGTTGGTAAAAATTTTCGGATTCCATCAAATCTGATCTAATCTGAATTTCGTACATCTGTTTACATCTAAATTGATATGTCATATCTGATCAGATCTGAAAACATCTGAATATTTAAATCTGAAAACATCGAAATAAATCTAAATAAATCAGTCATATCTGATCAGATCTGTACAGTCTCATAGATCACAGATCTGAAGTCGTTTTTCACGGGAATATAACTAATCATTTGAACTAATTTTATCCGCAATCTCAGTAAAATGAGAGCTGCAAGGATATATGGAGGTGAAGTATTGCATTATTAATCAACTTAAGTTAGAAAAAAAGCTTTTTAGCTGTTTATCACGGTTCCAACACTTTGTTATGATCATGAAGCACATTTTTGCACGATTATGTTGATTTTTTCAATTACTTTATAGACACACCCACCCTATGGTTTATTTTTTACTATCGTTTAAACTTTATTCATTTTTTTCTAGACAATCTGATCACTACTATAGCGAGGACATCTTGATGGTACGAGACGACGATCATTCGGAGGGAATCGAGAATATGGCGCGAGCATCAAAGGATACTTAATTATTCATACAAATTTGTATGAATATCGTGACACTCCACCAATGAAAGCAAGAATGCCTCGTCAGAATGATCAAAAATTACAAGAAAGGTTGGCGTAAAATCGTAAATTCAGTTCAACACCATCTCTAAGAAGTAACTCTAACATTTTATTGAAAGACATGAGGAGTGAAGGCTATGTCACGAGTTCGTCAAACAGTCAACCTCCCGACTAGAATTCAATGGGGGGCATGCCTAAAGTTATGTACGGGCCTTGTAAGGTAAATGTTCGGTAAACCGAAATCAGACTTGCCCTATGAATACCTCATGGTGCCTTAATAGGGCAGTATAAGGTATGCCAAAATTAAATCTGCCCTAAGAAAACCTCATAAGGTCCTTATACAAAAAATATGAGGCAGTCCGGACGTACATTTAAATGAAGTTTTCATTAGGGAAACCTTATGAGGTCCTCACTTGGGAAATAAGGTGTTTACCCCGTTAGGTATTTTTAAGTAATTCCTCATGAGGCCCGAACATAATAAATATAAGGCGCTCCGCAAGCATACTAAGGTGAGGTTTTCGTTAGGGAAACCTTATGAGGTCCTTATATAAGCAATGAGATGTTTACCCCGTTAGGTACTGTTGAGTAATTCCTCATGCGGCCCATACGTAAAAAATATAAGACACTTCGTACGCATACTGAAATGCGGTTTTCCTCGCGAAAGTTTATGAGATTCTTACATGGGGAATGAGGTGTTTACCCCATCAGATGTTTTTAAGTAATTATTTAAGAAACCCGAATATAAAAAGAAGTGTGTCTTATTTTAATAGGGTACCAGGATAATATTTTTGAATTAAAATTTTACCTAATATATAATCATATGCTTCCACATTGTATGCTTATCATTGTATGTATCATAAGATAATGTATTACAAATAATATAATAAGGACAATTATTTTCAATTTTTGAAATCAATATATACATATAAATATATCTATTGCATATTTTAAGGACACATCTTTTATACAGCGCATCGTTTAGAAACGTTGAAAATTGAGGGAGGGGGGGGGGCTTCCAGTCTCCTGTCCCCAAGGAATGCGTAAGGTGTATTTTTATATACATATTGTATACAAGGCATATCTTTCTACCTGCTATTGATCTTAAAAATACATACCTGAATAATTACAACCTCTCATATAATAATAAAAATATGTTTTTTAACAATGTACTTTCTGAAAAAAAATCCTTTCCGTTTTTTGTTGCTTGCAATGGAAAAGTAGGAGCTGTTATTTAGTGGCGGTTCTAAGTAAAGAAATTTTTGAATGATCAGTACATGTTCGAACATCTGTGAGTGTCGATCATCAAACCATGGCTGAAAATAATTTTCACAGTTTAAGAAAACGTGAATTAGGACGTCTAAGAATGCAACGTTGTCGTGCTTCTCGACGTGAGTTACAAAATCGACAAGAACAAGAGCGTATTATATTCGAAAATTCGGAAGAGGATATAAATCCTGCGATTTCCGATGAAATCATATTAAATGAACAAAGTGATGTTACAGTTGATTTGCCCAATAGTGAGTTGTATAATAATGAAGAAAATAGTAATAGTAACTCTAGCAATTTTCAGTTGATTTCTGAAGAACTGCCAATTCATGGAAGTCAAGAACAACATATAAATAATAATGGATTAGTTATAGAAAGTGAGGCTGAAGAAAGTTCACAGCATATGAGCACAAATAGTTCAGAAGATGAATCTGGAACAGTTCTCACGACGAAGTCACCTAATAATGTTGTTTTATTAGATCACAATAAGGTTTTGGAGATAAGCGGAATATATATGTATGGAGAAAATTTGAATTCAATAAAATTAACAGGCAATATTTTAAGAAAAACTCGATCATTGTATATATACCCTTGTGATTCTAGTATTCTACAAATGTGGAAAGTTAGTAGAAGACGTACGGATGCAAAAATTCTCAAAATAGGCGATGTTAAAAAAAAAATGGTCATTCTTGATTTGAGTGATGAAGAGTACGAAAGAGTTTATGTTATGCCACTACTTCATATGTGAATAACAATCAATTAATTACTAATTTCAACAGGAAAAATTCAATCATAATGTAATACTGTCAAATGTGGAGAAAATTTTTATCGAAAATTTAAGCAACTAATAATTAAACATTTTCAATCTTAAAAAATCGTGGCCTCTGCTTATACTTATAAAAAGGATATTCTCAGGTCAACGTGTCATAAAAAAATTGTACCCTTAAGTTGGGAAAACCCAGAATGGTATAAGCATTAGCCTGTGGTGATTTATAACAAAATAAACAAACTGAGTATAAAGAGATAACTGTTCAACATGTGTTGAAAATATTTTCATACTCGACGTCATTGGTCTTCAAACACCCCCTCCAAACCTTTCTTTATGAGAATGGAAAGATCACAAAAATTTTAGACTCAGTGCATCAAGTTGTGAAGACAAAGTTGTGAAAATTCGAGACGGTGTTTGAAAATAATTTTTTAAATTCTTTGAAAATAGTGAAAATTTAATCGAACGTTAAGTGTAGTGAATAAATTACTTTTGAATATGGCATATAAATACAGACTCGTAATGTTCAAAAAAAGTGATGAGGAAGAAACTAAAAAACAAATTGACATAGTGCCGAGTGAGTGGATTTTTCTCAACCCAAAAACAAATGAGCTGCAATGTAAATTTATGCCAGGACCTTATAATGAGGAAAAATCAAAACTTTTAAATAATATGGTAATTAATTGTCGACCCCCATCTGATGATTGGCCAATTTATTCAATAGAATTACGAGGAAGAGCTAGTAAGTCACAAAATTTTTTTCAATTGCATTTATAAATGAATTATTATTTGTCGTTTTCATTCTTTGATCATTAATTATCATTGTCATTATGTTTCATTTTTTAAATATTTAGGAACTTACGAAGAAGCTGATAAGTTAGCTCTTTCACTGGAATATCAACCATATGTATACTCTACTGACAACGAAGAGTCCGCAAAAAAGAAGGCAATAAAAGATACTCAATCATTTTCCATTGGCAAAAACTTAAAAGCTGCACTATCTGAAGCTCTTCAAAACAGTAAACTAGATTTGAATGAAGATATACGTAATCGTGAGTTGTAATTAAATTATTAATAATTTTCTGATTATAATACAGTTAATTCTTTTTTAATTTTTTGTGATTTGTCATTCTACATGAATGATATTTAAATTTCTCACAAATTACAAAAAATAATTGCAAGTAGCTGAAAAATTATGTTGAAGACATAGAGACAGATCTGTATAGAGTTTTCTGTAGATTGTTAAAATTAGTTGAATTATTTTTTTTATAAAATTGTAAGAGCATATCATTTTTTTCAGAAAAAAATAAAACTTCCGATGATAAGTCTACTAAGAAAAGGAAATGTAAAGAAAATTATAAAAAAGGTACGTTGTTCAAATTCCTTCAATTATTTATGGATGTGTATCATCATAATACTATTATTGTTATGAAACAAATATTGAAATTTTAGCAGCTCAACCTCGACAACAATCGAATAAAAACAAGAAAAGAATAGCTTTAAAAACTGTCGAGAATCTAAATGAAACCAGCTCTGAAGGCGATACCAGCGAATCTGATGACCAAAAAATTATACCCAAGAAAAAAAGATGTCCTACAAGAATTATTAACAGTTCTGAAAGTGATGAAGCTGAAGACCAACATGTACAAGTATTTGAACCACGTCATACATCAGAAAATGCTACAATTACAACGAATATTTTTGAAAATCAATCAAGTTCGTCACCTGATAATCAAACAGCATCACCAGAGCCAAATCACTTACAAAGTCATACTGCAGATTCTACTGAAATTGATCTACCAAATCATCAATATGAACAAGGTAAAAATAATTAGAAAATTGATTTTATAATTATAAGTTTAGAAATTGTACTTCGAGTTTAAAATTTTAAACAATTTTTATTTATCCATAGTTGATCCCTTTGTCACGTTATTGAAACACTACCATTCATTATCAAAGCAAGTTGGTCAACTTACTGGTCAAATCGTTGAAGTTAAAATTATGTTAAAAAATATAGAAGATAATCAAATGAAGAGAATGGGAAGTTCAACAATAACTGGTGATAAAGATGTCGATATAGACGTATTTGATGAAGATGAAAGTATGAAATTTCCATGCCAAACCAAAGAAGACTTCAAACTCTTCGACGAAAAAATAAGAACGGACCAACAGTTTCGACAGAAAATCGTAAAAAATTTTATTTTTCAGAAAATTCCTGTAAAAATCATTGACCGAAATGAATATTCATGAAAAATTTCTTACTTTGTAGGCAAAGAAAGTGGCCCGAATCATCAATAAAAGACATAAGCTTCCACACAATGTTGGTGAGATTTTACGCTTTTTCTTATCACGAGATGTTGCTATACAAATCAATCCAAGGAAAGCAACAAAAACCAAAGATTTGGTGTTTGACAAAACGTCCCTCCATAACGTTATTACAGGTATAATTAACGTTTTTTCCTTTTCAATTCCTAATAAATAAAATAAAAAAAATTTTTTTTCAAAAAACAACAATATAATAAACTGAATTTTTTTGCAGAAATGTTAATAGTTAAGTTATCAAAAGAAAAACCGCTGGAAACAGATGACATTGAAGCTGCTATATCCTCTGTACTGCACAATAGCAAGGACTGGGAAGGTGGCCGCGTGGAGCGTTCTAACCCGTCAACTAGTGCAAAAAAAAATGTGCCATTTTCAGAGGATACTTCAAATTGATATTGATCAAAAAATTAATTATTACACTGGGATAATTTTTTTTCATTGTATTATCATTATGTTATTTTTAAGAATATTTCTAATTATCGCTTTATTATTATCATAAAAATTTTTGAAATCATTTATGTATGGGTTATGGGTTAATAAATATACGAGAAATATTACAAATGATTGATTTTTATTTTTTATCGTTCTTGCTATTAAATTTTTATGCTAATCATTTATAAATTAAGAAAATCTCATTAGGCTTTTTTAAGGTATGCCTTACATGATTCATGATAGGCATTCATAGTCTGGCCCGATTCACTTTTGCCGAACATGGCCCTAACGCTGCTTTCCTAGTTCGGCGGTCATAGATCTGAAGCGTCACACATTATATCTGGCCCTGATTAGGCTTCCATATTAGGGCCAAATAGTCAAATTAGGCTAACCTTATCCGGACCGTATCAAAAAATTCTAGTCGGGCTAAGCTCGGAAAAGCCTCCAGCCAAACAACATTAAGCGAAATCAAAATTAAAACTCATGTGATTCAAGGTGTTCCTCAAACTGCCGTTTGAACAGACAACGGTTACTTTAGGTATATAAATTAAGTAGGATAAAGAGATAGTGGATGTGTCATTGATTCCCAAGATATTTCGTCACTAATCTCATCAACGAACTTTTTCACACGAGTTATCATCCTTGAGAGTTATCAGTTATCAGACTTGAGAAATTATTTCATTGATATTACGTCTGTAGTACACGAGGTAGCTTGATTCCGTCCATTTAACCAGTTAATCAAGTGATTATCTGGTTATTAATTCATTGATTAGTCAATTAATTCCGACACGCAAAGGTAAGATGAACTACTTTTATAAAAGTTAGGTTTATTGGACAAAAATTTTTCCAAGTTAATTGTTAATTAATTAATTAATCAATTGCTATGTTCAGCAGAATTTTATCTTATGGTCGATGAATGTAATAAACTGTCATTTCTTGATTTTATTTTTAAAAACAACATATTCGAGTATGTTCATGGTTATAGTAATTTTTGATATAGAAAAATTTCACATAAAAAATTAATGCTCACAATTATTGATTAATTCAGTGATAAATGTGACATTGATGGTCGGTATATAATTACTGGTCTGTTATTTAATTTCTTTGCTATACACTGTCCAGTATAATTTTCTGAGCGTTGTGTGTTGATGATTTTTTATTATTGTTATATTTAGAGAATATAACTTAAAACGCTGTTTAACATTGTTCAAAAAAATATGCAATATATATAAGATGTTTTTATGTGTATTAGATTAAGTTTTTGTACTATATTAGTATTACATGCATAGTATTACGTAACGCTGGATCAAAAAATTGTTTTGATAATAATATGAGAGGTTGAACTTTATAAAAAAAAATACTTCAAGTGTTCTTATAATGTTAAGTGATGTATCAAATATATCGTTACCATTTTATATAATATTAATTAATAATTATTATTAATGATAATTCTATTTGTAAGACAATACAAGTGTAGCAGAGAGATTTTTATATATAAAATTAGACACATTACACAAAAGTAAAATACAAGCTTTTGTTATAATTTGCTCCATTGATTGTTGTATACTTTAGATGGTACATATTTATTATTTTTTGGTTTTTAAATTTTTTTTACATGTATTAGAAATATAAAAATTTATTAAAAATGTACGAGCTTATAAGAATATTAATAATTGTTATTTTTTTTTAAATCAGAAAAATAGTAAAATTGAAGCATTTTCAAGTCGTCAGTTTCTATAATACAATACATATAACTTGTACTTACAACCGATCAATAACAATTGTTACAATTGACAATTTTAATTGAGCGCGAGCCCTCCGAGGTAGCCGCCGCATCTGAGGCTATAATTTTTTTTTAAATCTTCTCACTTCATTAGTATTTGGCAAAAGTGTTCGTTTGGCGCGCACACTCATCATTCTTCTTATTTTAGCTACTTCACATTTAACGAATTCAAATTTATCTGGTGATGGAATTGAATTATATATATGTTCTTTCTTTCATGTCTAAATCTTAATAAGAATTTATCTCACTACAAGAAGATTGTAATAGTAAGTTCATATCAGCTTATCCTTCTTCATCGATTTTAAAAGCTTCAGTAGATTGATGATAAATTGTAGTGTTTTATCGTATTAAAAAATAAACTCAACTTTTTCCGAGTGAAGTTCTCGATTTAAGACCTATACATAGTGTTAATTAATTCCTACTATAAGTAAACAGGAAACAACTTTGTACCACAATTATCAGCAACATAAGTAGATATGAAAAGCGATTTTTATAAGTGATTTTTGAAAGAAAATGGGTGAGAAAAGTATTGCTGTTATATGATTTTATAATTGCAGGTAATTAATGAAGTCAGTACACCTGATAGATAAAAAATTGCATTATATATTGTATTACATATCTTTAAAAAAATGTTAAATCATAGAGCTATAAAGATTAAATATATTGTAAAATATGATTAATATAATTTGCTATTTAACCTAAAAGAAGAAAATAAAATAGAATGTTAACAGAGTTATATTTATCGGTATAGTAAATTTATAACTGATTGAATAATATATGGAGTAATGTTTGCTGTTGTTAATTTATCAGCGGCCTTGAACATTGTTGTTACTGGCTCAGCCAACAAACTATATAAAATACACTCCTTCAATGTATTTCACATATCCATGTACCTGATATTAATTATCGCAATTTCTTCAATTTTATACGTTAAGTTTATAACTTTGTAATATATTATTTTACATAACAATAACTATTACTAGCTTGAAATATTATTAGAATAAATATTAATATTAAGATGAATATAATATGTTTATTGACATTGTTTAATCTTTACTCTGTTAATTATTAATGGACAAATCATTTTCTTTATTTTGCAATGAAAATTTCAGCTTCTGTATGAAGTCACTCACTGTGGTTAACTGTTGTGATGTTGGTCTATTTAGTTTGTATAAGTATTGTTCAAGAAATTTCCACACACATTGGATCAACTTGCAGAATGTAAGATTTTGAGTAACATACAATTTAAAAGCTATATCGATAGCTTCTGTTAACGTTTTGCATTCATAATCCGTATTATTAACAACTACGTATACTCCCGAAACTACAAATTCTTTGTGGAAAGCTATAATATATGGTCTCAATGGTAATTCGAATGTCTCCATTTTATTTTAATGGTTATTCTTTGCTATAATTAGATCGGTGAAGATCTGAAAAAAAAACAATTACATAAATTATACAATCATATTCAAACATAAATCTTCATATAATAAAATAAAAGGATGATCAATACATGTTCTCCTTCAATCCATTGAATGAATGACCAAGCTACTTTACATCTAGATGGTTTGAATCGTTTCTTTCCCTGAGTACAATTTGCTGTGGGTATCATGAAGTATGACAATAATTGCCAAGCAAAATCATTTTTCATTTCAACAGTAATATTTTGCAATTTATTGAATTCATTACGACGATCCACAATAATCTTTGGTAAATTAGTGTCAAATGATATTATACTGTCTGCCAACTTTGTCTATACATCATTCGAATAATTTGATGTAAAATTCTTTTTTGATAAGGCGTTGAAGTCTCTTTGAATGAGTTTGCTTACGGATTTAGTATCTGAGAAGAAAATGCATTTGGAAGCAAGCTCACTGATGCATAATTTTTTATTCATACGAAATACGCTAGTTTCGTCCCATTGTCTTAAAGCCCTTTCATCAAGCTCATTACTTTTCATAATTAAATCCAGTTTTTGATTCAATTTCTTTTCTTCTTCTTTAATTTTCTGTTCATTGATTGTAGAACTTTCAATTTCTCTACTTGTGCTGGCAATTATCGCGTTATAATTTTTGCTACACTCGTATAACTTCCCCTGTTTCTTACGTCCATCAAAAATATATGAGTTTGAACCATATCCAAGGATCATTGTTGTTTTCAGGCTATGATGAACAAATTTGAGCAGCCCAGAAACGAAATTCGTTGTCTTTAATTGAGCTAAAAAAAAACAATAATTCATCACAGTAATGATTGATAATATAAAAAAGTGATAAATTGTATTATATAGTTACTAATACAGAAATTATTGACAAAAATTTGAGAAAATTTATTTACGTTTGACGCTTCATTTCAGTTTGTAAAATATTATCAACGATGTGTTTACATAGCTTTTTAGAAATTTTAGTAACATTTTTCGCTTCAAGCCATCTTTTTCTTTTGGGATCGTGTGTAAGATAATAGCCAAGAGTCTGAAAATCATAATAATAATTATCTGTTATCAAATTTCTACAAGTATGATTAATAAATCAAAATTCAAAATATACCTCTCCTGCTTCTTCTCCCTTTCTATAACATGGATTTAACTAAAGAATCATATAAAGATTCGATAATATGTCATAAAGAATTATAGTTTCGATTACAGAACTGAATACAATCATACTTACGAGATATTTTTGTAATAATTTTTTTTTGTCCAGAATTTTTTTAACATCGTCGCTGTTTCTGATGAGAAGAAAAATTTTCGAATGTTCTGTTAATGAAAGAAAAGCCGATTTGTCTACGTTGTTCTCTATAAAAAATAATTTAAAAATAAATAAATATTGAGAAATTTTCTGTTCCAAATAATACTTTTGTATGTTTGAAAGTATAATATTAAATAAATTTTCATTATTTTCTACGTACAAACGTAAATTAATATGAAAACATAGTATGCTATAATTTCCTATTGATTTACACTCTTTTTATGTAAAAATGTACGTACCTTCAAATAAAGAAACATGTTTTCCGAGACCCCAGAAAGTTAAAAATGCTTTTGTAAATGCAACAGAGTTGTTCTTTTCAAAGGTATCAGATATATTTATATCTGGAATTATATTGCGATCTGCCATTTCTTCTTCACTCTCTGATGCAATCAAAGTAACTTCGTTATTAATTACCAATGGATCGTCAGTTATTTCTAAATCTTCTGATTCTGGTGAATTATTTTCATTACTACTCGTAGGAATATGATTCAGAGAATTGTCAGCAATTCCCGAATCATTTAGAGATGATTCTAAATTTGATTGTTCTTCTAGGGTATTTGACGCCGTCATTGTAATAGTTTCGATGTAGAAATCTGCTTTACATAAAAAATAAAAATGAAAATAAACTATTATACTGTAATTATTATTAATGTATAATATGTGATGCAACTCAATTATGAAAGCTCCTTTGATTCTAACTGAGAACACGAGATTTATATAAATTTTTTTTATTTCGAATTATACACAGATAGAAATATTCAAGGATACCAAGGAAAAAATTTTCTTATATGTTCATATAAGAGAAATTGGCCTTATTACATATATTTACATATATAGTCTCATATGTATCATATATGATCTTATATGTTTCATATACGATCCATATAAATTCATATATGCTCCGTATATAAATCATATACGGCCAATTTTCCTTATATGATCATATACGAAAATTTTTTCCCGGGTAACTGTTACATTCAAGATTCACGATGTTTGTTTAACTAAGATTAAATAATATGTATATTTGAAACCATCATTCAGTGAAAAGAAAGATTGCAGTCGTACATAGTTGATTAAAATTATAAATATATCAAAATATATATAAAAATACTCACACGTATAATAACTTCGGAAGCAAAATCTTTTCTGACTGACGTATACACGCACGTGCCGGCTCCAAATTTAACTGACTAATCCGCTTGACGTCAGAATATGTGTAGTAAGTTGTGGAGGGTTGACTCACCAAGGAAATACTATCCCGACTTTTTCCTCACTTTTTTTTCATTTCGAGTTGAATCCCTTTCGAACTGTGAGAAATCGTGAATCTAACTAGTTTTTTTCTCAAGTATTATTTAAGTGTATTTTAAGTCTCTACATCACGTTCTTCGATTACATGTACTGTCCAAGCATACAATTTCTTTTTAACTTAAGGCGCAAATAAACTATCTATTTTGTATAGCTGCATAATGAATTTATTGATAATATTTACACTATAGTGTTCAACATTATTTATCAGTAAATAATAATAATTAATTAATAATAGAAGAGTTATCATTCTTTTGTTTTTTATTTTATTCATGACAAATTTACTGTATAACTCATTACATTTTGTATTACCAGTTTCATTTTTTCATTCAAATAAAAATTACTGTAATGCGCAGTAAAAATGGCTGCGGAAAGGTCTAATTATTAACGCCCTGTAAGTTTCCTACCTCCCACTCTTTTCAAAGTAGGCGGAGCCTCAAGAGTATGCTGTCAAGGCTCGAAAAGTAACAAGTGGGACAAACGCTGTTACATCACATCAATATTAATAAGTACAATTTTATCAGAACTTAATTTTTTTTTACCCTTTTTAGCTTCAATAGTTAAACATAATAATTATAATGATCTGTGTATTTTAAAATGGTTGCATGTTTATGAAATAATAAAAAACCCATTTATGGAAATAAACTACCTTTTTAAAAAATTTTGTGCAACTATCTTCCGTAAAAACGTCGAATTTAATTTCATCAAAATCCTCATCTGAAAGATATTCTTAAACTTTTTATAAGCAGAGAAATTTTTCCATCCACTTTGACAATTAGTCACCATATGTATCAGGTGTACATACTTGTATACTTGGGTCTTTGTAAACAAATGGAAAAAACGAAACCGGACAACGTTTTTGCATCTTCACTATTTGTCAAGACTTGTTAGCACGAAGAAATAAACAATTTTTTCCGTTAACATATCTTTATTATAGGATTTATTCAACAAATTAGTGAAAAAGTAAAGAACCAATTAAAATTAAAATTCCTTTAAAATTAAATTTCCTTTTATCTATATGTTAAGCTAGAATGGAGAGATATGTAAAGATATAATACTTGGGCTTGAAAAAATATACTTCGTCAATCCTTTCAGTACAAACAAAGGCCAGGTATTTAACATGTATAAGTAATTTCCAACAAAAAGCCTTGACTTTTGTCAAGCAGAATAAGAGGGATAAATATGAATGTTTCAGAATATTATCATTAAATTATCAATTGATAATTAAATGATGATTTTTTGAAGATCTTTCCAAGACAAGCCACAATATTATACGGTGTATTATAATTATTGTGATATTACAATTTTTAATAAGTAGATATTCAAAATTATCCTCTGCATTGTATTTAATTGTCAGAAAATAATACAATGAGTCGAAATATTAATATAAATAACGCCAAATGAAGCCAAGACAATAATTTTACTCATAAAAAAAAAATATTAACCTCTTATTCTTTCCGGCAGAAAAATAATATAATTTAATAAAGGTTTAAACTGAATTTTTAGCTCAAGTCAATTGTATAAAGATTATAAATATTTTAAACTGACTTAAGAGGCTATTGAAGACGCTCCCGCCGATAATGTAGCCCATTACCATCAGTGGTGGTGTTGCTATCAGCACCACGTGTTGTCAAAAAAACAAAACAATTGAAATAAAAAATAATAGATGGTTATTTACCGGCATAATAAAAATTATCGGTAAATGGATTAAAACTTATTTTTTAAATCTCTGAATATTAATTTTATATACTTACACGTTCACATAACTATTTATTGGTAGATAATTAGTATTTAGAGTATAAGATTTATAATAAAAGAATTTTCCAAGACTCATTCTTTGAAAAATGTATTTAGAACTTAATTTTATAATTTTTTAGAATAACTTCATACCCTCATAATTCTACTTAATAATTAACTTCATAATTATTAGGTTTTACGAATTTTAAGACTTACTATGAAAAGTATCTCTAAAAATTCTACAAACTATTATTACTTTATTTTTTTAACATCATTTTATATACTTAAACTCTACTTCATTATTTACATCACAATAAGTAGGTTTTACCGAGTTTAAGATTTATTATAAAATATAAAATTCCCATTTTCCATGCCATCAGTAATTTATTGATGGAGGTTATTATAATCATTATTATATTATGATATTAATATATATGTTATACTATAATTCATCTATTTCATAAGAAATCATTGAATAAAATTAATTAAACTTCAATAAATGTTATAATTAGATTCAAAATTCTCTAAAAGTATTATCATAATAATTATAAAAGTGGAACTAACATAGAACAATAATCATAAAAGAGACTAGGTCATTATTCGGACGATCATCGGAAAAAATACAATTCACATCTCTAAAAAATTACATTTTCTAAGAATGCTATCCATTGTTGCGAAAAAAAAACTCTTACTTGAGAGTTTCATATAAAATGATTAGCGAAAGTGCAGAATATAGTTAAAATAGATATATATCTATAATAACATAGTTATTTCTAGTCGATTGACGATACTGGTCAGAGAATAATAAGACATTTTTAAAAAACAATAAAAAACATGGATTTGCTACTTAACTGAATTACTTTTACTAATTTCATGTGCTCACCTGTTGTTCATCTAGTAATAAATAAGTAGATTTACCATTGCATTAGACATAGTAAGCGAGTAACAGCTTTAGTAAACATGTTGAACATAACTACTATCCATAATATATTTTTGTAATGACGCAGGAATATAAAAAAATCGATTATAGGGAAGCCAACATACAGCAAATATTGTTATAATGCCAATGAAAATCTTCACGACCTGAAACATAGTGTATTTGATAGTAATGATTGACAATAAATTTTTCGTGTTTTAGCTGACATTTCAGAGCTAACACTTGACAGCTATCAAGTCCGTATCATAATATAGTAACACGTGCAAATTATGTAACGTGTGTAATTAATGTCAAATTTAGCAGTAACCATTTTAAATTCATTACAATCATTCATATTTCATAAGAGGAAATGAATTTTATTCTATACAATTTTATAGAAATTGAAAAAATAGTAGAAAAAAAAATTATCTAATTACCTTCATGTCAATGTAGTACACGTACACATCATTCTAAAAATTGGTCAGTATGATTGAAATATCTTGAAACGTGGAGATATGATGAAAATTCTAATTTCACCAATCGACCCAATTACAATAACTTCCTTATAGGAAGTTAATAAGAAATACAGCAGTATCAGGAAATATTAATAATTTTATTTCAATTAGTATATCGATTAACGAACCATTAAAAAATATAAATGTAGTATTATTTGAGTGAATTACCGGAAAATATAATAAAAAGTACACTGTCTTTAACTTCTTCAATATATATATACCTTGATATTTCTCGATTCGCATTCATCTTTACATTACTTTCATAATTTCTTCAATTAATAATTTTGAACACAAAAATATGTTTCTTTTGTTTATAACATTGTTCTCCATAACCCCAATACTTGTCATGCTCGTATTGATACGATCGCTGCGCCTCCATTTGTGATTACAAGAATTAAAGGAAAACCGCCAATAATCAAATTAACATTTGTATAATTTTAGTGAGACAAAGCAAAGATCCTTTATTTATTAATCGTATAATTTATTTACGAATTACATTCACAAGTAATTATTCGTATATTTTGTTATCTTAATTTGATATGATTTAATATGATTTATCTATATATTTTTATGTTATTTATGGATAATAAGAATAATATTGACGCATTGAATACGAAGGTGGCATTAGATATGACGATGGCATCGGAGGTGGCGGTGGAGGTGGCATTGAATGCACAGGTGACATGGGTTGTGGCTGCCTTAGTGCTTCTTTTTGGTAAAATGATGCTTTATAGTGTTCCAATTTTTCTATCCTCTGGAACAAGAAGATATAATCAACTTTTTAAATTATAGCCAACTAAAATAAACAGTATATTCATAAAGTTCCTTTTTTAGAATAAATGAAATGCACTTACCTTACACTGCTCTCGTAATCGTGCCTTTATATCGATATTTTCTTTTTCCAATTGCCTGATGCGACTCCATATCCGTTTTTCACATTTTTTTAGTAAACGATCTCTTTTTTGAAGGTATTCCGCAGAGCCAACGTTTTGATGTGGTCGCAGAGACCTTGATGATTCTGATTCCTCATTATCAACAAGCTGTTGATTCGCTGCCGACAACGATGCACCTGTTTCTTCGTTTTCTACGACTGTTTTGTTAGTCTTCTGATTTACTTGTTTGGAGTCTATTTTGTTTGAACGTATTGGCACCGATGCTCTTCGATCTATAATATAACAATTTATTGTAGACACCACTTTACTTCATTAATGGCATGCTTTGTAATTGACTTATTTTTAAAAATATATATTATATGAACTATTATCAACTTACTCTCAGGCGTCGTTTTATAATTTTTCCCATAAACGTTGTTCATTACAGAGTATATATATTCTCTTTAATTTATTATATTAAATAATCTTGTGTACTATCAAACACTGCTTATAACCAAACTAACAAGGAATATTGACGGAGTGAAACTCAACTTATTTAAACCCGACTACTCTTTCTACAGTTTAACTGTACGAATATAACTTAAACAAAGAAAACAATCGTACAAAACTCCGCCTCCATCTTTAGACTTTTTATGCTCATGCGTAAAATGAAACGCATGACAGAACAGTGGGGATAACTTCTCCATTACTGAGCAAAAGATGTATACAGATTTATTTTTGTTTACTTTCTTCATGTTCGTTTAGTCCAAATACTTGTTTTTCTAATTATTTCTACACCGACTTTGAATAAAGAAAAAACCCGAATAAGCCCGAATACTTACAATTTACTTTACAATAAGACATATTTGGATATTGATTATTTTGAAAAATTTCTTTGAAAAATTATATGATGAAAGATTAAATTTTATTTTACAAAACATTTCTTATAGTTATTTTACATCTTTATCAAAATTGTCTTTTCGTACATAAATATAATAAAACTACAAACATTATAAATGGAAATAATATTAATATTAAACAAGTAAACATGATCATATATATACACTATTTTTTTTTTTTTTTTTGATATATTTTTTTGTGTTGGTCTCGTAGATGTCGATAAATTGACCATTTGTTGCTCAGCTTTTTTTTGCATACGTCGCATTCCACGGGGTTGCATTTTTTACCATGTTTTACTAATAACTCGTATGAATGGAAACATTTGTTGCATTTCTTGCATTGTCGGCGAGCCGATGCAAGACTCGCCGCATTGTGACCATCAGAGATACTAGTGATATTATTCAAAGAACGTGACAAGTTCTTTCCATGATCTTTTGTTTTGATATGTTGTTCGATGTACAGCACTTTTTTGTTGCGAACTGTATATAATTGCTTCAGCTCATCTATATTTAGCAACGCTTGACAAATATGTTTAGTCTTCGATTTTCTACTTTTAAATGATTTACTACATTTATCACATTTAAATGGTTTGTCAATCTGATGGTATTCACAGAGATGATTTCCCCAAGAATCTAACTCATAAAATTGTCCTTTACAATCCTTCTGAGGGCACACACGAAAAGTTGATGTCTTCTTTTTCGTGATTGTAATTACTGATCTTGAGTCTGCCGGTATCATTGCATACGTCTTTTTTGAATTTATAGAACGATATATAGTTTTACGTTGTACCAGCCATTGTAAAGATCCATAGTTAATCACTTCTGCGAAATTCGGTACTATATTTAGTACGTGATGAAAAGTTGATGTTTTCGAAAAAATAGCATCGCCAAGATATTGTAAGACTAAAAAATAATCGATACATTCTTTCTCTAGAAAACGAGGTGTTATATATATATTTTCCTCCAGAAGTTGAAAAGAACTTGGAACATATTTTTCGAGTGCTTTGAATAATGCATCTTTTTCCGGTACAATTAACCATAATTTTGATAGATGCTCATTATCTATATGTTGATTTTTCGATGAAATATTGTAATGGGCAATATTTATTGAAGCCAAATCTGCATCCTCCACATGAATTCCGGTGAAAGATCCTCTAGTTGCAAGGTAATACGTAGGAGTATTAATTCCGGGCGATATGTCTAACTCAGGATTGACCTCTAGATGGACTTCTGAACTTTTGGATTCATCGTATAATAATGATTCGATACTGCTTAATTTTAAATTATCGTAATATTTCGACTTTTTTTGAGGAAAGTTTAATAAATTTTTACAAAAATGATTGCTTTTCACGTTACGATAATAATCATTATCTTTCGATGGACCGAACAAGGTGGCTTCGATGATTTTCGAACAAAATACACTTTTGCGTTCTGTGGTAAATATGTCTTCACAATTTTTATTATTGTGTAAAATAATATTACCTCCTTGTATATTAGCATCACGACACAAAAATTTTTTATACTCGTCAAAGTCGTCGGAACTTGATAATAAACGAGTACACGCTGTGATTACCGATTTACCCAAAATTACTCGGGCATATAATGGACCTGGGCTTCGCTTGTCTTGACGAATACTCAAATTGATGAAATCTTTCACAGACTTTGATGTATTGTCGATGAATAATTTTTGATCGATCGATGAAAAATAATCTTTATTCATGATAACAGACTTTTTAGAGACAAATAATTATCGACCATAAAACTTATAGCACTCAGCGTTATAGTCAAACTGAGAATAGAGTTTCTCACTTGCTCTAATGTTTTCAGGGTTCCCACCACTGTATTTTACCCCTTCTACCTCAATTTTCAGTCCTACGCAAGCGTACTAAAGCCCATGTGAAATTCTCTTCTCAATTGGACTGTACAGTCAAACTAAGAAAACATACATGAAATGTCATTTATACATACAATAAATGCTGTTATTATCGTTATTGAACAACAATAAATATGTACATACTTGAGAAAATAATACTAAAAAAGAAAGGTAACTAATTGGATTATCGGAATTAATGTCGCGTATTGCGAAAAAATTCCTTATTAAATAATTGTTAAGTGGAATAAATGGTTTGAACCTACCATTGAGTTAACATAGGCCACTGTATTATACTGTGTCATGTGGAGAGCAGCCGCAAGTCACTGTGATTCACACTGTGTCATGTGGAGAGCCACCACAAGTCACTGTGATTCTCACTGTGTCATGTAGAGAGCCACCACAAGGCACAGTATTTAGGCAATGTACTCCTAAGGCGAATATCAGATATATCATTTACCACTAACTAATAAATTAGGGAAAAATTGCATAAAAAAATATTTATTAATTTAAATTTCTTTTTTTTCGTTAGTAAAACAATTTATGATTGTAAAATTATTTCTAAATTGTTAATCTAGTATTTGACAGGTAATTTTCAGAAAAAAATATCTATGATAATGTGATGTACTTCTTTAAAAAACTTCTAACGGATACTTTAATAAAATGATTGGTGCTCGCCCTCCACATGACATAGCAAAAAACTACGGCTAGTATCGGGACTACATCAACTTGGTTTTTATGAGATATACTTATCACCTGTTAATTGAGAGTTTGATTTTTGTTTTTATATTATTATTTCATTATATATTATATTATCGCAGTTTTTATAAATTATACTTATTATTAAGTAATAAATATCCTTTTATACACTGCAAATCTCGATTGTTGAACACGTGTTGTTTTTACGCGTTTAAGTGTATTGAAAATGACGTCACCCATTTGATTAACATTGTATTCATTTCTTACGCGTTTCTAAGTGTGTAAGAACACACTTGTGGTGAACACGTGTTTGAAAATCGAGATTTGCAGTGTACATACTTGAAAAACATCAATTAAATATAGAACGAAAAAAGAATTGAAATATGTTTTATGTCGTAGTGAGGCAATCGGGCAGTACAAAAATTATAATGAATTAATGCTCCTAAATAATAAATAACAATAATGTACGACGCGTTATTTCATTGAATAATTCAATCTTACTTTTTTTTAAACAGAAGTGATGACAGCATAAATACTTTTTTCTTTTCCTTCAATTCACATATTGACTGTGTAAAACGGGAAATATTGGTTCAGTATCGAGTTAGACTAAATAGAATCATTTTCTTCACAATATTGTATTTATACAAAACGAAAATAAAAAAGATCAGGCTAATTAGGCGATAGTAATGTCTTTCGTTTCAAGGTTGAAATGTACAAAAAGATCTATAATCAAAACAATCACAGAGTTACTGTCCCCCTCCACCTGGTGCATGGTAATGATATAAAATTGAAATTCTCATAGGCTGTTGTACGCTTGCGCAAAAACGAAAATAAGGTGGAGGGGAACAAATACGTTAGAGTAACTGGAAGATTATTTTATAATCAAAAACAAGAAAGCATTATGTATAAGTAAGGTTCACTTTGCTATATGGTCATTAGTATTTTGTCGTTGAAAAATTATAAGATAAATTCTGGTGTGGACCATAATCTTCCACATCGAACAGTAAATTGTGAAAAAATCCAATTGAGAAGTACAGTCATTTACATACTTCAATTAACAAATAATGGCAGACCAATTCGTGCAAGATCTTCTTCGTCTATGGAAGCTGGAGGAAGTAATTGATATTTTTAAACGTATGTAAATTTTTTTTTTCTTTTTATTAATCAAAATATATTGTTATATTACGAAAAAAATGTTTGTAATATTTTAAATACTCTTTTAATAAATCACTTCTGCGAAAACTATTAATCGATGATAAAGAAATATTAATGAAATTTTATTAAACAATGAATACTTATAAATAGATAAATAATGATAGGTATTTTACAATTTTTCCAGAACATAAAGTAACACAAGATAACATTAATTTGCTTACCGAAGATCTTATTGAAGAACTTATCCCTATGATTGGACCACAGGCTATTTTTCTGAACTTTTGGAAAAAACAATTTTCGTTTGCGTCAAGCGTAAATAGAAATCATGATATGAACAATTCTATGAGTCCAGGTTGTTGTAAATGGTCTAGAAAAAGACAATCGTCCTGGAATATTGCTCTGACTTATTTAAGACCTAAGAAAAGCAACAAGAAACTATGAAGCATTTTTTTTTTGTATTTCTGTAAAACATATACCTTTAAACAGTACATCAACAATAATTTAAGATGAAGGTACACTGTCTTGTAGTAATTTTAACTATTACATTCTTTGAAAGGATAATGAAGGATCAATAAAGTAATTATGATTCAATAAAAGAATTTTTTTTTTTTTTGAAAAATATAAAAATCTATAGCTTCAATACCATTGTATTAACAACCACATTTCCGCTTCCATTGTGATACAACAAAATATAAAAAATTTGTTTCTAGTATTTCATTTGCATCAAATTCATAAGTCGTACAAATGTATGTACAAATTATGTGGAGAACAGAATCATCTGAAACTCCGCCCCTATCGCATAACACTTTATGCTCATGCGCACAACATACAATAGACTATATAGTAGAGACTTCTCCGTTACTAAACAAAAGATATCTAGATCTATTTTTTTGTCACTTCTTTTTATATCAGTTCTCTACAGACACTTTATAATTCATCAATCCATGGAATTTATATGATAAATTTATTAAATTCTTTTTTTTTGCAGCAAGGTTCATAATTATTATAATGATGATTATTATTATTAAATACATATATATATACGTACATGGGATCTTTATTCATTATTTATTGAAGCTGTGCTTATTGTATTGTTTTAAAAACCAATTCTTTCTTTTTATATATTTATTAATTAACTTTACTATCACTTTATTGGGAAATAACACTAAGATGTTGCTTACAATCGTGTTGAACAGATGGAATTGTTCATTTGTATAATTAATAGATTTTTCAGGCTCAATGCATATTGGCAAAACCTAACTTGTGCCAGAAAATGTAATAATAATGTATTTGACGAAAGTAAATTTCAACATTTTTGTTTAATTTCGAATTTTAATGTTTATACAGCTTTTTGGTGTTGTGCGTTATCATGTAGTTGAAGTAGGTGTAACAACCAGTTCATTCATCTTTCACTTACATAGGCGGGAATTTACCCCCACTCAAAACTACTCTGCTACATTATGTTAGCAGCTCTATGGTGCACAACATAAAAACATGTACATTAAAGTACTTTTTAAAATGTTTTGAGAAACATAAATGATCTATTGACATAATTTTATAATACTTGGATTTCACACTAAAAACGGTTCATTACATCTCAAGAGCAACATGACTAATAAAATTTTCATGATTGATTTGCTATATTTTAACCTTTTCGCGATAAATAGTTATATATTAACTTTTTTCAATGAATATGAATGTAGCTTTTAAATGAAAAAAATATTAAAAAATTAATTCATTTATAATGTACAATTCATTGTCTAAAAACGGTCGTAAATTTTTTAAGAAATAGAATTTCATATCTCAGGGACGATTGGGCAAATAATATGAAAACTACAGAAAACTTTTTTCTGAAATATTTCCACTATATTGTATGATATACTTTATTTTATGATGACTACCTTGACTAAAATTTATGTAATAAAATAATCTTTATGGGTTTTATTGTAGTAACTTACAGCTGTGAAGAATAGCAACTAATTAAAAAAGAAATCTAACAAAATTTCAATACAGCCTTATTCTTTAAGACTTCTGCAAATAAGATTGGGCGCAATGCTCTCAAAATGGAGAGAAGGAGTAAAATTAATGATTTCGAAAATTTATTTTCATTCTATTTTTAGTTAAATTAATATAAAATTGGATGAATAATAATTAGTCTCTTTTAAAACTTTATCAATGCAGAATTAATCCTAACTTTAATCTATGAGAATGAAGGATATTTTCCATACAGCCAACTCTTTTCCACGTCACCCATGAGGTAAAGCTTTCAGACGCGTTTTTTTATAGTAGTGTCCCCATTAGGCCTACTCCACTGTTGTTTATATAAACGACTTTATCACATTGTCATAACTGTGAACTTTTCGTTGAGTGAAATTATTTATTCAAAAGTAGATAGGTAGGGGGGGGGGGGGTCTGGATCACTCTACTATTACCGACCGCATCGGTAAATTACCAACAGCATCGGTAATTTACTGACAGGGCCGGTAACTTACCAGTGGTAGGCGTAGTTCCCAGTTTTCCCGCGAGATGGCGCTGTATCGACCTGCAGTCGGTAATTGTTGGGCGGCGCTGCTGTTGTGGCGGGTGAAAGAATTTGAATTTTTTTACTGGCAATTGTTACCAATCTAATGTTGGTAACTGTTGTCAATCTTTTTCACTGAGTAGCGCTGTTGTTGTGGTGGGGTGAAGAATTTAAATTTTTTTGAATATTATCGACCTGTAACGACTATCGATCACCAGGCGATAATTATTACCAACATTTTTCACTCAATGGCGTTGTAATTCCGGCGGTTTAATATCCATATGTACTTCACTCAACAATTTACCAATCACTGTTCTACACTTAATCGTGTACACTTAGATTTCAGAGAAATTGAACAATTAATTTGTCATCCGTTAGAGGGTGCTATCAGTAAATGTCAGAGAATATTTAAATTTAAAAAAAATTTATTTTATAATCATTGACATGAATTAAATTGGATAACATTGACATAATTGAGTGTTCTTTGTGTTGAATTAATTAACTTGATTTGTGGAATCCTCGCTGATGTTGACTTTACGTTTTCGAAGATGAATTTGTAATCATCGCAGTCTCCACCGAAGTATTGCAGTGCCAATCTTTCTTCTTGTATATACGTCAATACGAGGTCGAATAAAACAATTTCTTCAAATCGCCGTGTTGGAACAGAAACATTGAATTCATCATCTAAAGTTAGAATAATTTCACTAAAGTACCCCACTAACGTTAACTTTGTCACTTTGTATTTTTTTGATTTATTTAATTCGGTAATTTTCTTCATGGGTTTTTGTGTATTGTTTGCAGCATTGGCGATGGTATCCATATTCACGACTTTGTACCCTGGATCGAGAGAAAGTTTCTCCATCTTGCTAACTAGCGTGGAATCCTCCAAAGTTGCAGATTGGTTCGCTTGAGATGGATCCATTTCCACAATGATTTGTTTTCTGAAATCAGACATTAATTTTCAGGAATTTATTTGAAAATTTTATTATGAAAGATTGAAATTTTCTTTTTATCATAAAAAAATTGAAACTTACAATTTTAGAACTCTTCAAATTATGCCTCTTCAATAAACACCACTTAAGGCCTGCTTCTGTATTCGTTTCTTCTTCACGTAATTGTTAAGCACCCTCTCACAGAAATTCTTTGACTGATAGGATAGCATTTGAACGCCGATTTATATAGCCCTTACTCTAGCGGCCAATTATTGAAACACATTCCCTAACAACGCAATTTCCTGTGTTCTATGAAATGTACGTCATATTTCAATTCTCAGAATAAATGCAAATATTGTTATCCGTTAGAAGGTAATATAAATAAATTTCAAAAACATTTAAATTAAAAAATATTTATTTCATAATTATTGTTATAGATTTAATTGTATTACATTGATGTAATTATATATATTTTTTCGTTTAATCAATCATCTTGTTTTGTGGATTCCTCTGAGATTTTGTCTGCTTGCAATTCAATGAACTTGAAATTATTCCATTCTCCACCAATGTAGAGAAGGGACAACTTATTGCGTTTAACGAAGTCCAGGAACACGTTGAATGCAACATCATCATCTTTGAACACTTCAACCAGTCGTTTTGGTAGAAAAACAATGAATTCATCATCCAATGTGGCAATGACTGCGTCACCATGCTTTGTTTTTACTTTTTTCAGCCCTGTCACTTTATATGGCTTTGTTGTTTCCAATTCTGCCATTTTTTTCTTAGGTTTTTGCGTGTTATTGGCGATGCTGTTGATGTAATCCATTTTTTACGTTCCTCGACAATGCACTATTGAATAGTTTATATATTTTTACTCAAAGGTGTACACTTAGATTTAAATTTGGTGATGTCTGTGACTGAATTAACTCGTCAAAAGTCTTTTTCTGTTTTTATATAAACCTTACTCTAGCAGTCATTTTCCAAAACACATTCCCTAACAACGCAATTTTCGTTTGTTACTGTCTCGTGATTCCTAGAATAATACGTCATCTCTGTTTGGTTAAACCTCTTTGTCGGCTTTTCGGAGAAATGACGTCACAGAAGTAAAAAAATAAAAAATTCTTTTATACATCCGTATCAGATAAACCTTTCTAAAAAAAAATATCATACACTTAACGATCGAGAGTATAGATTTCATTCTCTCTCCACTTGTATTGAGTCTTTTTTAAAATAATAATAAAACGACATATCTTTTTCGGAAAAAATGACGTCACACCAGTAAAAAATAAAACATTTCTTTGTTTATCTAGATCAAATAAACCTTTCTAAAAAAATAATGACGTCAGAAACTTAACGGTCGAGAGTATAGATTTCATTCTCCCGCCACTTGTCTTATATCTTAATATAAACGACCGATCTTGTGTTTTTAAAATTAGTCTTGCAGAGAAAAACAAGTGATCACAATGGATCTAATTCTCGATATACAAGGATATCGTTTATCTAACAGTAAAGTTATTGTGAAAGAGTTGGCGTCATGTAAATGGCTAGGGTTGGAAAAAATTTGTGAATATCACTTTTTATTTAAACCGCCATACGATTATGGACAATTAACTGATGATGAAGCATGGGCAGTGGATGTCAATACAAGATATTTCCATGGACTTTCATGGGAAATTGGTGATACACCATATGAAACATTGGTTAAATACTTGAAAGAAACATTGAACAACGTGCGCTATATTTTTGTTCGCCATTATGAAGTGCAATATTATCTGGAATCATTCATGAAAATAGATATACCAATCATAAGATTGGGTAGAGAGGATTTTACAATTTACAATGATTCGATTTCTTATCAAATGTTCACATCACGACCAACACTGCGGAGGAATGATGAAGGAAGAAATAGATTTGAAATTTCCACGTCTATACAACCCTCGATATGAATGTGCATTTAGAAATGTGAAAAAACTAAACCAACGGGTTCTTGAGATTATTTCAATTCTTGATGATGATATCAGACCAATGAGCATTTATCAAATAACCAACAAATTACTCAAGTTGCGTCCAACAGATTTAAAACTTTTAACAAAGGATTTCATCATGGAAAATGCTACAAATCTTATCGATACTGCATGGGATGGACTGCCTGATGAATGGAAATTAGATGAAGATTTTAAAATGTATCGACGATGTTATGAGCATCATCCACCAAAAAAAGACCAAAATGATGACCCTGTTCCATTTGTTAAGGATTGTAAAATGTGTAATGAAAAATGAAATGATTCGTAAAATGTGTTTTAAAAAAAATAAAAAAACAATTATTCATACATGATTTATTTTATTCATTTCGTTGTCGCTGCTACAGCAGTGTCATTAAGTTTAGTAAATTTCCCAGTAATATGTAGAGAACTCTTGCAAGGCAATGAGCACAAGTCTTGATGTTGGACAGCAATCCGGATTTCATCGTTGTTATTGAGTGAAGCTGATGCATAAGGTTGATGAGCATGTAATTCATAATGTGATATAGACTCATCAAAAACAACTCCTCTGTTGATAGCTGATGTCTCCTTCCCTGCAGCCATGGCAATAAACACGCAAAACAGCACACTTTTACTTTGACTATTTTTGTATGCGAAGGCCCAAGCTCTTTAAAAATGAAATATTCTGACGACTTAGTCGTTCGAGGTTTCGTCGTTGACTAGCAATTTTTTGGCATGATAACTCAGTTTTATAGCTTCTTCCAACAATCGTTTTATAAACAATACCCATTATTTAACAGATTTCACATACAAACGAATTGTTATTATTTCTCCACGAAAATTGACCAATTCTCCGTCTTGATCGACAATTTTTAATTGCATATGATGTATTGCTTATACGGCGATTGGAAGATAAATGACGTTAGATGGCACTTCAATGATTTTATATCCTGGTGGAACTGATGGGAAGAATTCATGAATTGTATGCACTTATTTATTATTTATGTATGCTCCTGTAGTAATATTGCACTCAATTCTCAATGCATTTATTGTCAAGATGGAAACTGGTGAATCTGACGTCTGTGTTGATTTTGGCGCGATAAGTCTTGGACCAAAACCCAACAGACGACCAATAGAATCATCTGGCTCGAAATTTATTGCAGCGTTTTCACTGTAAATCTCACTGTGCAATTCATTGTTGTTAGGTTTAATGGAAATTGACAATTTAGGATCAGCTTTCTTCAAATAATTTTCAATATCTTCAATTTCATAGCTTCCTGTTGGTATTTCTATAATTTTATCTCGTTTATTTATATTATAATAAAATTTATTATTTCCATTGTAAATATTTTGGATAGAGTTGAACGTTAATAATTCAACAAGACCCAGTACATAATTTTTTGTCCTTGTTAATTCGATAGGTGGAAAATAATATGCCTCTAATATAGAGGACTGTCCAGACAGCGTTATGGTGAATGAATCGTCCATGACTGAAGTACTTTTATTCATGTTTATCGCTTATATATCTTCGAGATTATATTCCATACCAAGTCCCCAGAGGTCTTCAACTTTTTCTCTGAGAAACTTTAAACATAGATGTCCACAATTTGTTGTTGAATAATCTTGTTGCTTTGTATGATTATATAATATGCTACCAACATCGAGATATTTTTGAAGTTCAGTTGGAGGTTTTAAATTACCTAAACTATCAAAGTATATTGCTTTATTTCCTTGTTTTTTATATGCAACCCAGTGAGTTCCTGGTCCATCTTTATCATCAAGGTTAATGATAGCTGACTCATTTTTCTATGGTTTAGATTTCGGTAAATCATTTCTCATGAAAACTCCACGAAAGTATGGAATTTTCATAATTTTTGCATACTTCAAAATATCGATGTTTGTTAATGCTCGATGTGGTAGCTCTATACGTTTTTTTCGCCGGTTTCAAGTATAAACCATATCCTCGTTTTCGACGTTTAAAACGTAGACCTCTACCCAAGGCTATGGCTTCCATTTTTCGATTGTGACGTTTTGCTTCATCCAATTGACGATAAGCAGCTTTAGCATCACTAACTGCCTTTGCAATACCTGAAGCTCCACCAGCTAAAGCACCAATTGCACTTAGACCAGCAAATATCGGTATAAGTGGTAAAACACCTCCAACTTTAGTCGGTACAGGTAATACACGAGGAACTCGAACATTCTTTTTTCCACCAATTGTTTTTACTGCTTTCCGTGCAGCTATCAATGCTGATTTTATAGGATCGGCACCCGAATTCATCATCAACTTGGCCGAATCCACAATCTGTCTTAAAGGTTTTTTCTTTAAACCCTTTCCAACTTTTTTCTTTCCCACTCTTTTCTTCAAACCTATTCCGAGTTTTGATTTAACTTTCATGATATTTGTTACTCCTAATGCAGCAGCTCTCTCACTGAGATTTGCGTCTTTTGCAAAAACTCTTTGCAAAGCTTTTTCAGCAAGCACTTTATCAGCTGCGTTTCTCGCTTCTACGTTTTCTCGATTTCTCGAATACGCAATGTCGTGCTCTTTACACGCTGCGTCCAACGGATTTACACCAGGATCACCACGTTCTAATCGTTGTTGTAATTTTGTTCCGGGTCCACAATACTGATATCCAGGAATATGTAACTCGAATGGCAATTTATTTATGATGGTGTTAACTAAGCCGGTCCCACGTCTGTACTGTGTCATCGCCTGAGCCGTACTGAAATAATTTCCATAAAAGTCGCGTATTTATACTCTAGCTATTCAGTTGATAACGAGATGAAGTTCGAGCAACAACTCAATTACCGGTGTCGAATTTCGACAACGTCGTGCCACAAACTGTAAAAATTCAACGCCATGGTAATTTATTACCGAATAGCGTTCGCGGCGTGATATGTGGCCCCTCGAATTGCGGTAAAACAAATGCTCTCTTAGCTCTTATTGCACACCCAAATGGATTACGATTTGAAAATATATATTTATATTCGAAATCCATACATCAGCCAAAATACAAATTTTTGGAAAAATTACTTAAACCTGTAGAAGGTATGGGTTATTTTCCTTTTAATGAACATGAAGAAGTTGTTAAACCAGAGCAAGCAAAACCGAATTCAATAATGATATTTGATGACGTAGCGTGTGAAAAACAAGATAATATGCGTGCTTATTTTTGTATGGGACGACACAGAGATGTTGATAGCTTTTATCTATGTCAAACTTATGCACGTATTCCCAAACATCTAGTGCGAGATAATACAAATTTTCTCGTGCTCTTTCGACAAGATGATATGAATTTGAAGCATATTTATGATGATCATGTAAACACTGATATGTCATTTTCTGATTTTCGAGAACTTTGTTCCAAATGTTGGAATGATAATTATGGATTCGTCGTTATCGACAAAGATAGAGAAATCAGTTGTGGACGGTATAGAAAAGGATTTGATTGCTTTATAAATATATAAATTGAACAACAATAAGAGAAAAAGAACATTTGTGACGTGGTCATCAAAGTGGTAGTATGAAGATAAGAAAAATGCAAAAACGAGCTGATATTTTGCATCAAATTGCGAAAGCCAGTGACGCAATACGACAGAAGCATGAAGTTATTAAACATGGGCGAGAAATAACTCAGCGAGCTATGAACGAAATGTTTAAACCAGTCGTAACTCCTTTACAACAATTAGTGGACAAGACTCCGATAAAAACAGAGGAATTTGTTGTGAAAAAAGAAGAGCTAATCAAAAGAGATCCTACAAAAGGAGCGACAAGCTTTCAAACAACACATGATAATAATACTGTTGATTATGATGTGGATAATAGTATAATAACTAATGATGAATCTTTTACCACCGCTCTTCATCAAAGTACACGGATAAAAGAGTTACCTGCAGTATCATATTTGAAAAAATTCGATTCAAAACATCAAGTGAAAGAATTGGATACAAAGTTTGGTGTAAGAAAATTAAAGAATAAACTGATGATTGGTAATGCTGAAGTAAAATTTGATGATAAATTTGTTTACATCGATAATAAAAAATATGGAAGTACTCCGGGTCTCTTAGAATTACTTTTCATGGAATCACCTGATCCAAATATAACAACAGACATTGACGAAAATACTTATGGACAAATTTTAAAAAGCACTTACGCCTATCATAAACATTACCACCCCGTCAGAAGTCTCAGAGAGAATAAATATTCAAAGAAATATCAAAATATTATCAGCAAATATTTACCGAAAAGCGGTAAAGGTTTGCCGCAATATATGATAAATCATAATCGACCACTGGACTATGTTTATTGGGATGATCCCAATGAACTTGTTGATCGATTACGTCTACTTGTTTCATCACGTGCTGCTGGTAATTTTAGCCATAACAATGAAATAATGTCAATTATTGAAGAACTACGTGAAGCTGGAATCATATATTAATCAGATGCTCAATGTCATTACTCATTGATCAATTATCTCTTGAAAAGAGAGGATGAGTGTAGACATTTTTGGACGTCAGTTGGACAATGATTCACGAAAAAGTGCTGTCCGTGGTCCACCTGGTAATGGATTCAAATTAACAATCGATAAACAATATGATATGAATAATAGAAGATTGTGCAACCTTGCTGATCCAGTAGATCTAAATGATGCTGTATCATTAAAAGTTGTGAAATCAAGCATCAGTAATACGATAGCATCTATAACACAAGAGATACAAAATCTCCAAGCAAAAATTAAAAATATCAGTGAGCAAGTAAAACAGCAATTCCAATAATCACAAGCAGCACAACAAAGTTTGAAGGCTGAATTAAATAAAATAAATGAATTTTATCAATTCGATCAATTAAATACGTTCAAAAAGGCAGATAATAGGCATACTGACATTATAAAACAGCTGGAGGAAAACGTTCAGAAAAAATTGAAAGGAAGACCTAAAGTCCAATTGCCATGAATAAAGAAAAAAAACAAATTGCAGAAGAGCTTCATAGACCGGTGAGAAGAAATTATCAACGACGACATGTAGATATACGTGGTCTTGATGAGACTTGGCAGGCTGATCTTGTTGATATGAGTGCATATAAATCCTACAATAAAGGATATCAATATTTATTAACAGTTGTTGATATTTTCTCTAAATATGCTTGGGCTATACCAATTAAAACTAAAAATGGTAAAGATGTCACTGCTGCAATGATGACTATTTTAAAAGGAAAAAGAGTTCCCAAGCATTTACACGTTGATAGAGGCAAAGAGTGCATGTTGATAGTCTTCATCTGATATGCTTGTATTATTCAACTTGGAATAAAAAGCTGATTGTGCAGGGAGCTGGGTTTCATCAAGTTTATCCCAGTTATCTATATATTCATAAGGAAAAACACCCTTTCTCACTACTAATTCAAATTTTTCAGGATCGTTGTGAAAGCTTTTAGTAATATTTTTTTTATCATCATCTAGAAAGGATGCTAATTTATCAATGCTGCTAGCCATAAATCTAAAGGAATCTATGAATTGCAATTTAATTACTATTTCACGTGTTCTTTTTCTATTTCCATTGTACTCTTCTTTACCGACAGCTTTTGTGAAAGCTATGTATTTTCCTTTATTTATCGGCAACAAATCGATTTTACCTCCAAATGATGTTGCTGCTAATTTTTTAATTAAAAAAATGAGAATCATATCCCGAAAGATTGTGAAAAACTATTGGAATGATATAAGAAATCTGATAATTCAAATTACATCTGTTGTGTGCTGGACCGCGATAATTACCGGTAAAGTGACAATGATCACGAATTTTAGGTTCACCATGTGAAAAAACTCCATTACAAATATGACACTTTCTAGCTTGATTATGAGCTTTTTGCTGCTGGAGAGTCAATGGTTTCATTGGCACAATATGTTTGATAGTGTCTTTTACATGTTCTGACAATTTTTTTAATTCTCTCATGAACCAATCAATGCAATCTATTCCACGTTTCGTGAAAAATTTAGATTTAGACTTATCATATGAGCAATGAGAATAAAAAGCAATACTACATGGAATATGTTTTTGTCTATTGTTATCTGGTTTAAGTATGCATTCTAGATCAGCATATACAAAAAATGGAACTTGTTCCTTATTATTATAATTTTTAAATGTAATTTTTTCATCACTTGGTGGGAAAGTGATTGCTGTTTTATTCATCTTAATACAATCTTCACGATGATTATCATAAGATGTTTCAAATTTAAAATGACATAAACAATGATCGCATAGATATTTTTTCGTTTTACCATCAGAAATTTGAGAGCTAACTAATCTAGAAAGATCCGTAATTAAACAAAAATGATAAGTAGATTTTAAATTATTTTCATGATCAACCTGAACATTACTTCCCACCATTAACAAATGTATACATTTTTCATGACGAAATCTACTCAAGTATAATGGGGCTATTTTATCATTATTATTTAACCCATAAACATTGATTGAAAAATTTTTCTCTCTATTAATTAATTCAAATTTTGGTATATCATGGAGAGTTGTTGGACAATTAATACCTTCATACTGGAGAACTGTTGAATAATGCGGATATGATGAAGTTCTTGTAGAATTAATTTCAGCTGAATGCAGAGCTGCAGTAACAGCCCAAAGAAAACAGCATTGGTCATTATTCTTGATGTTTAGTACTGCTTTCTTATCTTGAATGAACTTTGGTAGGGGGATGAAAGTTGATGCTCTTGCTGCTAATGGATCATACCTATTGATGTTTACTTGGAGATGCACAATTTCCACCATGGACCATCCTGAATCTCTTTCTTCAAAGTCCTCAACTTTTGCTAATAAAACATCAATGACTTTCTTCACTATAATTCCTTCTATGTCACTTGATGCCATAAATAGTTCATTTGGCGTTGTGAAATATTTTATTTCTTCGATGAATTCACCATCTTTAACATTATTAAACTTGCACGCCAAAGAAAAGTTCACTTTTATGCTGCCATTATTGTCAATTATTTGTTTAAATTTTCCACAAAGAATTTTTTTTACATCATCAAAAAAATCCCTTAAATTCACGTGTTTTGAATTAACAATTGATCCAGTAGAAATCCGAAGTTCAAATACATTTTCTTTCTCTCTCCAAGCCACTGATGGACTTTGTCTTTCAACATCATGTTGGAGATCACCCCCTCGTATATAGTTTTGTTGAGAAATGAATTTTTCAGTTAATGAATTTAAAATTAAGATGGTTGATTGTATTCTCATTTTTTCACCAACTGTCATATTGTATCGTAATTGTCTTCTCAATGTAGCAATATTCCTTTCTCCAATCTCCAACCACTTGTTCACCGCTTCATCTTTACTCGGTCCATTCAATGATGAAAGAAGCACATAAGCTTCTCCCATCAATTTAATCAAATTTTTATAATAATCATCCATTTTCACTCACTTTTTATTAATTTCTTCGTCATCCACTTTTTTGGTTACTTTTTCTTTGATCAAATAATTAATCATTAATAATTATCCATTTGTTAACAATTTAAACTAAATTCCCATGTTTTCTCGGCAACTTTTGAATCAAATATAGTAGAAAAGCTCTTATACATTTTATTTTATATATACAAGCTAATACTACCCTCAAACATCACTAGATTTTATCGTTAATACATTCCAATGATATCACTTCTTGAAAACTATACAGTCAGTTTGAAAAACGTCATCAGACATATGCTAAATAACAGCTACCCTTCAACACTATCTGATTACATGGCTATTTCTTGGTGACGTCATTTTCATGAAAATATACGTTGGTTCAATAAAGATATTGATAAATACTCTCAGAATCATAGACGTGGCTTGAAGAGTCATGAAGAAAAAATATTCTCAGTCGTGTATAGTCTTGAATAATAAAAGATGGAAAAAAAAACTCTTTACATAATTGATATGGAAGGATTCATGGTTAACAAAAAATTTGTTTGCAAAGAAATGGGATTTATTAACACTATTACAAGTGAAGTGAATTCAAGATTTTATAAAATTAGTAAATTTAATGAACTATCACATGAAGATAAAAAAACTGCATCATTCTGCTTGCATTATGTCCATGGAATGCTATATCGAGATAAACAAAATGATGAAGAACCATCGAACCTGGATAAATTATTATTAAGAATTGCTAATGAAGCAGAAAATAAAAAAATGGTCATAGCATACAAGGGTGGAAACTTTGAGAAAACAAGGCTGAATCATTTAAACATCAACAACTACATCAATCTGGAGTCAATAGGATGCCCAAAATTTGAAGTCATCATGGAATATATGGAACAAAAAGATAAAGCAGTCTACAATCAATTAGAAACTCTATCGTGTGGAAGACATTTCAAGCTAAGGAACACACAAAAAGTGGCACATTGTCCAAGAAAAGAAGTCTTTTGTTTGAACTATTTCTTGAAAAATATGTTTCAAGTTCATTATTATTTATATACTATTAATATTGTCATTCTAAATTACTCTCTTATGTTATAACTAAATGACAATGTTCAAATTTTCGATAATTATTTATGTGGAATCGAAGACTCAATGTTCTGTTTACATCTCTCTTAAATTTATTATCCGATGCAAGATAACGAGCTGGTGCTATATGTAGAAAATATATTCCTACATCAAAATTATTTTTTTTGTGTTAAATAATCAACAGAACACTTTAGAACACTGTAGAATATTGTTGTGGAAGTTGCGTCTTCGTTTAACCAAAGCATTCTATACTACGCTCTATCTTTATTGATTTTTGGACCTGTTAGGGCACAAGCATCAAAACAAAGCGCACGTGTATTCGCGTAACACAGTGCTAGTGTCGCATCTTTGTTTTACTACCATAGACTATATTATATTCCATCTTTGTTTTCAGTTGTGCCGGTTGAAGTATAAACGCACGTGGTTGAGCTGCGCGTTCAACCATTTTTTTCCATGGATGATTTTGAAAAAAATCTGCTTATATATGAATATTTACTTATACGTATTGGGAATACTTAAATGAAACATTTAAAAGTAAATAATTATATGATTTTAAACTTCAATCATTATTTTATTCAAAACAGACACGTTGAATAATAATTTTATATTATTTTTAATTTTTTTTAAAATTCTTTCATAATCAAAATTATCTTAAATATAATTATTATTTAATAATAAGTCTTATTTGATTAGGTTTTGGTTAATATTATTACATAACAATTGAATTATTATTGAATAATTAACATAATACTTGAGAAGGATGAAAGGCTGATTTTTAAAAGTAGCATTCAAAATAGATCGACATTTAAACTCTAGTTACCAATGGCAGATATATTGATTGAAATGAGCCACTAGATGGCAGAAATGTACATCAATAGATCGATATTTTGATTTCTCAGTCGCTAGAGGGCAGGTATGTATATCGATAAATAAATATTTCTGTTCTGCAGTCGCTAGAGGGCAGATTGATCAATTCAAAATCATGCAAATGTTTTCCCCTATCAAATGGCTCATTGACAACTTAAATTTACCAAGGCTTAGGGTGTATTTTGGTGGTTTAGGGTGTTCACACAATCAAAAAACGTGAGCCGTAAGATTTAAGACGTACGCATGCGCACAAACCAATTTTTTAACTTATTATGATGTTAGTGCGCACGCGTACGGCTTATGTTTTTGATTGTAGGCACGGTCTTAGAGTAAATTTCAAGATTATATGTTGATATTATCGAATATTTTATCAGATAACCGCTAGAAAGATTGAATATATGAATGAAGTTGATTTAATTACAGACATTTATTGAAAATCAGCCATAATACATAATAATAATATTTGAAGTAACAGTAAATCCATTTAGTATTTCCAATATAAAATTCTGAGTAAAGTAATTTTATGTGCATACAAATTACATTATGAATTAATAGATTTGTTTTTCGTATCTTCAATTTCTTTTTCAAAGTATATAAGAAACTTTTCTGGTAACATATGAATCACATCCAATGATAAGCAATTAAAATCCATTCTAGCGTAGAGCTTTTTCAGCACTGGTCGCAATTTGTTGATTGAGTTGGAATCAAACCACATCTTCATCTTCCGTACATTTTTTAATGCACAATTTGAAGCTAAACTTGGTCCATGATGCGAAGCATATTTCCATCTTGGTAAATCGGGAATAGTATGTAATGATGGGCAATCCAAATCATCCAAGTTAATCACAGTTTGTCGGTTATTCACAAACTGATGCATCCACACTTTCTTTTCAAGACCTTTCACATAAATGAAATGAACTTTGCCTATTACATCAACAATTATACCAGGCATATCTTTATATGTCATTTCACCAGAATCCCATTGAAGTCCATGATAATTGCGAGTATACCAACGATTTATTACTTGAAATTTTTGCGGTAATAATTTTCAATCAAATGGTTGTTTGAAGAATAAACACAACTGATTTTGTACTGCTCCGTCAATAAAGAAAAAAATCACTGCAAACTCTTTCACAACAAATTGATTTGGAGGAGCTTTGAATCCCTGAATATCAACAAAGATATCCATTGTGTAGGTTTGATGTTACCAATTCAAAGGTTTCAAACTGATTGATGAAACTTGACAAACGTACTTTATCTAAATTTATGACACTACATCTTTTCTACGAAACCGGCGATCTGTTGATATTATAATAAACAAAAAAGAAAGACTTGTTACTTCCATGACGTCGTTTGTTTTGAAAAAGCTAACAATGAAATAATATTTATGAATAATATTTTTCTGGGAATTGAAATCTAACGTACTCCTCTGCGAATAAATCTTTCAAAAGTTACAAAGAAAATTGCGCTGTTAGAAAATATGTTTTTGTTATCGGTCGCTAGAGTAAGGGCTATATATGAACAGAACAGATTGCCAACAAGTCAGTTCAGCAACAGAGATCATCGGACACATATCTAAGTGTACACGATTAAGTGTAGAACAGTGATTGGTAAATTGTTGAGTGAAGTACATATGGATATTAAACCGCCGGAATTACAACGCCATTGAGTGAAAAATGTTGGTAATAATTATCGCCTGGTGATCGATAGTCGTTACAGGTCGATAATATTCGAAAAATTTAAATTCTTCACCCCACCACAACAACAGCGCTACTCAGTGAAAAAGATTGACAACAGTTACCAACATTGGTAACAACTGCCAGTAAAAAAAATTCAAATTTTTTTACCCGCCACAACAGCAGCGCCGCCTAAAAATTACCGACTGCAGATCGATACAGCGCCATCTCGCGGAAAAACTGGGAACTACGCCCACCACTGGTAAGTTACCGGCCCTGTCAGTAAATTACCGATGCTGTTGGTAATTTACTGACACGGTCGGTAATAGTAGAGTGATCCAGAACCCCCCTACCTATCTACTTTCAAAGATGCAGTTGTTTGTATAACTACTTGCATTTTTCGGTTCAATCACAAAGAGCATGCATACCTCAAAATCATGTGCATTGTTAAGAAAAGTTTTATACTTTTTTTTCATACAATATCAACGGGAAAAGGTTTTAAATGCTTAGTTAATATGAGTTGAAACATATGCTGTCTCATTATTTTACTATTTCGCGAATAGGATATTCTACTAGGATCATGACCAAGAGCTATGCTCGTTGCAAAAGCAGCGACGTACACTCCACAGCTATAACCGTCTGGTTGCTGTGTGACTTCCTCATAATAAATATTATTCACTCGATTGGGATATCGTTTTAATAAATATTCACGTTCATGTTCATTTAGACTACGACAGTTTGAACTATCATAAATAAAAATACCATCATAATCACAAAATACACAATGCAGGAAGGGTCTAAGTCCACCAATAATTTGAATTTCATTCGGTGAACCGGTTGAAATCATATTATCCAGATATGCAAAATAAAGTGGAGGAACTGTAAGAAAGAAAGTGGTCGTACTAATGATATGCATGAAAACATGAATGACTGTATCTTCTAGAAACTTGTCACATGGTAAAATTTGTGGCCTGAAATCATCATCAGTAAGATTATCAATCATTGAGTTATATTGGGCTACTACATCAGAAACTACTTGTGAACGTTGAACATGGTCCGTACCATTATCCAATGTGTCTTCTTTATTATCAGAAGCATGGCTAATAGAGTTGCACATATTGCTGCCTGATTGAATTAGACTAACAGCCATCGTCGTATTATTCCCAACATCGTTGGTGACTTTCACTCCTCGAACTGGTAATTTTCTTTCTATTCTACTATCAATTATTTCTGGAAGAAGGGCCTGTAAATAAAATCGTTTAAGCTTAGGTTGCATTTGATTCATCCAAAAGCAGTTATCTCGATCAATCAAATGTGGTATCAATGTTTGTGGTGTAACAACTACAAAAAAGCAATGCTCTCTGTTTGTTATATGCAGCTGCCCTTGAATGTTGTAATACCAGGCGTTAGCTTTTGTAAGAATTCCTTTTTTCTTAAAAGAAGCTAAATCTTTTTAAACGTTTTCGTCTATGAAATTAGCAACGACAACAATGATATCTTCATCAATGAGACTATCTGGTCGAGCACAACAAAAAAATGAATTATTTTCGTCAGAAACAAAAATGCCACATTGATTAAGATGATGTTCAAGATTTTCTGATATGCGTTGAAGGGCTTGTTCTCGTTGTTTGTTCATTAACATTAATGCTTTTGCATCTGAATTCCACTCTTTAGGACGGTTTCATGATCATGGAAAACATGAAAAGGAATAAATTTCATGATTCGGCGCAATTCCTCAGTTTGTTCATCGAAAATCGAATCTTTTTGGAATTGAGGAAGCGTTGAATTTTCTTCAATTCTTTTGCGGTGCCGAAGCACTTTAGACTCAACATCTCGGCGAATTTTAATTCCGCAGTTTTTTACTTTCTCACGCATTTTTCCAATATCTCCTTTCTTTGTAGAACATGATTGTTTATTTATGGATGATCCAGAAGCTAAAACTAATTTACGTCCAACATTTCGATGCAAATGGTTTTTACATTTTATTCGTTTCGGCGTAATTTTGAGATGTGCATATGGATTTTCTCTAAGTAATCGATGATATGTACTGGCATCATCATCGGAAATGAATTCATGATAGATCAGTCCATGTATCTCTTCACTACGTTGAAAAGCTTCAAGAACTCCTTGGGCTTCCATACTTGTTGAGCTTTGAGTTCGATCCCAATTTTTATGGCAATCATGTTTACGTGGTAGTATTCCGAGATTCTGTGCTTTAGTGCATATGATGCAATACTTATTTTTGGTAACGATATCTAAGAGTTTCTGAGTGTGAAAACCGATAATAGCAATTGTCCCACCTAATGAATCATGTTTTCCACCTCGATGACTTCTCTTTCCCCAAGAACTATCAAGTACAACTCTTATCATAGGAGTGCCATTAGACGCCAAACTATCTATAGCTTTGGCGTTTTCTATTTCATCCAGAGCATTTTTATGTAACTGTATGGCGAGTGTATCGTCTAATTAAGGCGCCATATTTTTCCTGGCATCATTATAGGTATTAAATGACATACAATCGATATCCATTGCAGCTAAAACAGTTTGAAAAGACGAAAATGGTGTTCCAGATCCTATAATACCGCATACAGCAGCTTCATGTATATGTAATCTATCAATAGGTTCTGGATCATTCGTCCAAATATTTTGCATGAAAGGGCATTGTTGACATCTAATGTAACATTGCTTATTCAATCCATGAGGTCGAAAATTAACCCACTTTATATCATCTACACGACGTAGGCAATCTTTATCATGATTATCAGGATTGCCGAACTTAGCGTTCAATTCTTGAAGAAAATAACCCAAGTCAACATGTTTACAACCGAGAACGTCAAAAATACTCGGTTCAGTGCATATAGTAGAAGGGTTAGTACTATGTACTGTACTACTTGTAAAACTATTACTGAAGACTTCATCATTAAAACCGTCAGTCTCGTGTACTCTTTCAAACTCAGTATCCGAAATGCTATTGAGATCGTTATTTTCATCATAATAAATTTTATCAATATCCACGTTATGAATATTACAACATAAATTAGAAAAATCTTCGTTAGTAGTATGACATGATTCAGGGCTATGTAATCTATGACAACTATCATCTCCACATACTTGTGGTACATTAAATTCATTTGATAACATATTTAAACCATACGAGCTTAAATTATTGTCAGAATTAAATTCATGAACACGTTTCACAAGACCATGTGAAAATGATTGTATTTGTAATGAATAACTAGAATTAATATTTTTATCACTAGTAATACTGACAGAATTGTTGCTAACATCCTCGAATGAATGATCAGGAATAGCTGATCTTTCTGAGAAATGAACAGAATTCTGATTTATAGTACTTAAACTTTTTATTCGATTATTGCCGAAAATATTATAATGCAGTTCCTGTTTTTCAAGTAAATGACTAGAATTAACATTTCCATCACTAGTAATACTGACAGAATTGTTGCTAACATCCTCGAATGAATGATTAGTTGTAGCTGATTTTTCTGATAAAGGAGCAGCAATCTGATTGATAGTATTTTCTCTTTCTTTATAATTATTACTTAAAACACTTAAATCTTCTACCTGCTCTAGTTCGTTTCGAAGTTTTTTGATTATCCGACTGTAAGAAGATAAAACGGACTTAATATAATATAAAATAATTGATGAATTATTGCCGTAATAGTACAATGAAATAAGCGGATTGGAAATGATATGTGTTATTTGGTTAAAAATGGAACTTACAAATAATGTTTCAGAAAATGGAAAGTCAGCAAATTAAATTTTTTTAATGAAGTATCTTATAAGATAGGGGATGTTTCGGCAAAATGGGGTTCGCCAGCAAAAACCGTACGTAACAAAAAAACGTTAGTCACTATCTTTCTCCCTCTGCATTCACAACCGATAGAAAGAGATAAAGAAAGAGAGGAAGTTATGTAACTACTCGCACAGCGCATTTAATTTATCAAAAACAACGGATCGCAGATCAAGATGTGATCCGTACGATTTTAAGAGAATCGATTGAGATCAGTCTCACCTCTCTGCGATCAATAGCCTTCGAGATATTGAACTTTTTAACCCTTTGAGTCATGCTTTTTTCTACTGCATATTTTGACCTGAAATTTTGTACTCGGTAATTCTTGGACCAAAATATGCAGTAGAACATTTTTGACAGCGGTTTAAATAGGTGGTACTCTGGCAGTACCACTGTGACTCAAAAGGGTTAAATCAAAAAACTTGAAAATTGCCACCAACTTTTGAAAAGATGGCTGGAACTTTTAAACCGATTAATATTCTTCAATTTTCCTTTTTTAAGTAAAAACCATATTAATTTCAAAAAAGAAAACATTTTGTATTCTTAAACGATGATAAATTTTCAATATTGATACACTGATAGAAGGAATCAGCGCCATAATAGTATACAGTTTACTGAACTCAAGTATAAAGATGATCGGTAAAAAAGAAGTAATGGACATGTAGATATTTCACTCGGAATTAGTAAATTTTAGTTTTAGCAATAAACATAACATGTACTTGTCGACAAGTTCAAAATAAACCGTATCATAAGTAAACTACAAGTAATTTTTCAGTGTCAATAATACAAATATCAAGTACATGAAAACTTGTTAGTAAATAATCTGTATATTCAGTCCACGTATAAAGTATACTTGGATTCAGTAAACTAAATAGCTAAAAATATTCAACTGTACTATTTACTGCTTGTAGGTATAACGGTTAACAAATTTGTGTTATTCTTATAATAAACTATAAGTATGCAAAATACTGAAATCTAAAATGTTTGTTGTTAAATATCCAAATATTTGTTTACTTATATTAGAAACCTCGTTGATTGTATTTTTGTAAAAAATTTTCTGTTCTTAAAAATGTAAATTATTTTACATGAATATAATGTTTACTTCTGTCGATAATGTAGTTTTTCTATTCCATGAATATAATTTACTTATCTCAAGTGTAAACATAGCATATTTCTAAAATAATGCTAATGAGATTTTAAGAAACTGTTTAATTGTGTTATGTATAAAAATTGTAAACACGGAATATATTGTTTATGACAGACACAATTGTTGTTTACATATAGAATTAAAAATTTGTACTTATATTAAACTTATTATTCACTAAAATTTTACAGTCATACCATTTACTTGTTGCAGAAATATTAATTTTTTACCACAAGTATACTATTTACTTGAATCAAGTGTATTGACTACTTGCTTCAATGATTTTTTTTGTTTCAATTGAAAAGATTGATACCTTTTATTCAATAAATTTATAAATTATTTAACAATTATTCTTTACTTGCAGCAAATTCATCAGTTACTCCATTTAAATAAACTTAACAGGTTTTATATTTTAAACAATTTTGTTACTTATATTGAGTACATTTCTTATTTGTGTTAAGATTATTATTTTTAAAAAACGAGTTTACGCTTTTTTTTCAGACAATATACTTATTGTTCAAATGAAAACTATATTGTATCTTTTTTTAAAATATTACTTTCTTAAGGGGAGATTACTAAATATTGACCCAAAATTTATTTTTTATTCATATCTCATTTATTGTTTTCTACTATTCAGAGTATGAAATACTTGTATGAAAAAAAAATTTTATTTTCATTTCTGATACTATTTTATTAATTGTATTATATTTATAACTTACCTTAAATGTATTAATTTGGAGTTTTAAAAATATACATAGATTGATATTTGTCGGAAATTTTTTATACTTGTATCAAGAATATTGTTTTTTAAAACATAGTACGTTGAATACCTAATTGATGTATATTGAATACTGCATATATTTTTACATTCTCATTATAGTATTTTGACGGTATAGTTTTTTGTCATTTGCATAATGTAAAATTTGCAAAACTTTAAACAAAGACTAATCTTATTAGAGGTATAAATCTGGTATAAAAAAATATGCTTCATCAAGCACATAATAATTAACATTCTGTAGAATATTTAATTTGTTATTATTTTTTTATTTCTTTAACTCCCCATTAGGAAGCTATTGTAATGGGATCGATTTTTAACATTCATAATTTTATATCTTTACGTTTTGAGACATTTAAAATAAATTCTTTCGCTTAAATTATCGAAAAAGTACCGATTTCTTTATCTTAATCGACGCAGAATCATTTACTCTATACAATATTTCAATTTCAGGCAACCATCTAAAAATTCATAAATGTTATACACATCCTTAAAAGCATATTAGATAGATTAGCATTTATATACGTATCATTTTGGGATTTTTTCATATATTCAATTGTTTTTTCGTATACCTTGGGCAACTCAAAAAAATTTTTAAGCACCACTGTTAACGGAAGTAGGTAACCTTTTGAATGGAATTTTTTTAATGTACTTACTTGCTTATTTCCATCAAGATTAAATTTTACTACTTTGTGCTCTACGAAACATTTCCTTTTTTTTAACAATGTTTTCACTTTAGCTTCAGTAAGCATTTGGTGAAAATCAAATTCAAATTTTTGCAACTTGCACGAAAACTTTTCTTTAATATTTACATCTTTAACATGGGTATTGATGAATTCACTCAAATCAGTAAATAAGCTACCAATGATGAGATTATTACATTTTTTCATAATGTCTGTTGCTTGACTTTGCGTCAACTTCGGATTGCCATATAAATCGGATGTAAATTCTAGTAATGTATTGAAAAAAGAATTATTTATGTGTTATTCATTATCATGAATTTCCTCATCAGGAATGACATGGTCTATGTTTTCCACAGAGAATTGGCGATTTTCATGTTGTAAATAATTAGGTCCTGATACGCTATTATTATTATCACAAGCGTCATCATTTCTTGCAATTTCATACATTTCTACATCCATGTTTGCAACTTTAACAGTATTTTCTCCTCTATTGTTATCAGAATTTTGTTTACATTTTAATACATGTTTATAGAATGAATTATAAAAATTATATTCTCGATTACAGTTGGGTATTACACAACAGTATGCTACGTCAAGAGAGTCTGGATGACTATTTCTAAAGTGCATTGATAAATTATTTGATGGGTAAATTTCATTACATTTCGAACATCTAGCTTCCATGCTTTCAGATATTGATACTGAAAATACTGGAGATCCTATTTATCACCACTATCACTGTAAAAAACAGGTATAATTTAAAAAAAATTGATATAAACTTAAATAGCAGAGACGTTAATTATAGAAAAAGAGAAAGAGAGTAAGATATTTAGAGAAACTGATCACTTACAACAACAATACTAAACAAATATTGTTTTGTAATAATAGAAATAAAAGTTGAACAATATAGAGAATATTATTGTCTTAAATTAGAGAATAACTATCGCTAGCAAATACATGTAAATTTCCGCTTTAATTATTGAGATAAATTCCATTCTAAAAAATTACAATTATAACTATATACTATTGAATTCACAGACTCCTAACAGCAAATTACCTTTCTCGAGTGATTCTTGCTTGTATTGCTAAGCACTCATTTACCCGATCACGAGTCGAATTCAATGAGAATTAGTGACTTGTACAGTGTCGCACAACAACCATGGTAGCCAATCTCTGACGTCAGAATTATCGTCAGACTGACGTACGTCTGCTTCCTTTCTGAAGCAGCATCTGACGTTGATCTTACGTTAAAACTTCTCGTTTTATGATAATATTATAATTTGATAATTCAATAATGAATTGCCAAAGTCAGCCACATGGCAAAATAAAATAAAATTCTACAGTAAAAATAACTTTTTCAATTAATAATGAAGTACATGTTAACGATTGTAAAACACGAATAATATAGTAAAGTCAAATAATAACTTAGTACTTTTGGTAACAGTTAAAAATTATGAGACTATTAATTTACTACAAGAAGAGTAAATAAAAGTTTGAGGTGATTTAACAATACAAGCTAATAATTATTAAAAAGTTTCAAAACTAAATATTGCACCGTAGCAACTATACAAATTAATATTTAATAATGTTACAATTCAGTTGAAGAATACTGAATTCATGTCAGGATTTCAAGAATCAACGTTAGTTAAACTAATAATCATGTATTTGTAATTATTTACAATATTTATGTAGAACTTAAATGTATATTTAAACATTGTAATTAATATTTGTACGTCATGATATAATGAAATAATATTTAAATAATATTATGGTGTATGGTTTTGAAATTGCGATGTCTTTACATCTGAGTAATTCTTTAGTGATAATGATATACGAAACGATTGAGCGTCATTTTAAGGAGATCTTCTTGACGTTGGAAAAATTAGATAAATAGATTTTTTATCCTGATACAAATTCAAGAGTAATTCCGAGATTTCGTCCTAAGTAGTTAAGTTACAATGAATCTTTATTTGTTTTCGCGCTTTACCGACTATTTTATTTTCAAAAAATAAAATTAGAGCTCGTTTTTGATTTTCTTGGGCTAATTCAAATACAGAATCAACCTGTTTTATAAAACTGCCAATTTCAAACCGATCGTCATCGAAACTATCGGGAATTAACTTCATCAGAAATTTTACACTACAATAAGTGTCAGAGGTAGTAGGTAAGGTAGTGTTTAGAAAATTCGGACTTGTATTGGACGTCATTATTATGGAGTGTACTAAGGAAAAGAGATATGCAAGAGTAATTCGATTGCAAGAAAATATCAAATATTAACTTACGTTTGTTTTCTGATGCTGGAGTTGCTGGGCCCAGCAGTTTGATCAAGTTGATGAAGTCGTCTGTAGTAGATGATGTTGGCTTTGCTAATTACAGTTGATTCAACCTTCTGCGTTGACAACTGGTCCCTCGAAGTCAGTCTGATTCCAATTAAAATTTTCGTTTCTGTTAGGATGCACTTGCTTAATTCACTATTTTCACTAAACTTTCGCGAAACGTCAGACTAGAATTTATTATAAATAAAGTGATATTACAAGAGCTTTACAATTTCTCTGAGCAGAAGATACTATTAGAAGCTCGTACAAAATCTATCTGATTAGCCTAAGGGTTTAGAACCTATATCCTAGAGGTAGGTTTATGGAAGGGGTACTAATTTTGGAAAGAAGGGAGGAAAATGAAAGGTCAGGTTGGAAAAGGAATGTGTCAATCCTTGGAATGTCGGGATTGACACGTTTAGGCTATTTAGATACTGTTTTATTACTATAAGCGGTCCTAGCAGAGCTGGGCAACCTCGGCTCTTTTAACTGCCGAGAGCTCCCTAGGTATATCTAGGAGCTCTTCATTTGCTCCTGCAAGTGCAGGTGATAGCTATGGTAACCCAAGGATTACTGCAGGTAGCAGCTCCTATGAAGTCTATCAAAGTTTGCCCGGCTCTGTCCTAAGTGTATTACTTCAAGTGAAAGCGAATAAGATAAGTACAAATTTGGTAGGTATATAACAAGAATGTAAATTGAACAGCATTTAGCAAAAATGTTGTTTTTTCACTATGTTATCATTTATGGATATATACATGTATACAAATAAGAAGACTATTTTTATTCAAATAAAAAATATGAGATAGTTATAAGATATATGGATATAACATATCATGCATTGAAGTGATGATTGTTAAAAATGAAAATTAGAATATTATTTGAAGTTTAATTTTCTTACATTTTTATTAATAATCAGAAATAAAATTCTGTTATAAAAAAATCATTTGCATTAATTATCAAGTTGTAAAAATTTTACAATCGTTTTTTAGATATCATGTAAGAGTAAATATTTAATATAAAATAGTAAATTAGTTGAAAGCATATTTTTTCTTCTTTTTACTCGAAACTACATATTACGGAATACTGAATATAATCATTGGGTTCGCCTGCTTTAGAACAGATGTAGAAAATGTTTACTTTGCAGTTATGTTTGTACTGGTACTAGTAACATGTAAATTAAATTGAAGATAAGCATATAAGCAATATAAATATTGATGAAATTCATACTTTTTTAATTTAAATTTATTTTTAACATTTTTTTTGTTAGTAGGTAATAATTAACAAACAACACTTTCAATTTTTACCTTCATCACTATTATATCACCTAAATAACTATCTCCGTCTTCGAGATTTCTGCAGGAGGATGGTGGTACTTCTTTGCTGAAATCATTGAACTTTTAAACACCGTAAGACTCATTTCTAATTGTGCTCATTTCTGACTCTCAAATTTTCATTTTCGAAAATATACGTATGCATTGAGCAGTTAATTTTAAAATTGGACGTCTTTATTTACTCAATGGAATTAAATTATTGCTGACAAAATGATTATTTACTTTTCATATTATACATTTAGCTTTATTAGAATAAATGATAGTATTCAAACAGATAATTAAATAATAGTATGATATTAATAGATAATATGATAATAATAATAATAATAATAATAATGATAATAATAATAATAATAATAATAAGGGGCCTAACGACCCGTTCCAATCCGGAATCTGACCATGGACCACCCCTTCGGCGTCACAGGTGGACAGAGGAGCTCAGGAGGGATTTGATGCAGTGTTGGGAAAGATGCGAGCCACAGACTTTCGGCTATGCCAGGCGCCTGCATACTCTGTAGTGCGAAATGCACCCAGAGCTACAACAACTAACGCAGGCGGCGCTCGCATCACAGGTGCGGTACACTCAGTCTTGACAGCGGATAGAAGAGGAGTCAGTCGATGACTCTTCAATATCAGACGCTTCCGAAACTGAGGACGAAGTCTCATTAACACCCGAGACAGCCGCACCGAGGTGGAGCATACTCCCGTTCCGCCCTTCTCTCACTGCAGAGCCCCCATCTCCTTCCCCTGAGGACACCAATGACCACGACTTCACTGATAGGGAGGGTAATTTTCTCCGGAAAGTTACTCTCTCTGTACAACAACTCGCTAGCGCCAACGAAGACCTCGACCATCGGGTACCAGAAGACGTAGGCCTTTCTGCACTAAATAATGAAGTCTACAATGTGGCTGGAAGGTTTACTCAGGGCAGACGAACTCCTGCCAATACTGAGTTGAACCTGAAGAGACGCATCGAGCAGATTGCAAACAAGATCAAAAAGGCTCAACAGGGTGCTTCTCGTATTCAAAGTGTGATGGACCATTTAAATGCTCACAGACCTTATACGCCGAGAATTCGGCGTATCGTGGCGAGTATTAGACGAGAACATCATACTCTGAATACCGCCGTGTTACTGATCCTCAAGGAGAGGTACACAGGCAAAATAAGATCGCTAATGGCCGTCAAAAAGTCATTAGCAAAGCGGTACAAGCGGCGAAGGGATAACAGGTTATTTCAATCTAACCCTTCACGCATTCTTCAACCGCAAGCCCCTGTCAGTTATGAGCCCCCAAGTGCAGAAAGAGTCGAAACCTACTGGACCGAAATATATGGTCGCGTTACCATGTTAGATGTAGACACTCCAGCTCTTCAACATTCAGAGATTTCTGCGACGAACATCTATCGCGAATTCCTGAAGAGTTTCAGCGAGTCAGCATTGATGAGATCAGGAATGTACTCAGGGGCACTAAGAACTGGGCTGCCCCGGGGCCAGATGCAATTCCCACCTTTTGGTGGAAGAAATTAACATCATCACACCAGCATCTGGCTCGTATCTTCTCAGAATATCTTGAAGGAGATACTCAAATTCCTGGCTGGCTCGTTGGAGGGCGTACTGTGCTGATCCCCAAAACGGGCCTATTGCATGTCTGAATACTCTCTATAAATTGATCACTAAAATCTTGAACGAAAGGATTCTGACTGCAATAGAACCTGTATGGAGACAGATATACGAACAACGTGGCAGCAAACGTGGCTTGACAGGTTGCAAGGAGAACTTGTTAGTGGACCGGTGCGTCACACTAGACGCATACTACTACAAGCGCAACTTGTCAATGGCCTGGGTTGACTACCGAAAGGCATTTGATACAACATCTCACGGGCTTCTCCTCCACTTGCTCGAATGCCTTTCAGTACCCCCGCAAATCGTGAGATGCATCGAACATCTGATGCTGCTCTGGAGGACACGTTTCACCGTAACATCTGGTGAAACGAGAGTGTCCACTGGAGCAGTGCCTTTTAGGAGAGGCGTATACCAGGGAGATACCCTAAGTCCTCTCCTATTTTTCATCTCACTGCTGCCATTATCTGTCACTCTACGCCTGGATATAAAGCCGGACTAGTCTCCAACCGGGTACACAAAATCACACATCTATTTTATATGGATGATTTAAAAGTGTACGCGGCAAGTCCTGAGAGACTCAGAGCAGCCCTAGAGGTTGTGTCCGAATATACCAGTGCGATAGGCATGGAGTTTGGATTAGACAAGTGCGCAGTAGCTCACTTAGTAAAAGGAAGATCGCCGAACTGGAGTGATAATGTCGAGCTTGCAGACGGGAGCATCATAAAACATCTGGATGCTGGAGACTCATACCGATACCTTGGACAGGCACAATCTCCGTTACAGGAAGTGTTTGTCATCAAAGATACTCTCCGCAGTGAGTACAAGTGGCGACTTAAAAGGATATGGGGCTCTGAATTATCAGGCCCTAATAAAGTCGCAGCCACGAATATGCTCGCTGTCCCAGTCTTGCTATACTCATTCGGAGTTCTCAGATGGCTCCGAAAAGAGTTAAAAGATCTAGACATTATCACGAGAAAAGTGATGACATTACACCGGAGTCATCACCCGCGATCTTCCGTCCAACGCCTATACTTCCCCCGTGATATAGGAGGGCGTGGACTACTAAGTCTAGAGTGTCTACACGACAGGTTAGTGATAGGCCTGGCTTATGACATCTATGAGAGCTCTGATCCCCTTCTCAAGTTCGTGAACAGCTTCGAACTACTGGGAAGGGATGCGTTCCTATATAGAGCAGCACATATGGCGGCTCAGAACCTCGGCTCAGTTTTCGACCCTAGCAGCCCAGACGGTCTACAGCTTCTGCAATTGACCAGAGGACAGCGGAAGGTCGATATAAAAACTACCGAGCAGTTAAAACTTCTCGACGAACATGTGGCAAAGTCCTTACATGGTGTGTTTTATCGTCATCTTGAAACACAGGACTTGTCACACCAGCTGACGTTCCAATATCTTAAGTCAGCTGGATTGTTCTCTGAGACCGAGGGGTTCATTATGGCCTGCCAAGACGGTGTATTTTCAACCCTCGCCTATCGGCGTGATGTTATGCACGAGCAACTCGAGGACACAAGATGCCGAGTTTGCCACGGTGATGTAGATGAGACGCTATTTCATATTTTATCGGCCTGTCCGACACTGGCGCACTCAGCCTACATTCACCGGCATAACACCGCCTTAAGAGTGCTGTATTATTACCTTCGGCACTCTTATGGGATGGACGAGACACCAGTACTGCCCTATGTGCCCGGTGAAATCGAGTCGGTCGTTGAGAATGGGAGAGCAAAAATTCTCTGGAATTTCCTGCTCGCAACGCCTCAACGAATCGAACACAATAAGCCGGATATTACTCTCTTCGACCACAATACCAAGCACGTATATTACATTGAGTTTTCAGCTTCGGCTGAGACGAATATACGTGCGAAAGAAGACAGTAAACACGAACGCTACAGAGAGCTCATGGAGGTCATGAGAAAAGTCTATCACGAATATACAGCGCACGTGATAGTCTTGGTGATTGGTGCCCTTGGGGGGATGAGAGACCGTTTTCTGACAGAGCTACGAACAATACCAGTCTGCCGTAGTCAGGCTGAGATTCTCGCGGCTCGTATGCAGAAAGCGGTCATTCTTGGGTCCCTCCGAATCCTGAGACGTCTAAATTAATGACTGAACGGCTGCAGTCCTGGCTCACCCTCAAAGCTGAGGGAGCCGGGTGCTTGCAGGATAATTGCGTCTGGTCAGGCCCCAGGTGTGTCGGAGCCCTGGGATCCCTGGCCAGACATTCTTTGACGAATCGCAAGATGAAATAATAATAATATTATATTGATAATTAAATTATAGTATGTTTAAACATGTATTTCAAAGATTATTAATGACCGAGTTATTTTCTTGATTCTGTAATTGGTTTTCTAGTTTTCCTATGAAATAACTAACTGTACTCAATTGTGATGATTTATTTCTCGTTATTTTGTATAAGTATTCTTTAATGAATCGCCATACACACTGGCTTAGTTTGCAATATGTACGATCTTCAACCACATAAAATTTAAATGCTAGATCTATTGCCTCCGTCAATGTCTTGCATTCGTACCTTTTACCATCAACAATTGCAATTGCTTTTAACACTTGAAATCCTTTTTTGATGGCAATGATATATGGATTTATTAGTAAAAGTGATTTTTCAAATTGACGATTATGATTACTTATTGTAGTTACTAAACTCGATTCGTTCTGCGCAAAAAATAAATCATACTTATTACATAAATCACATATTCGAAGATAATTCATTGCATAATGTAGAAAAATAATTAATATATTACATACTTCTATATATCGGATGAAGGATTTTGCTGCCTCAAACCTAGAGCGTTTAAATTGTTTGGTCCTACCTTTTTCATTCATTTTACTATTCATAGATGGTATCATTTTATACGAAAGTAACTCCCAGGCGAAATCTTTTCTCATTTCCACAGTGCAATGTTGTAATGTTTCAAGTTTATTTTGATTGTGTTGTATAATATCTGGTATTTTAATATCTAAAGAAATAATATGGCATGCCAATTTTTCCCATAAATCTGACAAGTAATTTTCTGGGAACTTTTTATTTGCAATAAAATTAAAATCTTCTTGCAATACTGCCTTTATACGATCGATACTTGTAAAAAATCTGCTGGTTTGAAACACTGTGCTAAAGCGTACTTTCGCCTCCATACGAAAGGCTCTTGTTTCATTCCAGCGTTTTACAATATCTTCGTCAATTTCTTTACTTTTTTCAATGATTGCCATGTTCTTATGAAATACTTTTTCTAAATTATTTAACCGTTTTGATTGTTTATCATTTTTGACCTTTTTGATAACTTCAGAGGTTTTTTCATTAAAACTTTTCGATGCTTCAAATAATTTTCCTTGACATTTCTTTTTAGATCCATTGAAAATATAAGGTTTATACCATTCCCATGGATCACTATTTTTCCATATTGTGCAAATTTCGGCAGCCCAGAAGCGATGTTCATGGGGTTTAATTGGACTGAAAAGAAAAAAAAAATTAATAATACTTCTGTAGTAATTAAAAAATACCAGATAGAATAATTGAGAATACTTTAGAATCTGATGAAAATTCAATCAACAATCCAATATTTATAAATGTAATAGCAAAAATGATGAGTCAACTGTAAATAATAGTGATTCGAGTCAAGTTTTTGATGATGTTAAGCGAGATAGAGTTCAGGATGTTCAAGAAATCCCTATCGCTGTTAATACTATTGAATCTATTTCTTGTGAAGCTATAAAATTAAAATTTTCAGCTTATTTTGCATTAAGCGGAAATCAAAATAGCAAGGAGCGAAGTAACGCAGAAAGAGTTAAGCTGAATTAATTAATTGTTGCTAATGAAGCCCTTCTTGCACCAGTGGAAGATGGTATTACTAATTTAGTTCATTATGAATGTATATTTAATGTACATTTAAAGGAAAATTAAGTTTCAATTGATGTAGAAAAAAAAACGATATCATTCTTTAAAAGTTATCAATTTTATTTAAAAATAAATTTTTTAAGAAAATTCGGATCCTATGCTTTTGGACGTGGTAAATTTGACAGCTATTGAGATTAGACAACTAATTAAAATGTTAAAAAAAAAATAAATGCATTGGAAAATATGTGCCAGGTAGATTAATTAGCATTGTTAAAAGGTGGTTGTACAGAAATGATAATATTGAGATCAACCTTTAGTTATAACTCTGATAAAGATATGTGGAAGATACCTCATAGTCATGAAAGAATGTCCAAAATAAAAGCTGACGAATTAAAGGAAGCAAAAGAAAATCTTTATTCAGAGCATGCAATATTTGTCAAACTTTTCTATCCACGCTGGCGTGACGAAAATATAATTTAATATTAAGTGTCATTGACTTGTTTACACCAGAAAGACTTCGAGTAGTTCACAGTGACGTTATTAAATTAGAGCAGGTGAGATTATTGATTGATAAATGTTATTATTAACAGTAGCCTAATTATCAAAAAAATATAAAATGATACTTACATGGCTCTTCGCAATTGGGTATGTAGAATATTATCGACAATGAATTTGCTTAAATCCTTTTTTATCTCCCTTGTAAGTGAAGATTCCAACCATATTTTTCTCTTTGGATCTCGTTTTAAAAATTTCGCCAGAGTCTATTAATGATAATAAAAACAATGTATCATATTTATAATATATCTTTAAGTACATTAACAACTTTAAACGCATAATTAATGGATCAGTATACGTACGTATCCAACTTCATCTGCTTGAATGTAATCTGGACGTTTCTATGAAATACGTAAAATTGTTATTTTCATTGCCATACGATTTCGTAACAATCAAAGAATAATGAAAAATTTTCATGAAATTATTCTTACCAAATAATCTAGTGAAGTCATTTTCTTCTTTAGAATTCTTTTAACATCATTGCTATCATTAATATGAAGAAAAACTTTTGATGTTTCCCCCAGTGAAAGAAACCTTTCCTTGTTTATATTGTGTTCTGTAATCCAAAAAAAAAACCAATTATAATTGATTGATATTCTCTGAACTATAAGAAAACCTGTGAATTCCAAAAAAAAAATTCCATGTCAAATAGAAAAAACGATGTGCGAAAAATTCAAAATAATTTATAGTCTTTCAAACAATCTAAATACCTTTGAATAAAGTAATGTAATCCTTCAAATACCAAAGGGTTAAAAAATTAATTGTAAAATTTATGGAGGTATCTTTTTCTAAGCCATCAGATGAACGTATTGTAGGCCTTCCAATAATGGATTGAGATGGATTAGATCCTCCAGCTTCTTCATGTTGTGTTGTTTGAATCGGGGGATCTTCACTGTCGCTATCTTCGCTACTATGATCAATAACCTCCTCAGGTGTTTCTGAAGCATGCATCTCTGTTAAATTATCATCAAATTCCTCAATGCCGGAATCGTTAATAGAAGATCCTAATTTGATCTTTTTCTTCGGGATTTTTGACTCTGTCATTGTACCAGTTTCGATAAAAATAATCTGTTTTTTGAAACAAAAATCAGATGACAATGTTAAAACATGATTCATATAAAAATATAGTGTTCAATGAATTTTACTATTATCGAATAATTGTAAGATAATTATGTTGTTAATTAATAAAAACTGCTTTTAAAAAATAAATAAATCATATTGCTTCTACTTTATTTTAACTAAAAACACAATAATTTCATGATGTCAATTTATTCGTTTTTAGGCATGCATAAAACATTAAAAAGACAAGTGTCATATTCGATATATGTATAATCAACAACGTCATAGTGCAAAAAACTTAGAATTGTTAAATAAAGATTGAATGTTATTGATATTTTAGGAAAAAATCAGTACAAAAGATAATTAGTAAATATAAACAAACTTACATGCGTTTCCAAAACAAAGGTTTTCTTTTAGTTGATAAACATGTATGTACTGGTCTGAAACTATAGCCAGATTGACGTATCCTCGTTAGTTTGATTTGACACAACCAAACTGCCTACCACTTTAATACCACTATATGAATTTTACACGATTTTTAAACTTTTTACCACTTTTGTTATAAAAAATTATAAAAGATTAATATTTTTAAATTCGTGTGTGTGTATAAATACGGCACTATTTCTCGACGATTACGCACAACCAATCAGAGAATTTTGTGGGAATGACTGGCAGTGAGAATCTCTTCCTAGATCAAGCGTCTGCAGAATTTTTTGGTCAGTTCAACTCTACAAGTGTTAAGTGTCACAAGCTACAAAGCGTATTTATAATTCTTTAAAATAAAACTCATCACAATCGAAAGAATTAACAAAATATAAGAAACGCAATGACTGTATTTTTAAAAGTGAATAATTGGCCTAAGAGTAGGTATATTAGTGACTACTGCAAGGGTGTCGTCTCAATATAGGAGTAAGGGTGGACCCAAAATTAAGAAAGGATGAGTTTAGGTTCGAGGATTGGAGAAGGCGTATACGCCTTCCTATAGGATATATATATATATATATATATATATATGAAATCTATAAAATAATCTTCATTTCATTTACGAAAATTAGTAATAAACGATAATTTTACAATCTACAATAGAATTTTTTTTATATATTATTAAGAGAAAAAAAAATAAAAATAAATATGTGTGAGTGACCTTCAAATCTAAATAATTAAGAAAATTAAAAATAACAAATTTTAAATGATTTTCCAATGCTAATATTGCAATTGTAAATTATTATTCATTTACATAATGTGATATCAGCATCTTGCTCTTTCACATCAATATCAGAAGTTCCGTAGCAATAGTTTAACTGCAAGTAGAATATACAAATTATCATGATCATACACACGTGAGCGATTTGCGTAGCATTAGAAACTTGTCTGTGTGGTGGTCTGTTGATATTACGACGTTCTCGGATATTCTTATAAGAGTGTACAACTGTTTATCATACTTGAGTATGGTTTTGAATTTCGTTTTATGACTTAACCGTGACACGTGTTCTGATAAGTCAACTCACAATAGTTTTGATGTTGTTGGTATATATAAGAAAATATTATTTTCAACATTTCCAATGAACAAATGTTCTTGTTGTAAATCTAAAGTTTGTAAACTGCCATATAACTTTAGAATACGTATTTATTATCATTTTTAATTGTATAACTTACATTATTAAAATATAAATTTATTATAGAATAATCAAAAAGACAATTAGTCATAAGCATTCTTTTGAATTTTTTAAATTTTGCAATATTTTAAAAGACGTATGACACGTATGTATGAGGAAAGATAAAATTTATTGAATTTAAAAATGAAATATTTCTGCAATAAATGTTTAAAAAGTAATTTTAAATGAAATCATTTTTTTTTAATAGACTAAGAGAAGAAATAATAGTAATTATAATATGACCAACGATTTGTGATAAAGTACGGGTATTAGAGAAAAATTAAAAAGAGATGTTGCCTCCATTTTCTTTTAGTTTAAGAGATGGAGACTCATTGTTAAGTGAAAGAAGGAGATGTTTTTTCCACTCGAAAATCTGGCGCGCTGAGGGATAATGCATCTGCATGTCATTCAGTCATACGATGGTTGAGAGAGTTAAGTTTCCAATAACGATAAAAATTTCCGTTAAAAATTTATGATGCTAAATATATTGTGTTATATTATTTGTGAAAATTTAAAGAAAAATTTACTGAATCTTTGATTATATTATTATCAAATTAATTATTTCAATTTCATTTTTTAGAAATCGCATAAATAATTTTTTATTACCATTTGAGTGTTTTCGACTGATGCGCTAATATATATTATACATCTTATATAAGGGTAGAAAAATTATTTCTTTCATTCCGGAAAAAACAATAATAATTATTGTCACCAATTTTATAATTCTAGGTTCTTACAGCACTATCAATATTATTTGGATCATTAGTTGTTGGTTTTCTAAATGGCCACTTTTTACCAGCAATTCCTTCAATAAATGATACTAGCATACGACACATCGCACCATCCTCAGAATAAGTAATTTTATCCAGGTAATATTTTATTATGGCAAGCATTAATACGTGCAACCAGGTCTTCCGTTACTACGTGTACTTTTCATTTATGGTCCAGAACTGATTTCAAAGCGTACGACAATCGTTTACAGATGTGAATACTCTATTCAGTTTAATATTTTTATAAGTAAGACTCTGGGAACAAATGTAAGAAATAATACGTCTTAATTCAAATTTAAATTTCAACATAATTAAGAATAATCATAATTTCAAAAATTCTATTGATGAAAAAAAACTGATTGATATGGAAGAAGTAATTTTAGCATCGAAATTACCATTAAATCAATTATGGTTTCGTGTGGAATCGCTAAGAAAAAACTGTCATTGGATGAGTGTGACTCAAAAGGAACTTGAACTCATTGGAGATTTATATAGATTGATTTTTTCAGAAGACGTGACAGACTTTTTTTATTCTTTGTTAAGTGAAAAATCTAATTTCAAATTGGTTATTTATTTTCTAATGGCTTTAAAAATTCCATCGTTACCAATTCGCCATTAAACTTTAAAAGATTTAGACATGAAGGAAATGAATAGGAGTTTTGATTCTCGACAATTTTCAATCCAATTTATATATACGTATACTGATGAAATGGCTGGTTATGATCAATGAATGGCCCTTTTAACACGATTATTTTAAGGAAGTATAAAATCAGGATCTCAATACATTCAGTATCATTCAGCACAAAAATCTCATATAAACTTTGTTTTCAGTACTGTTGCAAAAAGTCTATCATCCGATAATAAATCGAGTATCTATACTTGGTGGTTATGATTTGAAAGGATGGTTCTATCACTGATTAAAAACAGTATCATTCCAATTGATAGAGGTTCTGAAGAACTAAAAGCAATTTTGGAAGATTTTTTACAGAAACGACAAAATCGTAACAACTTATATTATTAACAAAAATATGCATTATTAAAAGGAGAAATTTCAAGAATTGTGTAAATATTTTAGAAACTGCTATTAAAATAAAATGAGACATAGTGAAAAATGTTGTAAATAATATGAAACAAGTTGCTCTTTTACGTTTGTATAGAACTCTTTTAAAAGTTTTACTAGATACGCAGACTCTAACAGAATTAAATAGGACATGAATATTAAGAATTTTCTTTCAAATTTCAGATGGAAAAGATCAAAATGAATGTATAGTAAATACTGTAAATATCTTTCTAAATTTCCTGAGGAGTTATTAGAAAATCACGATTTGTCACTCCAGGAGAAATCGTTAGAAAGACCGTTTTTTAATATTAATTTTTACTGTGACATCATGACATGTTACGTATATTTTATTTGCATCAACAGTTAAGACTTGGAAAAAATTGTTGAAACGTATGATATATCTTTAATGAAGCTTTCAAGTTATCCACATGATCAAGAGAAAGTGTATGAAAACCAAATAACATTTTAACACTTTATTTATGAAAAATCATTGATAAATTTGAGTCTACTAAGAGAGCACATGGGTAAAGATATCAAATGTTATCTTAATAATTGCTATATTCTCTCTTTTTTTGCGGGAGTTAAGGTATGATGAATTTTTACTTATAATCATTTTAACAATAATGAAATTTTTTTAATTAACGTTTACATTTCTTACAGTCGTCTTACAAATGATCGGATTTGAATGAATATTCTTCTATGTTTAACAGATCAAGCAAGTCACAAACATCAATTTGTATAAATGATCCTATTGCTATGCCTACTACAACTCATAAATTACTCTATTTTCACAAAAGGTTTACAAAGTATGTTTAAGTTCCTCTCATGGATTACATTTATCGTAAATATATCTTTAATATTTCTAAAGAATGATTTTATAATGGAATAATATACTTTTCATTGCAGTAACAATGAATTATGATGTTGTCCAATCATCTGAAGATTATATATGTTACTCCTTCGGGAAAGAAAATTATGTGAAAAAAAGGAGAAGAAATTTATCATGGAAGTGTTGCTTACTGCCCATGATCTAGATGTATTTATATTGATGCTGCTGTAATTAATCTTCAATTATTAACACGAATTAAGGATGTAATTCGTGAAAACAATTTAAGAATGATGATAATGATAAAAAAAATTAAAGTCAATTATTTTAAACGTTGGAGTTATTACATATTCTTGCGGCGGTTATTAGTAAGTAACAATAGTTTGAAAATTTTACTAAAGAATCCTTTAATTTTTCTAAAATGATGCAGTAATGCGGTACTATATGTGCAAACCTAGGAAAATTTATTCAGTAATCCAGTAAAAATTCATTTGGTAACTCATTAGAATTTGTAGGGTCTGATAATTTTTTTTTATTTAAAAATTTTTACGGGGTTACTACGTAAATTGTCTTGGGTTCCCACATACAGTCCCGAATTACTGCGTCTTTCTGGAGAAATTGAAGGATTTTTAAAAAACATTTTTACAAAATTTTTGCTGCGTGTATAAATTATTATTCAATAATATTAACAATAATGATGATATGAGAAGAAAAAAATATAATAGATGTTAGGTTAATGTCTTTTATACAAATTTAACTTTACAAGGTTTTGTTTCTTCTTTTAAAAAATACATTTATAGTCATAAAAAATTATTTGAAAATTGAATTCGAAAAAGAAGAAAATAGCTTGTTTATCAATAATTAACTAAGTATATAATAAAAAATATTAACTATTATTTCTTTCAGATGATTATAAAATTGTAATATTGTTACAGTTTGTATTCCAAGTGTGCAATAAAAGAAATTAATTAATCATCTATTATTCACTGAAATTAAACATATTATTACTAAGAGATATTTTTTTAAAATCCATTAATATTTAAATTTACTTTTATTCATTTTATCGTTTTATTCTTTCTCATAATCTGCAAATCTACAGAGAATTAATATGTATGATTTTCTAAAACAACTCATCGGATAAAAGTGCTTCTTGTTTCCCTTTTCTATATAAATCATACACTTTGAATTTTTTTTCTGTTATATTTTGTTTAATAACTGACTATTATAGAATACACTTTGAAAAAATTTCCAATTTAAGGTATATTATCAAAATCGCATTATTAAACTTTTAATAACGTTTTCATTATTTTATCAAATCTATTGATAATTATTTTTTATTTAATATCAATTCATAGCTCCGACTTGTACATATATGTTTGAAATGTAAGTGCTTTATCAAGTACATATGTTCAATTTTTAAATTTGATCACCAATTAATTGTCTTTTAACATTTTACTTTTTTATCACTAATATAATTAATATTGTCTTATTGGTAAATTTCAGATTTTCACCTTTTAGAGAATCAATTTTTCATTAAATAAAAGTTGATTTTATAAAATGTACGAATCTGAAGTTCACCAATAAGACAATATTAATTATATTAGTGATAAAAAAGTAAAATTTTGAAATACAATTGATTGGTTTATACAATGATTTAAAGCTAAATATTTGTCGAAAGAGAAATTAAATCTTCCAATTTTTAAAAAAACAGTATTTAATATTCAAGTACAAGATATATTGATTAAATATAAAAAATATTATTTATATTACTATCTAGTGTACTTAAAATTAATAATAAAAATATGATTCTTGGATAAACAATTTTTATTATTACAAACAAAGAATCTTCTTTATAATAGTAAGCGTTAGCTTTAGTTTTAGGAAACATTATATTCGTCATGAGTATAAAATATACCTTACGTAAGTATTTATTTAATGTTATATTAAAATAAATATATTTCCAAATAGGCTATAATTTAAGTTTGTTGGAAGTCAATAGCACACAAACTTTTAAAAAATTAGTCTCCTAATATTTTAAAACAATGTGTTTAAAATCAGTAATAAAAATTTAATTATCAAGTAACCAATTTTGTTCAGAAGAGTAAAGGTTAGCATTAATGTGAGAGAACGATATTCTTGGCATGAGTATAAAATAAAATCATTTTGAAATAAAATATTCTTTCAGAACCAGTAAAAAGTATCTACGATATTTGTAATAATTGTAGAATTGTTGAATAAATATCATACTAAGTGAAAAAACAAAGTTTTTTTTGAACAAAAATTCAATAAATATTGGTTAATAAAAAAACATTTGCAAAAACAGAACAAAGTAAGTTAATTGTAAATACATGATAGACTACCTTGAAGAAAAATATATTCTAACAATCCGTAATGTATAATCTGGAAATCACTCAAAAAGATCTTGTCATTGAATAACTTTTTTTTTTCACTACTCGTGAAAAATATTTTTTATCCAAGAAATTGTTATACTGAAATATAATAACTTTATCATTAACTTGGATCGAGTAAACAGTAGGTTAATGTGAAGTTGAAGAAATGTTTATAATATGTGAATTATATTTTTCATATCATTAATAAATGTTTTCAATTGAAGTAATTAATTTGTTAAATTTAAAAAATATATATTTCTTTTACACGTGATCTGTATACTAGATTAAAAACAACAGTATACTTGTGGTGAAAAAACTATTTTTTTGAAACAAATAAAACAATTTTTTTTTTTATCAATGATTGTTCTTAATTCGAGTAAATTATGTTTCAAATTCAAAAAAAACGTATTCTTTTATGAGTAATTCGTATACTAGATTTAAGTAAAAAATATACTTGGAATAAGAAGATGATTAGTTTGGGACGAGTAAATGATGTAACTGTATAATTCTAGTATAAAATAAATGAAATATAAGAATAAATTTTTCATTCGATATGAAAACAATACTCATGTTCAATGTAAACAATATTTTTCGTATGAACAATCTTTGTGTATAATGTAATCGAACAATCTGTTGGAATTTTGTCAACAATACTCAAAAAATACGTAATTGTTACACTTGTGATCAGCAAATTATATGTATAGAATAAAAAATCTATATTATCGACAGAAGTGAATATTGTACTCGTTTGGTGCCAAGTTTCTATTTCAGATAAGGAAAATGTCTACAAAATAAAGGTAATTATTTTTTTATACGACAAGTAGTTTGTATTCTCTATATAAAAAATAATTGTACTTGCTTTCTATAAAAAATTTTTTTATTAAAAGTTAGAAGTTTTTTTACCATTTATAATCAATTTACATAGTATGAGTAATCAATTTGATTGTATTTCGTATTCAATATTTTTAACATAAGTGAATGATGTATATATACTAAGCAATAAAGACATGAGTTGCAAGTAATTAGTTAAGTGTCATGTAGTAAACTTTATTATCATAACAAATTTCGTGCATACTATTTTCCAGTTTTTTAAATCGCGTATCTATTATACAGTTTACCATTTTGTCATGAAAAAAATACTTAACGCTAGATATAACTATATTTGAATAAAGTATAGATTATACTAATTGTTTGCATGCTTTGTAGCCATCACGATCGTTCTCTGAGGGTGATTACATAAATTAATTGCATAATTAACTTGATAAATATTATATATAAGATTATTTCTATATTCTTTTTTAATGTTTATATTTTTAACTTAACATTATATACAACAGAAAAACCATTACTCCTGTTTTTTTTTTTTAATTTTTAAGAGATTAAACAGTCAAATAGACTGTTCGCGAAAAGAACGAGAACAACAGCTAAGGTATCTTCGTAAAAAAGATAACGTGGTCTGAAAATTAGTGCGTATGAGTCACTGCAAATCCGGAAAAATTCAAGTATATAGTAATAAATCACTTTGAGTGTGTAATAATTAAATACCTAAGTGTTTAGAATGATGAACACTACCCTGGTAAAACAAATCGATAAAAACTTATAATTTCCGATAGATTCTGATACACAATTTATAAGAATGAATTAGAACGTATCAGGTCTATAAGGAGACCAAAAATGTACTTATAAACATTCAATAAGAATTAATCGGAATTTATAAGAGTGAAAAAACTTTGGGATGATTTTATAAGTATATGTAAAAATGAATAAGAACAATATGATAAGTTTCAATAAGAAAGAATAGGTAAATAATATTTTATTATTTCTGGATTAGTTTTATAAGAACGTATCGGAAAAATATTACAAGATACAATAAGAATCTATTGGTGGAAGTGATAACTTTTCTTTCTATCCCGAGCTATAAGATTTTAAAAGAACAAAGACTACAAGACTTTATCAGAAGCAATAAGCAAATGATATTTTTGAATTTCAGAATTGATTTATAAGAAACTATTGGACCGTTCTGAATAAGATCCTATAAGAATCACTGAGTAAGTAACGCCTTTTGATTTCCTATCCGAATGTATAGGATTCTATCAGAAAGAATATTATAAAATTGAATAAGAAGTTATTGGTAAATAATTTTCATCAACATATCACTCATGTTTATAAGAAACTATAAGACCGTTCTAAATAAGATCGTATACACGAAGAGGAAGGATTTGTAAATTGAGATGTTAGGGGGGTTTTGGGTTATATTTGAAACACCGCGGAGACCCTCCACGTCCCTTATCCTCATTTATTGTGTCTTCCACAGACACCCTGGGCAGAATACTTGCCGTGTTCCTCTGGCCGAGTGCTTCTTGGCATAGGTCACCCAGGAATTGTGGGTGTCCCGGCTATCCTGGACCTCCACGGTCCCCAGGACTCCTTCCTAGTGGTGTCGAAGAGAAACTCAGGAGCGATGAGACTCGAGAAATTTATCTCCCAGTGGACCCTCTGAATCAGGACTACCTATCCTGTGACTTACTACTCTCAATACTCACTCGTTGCTTTCTCGTAGACGTAGCGTTCTCTTTCCAGTGCGAATTCTACGATCTTATGAGCGAATGACCTTGAAGGTCACGATGGAATATCCCTACAGAAGTCCTTCTCTGTAGATCTCTGACGTTCCGATGCTGCAGCAATACTCAAGTGATCAAAGAAAACAATGCCCCAGATGGATACTAGCAATTTGTCCGAGATTTAGATACAACGATAAATGACCCAGAATATCCAGCGATGGACAAACAACGGGGACCAGTGTAGACAATCGTGACTCGAACTCACCACAGCTGCGACAAGAACTGCTCTTTGTCACTCCTGGACAAGAGACTTCCCTCTTAGAATACCTGAAATATCCACATGCAACATTCGCGCCCCCGGGTAGAGGTTTTCACGGAATGAGTAAGAGACGTAATTCGTGGTAATCGTGTTCTTTTATTTTAAACACAATAAGACAAATGACAAAACTATCTCTGTCCCAAGGATTACAATTGACCTTCATACAAGACGGGGCTCGATATAAAGTTGCTCTTGAATTCTTTATCCGCGATTGAACGGTAATAATATTGAATTTTTCATATAAATAAGTCCGTTAATTTATATTTGGTTATTTCGAAGAGACAGGGGTTGATATGCAAACCAACCGTCGCAAAACTAATAATGGTAAGTGTAGGCTTTACAATCTTATTTCAACGGCATCGCCCATTCCCAAAGACAAGACAGGAGACAAAGTAACCTCACCCTGCCAGTAGTACTCAGGAGATGATGCTGGATCCACAGACTGCTTCTGATGATGGTAAGCTGCTCGCAAGACTCAGACTCGGGTGTTGATTGGCCTCTGGCGTCTGGATCTGTAGCCCACGGACGTCCAACTGCCTTCTTAGTTGCCAAACTACCCTCGGGATGTGCACGACGACCTGTCAGTACACTCAGGATGCTCTGCTTCCTGCCCAGTGCCTTTTCCGTCGTCACCTGGATAACGGGCCTTCTCTAGTTGCAGACTAATACAATCTTCAGACGTGCCACGACGCGTTTACCTGTTGCCGGTTGAATGCCCGGACTTTTGTGTTATAAATTCACGCAGCGTTTTAGCTTGATGCTTCCTCTTTTTAATCTCGAGGAGAACTTTTTAATCTCCGGTTTTCGATGAGCGTCTGTTTGTTGCTCGGCGTCTCGTGTCGTTGCGCCGTAGGGGAATCCGTCGGCGTGCGCATCTCGCAGGCTCTGCCCACTGCTCAGCAGCGATCGATGTAGCCATGCAGCAAACTCTGCAAGTGTTGTGTTTAAGTGTCGATGAGAAGGTCTCTCCATATATGTGACTGTCGGTAACACGACGTCCTTTATGGATTGGATATCGGCAAGGTTGTAGACTCTCTATAACAGATTGGAGTAAACTCCAAAGCAGATGTTTCGATGGTAGATTGATGTGATGGTTCCACGACATAGCCGCCAGAGGGCGCTCTCGTTCCGGAGGCAACCAACCAAACACACTGCCACTTGTCTTAAAATATTACTCCAATAAATAGTAGTCAGTCGCTTCGGGTACAAAAATTGCATTAAGCAATTATTTAATTAGTATACATTACAATTTTTTCTTGCAAAAATTTGATTACACACTGCAATTGTAATATTTTATATTTATTTTTGTATAGTTCACTATTTTGATTCATAATAAAATTTTTAAAATTGCATCAGAAATATCACTTGTTTTATAAGAATTTATGGGAAAATACTTATGAATTTTCTAATAGATACTTATGAAAAGTGTGATATTTCTGATGCAATGTTCCGATTAATTCTTATAAAATTCTTTTTTATAAGATTTTATCGGAATGTTTAACCAGGGTATAGACAATCTATAGCATTTTGGTAAACGGCGAGAAACGTTTAGAAGTCGTCTACAAAATTGCCATAGTTCGTTAGGTTGTTAGCATAGTAGGAGGAAGGACTCAATTATTGTAAGATTTTATTTTATAGAGTACTAGAGAGTCAGGGAATTAAATTCTTATACGATACAAAAACGGAGCTGCATAGAAGAAAATCAAGAGCCTAAAAACTTAGCCCAAAAGAAACTTCAATAAACGTAGTATTGTTTGCTATAAAATAACGGAAGGAAGGGGAGAATCTACTTTTTTTTATTAATGAAAAAAAATTATAATATCATATACGATAAATTATCGTATACGATAAAATCCAGGAAAATGAAACGGCCATTGACCGGAAAATAAAACAGCTGCTAATAGCGAAATGTAAACAAAAGATGTTTACAACGAATTTCTAACGACGTTCGATTCAAACACTGAAGTCAACGTATTTTCACTTCTCAGAATACGATTCGATTCTGTTTTTGAATAACGCTGTCAATTTATATCGGAATAATAATATGAATGTAATAATAAATATATTAAACTTATGGATAAAATTTTATCCATATTAAACGTATCAATAAAAATCATTATAATAATTGTTATTAATAATTAATTAATTTTTAATTATAATTACTAAATATTTATGTATATGCAAATATATGTTTATATGTTGAGTATATACATATCAAAAGGGACATTTGGGGACCTCTCGAGTATATATGGGTACATTTGAGGACCTCTGGTACGTTTGAGGGCGGTCCTCAAAAAATTCTCATATATAATGTTACACATGAGGACGAGTTGCGCAGGACGTAATTTTGACGTTTTTAAAGTCATAAATGAAAATGAGAGCAGAGGTACACTGTAATTGCATACGCTGTACTTGCAAGGTTATTCTTCTTTTCTGGACGATGCCGGCCTCCGGAGGCCGGCATCAGCTAAAGACACTTAATGGTTGACGTCCTCGAATGCACCGTTGGATAAGTTTATATATATGTATATATATATATATATATATATATATATATATATATATATATATATATATATATATATGCATGTACGTACAATAACGGATTTTTACAAATGTAGTATTTCAACAAGCTCTTGTTTCATTATTTGTGTATGAACTTTAATGAATAGTAGTATGATGAAAATTATTTGTTGAGCTTACTAATTACAAAGCGTTATCTAAACTAAATTAAGATAGTTAAAGATCTAACATAGAATATTAGTAATAGATGCTATTTTTTATTAAATTCGTAATAAATTTTACTATTCCGAAACATTTCATCCAACTATTTTTTTCCTGATAATAATAAATTTTACTCAAATAATAATTTTTACAACTATTTAAATTGTTACGAAAGAAAATAGTTCCATTTACCCTCCCCTTTTTCCTCAGTGCAGGTTCTATAGAATGAAGTATTTAATGATTGTAGATTATTGTTAGCAGACTGATGGAGAAAAGGATCAAACCAATATTTTTTTATGAAAAATAAAAATTGTAATGTATATATACATTAGAATTTTTACTATAGTAACAGATACGACGGATGTTGGCTCGGGAGAATTTAGATAAAAATATTTGTAATATTGTCAATTTTCGAATAAAGTAGTCAATGAGAAATAACTCTTTGTTGTCACTATTTGTTTAATAAACAGAGAATTACTATTTCCTATAAATAAAAGAAAGAGCGTAGATAAAAGAGTAGTTTGTTTTTCTGAGATTCATTTTTTTTTTCAGTATTTATTCTATGTAAAATAATAAATGATTTGTTTAATAATAATAATTTTATTATAAAATTTTTTTGGGCTATAAATAATATAAATGTGAGATATTAATCCTGTATGAATATGAAGATTCAAATTTAAAGGAGTGTATGTAATGAATATCTACGCCTCTCGCTTGTTGTTTTTTTTAAAGATCTGTAAATAATGAACGCAAATACACTGAGAAAATTTTTATGATACCTACAAAATATACTGACTGCAAGTATAAAGTAAACTTATCCACAGAGCATATTTGTTACTTGGTTACAAGTATGTTTTACATCGAACTATAGTGTAAAATTTAACATCGGATAGCGATAGATTTACTAAGGCCATAGCATGTAGTTGACTCGACATAAGTAATTATGTTAACTTCTGCCGATCATGTAGTTTTCCTGGACCAATAATATTATTTACTTGTCTTAAGTATATTGATTACATGAGGCTAAAATATTATAAATTTGATTCTGGTAAATCGTTTCATTGCATAATGTGTAAAAATTGTTCATATGAAAATTATTGTTCACTATATATAAAATGAATGTTTTATTGTCATATAAATGATTTATACTTTACTCACGTATTTTGTAAACTTAAATTATACAACAACATTATTTACTTGTTCCGAAAACATTACTTCTTTACGGCAAGTATTCGGTTTACCTAAATCAAATTTGCAAATTATTCGTATTGAGTATATTTGCGACGTCGTATTAAATGACCGATTACTTGCATTAAGAAAATTTTTAAATTGTATAAAAAAAATTTTAGCTAATTTCAAAATCATAGGTTTTTGAAGCCAAGTATACTGTTTACTTAAATTTAGTATACATATTACTCGTTTGAAGAATTTTTTTTGTTTACATTATCTATATTCATTATTTGCATTAAAATTATTTATTAATTGTATAAATATTATTTTTTACTTTTTCCTAAATATATTGTGTACTTCACGAAAATGCATCACTTACTTGGCTTGAGTAAACTTTATTATAATAATATTTAAGTATGCTAATCTCAAGTAAAGTACATATTTCACTTGTTTTTACATTATTATTTACTTCTAAACATTGAGTATATCTTTTACTTTCATACTATTTACATATTACTTATATGAAAACTATATTTTACTTTCTTCAAGGATATTATTCTTTGAAATATAATTCACTGCATACCTGCACGAAGAGCACTTGATATTTGTATCACGTTTAGCGCTTTCTGATATTCAAAATACTCATCACTTTCATCAAGAATACTGTATACTTATACTAACAATATTAATTTTTTAATTGTTATATATTTCTTACTTACCTCTTTTATATTGTTTAATAATATTAAGAATATCGATTGCTACCGTTCAGAATATCTTATACTTGCATTGGAAAATTTATTTTTTTTAAAATAGTAAAATATACACCTTGTTGGTGTATATTTGATTTTAAATTTTAGAACATGGTATTACTGTATCTCAGCATTTTTGGTATTCACCGATTACATAATAGTTGTTTATTGATAGGTTTCAGATTTTTATTTTTAATAAGATCCACTTTTATCAATTCAAAATTAATCCTACTGAAGGTATAAATCTAAAATTTAGCAATAACACAACTACAACCATGATACAATTGATAAAAACATACAATGCTAAAATAAAATTACAATATTCCAATACAAATACAAAATAACTCAAGTATGCGCATGATCTAATTATCTTACTTTACTTATTTTTTGCCTTTAAATAAAATATAACAATTTTTATTTTTCGTACAATTACAAACATATTACTAGTTTATTTATTTCGTTTATTTACATATTATAAATGAACTAATATCATCGTTCAAAGCCATTAATCGGATCACTTGAGTACAAAGTTTCATAATAATATTTTTATCTATCCATAGATACAACAGCATACACTATATAATAGGATTCAAAAAGATGTAAATAAAATCAAACGATGATTGCTTAGATTCGAACAATAACTAAAGACTAAATATCTTCATCAATATTATAATAATTTAGTACATACAATATTTGTGAATAAATAAATATCTAACGTTATTATTATTGAAAGATTTGATATTTTAAGCTCATTAAACTATTAATCTAAATTTCGTCAATATTAATATTACATTTCCTTACCTTAATTTAACGATATTTCGGAATAAATGAGTAAAATTAATAATTATTTTGATGTTGATTTTATTTGTTTAATCGCTAGATCTCTAACACAAAGTAGTACATTATTTGAAATATTTGACCTAGCTCATGTTATGTCCGAAGATATTTATTATTAATTAATTAGAAGAATTAATTAATTGGATTGGTAGCGGCCAAAAGGCTAAACGAGGGATCTTGGACTAACAGGGCTTTTTCTCTTCTAACATATATAATACTAGAAGAGTTTGTTATTTAAAAAGGAATTGTCGCAATGAAGTTCTACCTTACGAGAACCCACACCTCAGTTAATGAATAGAATAATGCAATGATATGAATTAATTTTTATACTTACCGTACTACAGTATCGGCTTGGAGTGTATATATATATATTTTAATGAATCTGCTCAGCAACTTCAGCTGATGATCGAATCGTAAGCAATCGATGTCGGTTTGTCAGGAAGTGGATTTAAGCAAGGTAAATAGAGGTGCTTCCTCAAGAAGACTTTGACGCACTAAATACTCTTACATTCACTTCACTTTTATTTCCAAGACCCGAGATACAATTGCACAAAAATTACAGGTTGTGAAGAGAAAATAAAACTCAATAAGAGATTTATTATTTTGTTATGAGTCTTTTTGGAAGGCGTCTCAGTACGCACATAAACCGAGAGGATTCTACGTTAGACTTTGAACAGGTCCTAAAGGCCGGAGTATACTATACTTCGTTAGGATAACTGTTGAAGATCTTAATAAAATTCTCGAACTTACTAACGCGTCGTGGTCAGCGAGCGCGGGGCAATCGAGCCTGCGTTTCACCGTCTAGTTTGCTGATTAACCAATGAGTGATGATTTATGACGGTTTTTATAGTAGTTAGTTGGATCATAAATTGGGGAAATTTAGGGGAGATTTAGGACAGAAGTTGCAATAGATTGTGAAATGCTGAATAAGCGTGGATGACTTCAGGTGTTCCAGTTTATGATTTCTTCATCTTGAATGTTTTCGAAGTTAGCGAATTTTATGGAATATTTAAAAAGAAGAGAATTGGGTCAGATGTAACATTCACCTTCTGAAATAAATCAAGAAAATAATAAAACCAATATTTACCACATTAACAAATGAATTAGTAAATAATATAAAATTTCTTACCCAAATATTTTCCATACAAATTCACCATCTCTAGTCGGGATCTTATTAATGAATTCTTACATTTTCAAAATTATCATTATCCTCGAAAGAATTGTTGCCATTTGAAATGTTTGAATTATCAGCAACTCGTGCACAGTGGATGATAGACTGTAAATTAGACACAAAGGTATAGATGAATAAATTAAAAACATTCCAATATGAGATATTTTTAGAGAACTGATATTCTAGACCAAATAATTATTATTAGTATAAATTAAATAAATTACCTGATGTTTTAATATTTCGTTTCCACATAATTTCTATTACAGCTTAAGAACAGCAATGGCACCCCATATCATTTTTCTTAAAACATTATGATTGCTTTTTGAAATTTTTTTCGCATCCAAATATTATTTTGCATAAAAAATTCCGTTTGTTGTACATATGATATAATCTAATACATGAAATGAAAAAAAAAAAATTAAGTAATAATTTGATTATATAGAGCGAACAAGGGTGAGAGTGTATGATATATTAAATTTTTCGTCTTGAATTAAAAATTTTTTATGAGGTATGGCTAGAGAAAGTTTTATAAAAGTGAGACACATTTGAAAGAATACGATGGACTCACATATGCTTATGTCTTTTTTTCTTATATTATTCTGTTATTATTTTTTTTGAATTCTTTTTTTATTCACTTATGATTTTGACAATTGTGTTTTTAAAAAGTAATTTTTTAACGTAGAGATCTATATATAAAGATTCAGATTTCAGTTAATACTTGTAATTATCGAATGTAACATACGTTTTTTCGTTTATAACAATTTTGAAACGGGGCTGAAAATATAACAGTGATGAATATTCCAATCGTTTATAACTAGATCGTTCGACTAGCTTATAACTTCGTAATAGTTCGTTTACAATGTTACATTTTCATAATTTAACTATAAAATTAAATTCCGGTTGTTTTTCTTTGTTAGAAATTTTTCTAAATATATGTAATATTTCACCAAACATGGGATTTTCATTATCATCTTATCTTAACATATTGCCTACTTGGTAAGTTATACTATTAATTTCTAAGAAAAGAATTTCTTGAAACTTCTCAAGATCAATTAAATTTAAATTTAAAATATTTCTATCTACTCGTAATTTGTCACTATCTTGATAAACTGTAGAAATGAAAAACAATTTTTTTTGAATAAATAAATTACTTAATCTTAATTGTTCTTTACTCACTATTGTTTTGCATAAATTTTTTCTATTATGACTTCTTATAGCGAAGTGTTTTAACGATGAGTGTTTAGACTCAAAGCGCATGCACCAAATATTCCTTAGAGGACCAACTTTTTTCATTATACGAGGATAATGAAGTAATAAGTGGTACTTTGGAGTCATTTTTATGTTTAATTTCTGAAGTAATTCATGATGCTCTCTTATGAATGTCTCGATTTGTTGAATATCCTTTGGGGTAATATAGGTTTGTAAGGTGATGCATAAAATCTTACGTAAATAGGAGTATAATCTTCAATAGTCATAATATTCGGATAAGTTTGATGATGTTAATGTTGATTCCACTAAGTCTCCGATAAATATACATACATTTAAAATCAAAAATTGCATTTCTGCAGCTGTTCTTTTAATGATCCCTTTTTTCAATTCTTTTTGTGTTATATTGGGAGGTTTATTGAACTGATCATCTAACTGAAAATCGTGCAATTTTTCGTTGAAATCGTTCAACGTAATTACACGATATTCTATAATTTTTTTTAAAATAACTGCCATTTCGGTTCGAGCAATTCCTTCCAGAATATCGTGCATGACGTCGACACACGGGTTACTTACAACGTGGAAGTTTTTAATTTCGTTAATCACGGCCATTTCCTTAATTCCTGTTATTACTGGATCTTTTAATGCAACGTCCTTTGCATAGTTTTTAATCGTGCGGAATACACATTTCTTCAATGTATATCGATACGGTTTTTTACTATTTAATCGCTTACAAAACCGACAAAAGTTTCGATTAATCCTAAAAGTCGTTCGGAATCCTAAAATTTGATTGAGGCCTAAATTATCACCTGTTACAACCGCTAATTGAAAATTAACATTAATTTTTTTACCGTCAATGTTTAAGGTAATACCTTTCGTTGCTAAGCTATTCAATTCCTTTATTATTTCTTCATATATTTCTTTAGATTCACTTAGATTCCGATCAGAAGAATAGTATATTTGGAGTAAAAAAATGGTCAAAAGTTTAGAGGAAATTTCTGGAGGTAAACATGCAACCGAAACATACACTCCTGTCATTTTATTTATGGTTTTATGGGATCCAATCGGATTCCCACACTCGAATTCATTTTCATATAAGATAAGGGGAATTGTTAAATTTTTATTTGTTGCGATTTTATTTTTCCAGAAATTAGTTTGTATGATGTTCGATACTCTATTATTGCAATTATTATCTTGTAATTTTGAAATATATTCAATCGTTCTGTTATAGACTTCGGGCAATTCGAAAAAATTTTTAAGTACTGGGGATAATGGTATCAAATATCCTCTTGAATGGAATTTCTTATTTGTTGGTGCATTTTTAGTGGGATCTCGTTTAAATGTTACTTCTTTATGTTCAATGTAATAATTCTTTCTCCTTAATTCTGCTATCGTTTTTGCTTCAGTCAGTATATGGAGAAAATCAAGTTGCAATTTTTGAAGTTTACACGAAAATCTATCTTTAATACTGGAATCGTTAACGTAGTTATTGATAAACTCGAGTAAAAATGGGAAAAGGCTACTGACAATAAGGTTACTGCAATTTTTTAAAGTATTCTCTGCTTGAGATGGCGTTTATTTTTGATTGCTATATAAATCAGATGCAAAAAGTAGCAAATTATTGAAAAAAGAATCATTTGTAGTCGACGTATTATCGTTATCGGGATTTGTACAATCTACGTTTGTATCGGGAAAGTTCTGTTTTTCATGTTGACAACTAGATTCTGATATGCTATTGATAGGATTATCGCTGACATCACTTTTCGCAATTTCAATCATTTCTACATCAGAAGAAGTGACATTAACAGTATTTTTTTCTACATTATTAACTAAATTCTGATTACATTTTAACGTATGCTTGTAAAATGAATTATAATCAATATATTCTCAAATGCAATTAACTTGTGTACAGCAGTATGCTACGTCAAAAATATTTGGATGACTTTTTTCAAAGTGAATTGATAAATATTTGGATGGAAAAATTTCATTGCATTCTGAGCATTTGGCTTCCATGATTGAGGATATTAACATAAAAAACAATTAAAATGTTATTTGCCGCTACTGCTACTGTAAATAAATAAATGAAAAGGAAAACAATTAATATAAACTCAAGTAATTTAGAGTAATCAAAGGGTTATGGTCTTATGTGGAACAGAAAGGAATAGCGTAAAAATTTTAAACATCTCACTACTAATACTGGTAAGCAGTGATTGAGAAAATTTATCAAATAAAATGCATTAAGTCATTATTATTCGTAAACCTAACGGCTTGATAAACCTGAAAAAAAATTAATAACTTACGAGATCAATACTTAATATTTATTGTTTAGTAATAAGACGGAAATTTAATGTATTGTGTAATACATTATTGCCTTAATAAATACATGGATTAGAGAATCGAGAAATATTTTAATTTATACAAAAATAATAATAGATATAATATATTCTACTGATTGATATTTTGGATTTAAAACTATTATTCTGATTCTGTCATTTGTGCAATGTCTTCAGACGATTGAAATAATTTATAAAAGAGGAGTCGGAATCAATTTTTGTCTGACCAACACAATCTTTGTAAATGTTGTGTTATGAGCTATAGCATTGAAAAGTATCCATCTGCTTTGTTAACCGCTCATGGAACTTATCATTAAAACTGTTTTGAAACTAATAATATTCATTTTTCTTATCAAAATTATTCATTTTAAATGAAATGGTATAGTTAAAAAACATTCATACATATTCAGTTAGATAATTGGAAAAGTAAGTAAAATTTTATTTTACAGACAAAGAATTTAACCTCCAAGTATTAGCCTATGTATTTATAATATTGATATCGAAACTTTCTATATGTTTTTTACATTAATAACATCATCTTTCAACGATGATTGTATAATAACTGAATGAAAAATTACATGTCAACTATGTATCATTATTAACAAACATAAAAGTGTATGGTGAGTTATTAATATTGCTTATTCCTGTCATGGATATCCACCAATTGTAAACGATAGATCAATACCAAACTTTTACAATTACAATTACCAATTACAAGTTATAATTATAAGCTGAGAAGAATACTTTTGTAACATGCGTATAAGTTTTTTTTCCAAATTCTCTGAACTTATTGAAATAAATCAATGTAAATTTTATCAATTAATTATAGAAAAACTCTCGACGATTCTAATTCAAAATATAATTAAAAAAATATGTTTTTATCACGCAAATAGTAATAATTAATATTATACTTACTTGGAACTGACACGGTGGCCTAGTGGGTACAGCGTCAGCCTGACGCGCCATGGGTAGCAGGTTCGATTCCCGGCCGGGACGAAATCATTTGATATGGTTTTTTCTCTGGCCACCGTGAGCAGGAGGCTTCTCCGGAGAGGCCGGTTGTATCGGCACAGGTTTTCTGCAGTTTCCCTGTGTCCTCGTGCAAATGCGATACAATGGTTAGGGCGTAAGTCGGCTGCAGACGCAACCCGATGGACTATGTGTGTAATAGTTTATCAGGCAGGTAGGAAGGTGGGGAGTCTTTAGAGGGGGGAGGGGGGCTTAGAGGGAGTGCGCGTAGGGTCCCGATCGTAGGGATAAGGAGGAAGTATTGTAAAACACCTGGCTGAAACCAGGTATACAATTAAAATAAATGATCATATATATTATACTTACTTGTAAAATTCTGCAGGATCCAGTTTAGCATCCAAATTGATGATATAGTTGGAATATTTTAAAACGATGTAAAATGAAAAAGACAATGAAATGGCCAACACTTCTGACTCTCAGCTTCAAATAAGTATCATAAACTAATCTGCGTAAAGTAAAAAAAATCATATAAACACCATAAAAAAAACACTTCTATATTCAACAATCATTGAATTATAAACTAGCAGATAAATAATAAATTTGAATTAGTTGAAGGTTTCTCTATATTGTCTATACTTACATTTTCGTTATTTGCTTTCAAATTTCTGATCCAGAAGTAGATATATAATTAACGTTCACTAAACGATAAACTACCAAATGGCGTACTGCACATGAGATGATAGGTTATCTAACTGTTTGAATGTACGTTCGTAAGTTAAGTTCCAAGACTATGACATTTTAGTCACAATAATAAATATAACGTTTTTACGTAGAAATTTAAAGCGTCAAAAATTAACAAATGTTTTAAAATCTGACTACTTCAAAGACGGACATTAGAAAATATAAATTTTTTTGTAAATGGCACGAACTGGTAGACAATTAAAGCGTCGTTTTATCAAGACAACCACAAAGTGTACAGGCGAGGAAGTGAGAAGGCGTCATATCTCTTGGTCAGAATTTCGGCTATCAATGAGGAGAGGGCGTTAGTGAACATGAGGGATTTGAAAATTGGGCGGCGATATTTGAATGAGAAGAAATGAGAAAATGTCTTATGGTACTACCATGATTTTATTGAATAATGTAATATTCCACTTTATTTTAAAAATTTCCAATATACATTTGTATATAAAAAATTAAATAATAGCAATAATATTAAATATAAATTGTGATCGTTAAAAAACATAATAGAAGACTTCCGTTTAATTTGAATCATCAAATTGTTGTGTTCGTTTAATTTCAAGCGTCTGTATAAAACGATTCACAATGCTATATTGTTCGGGATTTATATTTATTTCATATAAATATCTTTCAATAAAACTCCAGATGCATCTACTCAATTTAGAATATTTGTAGCCTTCTACAATATTGAATTTCAGTGCTAGGTCCACCGCTTCAGTAATAGTTTCGCACTCATATCTCTTTTCGCAGACGATGACGTACACCCGAGAAACTTTGAATTCATTTTCCACAGCTATGATGTATGGATACATACGTTCGTTAAATTTTTCTATCTTCTTACGGTTTTCAATTATTTTTTCCGCTAATTTATTCCGATCCTCAAATAAAAATAAATACTCAATTTACAATTGTTTAAGCGTTTGAAAGACCGCAATTCATTTTATTTCTTAATATACGCACCTGTATAAATTGAATGAATGCATCAGCACCTTCCTTTTTTGATGACTTGAAGCGTTCTTTGTTTTCTCTGCAATTTGCTGTTGGTAAAATATAATATGGTAGTAATCTCCACGCCATATTTTTCTCCATTTCCACTGTTCGATCCTTTACTGAACTGAATTTATTCCGGAATGGTTCCATTGGTTTTGATGAAAGAGTGTCTAAGTATATGATAACATGTGTGAGTTCCTGCCATACGTTATCTAAATGATTGATGTTGATATTTTTTCCCACAATTTTTATGAAATCTTCATGAAGTAATTGTTTTACGTTATCAACATTTTCAAACAGTACACTATTGTTTGCCAAAACGTTGATAGACAATTGCTTTTTTCGTCTATATTCTAGTGAGCTTGTCCAAACTTTTAAAAATTCCTCATTCACCGTTGAGCTCGAATATAGAGTACTCAATTCCTTTGATGTTTTGAGATCTTCTTCCATTTCTATTTCTTTTAATACGGCCATTTCTTTGGTTTGTATTTTATGGGAAATTTTCCTAGTGTACTCTTTATTATTCTTAGAAATTTCATACAGTTTTCCTTGTATCTTCTTCGATGATCCGTTAAAGATGAAGGGTTTGTACCACACCCAGACATCATTATTATTTGGCCAAACGCTACAAATTTCTGCAGCCCAGAAACGAAATTCATTGGGTTTTATGCTGAAAAAGACAATACATGTGTTTTTAAAATTGTGTATAAAATTAAATGATATAAATTTTATCATAATTTGAATTTTAATTTAATAATCATTAAATAAATTTTATTCACCTTGATCTTCGCAACTGGGTTAGTAAAATGTTATCCAGAATAAAATTGCAAATTTTTTTTTCCATCTCCAGCGTATCGTCTAATTTTATCCACCCCTTTCTTTCCAAATCATTTGTGAGGAAACTCGATAGTGTCTGAAAAAATTTAAAACAATAAATCTAGCTTCTATAATGGTAAGTTCATACTAATTATTAATAATAATGGTAATAATAATGATCATCGTCAGATCTTAATTATTGACTTTATTGTAAAAATTATATACTTACAGTGCCACTTATTCCTTCCTTTTTATAGAACGGCTCTTCCTAAATAAAACACAAAATTTTTATCTATAATTACTGTTATTAATACACGTAAAAAGAGCGAAGAAACAATTAATCAACAATGCCATTAACTATACTTACAAGATATTGGAGAAGCGTTTTTTTTTTTGTTCAAAATCTTCTTGACATCTTTATCATGAGAAATTTTTTGAAAAATATTCGATTGCTCCGTCACATGTAGGAAAGATGCTTTGTCAATCCCTTCTTCTGCAATGTATAAATGAATTGAATAAAAATTCTATCTACAGCAAAAGTATTATTAGAAAAGTAGTAATTATAGTATCTTACCGATAAATAAATCAATATATTGATCTAAGTTCCAGAGTTTTAAGAAATTTGCAGTGAATTTCACACTACATTCTTCCTCAAATTGATCGGATATCATTATCTTTCTTCTTTTTGCATTCGATTGCAATGCAGGTTGTTCGGCACATCTCTTGCGATTCAGTAAAACTTGCCCAGAGTCTTCCAAATTACTCTCTCCTTCATCGCTACTAACATCTTGGGGGCAATTATTCTTGTTGATTACTTCTGAATCATCAGGGGGCAATTCCGATCCTGGGTTTATATCAGAAATATTGGACCCTGACATCGTAAAGGTTCGATGTCAATATTACTTGACAGCTGGAGGAAAAATTATAAATGTAAAAAATAAATCTTAAAATTCAAACTACAGTTTCTATAGGAACCCGATGCTATAATCTTGCATTCTGAATTAGAATGTTCGCGAAAACAGGAATTGAAAAACTACTATATGAAGTATAACAAGTTATTTTTGAAAAATTGAAACTATTATTATTACTTCTGTTTATTTTAAACGCCTTACTAATGAAAATTTTTATAAGAAGATGCTAGATATAAGATTAATTAGGTTATTATTGCCAATGAAACATTAAATTATATACATAAAGATATCAAAAAAATTTGTTTTAGACTTAAAATAAATATTTACCTTACGCTGCGGCAATGATGCTGGAGAGAAGAGCAGTCGAAGTGCAATCAACACAGGAATCGGCAATAATGCAGCACCGATAATTACACAGAAGTACAAGTTGATGAATAAAAAACACTGACACTAAATCACTTGATATATAAAGACGCTCGACACATCAAATACAAAAAATATTAATGACAGCAAAAAAACATGAGAAAGTAAAGCACACGAGAACAAGTTCCGTGAAAAGCCGAAGCAAGAATACAAAGTTTAGAAATTCTCGAAATTTTGTAAGAATGAAATTTCAAAGTATAAGTGGGGTGGATTCATGCTCATTGGTAAAAAATTAAGGGTGAGGAACATTATAGGCGGATCTAATTAGTATAAAAGTGGGGGCAGGCCTTAAGAAAATTTTTTAGTAAGAAAATATGATAAAAAATATGAGCAAGAACGGTTAGTGGAAAACCCAGTCTGCACACTGAAAAACGCTGCCTAAAGATAAGTAGGCCCATTCAACAATAATATACGATTGCTGATATTACGGATCTAAAAAAAGGAAATCTTTATCCCTGTGTGGTACGAAAGTACCTAGCGTAAAAAGAGATTTATTTCAGCAGATTATTTTTTAAAAAACATACTTTCAAAAAATTTTTTCAAACTAATGTGAAATTATGTATGTTATTTATTCAATCACAAAGTGTTCGTGAAAAATACCTTAACACTATTAATTACAATACAAATATAGTAGACTCTTTAATGGAAAAAACTGCAATGCTTAACTCTAAATATTAAGATCAAACATGTAAAACAACTTAATATGGTATTCGTCATTAAGGACTTTACATCCAATGACAGTATTTCCGTGCAAAAAAAAATAATATAATCTAAAATAATAATAATAATCATCATGAATAAACTAAAGTAGAATAAATTATCCACTGAATAAAAACAAAACTTTGTTAGATTAAAAAGTAGCATGCTCAAAAATACGATAAAACATATCAATAATTCATTGTCCGATAAATCAGAAGACCGAATAAATCGAGACTAATCCAAGGAATATCCACAATCTGAAGATGGTTTTTATATCCAGTACAGCGTATGACAGGTCCAGTTGATTATTGCATTAATATGATGTAAATTTATTTTTTATTTATGTATGGTAAATTTTAATGCTGATATATTGGAATTCGACACTCTAGACGACTGATAACTATTCTAATGGCATACATTTTCTGCAAAAGAGTTTTTTTGCTCATCATATTCTAAAAAAGATGTTAATAAAAAGAAAAGGTCAGAACAAAAATTGTATCCAAAAAAATCTAGACTGTCGTCTCGCTAGAATGGTTTTTTGTTATTAAAGGATGGGAAAATATAGGATCAAGTGTTTCATTGACTAGGATTAACACCTATATGAATAGGAAAAACCCGATAAACGACAGTAATAAAAATATTTTAAAGAATTTTTATTGTCCCAAGATAAAAAGTAAGCATAACAACAACCAGTACATATCTCACTTATGTCCACTCACAAAGTCAATTCACTTAGTCTGATTGACCAATTTAAATATTCAAAATACTTAGACCAAAAGGACAGCTTACGATTACCATTTACATTGTCCACTCGCTCCCGCTCGTTGACATACCTGCCTCTAGTAAACTGTATAGATAAAAAATATAATATTTGATGACACTTGGTGCAGTCAATTAGTATACTGCATACAAATAGTTTGATTTATCGTCATAAGTACATTGGGCACTTGATCAGTCCACGTATGTAAGATACTTGCACCAAAAGAATAGCTTACGATTAACATCAACATTATCCACTCGCTCTCGCTTGTTGACATACCTGCCTCTAGTAAACTGTATAGATAAAGAATATATTATTTAATATCACTCGTTTTTATCATCCAATGTTTTTCTCTTAGGCTTTAAATTTGTCTGCATTAAGTATTTCATGTTTTATAGTTTTTTAAACAAACAGTGTTATTCATTTTGATAACAATTTTGTGCTAGTTTTATTTTATTTTATACTTGAGCTAGGTAAATTTTATCCTTAAATTATCTAAGTATCTTGTTTTCCAACATCGGGTAAATGCGTTTACTTGGCACACGAAGTTTGTATACTCCGTTTCGGAGAATAATATTCTTACGCACGACACACACTATACTCATAAAGTTTAAGAACCTAGTTTACAGTTCATGGTATGTTTTTTTACCTGAACGCTGGTTATTTTTACACTTATGCAACACAAGGTTTTAGTATACTGGATTCAAGTAATTCATTTACTGGCGCTAAGTATGAAGTGTGTTTATTGAGAAGTTTTCTGTACATTTAAAATTAGAATATTTATTACATCTATTATCATTTATAACTACTGATCGATAGTATTATTATCAACTCCATCAAAGTTTTTTTTCTATTCATTACAAAACTAAATTGTACGGTATTCGAGTAACTTATTTTTTTATCGATCGAAATCTGTTTTACCTATCATGTTTATACTTAGAGCAAGTATACTATATATATCTATGGCGCACATTACATCTATCATTGTAGTACTCTCTGAATACTATTTGCCGCAACCGCGGTCACCATTCCCACCATCTACGGATAGTGACAGTTCATAAGAACGTGTATATACCGTACGAATAGCCATTCGCCTCCGCTCTCGCTCGACTATCTCTTTCTTTTTTATTTCAACACTTTTGTATAAACGTAGAAGGTAATGTTTCTTACGTATGATTCAATATCATAATAATGAAAATGAAATGATAATCGCGAAATAAATTTTTTAAAAACAAAAAATCTTATTTACTTATTGATGGCATTTTCTGTCTCAACCGCCTTATCTATCTTAACCTCGTATGACCTTTTTTTCCAAGCAGTCAAAAAAGCTCGTACGAAGTTAAAACAGAAAAGTTACCAATACGAAAAATTATTGTGATAGTCCTGTTTCAAACAAGCTATTTTGATGACGATCTTATAGTTTTTATTTCCAAATTGAAGATAATTGTATAAATTAATGGTAAACTTACTTCTTCATGTACACAGCCCTCCTTGAATGTGGTCTTATCTTGTTTTTATGTTGACCCATGATGAAAAATACACTAATAAAAATTGACAAATTATTCACTTATTAATTATCCACTTGGCAAACTGTGCTAAAAAATACGTTACAACTGTGATACCACTTCACTGCGTTCACTTGTCACAATCGTAACGAATACTGAATACATAAGTATGCCACATGATAACGTGCAAACGTTAACGTCGGCGGACGAGGGATTTATAGTCCAGTCAACGAAGCTCGATTTACACCGTTTGTTATCGGTTTTTTTGGGAAAAAGGCAATTTCAAATTTTTTTGCGTAAAATGATTGGTCATTGCTCCTAGAAAGAAGATACCACCATGGGAACAGCTGTTTTTTGCTTTAGATATGACTTTTTCCCAATTTTATGTCCCCGTGTATCTAAGGAAGACAGCACTATAGGCAGTGCTACGCATTATAAAATGATACCAATAGAAGAAAGGCTCTCTCTCTCTCTTTTCTCTCTCGCATTTTGGGCAGTACGAACTAGCGAGCGACGCATAGATGCTTACGCATCTCACTTAGTGTTCTCTTCGAACACATATTGCTGCCTATAGCGCTGTCTCGCTTAGATACATGGGGACATAAATTGCCGAAAAATCATATTTAAAAAATAGGTCTGAGCACACTTTGTCTGTGCTTACACGACGAACTTCCTATTATTAATTGTTCATAACAAATTCACATTGTTATAAATAATTTATAATTGTTATGAGTCATAGTTCATCATTAATAATATTATTTTGTCAAAAGCATCCGAATCCATGTTCTGTCTTGCGCTTAAAAGTATTTTAAATAGCTTGTCATTTATTAATTATTAGTTTTTTTGTTATAAAAAAAAACGGCTCAACCGAATTCGTTCAAACTTCTTTCAGACTTTCTTTATAATAATATCTTCCAAATAAATTTAGGTTGAATTCGATATCTCAATCCGTTCTTGAGATGTCGAATACGAAGAAAATGCTGACATACATACGTACGTATGGTTGAAATATCTTGAAACGTGGAGATATGATGAAAATTCCAATTTCACCAATCGACGCAATTACAATAACTTCCTTATGGGAAGTTAAAAAAACCGCTGTTCTCGTGTTGGATACTTTATTTTTAGGGGTCATAACTTATCATCTTTCGCAATTTAAAATTGCCTTTTTCTCAAAGAAACCGATAACAAACGAAGTAAATCGAGCTTCATTAACTGGACCAATATAGAACACGAAAGCATACATTAATAATAAATATTGTCTATAAAATACGGTAATAATAACTTAAAACTAATTTTTGTAATTATCATAATTATGATTATAAAATTACATAATGATAATGATTACTTTAATTTACTTGTAAAATTTTCATTTATTTATTCATATATTTTTTTTATTAAACAAATGGGCTCTCGACGGAGTCATTCTGCTGTTTACTAATTTATTATGATAAATAAATCCATTTATTTATTTTATTTATTCATTAATTTTTTATTTTTTAATTACATTCTTTCTTTTGAGTGGATGCTATCACCATCTAGTGTTCTCTCATACATTATTCAATGTAAGAATTGAAGATGGAACTGTGACATAGTGGCATGTGGCGGTGTCATATCATAATTCACATTATCGATGAATTCGTAAAAATGACAGCTGTTTTTATCTCTTTGCCACTCCGTTGTTTTAAACAGAAAATTTTGCCCTTTTTCTTTGTGAATGTGCCGAAAAATACATATTTAAATTTTCGTTTTGCTGCTGCCTATCACATGACACTCGTGATTTTTTTCTATTCTCTCATTTTTAGGCAGTATTGCTAGATTTTCGAATGTAGCTTTCTACCTTACAGCATTTTGCACATGGTATGCAGAAACCCTTTTTTTTTTATTATATTTAGCAAAAATTCTCAGTGTCATGCGATACAGGATATTAAATTGAACATTCACCTGCATTTTCATTTATTTCTAAATAGTTCAAGTATTGAAATTTTCTGTTTGAAAATTTTCAACTCTGTCGGTAACTTCAATAGCCACTTAAAAACTACTAAAAGCATGCATTTCAAATAAAAATCAACATTAAAAAATAATAAATTAATTAAAAAAAAAATTAACAACCAAAACTAATGGATTAGACTGTAATAAATAAATTAAGAATTATTAGACTCTATAAAAAAAAATTAACAATCAAAAACAATAATTAGGATATAAAAAAAAAAAAAACAAAAAAAGCAGTTTTTTGAAATATGTTTTTATTTTCAGCAATCGTTGGAATTATTTGAATGGAATTCGTACTAATAGACGCTAGCTGAGGAACACTTGGGTCGGGAAGCATTGTCCAAGGTGACTATCGCCTACAGGTCGAAATAGTTAACCGCACAGTTAACGAAGCATTAGAACTCGGTGTCCATGTCCGTCTTCGAGGCCGACGAGGAATAGGTCGAAGTGAATATACTTATTTTGAAATTAATTTACCTTAAAATAATTTTTATTACGTATATTATTGTCAATCTTTTCAGATAGTGAGATCGTGATTTTGTTCGTAGCGCGAACAGAAGACATCACAATTATTGATGACGTAAGGATAGACCGAGTTACACTTAGGAATGCTATTCGGATCCCAAGACGAAGACGACCAGAAGAAGAAAATATAATTTAAAAAGATACTCATTGTTTCTCTTGCATGATTGCAGTTCATTTCTAAGAATGAAAATATGAATTTTAACACAAACAGTATTTTAACTTCATTTTTTTTCAGAAAAAAATTGAAATTTGAAATCTTTTGATTATCATTAATACTATTGTCACTTTTTGTGTTTTAAAATTTAAATAATTTTCATTTTTATGACAAAATAATGTCTTTTTCTTTCATTTTGACAAAAAATGTCAGTTTTTCATTTCTTTTGTCACACTGAATGTGACTTTATTACCGTTTCGTTTTCAAAGTTGTCACAAAATAGTCTTCACTCAAAGATTATTTTTTTGTTTTTGTACTCAATTGAGACTGACATGAGGTAAAGAGCCAATTGCACATTTCCGAAACAGTACGCGATTACATTTATGTAAGATCTTGTATTGTTTCGGAATTGGGTAATTGGTCTATTTCCTTATCGTAACGAAAAGACTTAAGATTTTTCAATTATTTATATAAGGAAAACTATATATTTTTTCAGGTTCCTTAACTTATAAACAATAGAGTTGTTTATCAAATGATGTTCGTTCATTTATGCATGTAATATTAGTATGTTTAAATAAAAATTACATGAATTCTATAAACAATGAAAAAAGATTTCATTTATTTTATAGTTTGTTTCTTCATTCAGTTTAACGCGCCAAAAAAGTAAATAGTTGGTCATTGTAGTAATGGGCTAAAAAAGAAAGCAAACGCGGCGCATTCTATAGTCGAACTAGAGAAAGAGTTTCAAAATTTAGACGTATCTCTGTAGTAATTGGATGTGGGGTACGTTCAAGTTTCGAAATTCTTTGTTCAGTTCGATTATAGCCCGCACTGGTGCGCGCGTTGATATTATATAGAAAAACGGTTAACTTTTTTGCTATCATTTAATCTATCGTATCATTAAAAAAGTGGCACCCGTTTGTGCAATTGCAACATCATTGATTTTTTTCGTTACTGATTATATGTTATCATTCAAAATACTAAAAAAAATAATAATAAAAAGTTTTCAAACATATAAATCAGTTTTTTCATCCTACCAGCTTGATAACAGCTGATAAAATACTACTTGCGAATATACAAATGCCATTAACCTCTAAATTATCATACCAAAAAACATTAAATTACATTATTACAACTGATATTAAATATTAATCAAGAAATAGGACTGTCTTCAGTATTTGAAGTAATTATTATTATCGAAATTCTTCGTTGTCTTCAATGTAAGTTTTACATTTTATAAATATTTTATTTATCTTCTTCTTAATCAAATATACTATGTTAATGAATTATATGAAATATAAAAATCAATTGTCAATGAATATATTTAATTAGATTTTTTCTTTACAGGGTGACAAAGCGTCGAAGATCTATAATAAAAATTACATGATTGATTTGATAAAATAATCACAAATTTGGAAAAATCATAAAACAATTAAAAAATGTAATAAACAACGAACAAATTGTGAAAAGAGTAAAAAAGTCTTCACATATAACAATTTAATAACTTAAACAAAAAAAGATAAAAATAAATAACAAACAAACTTAACTTAGAAACAATAAAAAATAGATTTCCTCAAATAATAAATAGATCTAAACAAATAAAACACGGCTATAACAAAATATTTACACAATCAAAACAAATAATAAAAAAATTATAAAAAACATTTTCGACAGATAACAATTTAATTAACTTATATAAAAAAACATATGAACGAATAACAAACAAACTTAAGAACAATACAAAAAAATTACCTCGATAAAAAATAGATTTAACCAAATAAAACACAGATTAAAAAAAACAATAACAAATCAAAACAAATAATGAACAAATTGTAAAAAAAAATAAACAGATAATAAGCAAATTTAAAATTGAAATTAAAAAAAATTTTAATCAAATAACAAACAGATAAAAAGACGAAATTAAACAAATAAACGGAATTTAAAGAAGTAAAAAGCAGATTTAAACGAATAAACAGAACTTGATAAAGTAAAAAGCAGATTAAAACAAATTAACAGAATTGAAAAAAAAAAAAAACAGATTGAAACAAGTAACTAGAACTTGAAAAAGGAAAAAAATATACTTGAACAAATAACAAACATATTTGAACGCATTGAAAAAGAAAAAAAAAAGATTTGAACAAAACAGATAAAAGAAAGTTTTTAATTAATTTGAAACAAATTAAAAAAATTTAAATATATAAATAGATTCTAACAAATTTACAGGAAATTTTCATTTAACGTAGAAAATTCAGATTTTAACTTAAATTTGAACGAATATATAAATTTCATGGTTATAACTATTTTTTTGTACTTAATATAAATTGTATAAATAAACAACAAAAAGATTTTAAAATTTATTTAGATAAAAATTATTCTAAATTATACTACGAATAACTTTGCTTTATATTAGTTTTTAACTAAACTGCTACAACTTTTTATTCACAACTTTCTCTGTTTTCTTATAGTTATTATTTATAATTTAGTGTAAATCAAATTTTGTTTGAATAGAATATTTATATTTATTCAAAAATGTCAAAAATGAAATGAGCCTAACCGTTTAAGGATAGGGATGAGTGTGCTGGCTCAGAGCAAGTGGTAGACAGGTCTTAGTTTAACAAAAATTATAACAAGTTTATTTAACACTATCAACAGGTACACAATAATACAAGTTTGATTTCTCGAATACTTGGTGAATGTCTGTCACTGATTTATCACTGAATGTTTATGAATGTCTATTAATTAGCTTGACTTGGTGTGTTCAGTATTATTGACCTCCCACACGAGCTCAACACGCTTCTCAAGTCAAGCAAGAATATGATTGTGCACGTGGCGTTAGCCTAACTAGCAATGCGAAGTGAATGCAATTTATTTCAGGTGAAATAAATCTTAAATGTCCAAAATTAACACTTAGTTTAGTTAATGACTTAAGTACTGAATATTTCTGTTGGTTCAGAAATGCACAAGAACTAAAGATTGACTCAGAAATTCTAGATTTTTGTGAGAATGAATAGAATGGCGAAGTTACGTGAATAAGAACAGAACAGGAAATTTACTCTATATAAAATATCGAAAATACTATGAATTTTCTCGAAATATTTGTTGATTGAGTTTTAAAATGACTAGATGAATAATTGATAGTACTTTGGATGTCACAAGCTTTACAGATTGTCTCACAAGAATTAGATTTTGATGAATAACTATGGATGTTGTCTGAATGTCTTGAGAACAGGAAAAAGAAAGGCAGACAGGAACTTCACAGGTCAAACTTGACATCAGATTTTAGTCAATGGAGTGACTAGAATTTGAGAATTTATTGATTGTCTGGTTGATTGAGTATCAAGATGGCCGTCGGAGTTCCCACAGCTGATTATTCGAATTGAGAATTAATTAATTCTCAACAATATTAATTGTTTACATTTTTTCTTTCTATGATAAGGCCTAATAAAAGAACAAATGCTCCCTATCTTCAAAAAAAAAAAAACGAAAATAAACGAATACATCGCATTGACGACGAAGATGATCAACATTATTTGTATTCACTGCAAAACCAAGATACTTATTTCTGTAATTTACAAAATGATATTATACCAAACAAAAATTACTCAATATTGCATGATCATGATTACAATATAACATATAGTTCAATATTACATGATCATAGTTATAGTAATGTATTTCATTCTTCTCATTCATGATCGTATGATCTATCGATTGCGAGTGATAATAAAAATTTAACGTCTTTCAATCTTTTTGATGATTCTTCTAATAATAACGATTCGCTCAATGTTAGTGATTCTGAAATGATTTGTTATGTATCAGAACAAAATCATACTACACACGATAATGATATCTTGATATTATACGACGATCATGATAATATAATAAATAATTCAGTAACAAATTATCATGAATATGATAATATATTGAATTCTTACAATTCGCCGTCATGCGATTTATCAACTGCTAATGATAATAATAATACGACTATTTTTAACCATTCAGACGAGCCTTCTGATAATAATAATTCATCAAATATTGTCCATTCCACAACAATTCGTAATTTATCAATGCAGAATACTGTCATACAAGATATACATATTTTAATGATGCATGATCATTTTTATAATAGTATTTTAAACTCTCCTTCTTTATCGTCGTGTAATACATCGAATCATAATATTAATTATAATCATACAACCATTGAGAATATCTTATATGATTCTTCTGATGATGATAATTTATCATTACCAAATAATACAAGACAAAATATACATGAATCATTAAATACTAATAATGCAAATACTATAGAAAATTACATTGGTAAAACGGATATTATTTGTATTCATTGTCGCGCAAAACACTCTTCTATAGAAAAAGTTGCTAACAGAGGAAATTCTTTCAACGATTGCTGTCATCATGGGGAAGTAAAAATTTCATCTTTTTCAGATCCTCTAACACTTTTAAAATCTTTATTTGAAGGTACACATCCAAAATCAACAAACTTCTTTCAACACATTCGTCAACTTAACAATTCATTTTCTTTCGCTTCATTTAATGCTAATTTGATAAATTTCAATAATCAACGTCGTGTTTTTTATTGCTTTAAAATTCAAGGATAAATTTATTATCAAATAAATACAGCATTATATCCAAGTTCAAATGACTGCCCTACATTTGGTCAACTATTTATTTACGATGTAGATCAAGCAGTGCATTTCCGATCTCAAAATAATTAGGAATATGATATTGAAATTTTAAATAAGCTTGCTACTTTTATGAGAGAACACAATGTATTTGCTCGGTCTTATGTTATGATAAAAGAAGTAATTGAGAATGAAAAAAGTAAAAATAATAATATAGAACCAGAGCTATCTTTAACATTTACATTAAAACCTGGTATAGACAAAAGAGGCTATAATCTTCAAAAAGCGAATGAAGTAGATGCTGTTTTTTCAACAATTGCAAATGGTGAAATACTAGAATCTTATGGCTCAATTGTTAACAAAGACACAAAAACCTTGCAACATACATCTTTACTTTATTACTTTACTAAATTAATGTTGAACCTTCGATTTATCCATTATTTTTTCCTTTCGGAACTCAGGGTTGGAATCTGAATATCCGTTGTCAAACAAGAACTCATCGTGTAACTAGAAATGATTATTATAAATAGCAAATTGCTATTCGTGATGACTTCAATGTTATATTGATGGGTCATCGACTATTTCAGCAATGGATAGTTGATGCTTATATGAAAGTTGAAAAAGACAGAATGTATTATCTCAAAAAAAATCAACATCAGATACGTGCAGAATCATATCAAGGTTTGAGAGATTATTTGAATAATCATGTTGAACAGAATATCGGAAATATTGGTAAACTGGTAATTCTTCCATCCACATTTGAAGGATCACCTCGCAATATGGTACAACGTTATCAAGATTCAATGGCGATTGTACGCAAATTTGGTAAACCAGATCTCTTTATCACAATGACATGTAATCGTAATTGGCGTGAAATTCAAGAAAATTTATTATCGGGACAAAGTCCTTCAGATAGACCAGACATTGTCGCACGAATTTTTGATATTAAAAAAAATAAACTTATCAATATTGTAGTAAAGAAAAATCATTTTGGTGAGGTATCAGCATGTGTTTATGTTATTGAATTTCAAAAACGCGGATTACCTCATGTTCATATGTTAGTAACATTAAAAAATAATTATAAAATAACTACCCCAGAAATAGTTTATAAATATATCTGCGCTGAAATTCCAAACCAAACTGAAGATCCGATTCTTTATGATATAGTGACTAAAAATATGCTGCATGGACCATGTGGTGATTGGTGCTTAGTTAATCACAAATGTTCTAAAAAATTCCCAAAAAATTATCGTGATGAAACAATAATGGATGAAGATAGATACCCTCATTATAAGCGTAGAAATACTGGGATTACATTTACACGTAATGGAACTTCATTCAATAATTAACATGTAGTACCGTATAACAGAGTGCTTTTAAAATCATTTAATTGTCATATTAATGTGGGAATAGTATCCAGTATAAAATCAGTTAAATATTTATATAAATATGTTTCTAAAGGACATGATCGTGCACTTATGACAGTTACTGATCATGTTGACAATAATGATACAACTTTTAATCATGATGAAATAACGTATCACATTAAATCTCGGTACGTCGGACTAACTGAAGCAGCTCGGCGAATGTTATCAAAATTATTACACGATAAAAGTCTTTCTATCACACGTTAAGCAGTACATTTACCGAATCGACAAAACATCACTTTTCAACGTTAATCAAATAATAATCAACTTATCAGTGCTTTACAAAAAAACTCCACATTAATGGCTTACTTTGAATTGAATTAGCGAGATCCACAAGCTAGAAACTATTTTCTAGAAGCTAAATAATTATTATAGATGGGAGAAACGTCAAAGGCAATTTAATGTTATAGGTCAAATGTATTCTATTAGTCCAACGCAAGTTGAACTTTATAATCTCAGATTACTGTTACTAACCGTCAAAGGTGCAATAAGTTTTGAAAATTTAAGAACATTGAATGGAATTGTATGTATCACATGTATTGAAACCTGTCCAGCTTTAGGTCTTATTGAAGATGGTGAAGAATGAAAAGGTGCATTACATGAAGCAGAAGGATGGTTGATGCCATCACAGTTACGTTACTTATTCATACGCATATTATTACATTGTAGTCCGATACATCCAGAAAACTTATGGGAAGAATTTAAGGAAGCACTCTCAGAAGATTATATACATAAATTTGGAGAAATTGATGGGATTAGAAAGGCTTTTCTTTTTATTAATTCAGAACTTAGTAAAGAAAGTGTTCAAAGTCTATCAGTTCCTAATATGTTACCCATTACTGATGCAGAAAACTCTAATGTAGAAAATATTGACAATACAACATCTCAAATAAATAATGATGGTACTGAAATGTATTATAAATTAAATGAAAAACAGAAAGAAATAGTTGATTTTATTTTGAAAATAATTAATATGCAGAATACTATTGATCAAAATATTAATGATAACAATTGTAATTGCGTCTACATAGATGGACCGGGAGGATCTGGTAAAACTTACACTTACATAACTTTGTACTATTTACTTAGAGCTAGAAATAAAAACGTTTGCACCACAGCGTATGCCGGTATTGCAGCCACTTCACTTCTATCTAGAAAAACATCCCATAAAACATTTGGTTTGCCTATTCCATTGTTTTCAGATTCAGCTTCAAATTTCAAACCCAATTCAAAACAAGGTGAGTACTTAAGGAATATTAATGTTATCATATGGGACGAAGCTCCAATGGTACCAAGATATGATTTAGAAGTAGCAGATCGAAGTTTTCGTGATATTATGAATAATGATTCCTTATTCGGTGGCAAAATCATGATTTTGGGTGGTGACTTTCGACAATTACTTCCAGTTATGAAAAATGCAACGCGAAGCGAATCAGTAAGTTTATCAATTAAATTTAGTCCCTTATGGCAATATTTTAAAATATTTTCACTCACACAAAATATGCGTGCATTACTAAGCGAAATTCAATTTGCAAAATTTTTATTAAATGTAGGAGATGGAATTTTAAATGATTCTACGGACAATTTATGTCTTCCTCACGAATGTCATACATCAACATCTGATACTATCGTTAATGATATATATAGTCCATTAGTGAGAGACAATAAATTAAATGAGTTATCACGGTTTGCTATTTTAGCTTCTAGAATTGTTGACGTTAACAGAATCAATCGAGAAGTTGTACAATTGTTAGATTCAATAGGTAAAAAACTATATACAAGCATTGAGAGTACAGAAAACTGTGATAATGATGGCATTATCGATGCTATAATACCAGAATTTTCAAATACTCTCAATCCACCGAATTTTCCTCCTCATGAACTTCAGTTACGATTAAACTCCGCGATCATGTTAATTAGAAATCTTACTATTCATGAAGGATTATGTAATGGAACTAGACTACGCATTTTAGAACTAGGTAATAATATTTAAAATGCAAAATATTAAATGGCGATAAAGCTGGAGATATCGTATTCATAAATCGTATCACTTTGTACTGATAAAATACATATTCATTTAAATTCACAAGGCGACAATTTCCAGTAACATTAGCATTTGCCATGACCATTAATAAAGCTCAAGGTCAAACATTCCAGAAAATCGGTATTGAACTTACAAAAGATGTTTTTTCTCATGATCAACTTTATGTTGCATTATCAAGAGTTCGTTCATGGGAGACATTAAAAATATATATAGGAAATCAAAGGAATAGAAACGTTGTAAAAAATGATGCATATCAAGAATTATATCAATAGAATTCTATATGAGAATAAAAAAAAATTAGATGAATTTTTCTTTTCTATTTTATACAGAACATTTCATTTGAAATGATTAGTTAGATTGTTCAAAAAATAGATGGCGTTGCAATGTCCTCATAATATTGACTGACATGAACGAGAGAGCGCGCGAAGCGCGCACATGATGACCCAGTCCTATATAATTCACCTCAAATCGTGCCCATATTTGTCTAGCGTGGCTCCCCCCTTATTCTGCGTCGTCACTCATACGGCATAAATAAATTTATACATAATTTTAAAGTACCCCAGCACAATTAATTTATTTTGGAAGGTGTCCCCAAAACGGAACTCCACCCAAACAAAACAGTAAAAATGATTAAACTGACTAAAAAAATCAGTGAATATACATTGTGTAGTTAGTTTTCTTATTCCCACTGATCCGTTTTTAGAGAGCATAGATCTCATCGATAATAATTGAAAAAATTTTTAATACTTATTTATGAACTGAAATATTGAATAAGAACTATTATTATTTGGTTGAAACCTTATTTCAATTGTTGGATTAATAATCAAACCCTTTATTAACATAAAGTACGGAAGACAATTTTAATTCATCATCGTACGGGGGTATGGAAGCCAGCACTCAACATCTTTGAAGTCAAGCAACATACTTGGATGGGTGACCGCTTGAGAATACACACCAAAAAAAAAACGAGTGTGCTTATGACCACACAACTGAAGTAAAACTTCTTTCCCTCCATCTGTATGTATATACATATATACATATATGTGAGTGTACAATGTATGCAAGTACGTACATATACATATATTAATTTTCTACAAATATTTAAGTATATTTTATGTTTTTATTGGTAGATTAATATATTTGAATAGATCTTTTATTTTTATTTATCATTTCCATTATTGGATACATCAGTAATTACTGTGGTTAATTGTAAAACCGAGACAATAGGCTTATAGTATGAAAAAAAAATTAATATACGTTGGAATTAAAATTAGACAGATATCTAGAAGAAAACGGCATCGATTGTTGTTTCGTGTCTTGTAGTTGGCTGATTACGGTTATTATTTATTCGTAGTTCTAATTTTTCTCGTAGAAAGTTTACCAAGAGTTGTCTATCTTATGATGCGAAATTGATATTGAAATCTCCTGTTACAATTGGTGGCAACACATGAGGACATAAACTTAAAAATGAATTTACAATTTTATACATTTCAAACGTAAAATATTGAATGTATTGTACAAAATATTAATTCATAAAATTATTCAAAACGCGATAGAATTACAAATAATAGCCAATGAATCAGCGTTCGCGTAAAGCTAGTGAACTCACAAACGAACTACTGACTGGAATATATACGTATTTCATTTACTTGCTATGAGAGAAAGAGAGAAAGAAAATGTGTGAACGCATTGCTCCCTTTTGCTCCTACACTGTGATACAGACAATAGGTCTGCAGTGTGCTAAGATATACGGAACGTATTTGGCTATGAGAGGAGAAGAGAAAGAAAATGTGCGCGCGCACTGCTGTCTCTTGCTTATATCCCCCACCCAATTTTCGTTCGCCTCGCTTGATCACACTTTTCGCTTACGTCACGCACTCGCCAGCTTACTTCCCAAGTCAAGCGTGCGTAAAGAAGTTTCACTTAAAAAAAAAAAATATAACGTGGCAGTGAATGTATACTTTTCATAATCATTCTGCTATTGACCTGAACAACCTGAAAATAATTTTTATTTTTAACCTGAATTGATGCTGAACATCCTGCTTTCTTAGTTTTCAATTGATGAAGATTTCAACCTGAAATGATACTGCTACTATTAAATCGGGAAATTTGTAGGGGTTTCAGGTTCAATTCAGGATTATATATTATATAGAATATAATTTATAAATAATCCTGAAATCATTCTGATAAACCTGCTAACTGTCAGGTTTTTCAGTTTAAATTCAGGCTCATTATTTCGCCTCGGGATGCTATTTTTCCTTGTAGCCAGTTCTAACATAAGCGTTCTAATCAGACTTACGTACGTCTGTTTTTTTCCTGAGCCAGATTGCTATTTATCAAGAGTAACCCTATACACAAAATTTCGCATTTCTCTCTTCCCCGCGATCTTATCTTCTTCATTTATTCAACAGTTATGAAAATGAGCAAATTATGCTTACATACGCTATATAAATCATGAGCTTTCATTTGCTGCATAGATAATAATTATTCATTAGTTCATGAAAAAGATATTCGACTTCTAAGATTAAAAATTGTAAGTTTTCTCAAGAACATTCAGCCATTGTTCTTCCATGGGTAAAAATTGGACATTTCGCGTTTTCTCAAGTTGGCACTCACTGACTACAATCTGTAATACATATTCACATAATATCTAGCCTTTAATAGTGAGTATACTGTTAAAATTCAATCAATCATCAATAATTACGTATGCTCAATAGATTAAAGTTCGTAAATGATTATTTTCCATATTTCTGAAGATGCATGTGATAAAGTTGTACAGTTTATTTTTCTGTTAGGCAGATTATATAAGAATTTACTATAGTTCAGTATGAGAAGTAAAGATGTGAAATTGTCAGCATTAGAGATTCTGTTTAGAACGGTACATTCGCCTCCATACACTCGGAAGCATTTATGCCTGGTTTGTACCGTATGAGCAATTATCGCTAATGGAAATGTTTTTTAGTCATATCGAGTTCCCAATCTCCATTCTTGATGTTTAGGGTGAATTGAAAAAATGATATAATTCGCAATTATCCCCCGAATATGATGTTTTAGGGTGTAAAGGAATTTTTGTCACTTTTAGAAAAGTATAAAGGTCCGTTACGAATAACAATAATCTCGAAAAATTCATTAAAAAAAAGGAATTAGTTATTTATTATAAAAATTTTTGCTGATTATTGTTAATTATAAAAACGTTTGTACCGTCCTAATAATAAAAAAAAATTATTTTACGTCCTGAAACACAATATTTAAAATATAATCATGAATTTTATAATTTTTTAGATTCAGCCTAAACTTCAAAAATATCAGATTGGAAACTCAATATGAATAAAAGATATTTTCACCGTCGAAAATTACTCATAAGATACAAACCAGGCATTAATGCTCCCGATTGTACATCTAAGTTTTTATTTTTAATAAGCGATCTGCTGCCAAAGTTTATTAATAAATATTATTATATTGTTATAAATTTGTATCATTATTATTAATGGTCGAATATCCTTTATTCCCATACACAAAATGCAGAAAATATTTGAAAGATTCAAATGAAAGGTATCGCTGAAAAAAATTGTAACAGTAAGTTTATTGATTTGAATGAGTTATCACAATGGAATTTGTTATGAATTTATGCAACACATCCGATTTCTTTCGATGGGAAATTTTTCATTTGACTAAAAAAAAGCGACGATCAGCGTGGAATAAAGATAAACAAACTTGTTCTGTTTATAACCATTGAATTCGTTATGAACAATTGCAAACGGGATCTATGCAATGTATTTCGGTAATTCAAACGGAAAATTTTTTCTTTTGCAAAAAATACTTACTCACATAGCATAAATGGAAACGAACTTTTCGCTCATAACACCAAAATTGGTTGCAAACAATTAGTAAAGAAGATCTATGCTACTAATTAAATTTTTTTCAACGTCAAATTTTTTCTTTTACGAAAAAAGAGGTACTTACCAACGTGAGTTAGAAATAAACAAACTTTTTTTGTATATTATAATTGAAAACGAGATTTATGTAATCGATTCGAGTTCTTTCGACATGAAATTTTTGCTTTTGCTTCAGAAAAAGTTACTAACCACATAACATGAATAGAAACAAACTTCGTTTACAATAATTGAATTTGATATATGAACTTTAAAACAGGAGTGACGCATTGAATAAGAGTTCAACAACCCAGGGTTCTGTGATCTCTATAACCGAGATAGTGGAACGTTGGCTGAGTACCGACCGGGTGCGTCTCCAGGTGGTGGATAGAAGCATTGTCCGGGTAGTACCGAATAAAAGCCTCGAAGGCCACAAGGTGTACCGAGTGCGTACATGAGGGAAGCCGCTGGCAAGTGCAGTTTGGGTGCGTACGCACTTTAAGTGGCACCGTGGACCAACTCCGGAAGTCGAGGTGTAAGCCATCGTGCTGAAGACCGAATCACACTGGGACACTGTTGCAAACAATGCCCTTGGGGTACCAGGCGACCTCCTATTGTAGCTATCCTTACCTGTGCAAGAGGCTTTGCACAGGTGGACCTTTACTTCCTCAATCCTCGTGGGACTCGAATACATGACTTTGGCACCATTCGCAGTAGTGGGGGTCCTGTTTTTTCTTACGAAGAGACAGGAGTTGGTGAAGCCGAGGCAGGAGGGACCGACAGGGTCGGCGAGGCGCAAACCTGATTTCCCAAAACGCCCCAAGGAGCACAGGCTTCGTGGGGCAAAGAAGAGAAAGAGGCAGGAGGCCAAGCGGTTGGACCTGGAAAAATCTAGGGTGGACGCAGCCTGAGCGGAGGCTGAGCCAACGTTGAGGAAGCCGGGGACCCCTGCGGTTCCCGCTGGAATCTCCGAAGGTGAGGCAACTCCCAGTGGAACCGGAATGACCCCTAGAGTTGATACCGGGGCTACCAGCTCTAACAGGTCGGGAACCTCTACCGGCGCCATGGGTAACACCAAACGGCAAAAGTCGGAGGACTCCCCCCCCCACTCTAAATGTTGAGCGGAGAAGGCTCGCATAGCACCTGGGCTTAGCAGCGTCGCAGTTGCGGTTGTAGCGGGTAAGAAAGTGGCCATCACGCCGGACCTTTACCCTTCTGTGAACCTCAGCAAGCAGCAGGGGGAACTGGTGCTGGGGGGACTTCTTCGGGCCCTGGACAGCGCTATCAAAAATGGCAATTTTCTGGAATTAGAGGGCCACATTCTCGACAGAGGGCTCCTGTGGATCAACTGACCTGATGAACGAGCAACCACTTAGCTCAAGGAGACGGTTCCCTTCATCAAGGTCTTGGAAGGAGTAAACCTCGAGGTTCTCAAGAGGCAGAAAGTTCCAAGGGTCACCGCTCGCCCATCTGTGCAGGGATGATACCTTCCTCATGCTCCCGCATCCTGCATCCTATCCTCAGCACGTAATATCGAATAGCGCCGAAATCTCTATGATATCGGGGCAGGTGAAGATCTTGTAGATCAACTTGCATCACTGCTACACGGCTGCGGCACTACATTGTCATGACCTAGCGGTGAAGAATACAGATCTCTCCCTGATACAAGAACCTTATTGTAAAGAGGGAGAGGTTTTAAAGGGGGACGCCAAGGCTGGATCATAAGCTTTGAAGGCAACAGGGACCCTAGGGCAAGCGTTTTCATGAGACGAGAACTCAACCCTGTGGGGCTCAGCCAATATTGCACGAGGGATCTAACGGCAGTACAGGTGATGGTGGAGCTGGGAAGGGAGCCGATCAGAGTCGTTATTGGCTCGGCATACCTTCCTTACGACTCTGTCAAATCACCACCCACTGAGGAGGTCAAACGACTCGTGGGGTGCTGTCGGCAGACGGGCTGCAAGCTCATACTGGAATGTAATGCAAACGCAATTCATACGCTATGGGGCAGCAGTGACATTAATGCGAGAGGGGCCAGTCTACTGGAATACCGCACTCAGCATGGCTTCGAAGTCCTAAACAGAGGTAGCGACTTACGTTTGTTACCTCGAACAGGCAAGAGGTCATCGACATAACCGTCACCACGGCGAAAATCTGTGATTTAGTCAGTAACTGGAAAGTGGACGAGAAAGAGACTTTTTCGGACCACAGGCGTATCAACTTTACTCTGGCAAGGGAAGTAAACAGCGTGGAACCGCGAATCCAAAGAGACCCTCAGAGCGCTGACTGGCTTATTTTCCGACAGGAGCTGGAAAGGTTCTTGGGGGGATCGGAGGGGCGCGTAGGATCACCGGCTAGCCTTGATGAGGCAGTGTTGGACCTACAGGAAACCATTGTAGGGGCCTACAGCTGCGCGTGTCCAGCCAAAGTAAGCCATGAAGGTAGAAGTGTCCCCTGGTGGAGCGGTGAGCTGGAACATATGATCGGGTTAAATGGGCGGTCGGCACCTTTGGTCGCTACAAAAGTCCGGGCACAGATGGAGTTTATCCAGTACCGTTGTTGATGGGCGGGGAGTGATTATGGCTTCAACTGGTACAAATCTATCAATCTTACCTCGCCATGTGTCACATTCTTATGGCGTGGCGCAGGGTCAAGGTGATATTTATACCTAACGTAGGGAAGCATCGCTACGACGAAGCTAAGGCATACAGGCCCGTTAGCTTGACCTCCTTTGTCCTCAAGACATTGTAGAGGCTGGTGGACTGTTGCGTTAAGGAGAGCGAGCTGTGCAACAGGCCCTTATGTTCAGCGCATCACGCCTACCAAAGTGGCGAGTTTGTAGAGACTGCCCTCCACGACCCTGTAAGATGCCTGGAGAGAGTCCTGGAGACGGGGAGGTCGGCTCTTAGCGTTTTTTCAGACATAGAGGGGGCGTTTGACAACACTCCCTTTGAAACTATGGGCGAAGCAGTTCAGAACTTCGGAGCAGAATATACATTTGCGGGATGGATCATAAACTTGCTCGCCAATAGAACGGCCATTGCCGAATTAGGAGGTACGGAGGTTTAGGCTGCAGTAGCCAGGGGCTACCCACAGGGTGGAGTTATATCTCGCCTGTTGTGGACCTTGGTGGTGGACGAACTCCTCACGAACCTGAAGAAAGCCGGCTTTAGCGTGCAGGGATACGCTGACGACGTGGCTATTACGGTCACAGGCGATGATCTAGGAAGTCTGTCTCTCAGGATGCAGACGGCCCTCAACATTGTCGAAAGATGGTGCTAGGCCTGGGGGCTAAGGGTCAATCCTAGCAGAACCGAACTGGTCTTATTTCTAAGAGGCAGGAGGACTGATTTCAGTTCTCCATTCATCTTCAGTAAACGGCTGAGTTGTTCGGAAACGACACGCTACCTCGGAGTGACCTTGGACAGGAAGCTCTGCTAGAAAGCGCACGTTGACAAACAGGTAAAGAAGGCTACGGCTACCTTCGGGACCTGCAGAAGAATGTTCAGCGCTACATGGGGTTGTAAGCCGAAAATTTTAAAATGGCTTTATACGGCCATTGTCATTTCTCAACTTACCTACGCCTCGATAGTATGGTGGACCTCCGTCCGGAGGAACGTTTGCAATTCAATAAGGTCTATAGAGCGGTGCTGCTCGGTTTAACGGGAGCGTTAAGGACGACCCCAACCCTGAGCTGTCTACTGAGCATATCTCCGCCGGAAGTTACGGTGGAGGCGTTAGCGAAAGGGATGGCCATTCGCTTTAAAAGCTATAGACAGTGGATAAGCGTTCGGGCAGGGCATGCGGCGATACTGGCCTTGGGTCTTAATAGCAATAGGATCAACCGCTGCCCCAGGAAGCTAGAGTTCTCGCCCAGGTACGAGATTCTATTCCCGGACAGACAGACCTGGATGGAGGACGGCGAGAAATTTCTTACTCCTAAGGGGCCTGTCTAGTACGTGGATGGAGCAAAGACCAAAGGGCAAGGAGCCGGTACCGGGATATGGTGCAGTGAACCAGGGGTGAAGTTCACGCAATCCTGGTATCTGCAATGCTTATTGTCAGAAAGAAATACAATGGGCTGCATATCTACATTTGCAGTGAAAGTTATGCGGCCTTAACGGCCCTCTCGCGGGTGGCTACCTGCTCAAAGCTCATGTACAACTGCAGATGGGTACTTCATCAAGCGGCATGCCGGAACAAAATAAAGTTGCTTAAAATACTGGGTCACCGGGGTATACGCGGCAACACCAAAGCTGATAGGCTGGCCCAGATAGGATGCTGAAAAAGATACAAAAGAAATGAAGAATTGCTATATGATTTACAAAAAAAATATTTATTTATAACAAAATATAAAAATTTATCTATAAAAATACAAAATTGTAACATTTATTAATAAAAAAATTACAAATTAATTGCTTTTTATTCTTGATACCCTCACGGAAGAGTATCTGTTGAATCGTAGATCAATTGACGTTTATCGGCATTTTAACTTAAAGCTAATTTCTGTTGTACAATGGTTTGAACATCATGTTTTATGCTTCTTATTGAATACTGCTTTTTAACGATATTTACATGATCATTCAAACGACGTTTGAAATCATCAAACGTGATAGTTTGCAATGTTGACTTTTTTATTCCTTTAGCTTTCTTCTTTTCGTTCTTATCTTCTTCATCGTCTTCTCTTTCTTTATCTTCGTTCTTATTATCTAAAAGTTTAAAAGAATATAGCTTAGCACGAAACCCAACAAATTCTGTAATGATTTCTTCATTGTTCTCGTCTTTCATCAGACCAAGGACTTTCTCGTTCATTAAAGGAATTCCGTAGATGTTGTTAGGTGGATAGTAGGATGTGTCGAATTTGCGAATATTACGTTTAATGATTTCATGTATATCAGGTACTGTGAAATGATATATGAGACTATCGGTGTCAGTATACAGAAGTTTGGAAGCATTATTTAAAAAATTTTCCTCAACATAATTGTTATGGAAATTATTGGACATCTTTGTACTTTCTTACATTTTTCATAGTCTTACCAAATACAGCATTGTTCATGAGTTTATAAAAATTCTTTTTAAAATCATTCCTTGCATATTTACGACATTCTGTGTTTTTATCTATATACGGTTTAAGCCATTCAGACTGTTTAAATTCTAATACTCGATGAATTACATATCTGGTTGTTGGATAAAGAGTAGTATTCAATTTAGATTGTTTGCGGTTCGGTGGAATGAAATGCTCTGGGCACAAGGGCATATCTTTGTGGAGATCATGAAGTTCTTTCGGATACTCCAAATCAACTTCAACAATATATCCAATATCATCATCACCACCGAAAACATCTTCAACAGTGATTTGCTCTTGCACCTATGCGAAGGAACTCTTGGGTAATGGCATGCTCATTGCATCACCATGTAAATTATTTTCATCAAACTACCTGAGATATGATTCTTCCTTGCTTTGATTATAATCATTTCCCATGTATCGATTATTAGCTGCAACAAAACGATTTGAGCATTGATATACGCCGCCTTGGATGCCTTTCTTAATGAATAATACCGTTTCTGGATCTGTCAAAAGCTCGAGCTTAACGTTTGTGAGTTTCAACATTGCGTCAAAAGCCAGCCCCGGAGCAGTGTCGTAATGGAGAGGATCTAAATCGTATGTTTTTTTGGAGCTATGTTGGAAATTCTCAAAGATATCGGTGAGTAGAAGTACATCTGTTTTGAGGTATAAATCGGAGTATTTACCGAGTGTTTTGATCGAAAATCTATCCTAAACTTTCAGAGCATGATTATAGTCTTTATTAGACACATTTTCATCATTAAGTTTGATATGAAATTGCTCTTTTGCTGGTAAATGTTCATCATCTAACTTTTTCATTGAATTGATATATTTATATGGGAATACGCCTTTTCTTGTAACCAACTCGAATTGGTCAGGATCTGGATAATAAGATTTTGTAATTTGTTTATCATTATTGTCGAGATATAAAGCTAATTTTTCAACACTAGAGGCCATGAATCTAAATGAATCGATAAATCTTAGGAGAACTTTTGTACTATCAACTGATTTTCTGAATGAAATGTAACGTTCTTTTTTAATGGGTAATGAAGTCATTGGTCCTTTAAATGCTGTAGCTAGAGATTTGTTGATAAAGTGAGAATGGTAACCGGATGAATTATAAAAAATGACTGGAATTATGTGAGATTGCTGATAATTTAAATTGCAAGAGTTATGGGCTGGACCTCGATATTTGCCCGTGAAATGAAAATGATCATAGCGTTTATCATTGAGAAAATAAATTTTTTTCCCGCATGTATGGCAGATATTTGAATGATGGCGCTTTCTTTTTTCATTATTCAGTGATGTCATTGGGAGAGAGCGTTCGAAATAACTATCTACTGCAGTTGCAATATTTTTTAACTCTTCCATGAACCATTGAATACATGTGGATGATCGATTTTATTTAAACCGTGATAAATTATTATCATACGTACAATAAAGATAAAAAGCTACACTGTGTGAGACATGTTTTTGCGACTCATGTTCTTGCGGCTCTAAAGTACACTAAAGATCGGCATATACTGCAAGGCTACGGGCTCTTTACATTTAAAATTCCTAAAACTAATAATGTGATCTTTTGTTCTCTATGGAAACTCCATTTGAACTTTGTTCATTTCAAAACAATCAAGTTTGTGATTTTCCTATGAATTTTGCAATTTAAAGTGATCCAAACATCGATTGCGTAGTGATGATATATATTTAGTTTGGTTCATCTGACGTCCTACAAGGGGTAAGAGATTTCTGATTGAAGCAAAGTGGAAAATGGGATGGAAATTTTCATCATCCATCTCAGCATCGACAGCAAGAAGATGAATGGTTGGTATGTCTGATTCAAAATTATTGCTCAAATATACAGGTATTATTACACTTTTTTCGGATACTTTATCGATAAAATTAGACTCAATACCGTACATGTTGATGGCTAAATTATTCATAGATTCGAACCATGGAATGTCTTTTAATGCAATAGGAAATCGTATACCTCTATACTTCAATTCTTTGTTGATACACTTGTATGAAGTTGTTCTTCCGGGCAATGGTTCAATTACGTTCTCATCGAACCAGTCCTTGAACTCTGTACTCGGTAGAATCTCGACACTTTCTGTTTGGAAAGATTTCACTTCCACAATTGTCTGGTCTTTTTTTACATTTGCAAATTTACACAACAGGGTTGTAGTCACTTTCGAGTTCCTTTCTCGTTGACGTATTTTTTTAATGTTCTCAATCATTCAAACTTTTGCATCACTCAAAAATGTTTGGATGTCCGTATGTCTTAGATTTAATACACATGCTTCTTAGCTATCAATAGAGGCGTGATATTTGATGAGTCCATTTCACATTATGAAGTGCATGCTCATCAGCCATACGCTCCTGCAACATTCAACAACAATGATGAAATGCGCATCTCAGTCCAACATCAAGATTTGCGTTTACTTCCGAGTAAAAGTTCTCTACACATCACTGGAAAATTTGCCACGCTTAATGGCCAGCCCGTCGCAGCTTCATCAAAACTTGGAAATATAGCTATATGCTATGTATTTAAAGAAATTTGATATGAACTCAATTGCGTAGAAATTGATCGCAACAAAAATGTCGACCTCACAAGTCTCATCAAAGGCAACTTATCTTTTCAACCTGGACAGGAAAATTCTTTGTATAATGCCGGCTGGTTGGATGATGAACTGTTGTACGATGATGAGGGAAATTTTGACATTTTTATTCCATTGAAGATGTTATTGGGATTCGCTGAAGATTATCAGCGAATTTTTGTCAATGCAAAACATGAATTAGTATTGACACGTGCAAATACAGATCTAAATGCTATGATACGAGCTCGAGCTAATGCAAATGAAAAAATTTTCCTGATAAAAATTGAATGGACAATTCCTTACATCACGGTCTCAGATATTAAAAAAGTAAATTTATTGAATTTTATTGCAAAAGATCCGGCAATAACACTGAGTTTTAGATCATAGGAATTGTATAAATATTCATCACTTCCAAGGACAACAAAACATGTGTGGTTTGTAAAGACATCAACACAACTCGAAAAACCTAGATATGTTATACTTGCATTCCAAACGGCACGTAAAAATGACGCTACAAAAGATGCGAGTAAATTTGATCACTGCAATTTGAGAGATGTTAAATTATTTCCCAATTCACAGTCTTATCCATACGACAACATGAATCTCAACATAACTCACAATCAGTATGCACTGTTATATGACATGTACAGAGATTTTCAAGTATCATACTATGGCAGAGAAGCTGAGCCATTGCTCTCGAGAAAGCAATTTTTGGATACATCACCTTTAATTGTAATTAATTGTTCAAAGCAAAACGAATCTCTGAAATCTGGACCTGTTGATGTTTGACTGAAATTTGAATCAACAAAACAATTTCCTGCTGATACATCAGCTTATTGTCTAATTATTCATGATCGCATCATAGAATATAAGCCATTAAGTGGACGAGTACGAAAATTGATGTAAGTTCAACATCTAGAGGAAGAAGCTGCTGGAGCGATTTTTAAAAAACTTAATTCTAAATTAATTAATGTAATCGAAAAATATAATAAACGTTTTTTTACATAAATTTTTATTAACTTCCCATTAAGAAGTTATTGAAATTGGGTCGATTGGTGCAATGTGAATTTTCATCATATCTCGACGTTTCAAGATATATGCAAGCATACTGACGAACTTTTAAAATGATGTGTATGTACGTACGTATGTCAGCATTTTTTTGTTTTTGATATCTCAAGAATGGATTGATAGAATGACTTCAACCAAAATTTATTGGAAAGATATTGTTATAAAGAAGATCTGAAAGAAGTTTTTTTTTCATAACGGAAGAAGAGCCGTTTTTTTTTATTACAAAAAAACTACTAATGAATAAATGGAAAGATTGACTATTTAAAATACTTTTAAGCAAAACAATAACGATTTCATTTCAAAATTAACTCGATATTGACTGAACATTATTGTTTACAACTAAATATGATTTCCAACAATCACGCATTGTTTATAACAATATGAATTCGTTATAAACATTTGAAAATTGTATTTATCGAATGACTAATCTATCACATGAATTTGGATGTTTCTAACAAAATAATATGATTTATGACGAGATATGAGTTTCAATAATTACAGATTGTTTATAACAATACAAATTTTTTATAATAATGGGAAGATCGTCGTGTACAAGACAAAGTGTGCTTAGACCATATCATCTGACGGATAATGGTCTTCGCATCGTAAATAAATAATAAATCTTTTATCTTTTTGTAGTCATGTTGGTAATTTTGATCAAATTTTGCTAATTTCAGAATTATCGAATTGTAGCATAAAATTTTCATCGAGATAAGCAATGTAAATTGGCGACATTTTCCGTAAACTCTGGAGTTGATGGAACAGCTGTAATGATTTCTTTTCTGATGAACTCCAATGACACTTGAACCACTCTTTTATGCGTCGTACATTTCTATGTGTACATCCAAATTTTTTTTTTTTTAATTCTCTATTCCCCAGATAATTTATGTATTTTACTTTAGCCACATCAATTATAGGTTTATTGACAGAATCACTCAACCACTCTACTCTTTTTGCCCCCCAACACATAAGTGTAAGTTGCATGTTGTAAAAGTCCAGTTAATACGACTTCAAGGTATTCGTTCTCATTGTTGCCAGAATCCCAAGGTATAGAATGGCTTTGCCCCCAAAAAACCTTACTCGGAAATAGAATTACTTTATTATAACTGTCGAAAGGGGATTTAAATGTAAGTAAGTTATCAAATGTTGGATCATTCGATGATAGTATTGCAATTTCTTTTGCTATAAACTGCTTATCATGCGTATAGAATCCTTGTACATCTACAAACACTCTTATTTTGCACACTTTAGAATAGCACGAATGAAGATAACAAAAGAACTTATAGGACTGAAAAAAAATATTTTAGGCCTCGACTTTTATATCATAAATCCCCACTCCAAGAGCATGCGCGAACAAGTTTAAACTTGTTTATGACATCATCGAACTATGCAGTTACAAGTCTGAATTTGTTTATGACGTCATCAGACTACGCAGTTACAAGTCTAAACTTGCTTATGACATCACACGATTCACAAAAAAAATTTCATATTAATTGGGAGATATTTCAGATTAAATATAAGATATTAAATGTGAAACATTTCACATTAAATGTGTGATATATCTTTTCCCAACATCGATGATTTCTAGGATGTGTAATTTTCGAAGATTACCTCATGATGGTTAGACACGTTTGTGACGCAGAGCAGGAAAAATTATCGAACAGTTATTAATTTTACATAATTTATTTAGACATTTTTCATATATTCAGTACTATTAATCAATTGTAGTAAATTTGAATTTATTATATTCACCACCGAGAAATTTAAGGAATAGCTGGCCTGTCGTGGCTAATTCATTTAGATGATCTCTAGAATTATCTCGTTGATACACTCTAGCGATGCGTGAGGGCAGTAAAACGTTCACATTGTCTCCATCCGTTTCTTCCAATAGTCCAAGAATAGCATATCCATACTTTTTGGTTTCGACAAGTCTCAATTCATTGACTTTGTAGGTTGTATCGAGAGAGAGAGAGAGATCCTTCATTTCGATAGCAGGTATAAAATCATTCAGAGTAGCAGATCAGTTCACTTGTGATAGACCCATTTTTTCTATATTCAAGAGAAATTTTAGTTATATTACACACGATCTACTTAAGACTCACCTTTGTGACAGCGTCTTCACTAGCTTACTGAGCACAGATGTATTTTTTGGACTGATGGAATTTATTTTCAGTCCCGACTTTTATATCATAAATCCCCACTCTAGGAGCATGCGCAAAACAAGTTGAAACTTGTTCATGACGTCATTAGTGACCGAAGATGATGCAATAAAACCGGATTGTGTCATCATTACACAGTCTTAACTTGTCTATGACGTTCATGAAGTCAGTAAAATAGGGAGACATTTTAAAAAAAAAAAAATTCTACACAAAAGTATGAAAATCCTACAAATATCGACTGCCAGTAATTCGGTCGGTAAAACAGAGGGGAGAAATCCTGCAATTATCGGCTATAAGTAAAACAGAACTGCAGACTGCCAGTAATTTGGCGGTTACCTCGGTCAGTAAAACAGAGCAGCCAGCAGTCGGTAATTCAGCACGGACTCAAACCAATTTAGCACGGACACAAACCTTAATTCGTTTCATCAGGGGCAGGGGGGGCATGACTATTATTTCTACTGCCTTTCTTTTGTTCATAAGAATCGTTGTAAAGAAGCGGAAATTTAATCTCACCGTGGAATTTAAATTTTTTCTGTCCATTATCAAAACTTACGAATTTTTTACTTTCATTTCTTTACTATCACCTAGCAATGCGTATCTAGAATTGGCTCATTCTAACTACAAACTCACTATTTCAATTCTTTTTGATTAATCTAATATTATGTAACTCTATTATGCACTTTACGCGAGCGAAGCCGTAAAAATCAACTAGCTATATGATATAATTATATTCTATAAAAATGAGCTCTATTCAATAAATTTAAGTTTTTTCAACGGAAAATTATTTTCCTTACTGAAAATAGTTACCAGCTATGTTACATAAATACAAACGTTTTTGTTTTGTTGATAACCATTTAATTCGTTATAAATAATTGTCAACGGGATCAATGCAATGAATTTGAGTTCTTTCAACGAGAAATTGTTTCTTCCACTAAACAAAGTTACCAATCCTGTAACATAAATAGAAACGGACTTTTCCTGTTTATAACAAGTAAATTTATTATAAATAATCAAAAATTGAGTTTTACGATAAAATTTTGATTTTTTTTGTCATATAACCTTCAGTCAGATAGAAATATGTTTTAAATAATTCAACTTGTACTCAAAAAAATGCCATCTTCTTGGACGAAGTCATGGCTTTATGCCAGTATATTTTCAAAAAACGTTTAATGGTATAAGTGTTTATGGACATATGAGCATTATTCAACTCTCTGCACGTTACGTGCTAAACACACATTTATTGTAGTTCTATCTAATAGGTAAAATTTATGATGATTATCGTCGATGTTTAACACTTCTCGAAGTAACAATCGAAAAATAATAAGATAAATTATACATTTCTTACTTAAATCACAGATACATGACCTAAGATTTGGCCCTATTTTCGTAATGTTTTTTATTGATCAAAAATTTCCGGACATGATTCTCAAAAATGAAGCCAAGTTTTATGTCATTTTTTTTCAACTAATTTTTTATATAAAGTAAACATTAATTGCAAGAAAAAATTTATCGTGAATTTTCATCGAAAATATTATTCTTAAAATTATTCAACGAAAATTCGAAAAACGACTTTTTTAAACTATTCATTAATAGAAAAAAAAAGATGACTCCGTTTTATAGATGGCATGGCATTCCATTCGATTTCAAACTTTCCTAGCGTTTCAAAATTTTTCAAATAATTATTCACCAATAGGATTTCGTTATTTGCAGAGTCATTTGGGATGTGTACATAGCGCGATGTTTTACTGACATCCGAAGATGGCAGTTTTGGAAAGATTTTTTAATATTCAATTTCTTTACAAAAATCTTGACGTCCGTCTATTCCAAAAAAACGTCTGATACATATGTACATGATAAACTTGGACCGTTATATAAAATGGTTCAAAACATAAATACACTGGCTGTAAATAATTTATTGATATGGTGGGACGTGTTATAGATAATACGTTCAACGTTTCAGTTAATTAACTTTTTCTGCAATACATCGACAACGAGCAACTATTAGAAGCTAACTATTAGCAACTAGACCAAGTCATGAGTATGAGCTAGTAGTGAACAAAATTACAAAAATAATTGAAATCCTACCAAAACTGCTATCTTCGGATGCCAGTAAAACGTTGCGCCATGTACACATCTCAAATGACTCTGCAAATAACCGAATTTTCAGTTCTGAAAAATTGTTTAAAAGAATTTTAGAAGACCAAAAATGTTTAAAATCCAATGGAATGCCATGCTACCTCAGAAATTGTCATTTTTTTTTTTAATTCCGATGGATAGTGTTGAAAAACACTTTTTCAAATTTCTCCGAATCATTGAAAAGCTATTTTGTGGATGAAAGTTTACGATCAATTTTTTTTCGAAACAATTTCCACTTAATTTGAAAAAATAGTTGGTTTAAAAGAAATTTCATGAGATTTAGCCCAATTTTCGTAATTTTCTCTATTGATCGAATATTTCTGGACTCGATTCTCAAAAATTGGGGCAAGTCTCATGAAATTGCTTATAAACCAACTATTTTTTCAGAATGAGTGAGAATTGTTTCGAAAAAAAAATTATTGTGATGTCTAGCGTGCTCTTAAAGATGAAGAGGTTACGATTCCAATGTTGGAATCACTTAAAGATTTATTCATTCCTAAGGAATTAACTACGGCTGCTAAAGGTAAACAAATGATGTTACATGATAGTGGAGGGAACCGATCTCGGTTTTTAGTTTCTACGGCCGAGCAAAATCTTAATGTATTAGCTGAATGTTAAGAATGGGCTGAAAATGCATCTTTTCATCTGTTCCATTCATATTTAGGCAATCGTATACGATTCATGGCCTTGTGAAAGGTGAACTACTGCCTTTGGTATATCTATTGATGCCTAATAAGAATGAGGACACATATTTAAACGCATTACCTGTGTTAGAGAATTGTTTAACTGATAATAATTTGAAGCGTATGATAGTTGATTTCGAAACAGCCTTTATTAATGCTATGAGATTATGCTTCCCTGATGTAGACATAGCTGGGTGTTTCTTCCACTTTATTCAGTGTGTTTGGAGACAATTGCAGTCTCTTGGACTACGAAGATCATATAATAATGATGTAAGGTTTGCACTGAATGTGCGGATGCTAATGGCTACTGCGATCATTCCTATGCAAGATGTTTCTGGTGCTTTTGAAGAGTTGAATCGGAGTCAATATTATGGAAAAAATGAAATTTTTCTCGAACCTTTGATAAATTATATCGAAAAGACGTGGATGAGGGAATCTTCGCGTAGTGGTAAACGTCGTTTAAAGCCATATTTTCCTGTCCAATTATGGAATTAATATGAGGCTGTGCTTGGTGAATTGATGAGAACGAACAATGGACTTGAAGGTTGGCATAATCCATTCAACGGTAAAGTCCGTGTTAATCATGCTTCAATGCTTAGATACATAACCGTTATTAAAAATATCAGTGCTCTGCAATGGTCTAGGTGCGACCCGAGAGGTCCACACAACCAACTTTCCAGTGGAAAAGATAAGAAAATATCATATGTTTTAATATTTTATATTATTATTAAATACTTATTATTATGATTATTATTTTATGCTACGCCCCCTGCATCCCCGATGAAGTTAAAACTATATAAAATTGAAAAGAATAACAATTATACGATTCATGAAAATTACCTATTTTTCTTCTTCTCAGTTTTTTTATTCGGCACAAAAAACGACTTAACCGATTTTGCTCAAAATTCAATCAGGTCTAAGTTACATAATTATGCATTGAATGAAACTAGCCCTATCTCAATATCATCATTTGTTCCCGAGATACGCGAGGCGAAAATTGAATCCCAACATACATACATGCATACATACATACATACATACATACATACACACATGCATACATACATGTGCACACACGGACATCCTCTTAAAAACCATACCATCTGACTCTAAAGACCTTGAAACGTGGAGATATGTTGAAATTTCCAATTTGCAAAATCGGCCCCATTACAATAACTTCCCACTGGGAAGTTAAAAATGAACAAACTGTCACTGAGATGTTGTTAACACAATTAAATAAGGGATAAGATGTTGCACACAATCATAAAAAGGTTTATACTGATATTGACTATAGGCTTCCAAACATCGTTTCCAATTATTAGAAAAAGGTACAGTTTCTTCATGATGTTGCCTCTATTTTGTCATTGTAATTTAACACGGAAAATTTCAATTTGTTATGACATTATTAAAAATAATAACTGTTGTACGATTAATGTATTGTCGTTTTCTGCTGTTTTTTATGTTAATAATCAAATGTTGTTTTAATATTGAAAACATAATGTTAGTAACAAACGTAGTTAATATGTTCTATTTTGTGATAAATAATAATAATAATGATGATACTTGTTCAATATATCATTATGTGAGTTTTATTTTCACACGTATGATGATGAGTGCAATTTATAAATTCTATAATATTGTGTAATATAAGGATGATGCAGTTAAACTGTCATCGGCTATAATGGCTTCTGGCAGAATTGTCGTAAAGTTAAACTGTCCCGGTTGAACTGTCTGCGGTTTATTTGTTACAGACTCTTACTCGTTTCATGGACCATCAATTGTAAGCTTTCCAGTAATGAAGAATCTAAATGTGGAAAGTAACTCATTCTCGTATCTCTTTGTTGTTTATTATCACTTATGAACTGTATTCGTTACAATGATTCTCGCTGATTTTTAAGAGGCAGTAGAAAGCCGACTTAGTGATAAACTTGTCCTTGTACTTCAAATATTGGCATAAAATCAGTTTCAGTGATTTCTTTTGCCCTGATCGAAGTCATCTGAAAGACTGAATTGTAGTGACGAATGTTATTGAGTAAATGTTTAGACTTTTCATGATTGCCAAACAACAACGATTCCAGAGGTTCAGGAGGCCACTGAAAAGATTCCTAAGGGACTTTGCCTTCGGCGCAATAAAGGCCATCTGATTCTTCTTTCCACTTCACAGCCTCGCAGTATTTGCACACATTGCTTATTGAACCTATGTCTGCTGCGCTAGAATAATTTTCTTGTGGATCGTAATTGAATACGCTCTAATATTTCTCTCGCCACGAAGTATGACGTCTGTTGGTTCTTTCAATTTGATCATTCCTCAAACAATGTTTTCAAGAATTATCAGATTCTAGATTTCGTGTCACTGCATGACAGACACGATCATCTTGTAATAGTTGTTCTCTGGACTCATCTGGTTCTAAATTTCGTATAACTGCATATCGTACACGATCATCTTCTAATCATTCATTCTTGGAAGCATCAGATTCAGTAGCTTATAATTTTTTTTTCCTTTTTGCGTCTTTCGTATTTCTCAAAAGATTAGAATTTTTTGGTATTTTTACGTAGTTTTAAAAATATTTCAATTTTCTCGTATAAAAGGACATAGAAGAACTTGTTCTTCTCAGCCAACATAGATTGTTAACTATCTATGTCAACATCGATTACATCGACCAGATCAATTTATTTTCTGATTATCAAATTTGTATTGAATTCAGCGAATGCATCGGTAGTCATAAATTTGTCAATCGTTTATGCGATTGAATAGTTTTAATTTGCATATGCTTCGTTTTTGTATCGTATTAGATATTTCTTCTTCTTTCATGTGTATACCGAATACACCTAGATAGCTGACCGCAGTCCGGTTATAAAAACGGAAGTACTGGATAATAACTTTATCCTGGGTAAATCGTGAGGATCAGTAGATGAAGACATGAAAGTGCGACTTTTGTATAATTGCAATGTTCAATCTATTTCTGAATACAATTGTGTAGTGAACATCTGTATACAGATGGAAACAAAATATGAATATTTGTAGACAAAAACCAATTAACATTACTGACAAAAGTCATCTATATCTGTACTAATGTATAAATTTCGACTGTCTGTCTGTACGGGGTAATCTTAAAAACAGCTGAACCAATTTCAAAAAAACTTTGCAGATATAAAGAAAAAAAGGTCAGAAGTAACACGAGCTACTTTTTGTAAATGTTGATTATTTATAACAAAGTTCAATTTGTTATATTTTTTTTGAATTTAAATTCCAAAAAAATTCAAATATGGATATGTGATATAACTTTTTGGAGATGTGATTGCATGGAAAAATCACAAGCAAATTTATGTGATATTATCCACTTGTTAAGCAGAATACTTGGCAATGAGTGATGCTTGTCAAGAATGATTATCGTTAGATAAGGCAATAAGATTTGCAATAGAAAAGACACGATTCCCAATTACAATATGGTGTGAGATCGAGTCAGCAGGAGACTGTACTAAGAAAAATGAAAGTCACAAACTTATAATGTTTGATGACAACTTAAAGGAAATAGAAAGAAGCTTACTAGAGAGGAAAAAAAGTGGAACCAGAAGACACATGGCTGTCACATATGGAGACTTTATGAAGCAGTGTGTAGAAGAAAATAGAGTTAGAGTAAAATAGGTGATAACAAAAGAGAACATAGGAGATATAATGACTAAACCACTATCATTAGAGACCCACAAATATCTCAAAGAAAAGATACTAGAGTAAAATTTAAATTAATCACATTTATGTTACAGATGAGTCCTAAGAGTGTCGAAACCGACAAAGGCAGGGAGTATTGAGGATCATACTTTGTCGGCAACGACATCTTTGGGTGTCGTAAGGCAGATAGGGCCCACGACACTAGCTTTCTCTCTCAGCGTGTGGAGTCGTTCACCGTACGATTCCCATTCCTGTGTACAGCTTCGGTGTGACACAACGCGTTCTGACACTCCCAACGTCTTCTTATATATTTCTTATAATATAATTATTGATATTATTTGTATTAATTAAAGAGTTAATTAGAATTTTCAAGACAGATCAATTAGAGTGATCACTGTGTTTATTAATCAATAAAAACTCCGTATTTAGTGAACTAAAATCCAACATAAACTTAAAATACATTTGAATGAATGATTTTTATGTTATCTGCAAGTAAAGATAGAAAAAATAAGATGCTACTTCATCGCCTCAACTACTGCGATGACTATCTGTTATTTACTCATACTCGGCTTAAAAAAATTATTTGAGCACCTAAAGAGTTCTAAAAGGATTTTTAATACGTGCAAGTGTCGAAATTCTCAAACGAAACATTACAAGTATGTTAACATTTTAGATATTCTTGCGTTATTCTACATCTCAAGTGGGTTCTTAAAAGTTACCAGTGGGTTATTGTTAACAGACCTTACAGTGGACAATCATGGAGTTTCCATACTCAAACCCATGAGGTCTAGTAGTAGCTTTCCCACACGTGTAAAAAAATAGCACATTGTTAACCGAGGGAGCAAAGTATGATAATCTGACCTGGTTGTAAAATTGAAACCCGAGCTGAAGGCGAGGGAAGCAAATACCCAGATAAGGATATCTTCTTTTGCTCCCGGGGCCAACATATTACTTTTCATCATACCATCGTCCAAAATTAACATTTGTTGTCTGTTTTGAGGTTAGAAAAGTGATATTCTCGCTCTCGCAGAGAAAGACAATACCCATCTCAGCAGGCGCACAAACGATTTTTCGTTTTTTATGCGAGATAGAATACATCGCTTTGGAACCTGAAAACAGGGAGGAAATTTTGACTCAAAAAAAAAAATTCTTATGGGCTACAATATTTTACAAGTGGTGTGAAATAGGGAGGATCAAGCAATATTTCTTCCTCTGCACCGAAGGAAGTGTGGGTGAAAAATAAATGAATGAAAATAAAAAGTAATATCCGGATGTAATGTGACTATAAATGAGATAATTTCAGCAAAAAATTAATAGCTCACAATTAACTGCCAACAATCGACAATCAAAAGCCATCAAATGGTATTTACGTTATTTCCTCTGATCCTAAGAAGTAAATCGGAGACAAATGCCAGCTTGAAATACATAGCGAGAAAAATGACTTCAGAGTGAGCAAGACCTATGCTTAAAAAGAAGGTCCTGTAAGACTGTCGTTAACTGTAAGGCTGACTTTGCCTTAAAAATTTATTATTTCCGGAATTGTCATCGACACGATTCAAAAAGTTAGGCAATTAAACTTCAAGAACACAAAAACACTCAGTTCAATAGTTTCTGGAGAACTAATGAGTAGGTAATATTAATTGTAAACACAAAATCAAGTACGATTAATTATATTCTAATCGTCTATGTGAGCAGGCAGAGACACCACAGGATCATCAAAATAAACTTTTATGGTTTAAATTTCTTTTAAAGTTAATTTTATTAATTGGACAACTTATAAGTAGTTATTGTTAATTGTAAACACCTCATAAACTGCAATCAATTAATATTATAATTAGAATCCAATAAACTTTATTTTTACTATTACTTCACAACTAATCATTACTTTATTTCAATTTCCAGCTAAACTCCATATAAGCCGGCAGTAACACCGAAAGACTTAAAAAATGAATTCTAAGTTTTAAAAATTTTTTTAGAGACATCTTATGATTTGGGAAACTTATAAGTAGTTAATATCAATTATAAACGTTTCATTTATTTCCATCGTAATTGATATTCAACGAATCTTATTTCAATTCATGGTAAGAGTTTATTGCAAGCAGGCAGATATATCATAAGATTTTTAAAATGAATTTCTTAGTTTTAAGAATTTCTGTAGATTCAATGTTATCAATCATAGCAGTAATAAGTAGTTAACATTAATTATAAAACGGTTATGTAGCATTATTTATTATTATTATCTACATGTTTCAAGTTCAATTGTAATTTATGATAAAATGCTAGTGCGTACAGACTGAAATGCTAGTGGATCTGCTGCAACAATCATAACTTTCAAAAGTAGATAGTAGGATAAGCATTCAATTAATTGTTGAAGAATACGCGTGTTCTCAAAATGTCTGACTACTACTTGTGTTATCACTAATCACATTGTTAGTTTAACAGTCAATAATTTTAATTTTCCTCGTTATTTTATTTGATACTTTTCATATGTTTACTTAACTACATTTTGAGTACAATGCAATCTTCAAAAGTAAATTGAAATTAGAATAATTTTCAATTAGTTTCCATCGAATGAATTTATATAAATACTTTTCACATCAATAATAACAAAATAAAAAATGATTCTATCATTATTTATACAGAACTTTATACATTCTTCCAGCAAGTTAGTCGTTTTTCCCAATTCTCTAATTCACTGTTTTTCTACCTCCATCTTTTCTTGATGGATGAGCAACGCAATATCATCTGTACTTTTTCTTTTGTTCTCTGAAACAATTAAAATAAAAAAAAAACAATTTGTTTCTATTTAATATTTATTGTCAGTACATACTTTTGTCAACAGGCGCTGTTAAAGCGTCAAATTTTTCCTTTCTAGTCGATGCAGCTGTCGCGAGTGGATTGACGAACGGTCTTTCTCCCTCAATTTCGTCAATTGCCTGCTATCGAATTATTAATAATTTGTCTTGATTATTACATTATGTCGTTTGAAAAAAATTTTCTACACAAAGAAACAGAATAAAATATAAATTAGACTGATATAACAAATACTTCGAAAAATTGCCATTCTTCACGACAATTTTCGGATTTTTTGTTCAAGTCTTTGACTTGCTTATATTTTCTTAACACTCCACTCCACTTAGAATTATAGTGTCTGGGATTATCGGGAAAATTGTTTTTTATTGGCATTGGAGCAATACGTTCCCAAATTTTATCGAAAACATTGCACTTTACTTCTTTCGTTTTTTGCTTATTTTCAATTTCTTTGTATGCGTCAATCAGCAAAAATGTTGTGCGTGGTATCTATTTGATTGAGCCTAAGTAGTAAATAGAGAATTAATAAATAACTATTATCATTATCATCGTCGTCAACCGTAATAATCATATCATCGGCGTCATTCATTCCTGGATTTCCACTTTCCGAAAATTTCGAGGGATCAAGTCCTCGCATTCTGTATAAAATTATTTTTATATAAATAATCTCTCGTTCAGAAAAAGAAAACGTTAAACCAACATAAAGTAAATTACCGATACCGTAGTCTGGCTCTTCCATATGCCGCTGACAAATCGTCAGAATTCGATTAAAAAAAGCTTTATCAAAAAATTATATAGCATTAATGAAAAAGAAATTATCCTTTATATGATGTAGGTTTATAAATGGAAAATAAAAAGAAAAACAGTGTAATACATGAAATACTTACCATGCGAAGCTTGCTCAGCATCTTCTTTAGTCAGTATAATCCTTTGAAGTTTATTATTTTCGTGGTCGAATACTTTAAATTTAATGTACCCATCCGTATCAATGTTACTCACTTTCCCTGAAATTTAGTTTGGCTTAAAAACGACGATGTGTTTTGTAAGCTCGCACCTTACTTACTAATTTCGAGCAGAGAAATATTAAAGCAACTCGTTTGCATATTCCCTTCTTTCAAGGAATAGAATACATTAAGATAGACTGAAAAAAAAAGATAGAAATTTTTTCTGGCACTAGGTTCAGCCACAACGGCTGAGTCTATTCATGAAGCTAAGATAATCATTGCTTTTAAACAGCATGCATGATGTAGTCGTCAAAGAACATTTAAGAAAAGTTTTATAAATGTAAAAGCCTCGAGTCCATTAAAAGTTGTTAACATTAAACATGAAAATTATATTGAAGAAAAAAAAGGATGATTGCTGAAATTCTCATCTTTCTATTTTACTTGCAACGAATTATTTAAGTCAATTACGTGGAATCAAAAATATTGAAGGACTCCAAAAATGAATTCCAATTTTTCAATATTACTTCAGAAACAATAACGTTTCTTATAGAACAGAAAAGTAGTTCATATTAATGGACATTTTATACATTATTTTGGATTATCATTGTAATTGATACACGGAGAAAATTCATTGGTTATTCTTACCATAATTTTGGTTTAGTTAACTGAAATTTCCATAGTTAACTCAATTATGTGACATAGTCATTATTACCATAATAAAAAAATGTAGTTAAGTAGTTACAGGAATATCAAATGAATTACAGACGTAATCTATAGAAAAAAATTTTTTTTAATTTTTAACGGTATTCTTGGGATAAATACATTTTCGCCTTCATACTTTCCTGTAAAAATGGTCGCTTCAATTATGTTTTTCTGTAGTGTTTTTACCTAAAGCCTTGTGCCATTAGACATTTTAGGCGGGTTTAAATTACGTACTAACATTATCGGTGTACCATTTTTTAGGTAAAGAATATGTGGTGGTATTCCTGGTGGGTTGAGCGTATACAGAAACTCCACAGAATAGTTGACAACATCTTCTTCTTCTACAACTGCATCAACGGACTCATATTTCATATGTTCAGTTGTTAGTTTTTCTATCAAAAATGCATTTAATTTTATCAGCTGAGTCATTTGTTGGAGTCAGAATGGCTCTTTCCTCCAACTATTGCAAATTATCTAATGCGGCATGTTGAATATTTGAGTATATTCTATCAGTTAACGAAATCAAATCTCCTACAGTATTACCAAGATTCTTAGGATTTATTATTTTCCCTTCTTCTTCTCGAATATTTTCGTTAACTATGTTGATCAATACTTCACTTGTAGATCAAAACTTCATTTTGTAAATAGACCCTCATGTTAATCTTCAAAGATTTGACTTTTACACAAGGCCATAGAATGGATGATTTCGAACAGGCTTTGATTTCATCTGCGCGTGTCCCTCGAGGTACAACAAGCAAAGTTTGTCTAAAACCAACAGCTAGAAGAATAGTCAATCCACCCATAAGTTGATTATTTCCTCTAATGGCTTGAAGCGTTCTATCATGAGCCTCAATACATTTTTTATGGGCCATAGTACATTCGTCCCGAATAATAATTTTTGTTTCTCTAAGTACATGCACCATGTCATTTTGTTTGAAGATATTACAAACAGGATTTTCAGAATTATTCAAATCGAGTGGTAGTTTAAATACTGAATGTGCCATTTTGCCACCATCAATCAATGTAGCTGCAATACCTGATGAAGCAACTGCAACAGCAATATTTTTTTTCACTTCTAATTTTAGAAAGTAGTAGGTTAATTAAAAATGTTTTTTCAGTACCACAAGAAGCATCAAGAAATAACAACTGTCTATGATTATAATCAGCACTATTTATTACTTCATCATAAACTTGCTTTTGATCTTCATTTAATTTTGTACCACCTCCAGAAGCTACTTCTATCAACTTAGATACATCATAAGCCAATTTATTCAAATAATGACGGTTATTAATAACTGTCCTTTGCTCTCTCAATGGTTCTCGAATCCCGAACTGTGATAGCGTTTTACCAGACATTGATGTAACAATATCTTCAAGAAGGAAGTCGGCAGTGTGAACCTGTCGGGTCCCATTCAGACTACTGAAGTGCACTGATATTGGATATTCAGTTCTATTGATGCTCCGTGCTTATTTAATCGAATAATTTTTTGGCGTGCTAATCGATGCTAATACTCAATCAATATTAGTAATTTTAATTGACTTATTGTGAATTTGGGCTAATGAAATGAATTGATAATTCAAAGCTACCACTGTTATTTTATAGAAAGTACAAAAAAAGAATTCCGAAAGTATGAAATTACGTGAGTTTTGAGTTTTAACTCCTATCGGCAGTCCCTATGACTACCTTAAATCTTTTATCTTTTTATTTATATTAGTAATCGTTAAATATATAGACGTGCTTTCACAGTTTATTAATTCAATACTATGAATTTGAAAAAAAACTCAAACGATCTATTGTCAGATGCGATGTCGTTAAAAGAACAATTCGATTTTAAAAATGAAATACTATTTTGCAATTTGCCCAGTCACACTGTATGTCAAAACGATTTGATACGATTGAGTTCACAAGAAATTCCGATGATATATGGTGTTCGTACATTCTGTCTTAAAGCGATGAATCTTTCTATCCATTATGTGAAGTCACTTTTTTCTTCGAAGACTAAGTTCTTAACACTTTCTTTAGTTTCAAATACTGATGATTACGTCGAAAAAGTTCGAACTTTATTTAATAAAGCATTTCCTTTAATAATAATCAACTTAAATAAATTGCATACATTAAGAGAAATATCGAAAGTACGGAATCAGAAAAGCAGTACTTGTGTTCGGTACTCAATTTATCATGATTTATTTATTTTAGCTCTTAGACGTTTAGGCTGTGAATCGATAGAAACTCCGAAAATGTTGTATGAGTTTGTAACTTTAATATCGATGCCTCTCGACTGGGTTGATATTTATAATCTTATTAGTCAGTATAAAGATATAAACTTCATGTTACTAATGCATGATTTATCATATGCAAAATGTTTTCAAAATAACGACAACATTGAAGATGCTCCAATAGTTCTCATGCGATACACGAACAGTAAAACAATTGACCTGATTAAAGTTGAATCAAAAGGATCGGTCATATTAACAGCTTTTTCACAGTCGATTGTCTCTCAGGTATAATTTCATAATTCACACCTGATAAAAGCAGGACAATGAGGATTGATTGAATTATCGTAAATCGTAAATTTTTGGTAATAAAAAAAATTTTGCGATTTTTGAGGGTATTTTTTGAATATCAAGTCAAAAAGACGAATTAGATTCCCAATGTTACAGAATCAGTTTATATGGTCTCAACTTCGATTTTCAACTACTAACGTCCTAAAGACCTCCGACAACATAGGAGTAAATGAAAGACTGTTCATAATTTGTCGCTTATCTTACCTTGTAGCAAATTCGTTTGAAGAGATATTATCTGACTGGTGTGGACAGTAATAAACTCAAGAAGCTCGTTGCACAAAAATCAAAAAAGATGTTACTTTTGTAGGTTATTGAAAAACTTTCTGATTTATTCAAGTGTAAGTACAAATAAGAGATTCAGAGTTTCAATGACCCAATTCCGGAGCTATACTGCTTTGTTGGATTAAAAGAGAACTAAAATAACCATAGGCAACAATCATAGAAAGCGAAAATATGAATTTGATCGTTAAATTTGATTTCTGCCAGATCGCAACAAATACGATCGTCATAGACGAAAAGGGTTTGTTTATATTCACTTTACAGGGTAAGTAACTTTATCCCAGTAAAAGCGAAATTACGCATTGAAAAAACTCAAATGTCTAGCATAGTATCAGTTATTAATTGTTTATAACAAACCTAAATATTCGAACGTGATCACATAAACAAGAAGTTGTATAAGACCTTTCCGACACCTCTCTCTACATATTCTCGTAGTTTGGTTGCAATGGGATCAGGCGTTTTAGAGATTAGTGTAGGCATAGAAACAATCGATATGAGGGCACTGACATCCTTTAATTTGAAATAATTAATATCTATAATAAAAAAAAAATACAGTTGAAATCACTGTTTCCATATTATTTAAAACGTCGAGGGTTGAGAGAAGTAAAATTAGTCGTTCTTATATAGATTTTATATGTGTGTCTGTCCATGAGGCCGTGAGGTTTCTAAGCGGACATTATTCGCGCGTTTTGCAACAGAGATGTGGAATCAGACATAAGATTCCCAATGATGTCTAATGAGAGTTAGACTGGCTGATGAGTTCACAATCATCACTACCGACGGTCGACTGTTGAGTTCTTCCAGTTCTGAGGAACATTCTGGAGAGTTTCCTGGATGTTCACTAGGGAGTTCGACTGCGTGAGCTCTCTGCAATTGTTCGTGTACCGAGTTGCCTGTCCATTGGCATCGTCCGATGATGCCCAAGAGTCATCTATACGTATACCGAATATGAACTACGCACAAATACTGCCAGTAACTGACCGATACAGACAAATACTGGCTAATACTGACTGGTTCACCCAAAAATCTACGTTCTTTATGCTTTTAGGTCCTTGAGAACAGATATTAACGTCTAGGAATTAATAAAAGTAGTCTAATTGCCGTAGAGGATTCAGCTGGAGAAACATTGATGTATATAATTATCTGCTGGAAAGAAAGATACTACGCCGTCGGTAAATTACCTCAGACCAACTCAAAACACTATGTTACTCCTGATGACATCTTCTTGATGACTGAAAAGTTTCATCGAAATCAGTATAGCTGTTTCTGAGATGAGCCTAGACAGAACAACAGCCAAAAATGGTTATTTACGTTATATCAGCGCACAAATGACTCTCTAAGCTTAATTTGAGGGAGTTTTTTAAAAATCATAGACAGGCACTCTGATTTTATTTATGTAGATATAGCCCATATATAAAATGTATGTTGAAAATGAGTTCACTATATAATTTTATATCTGAAATGTATGAATTTTCCAACAGACATATATTGTGGATACATACAAATTGTTTATATTTGGAATACTAAAAATGTAGGCAAAATGTTCCAGTAACAAAATAATGGAAATATCTAGTTATTTAAGGCTCATTAGATCAGTTATAATCACTTTATGGAAGAGGTCGTAGTCATAAGTTTTTGAGTCTAATAATTAAGTTTTGGTGCACATTAGTTATAAGTGTCCCCTTATATGAGATACGTTTTGGAGATTAATTGAGTCAGTTGAAAGTGAGTCAAGAGTGAGCAGAAAGTCGTTGATGAGCCGAGCTCATGGAGAGTCGATTGCAGATTGTGCTCATGGGATTTGAGCAGATTTGTAATAAAGTTGAGATTTATTGATTCGATTTGAAGTTTGTAATTATGCTATTTGTTTATTTGAGACGAAAAAAATTATAATCATGTTTTGAGCTCCAGTAATGGCTAAGAAAATTTATTGAGTAGAAGTATTAGAATAAAATTGAGAAATTAAGAGAAAGTGAACTGGTTAAATTATTTATGGTAGTTGAGAACCTTCAACCGATCCCGTGGTTAGTTGATTTAATTTTTTCTCTCGTTCTTTTGTTGTGTATAATTTGTTTTGTTGGCCGGACACGACCCCTCTCCACAACTTACACAACTGAGAGCCAGGAGATGTTCTGTTCAGGAGTATCTTAGTTAAGGTAGATATAAGTTTGAGATTCAGGGTTAAGTTTGAGATCAGATATAGGATTTAGTTTTGAGTATTGAGATGTTTTTGAATTGGTTAGTGAGTTTTGAGATATTGAGTTTAGGTTTAAGTTGAGATTAGTTTTAAGGTATAACAGTTTCGTTATTCTGGTGAATAAAAATAACTTGGCGCCCTAGATAAAATAGTGTTAGCCTCCCAGGGATGGTTCTAATCAGGATGCCCACCTGAAGGAACGTGCGTTATAGAGTAACCCCTTTTTGGGGCGGGAAAATAACGTTACAGTACAAAAAATAAATATTCAAATTTATTGAGCTGTTTTTACGATAAATATAAAATCATTTGTAGACGTTCTAACGCTCGGTAAAGATTTGAAGTAACTGAAAACTCGTTTTTTTTTGCAACTATGTGAGTGTGAAAGAACGAAGATAAATAAGGAGAGAATCACTTTTAGGAATAAATAATTTCTAATGATAGTGAGAAATCCAGTTTTTTATCCTTCATTTTTTTAATAATTGTTTTCTATGTATACATCTTTTTCAAATACATGACACTTGCCTCTTTCTATTCATCATGTATTATTAAGCGTAATTTGTTTTTCTTCGAACATGTAATGAACTCTCCTCTCTTCATGTCAAGAAGTCAGAATTTTTAGGTGGAATACAGACTACCAATTTCTCAATTCTGTATAATTGTAATAGTGTCGCTTTCCTGATTATGTTTAATTGGCAGAAATGAAGGCGCCCCCAGAAAGGAACTTTATCCTGGAGTAGAGTTCCGTTTTGGGCACACCTCCAGAAAAAAATTGTTTGTGCTGGGATACTTTAAATGTGTAAATAATTTTTTTTTCCTCCATCGTCCCTCTTACAGCTTAAGTAAATTTATTCGTAAATTTAAAGTATCCCAACTCAAATAATTTATTTTTAGAGGTGACACCTAATCAAACATTCGCCCACCCAACACGAGTCTCAGCGAAAAACATATTCTGTCGAGACCGGGAATCGAACCCGGACCTTCCAGTTATGTGCTGGTTGCTCTACCGATAAAACTATCTTTCCATTTAATTTTTTGTCCAGAGAACTTTTTGCGTAGCTTTTTAAAAATTGATTGTAATCTTTGTACATAAACATGCTATATGTCTATAGCTATATGTCAATAGCCCCGAATTTAAAACACTATTAGATAAATAATACAATAAATGAACTTCAAACGATATGTGCAATTTTCCATATCAAGGTTCTACTTTTTTTGTGAATTTCAATAAACATCGCTCTGCATATAAAATTTCGGACTTCATTACAGAATTCTTCACTGGAATCGCAATTACATCTACTCATTCACTCCAATGATCAACATACTGCATAGAAAAGATAGACTGTAATGTGGGTAAACTGTAGAACAGAGACCCAAAAAAAAAAAACTTAACCCGGACTTGAACAGCCACCCGGGCGCGAAGTAAGCAAGAGCGTTGCCCCTATGCCACGGAACCATTGCTGCAACTAGTGAAACGGTTCCTTTTACCTAAGTTACATATAAAACTTTGAGTTAAAATATCTTAACGATAAAACTTAATGGCGTCTTTCCGCTTTATAAATTTATTAGGGGGACCCTGCCCTACAATATACATACATGTGATGGGAATCTGTGATTTCCAAGTTTGACACTCCCCTTGTGAGTGTTCGTAAAACGTTCAATGATAGTTCGTATGTTTTTAATATTTTATCAAAAATTTTTTAGAAATTTTCCGAAATAAAATTTTTGACCTTTATTGGACGAATGAAACCATGAATTACTAAATTTTCTCCACACTCCTAATCCTATAGAATGAATCGAATCAACATCTAGATGTTCGATTACATTGAACCTAAGAGTTTCATATAGAATTGACTTTTCTTTAATTCTGTATAATCAAAAATCAGCATGCGTTAGTGTGCATTCATGATCTCTCCACCCATTACTAAAGCAATATTCTTTCTTCACAATATACACAAGAGTAAAGGCCATTGCCTTTGTGAATATACTTTTCTCTATGCAGTCATACACTACAACCGTAATTACTATTAAATTGGGTCGTACCTCGCCCTACTGGTTTCTGTACTGAACCACATATAAATTCATTAAAGAACTCTCTTTTGTATATGTTAGTCTTTTAAAAGTGTAATTGAACTCAGTATTATACAATAACCTGTGCTCTTTAACAGAAGATTTTAAAAATTTACGCGTATTTGCAAGTTTTTTTATGCCAAACCATAAATTTACTGGCAAAATATTTTTTTTTTCGATCGTTTGGAGCTTATTTATTAACTGAACGTCATAGTGGATATATGGAATAATTTGAGCTCCCGTATCATAATCATAAATACATAAAAATGTTTCAGTTATGTATATTCTTCTAAATTATAATTCAAATTATAGTTCTTGCTGAGCAACGTATTGTGTTCCATAAAGTTCGTAGGTAATGGACTGACATATTTTTCACAATGTTTACAAAAATGATGAATTATTAGAATATTTATTTTTTGCAGAGTCACTTAGGATGTGTACATGGTGCGAAGTTTTACTGACATCCGAAGGTGGCAGTTCTAGTCGGATTTCAATTTTTTTTGTGATTGTATTGACTACTAGCTTCTAGTTATAACTTCCTCTATGTTAGTGATTAATATCGGATTTAAAAATAAAGCTACTTGCAGCTAATATATTTTTTAAAGATTAATTAACCAAAAATCTCAAATGCTAGCTACAAAGTGTTATACTATTTAAACAAATGCTATGCAGCTCCTGTATGCAAGTTTTGTGTTATTTCATCTTTTAATTTATCTTAAATATATAAATGTTTTTCGAATGCCCCCCCCCCCCCCCTCTATCTTTCATATGCATATTTCCAAAGGATTTTTTTTTCCATCCGAAGAATGTTCAAAGAAAGTGAGGTATGGATGGAAATAGGGTAGGTGGGAACGGGAAGGGGGGGGGGGGTCAAAATGTCAGTTTTAAGTATTCAAAAACATGTATACATATATGTACATATATATTAACTTCCCAACGGGAAGTTATTGTAATGGGTCCGATCTTGCAAATTGGAAATTTTAACATATCTCCACGTTTCAAGGTCTTTAGAGTCGGATGGTATGGTTTTTAAGAGGATGTCCGTGTGTGCACATGTATGTATGCATGTATGTATGTATGTTCGGATTCAATTTTCGCCTCGCGTATCTCGAGAACAAATAATGGTATTGAGATGGGACTAGTTTCATTCAATGCATAATTATGTAACGTAGACCTGATTGAATTTTGAGCAAAATCGGTTAAGTCGTTTTTTGTGCCGAATGAAAAAACTGAGAAGAAGAAAAATAGGTAATTTTCATGAATCGTATAATTGTTATTCTTTTTAATTTTATATAGTTTTAACTTCATCGGGGGTTCGGGGGGCGAAGCCCCCTGAAATGAAAAAAAAAATTGTTCACAAAATAAATAATAATAACAATATAAAAGAATAAAAAGAATAATAATAATATAATAAGATCTGCAATAGTTTAATTTAAATTCAAAATAAAAAAACTAAAAAAATCAAAATATTAAATTTGTTACAAACAATTGAAAACGGAATCTGTGCAATATATGTGAGTTCTTTCAACGGGAAATGTTTTCTTTTGTTGAAAAAAAAAGTTATAAACTATATGACATGAATGAAAGTGAACTCTTTTTGTTGATAACAATTAAATTTGTTATGAACAATTGAAAAGGGGATTTATGCAATGTATTCAAGTTCTTTATTTATGAATTTATTACTTTACCTTTAATATCATTGTACAGCTATAGATATCTCGAGTTGCCTCATTTAAACTACGAACTCATTATTTAAAACCTTTTTCGATCAATTTATTATTATGTAACATAATTATATATATTACGTGGACTAAGTCGCGGGAATCAGCTAGTACTACTACATAAATTTTGAGTTTCTGTCTGTCCGGGGTAATATCAAAAACAGCTGAACCGATTTCAGTGTAACTTTACAGACATGAAAAAAGGGTGGTCAGGAGTGACATAGGGTACTTTTCGTTTATGTAAATTTCTTATGCGTCGTATAAAATAATAATAATAATGATAATTATAATAATAATAATAATAATAATAAATATTTAATAATAATATAAAATATTAAAACATATGATATTTTCTTATCCTTTCCACTGGGAAGTTGGTCGTGTGGACCTCTCGGGTCGCACCTAGACTACTGCAGAGCACTGATATTTTTTTGTTTTAATATATACGTAATTAACGTAATATACTAATACATAAAAACTTGTTTTATTGTAAGATAATTTCCTAGAAAAGAAGAAAATTTAATATTGATATTGGATGATACATATGAAGTGAATATATTTTTCTTTTTTTGTTTAGATTTTGCGATGATCCTTTCACTCTCTAATTCTTCTAATATTTTTCATAAATCTAAACAACTATTTCAAACAAAGTTATTATAGGTAATTATGAACTCTATTCGATCAGATTAGTTAGTTCTGTGATAGTCGCCAAAATGAACGTCGATGAATTTCAAATGCTTTGTAATAATCGTGAATTATTGTTGAATTTTTTATTTAATAAACGATTAATTCGTGAAAAAGTTATTTGTCGTAAATGTGGCACTATTATAAACGTGAATCGCGCAACACTTATTTTGAACTGTCCAGCAAACACCTATAAAAATTTTGCTGGAAGAAAACCGAGACGAGAAAGGTGTACCTCTCGAATATCTGCACTTAAAAACACATGGTTTGAATATGTACAGAATATTAAGAAATTGTGCAAATTTATTGGTCATTTTTTGTGGTTTCCTCCACCTTATACACATGTCATGATGGCAGCATTAGACATAAGCAAGCAAACATTTATAGATTATGCATCATTTTCTCGAGAGGTAAAATATACTTGATCCATTGATTATTGTCTACTCTTCCTACTTATTCACTGATATTATTCATTCAACTATCGCAATTCATATTATTGTTAATTAGGTTTGTCATCACTGGGTACAACGTCAAGAACAAAAAATTGGAGAAGTTGGACACCTCGTAGAGATTGACGAGGCCAAGTTTGGCAGAAGAAAATATCACAAAGGTCGTCTGATAACTGGTCAATGGCTATTTGGAGGTATTAATCGTGATTCAAAGGAGATCTTTGTTGAACCTGTAGAAGCGCGTAATACTCAAACTTTGTTGTCAGTTATAAAACGGCGAATTAAAGAAGGATCAACTATTTACTCTGATTGTTGGAAGGCATATAACTGTCTGAGGAGAGAAGGATATAGACATCCCGAGTAGAATTTATTTTGGGATTTCCTAAATCCCTATTTGGACCTTTTGGGGAATTGGTTGGGTTAGCCTTATTTAGGCATTTCCGACTAACGCCCAATCTAATTGTTATTTGGGCATCACTAGGATCGCTCAATTTTGCATCGCCCAATCACTTTCCAACTGCAACCTAAATAATTTTCCCAAATCAATGTCAGAATTGGGCATACATTAGGAAGTGATATTAGGACCAAGTGAGGGTTTCCCAAACTACATGTAAATTGGGCTCAATTATTTTAGCCAAAAGAAACGAAGAAGAAGACATTTTGAAAAGCAGGTAGAGGGGAGGCATTAACGAACGTTAACCTAATCAAAACGACATACTTCACAAAATAAGTTGGTTGTATTAGTCAAGTATATCGTTATGAGAACTTTCTTAGATATTTTGTACACATTATGTCAACAAATTCATCTCAAGAAAGACGTCGCGAACTTACACGTTTACGTGTTAAATGGTTGCGAGAAAATCGTCGTGAGTTACTTGCAATAGATAGACAGGACAGTTTGAGGTTAGATAATGTTAAAAATAATGAAAATGTTTATTGTGAAAATGATAATAACATAATATTCAGTGAATCAATTTCAAAAAATGTTTTACGTGAAAATAATAATATTTTAATAAATAATTCGAGTGGTTTTAATAATAATATTTTAATTAATAATCCAAGTGGTTCTAATATTAGTATTGGAGAATGATCTAGATTACAGGACAGAGTCAGTGATTTTGTTGACAATCCATCCGAAATACAACAAACATTTGATGGTGACATTCCTAATTCAGAAAGAGAAGAAGAAGAAGAAGTAATTAATACAAATAACATTCCAGAACCGTTAGATGATCTTGATTTAATCCGAGAATGAGCTTTATTGAATCCACCAATACCTCATACTAGGCTAGAAGGGTTAATGGATATTCTAAGACGAACCGTTTATCCAAATCTACCCAAAAATGCGAAAACATTTCTAAATTCTACCTCAACTGATTTTGAAATAGAAAGTTTTAATGGCCTCGACGAATTCGTATATTTTGGAGTAACCAACAACCTCCAATCATATGTAGATATCAATATCCATAAAAATAATAAGATTGAATTAATGTTTAATATTGATGGGTTACCGTTATTTAAGTCGTCTAATAAACAAATTTGACCAATATTATGTAAAATTTTTCATTCTCCAGACATTTATAAACCGTTCGTCGTAGAAATTTATTGTGGAACTACTAAACCATCAGATATTAAAAAGTATTTGGAGAAGTTCATAGAAGAAATTAATGTTTTGTTAAGTAATGGGATTAAAATAAATAATAAAGAGTTTAATGTATCAATAATGGCATTTATATGTGATGCACCCGCGAGGTTTTTCTTAAAAGCATCTAAAGGTCATGGTGGATATAGTGCTTGCGAACGTTGCGACGTGAAGGGAGTGCGGTATAACAACAGAACAGTTTATTTTGTGAGTGAGACAACTGCTTTAAGAACTAATAGATCATTTGGTCTCCAAAGTGATCGCAATCATCACAATGGAGTGTCACCTTTAATAAATATAAACCCTAACATCGATTTAGTAAAAACTTTTGTGCTTGACTCAATGCACTTAATCAGCTCAGGAGTGATGAAAAAACTCCTTGAGTATTGGATAGATGGTAAAATTAATAATCAACATAAGCTAGGTCAAAATTTAAAATCAAGACTATCAGATTTATTGGAGAAGGTAAAAGTTCCTGACGAATTTCAGAGAAGTACAAGATCTTTGACCGAGTTTCACAAATTTAAAGCAAATGAATTGAACTTTCTTTTATTATATAGTGGACCTATAATTTTTAAAAACATTCTAAAAACAGAAACATACCAACATTTTTTACTTTTACACGTAGCATGCAGAATATTGTCATCGAAAGAGCTGGTAATAAATAGAACTAGATATGCAAGATATTTATTATCAACATTTGTTACAGTTGGAGCTATTTTATACAAACCTGAATTTTTAATTGGTATCGTTCATAATCTTACTCATCTTACTGATGACGTAGAGTTTATAGGCTGCTCTTTACCAGAAATTTCAGCATTTCCTTTTGAAAGCAAATTAGGTAATATAAAAAATCTAATACGTAGTGGCAATAGACCACTAGCTCAATTGTGTCGTAGATTTAATGAATTATCAAATATTGAAAATAAAAACTATAATATAGAGCCAAATATTGTTATATTAAGGCAATTAAAATCAGATAATTCTGGTAAAACATGTATAAAACGGATAAAATATAAAAAAATTCTATTAACTGATAAATCACCTAATAATACTGTTTTATTAACGGATAAAAGACTAGTTGAAATTGTTGAAATATATATACCTCCCAATAGTGACATATCATCAGTGAGAATAACTGGTAAAATACTAAGAAAACGGAATGACGCTTATAAATATCCTTGCCCATCAAAGGATTTTCAAATCTGGAATATAAGTGAACGAAATACTCGTGACATTGATTGTAAACTAACTAAGGTGGATAAAAAAATGGTTCTCTTGGGCTTAAGTGATGAACATAAAGAAAAAATCTGTGTCTTTCCTTTGTTACACATGTAAAAAATTTTATTGAATACATATTATCAAAAAGAGAACGAATTTATTTTTCTATAGTTTTTTTTAAAATAAATATAAATAATTTTATAGTGGATTCAGTGAACTAGAATATTATAAGTGTTTTGTATTTTCTTAGCAGTGTACAAGTATATTTTAGAGCTATAAAACATCAACATAAGACGTGATTAAACGTTCGACCAATTCGTAGTAATAGAAGAAATTCGACGAGCTGTATCCGAAAGACGTTCATTGTGTGACGATCTGCATTTGTCAACAAACTGTGTAAGTGTGAGTGGAGTTCAGATCAGTCCGTGTGATTTAATCTTCATTCTGCGATGGTTCGTTAATGAGGACCGTCATTTTAGTAACTATTGTACTGTTTAGTGAAATTAACAATTGATTTTTTGTGTATATTTTAAAATTAAATATGTCGGAAAGTGAAGATAATAGTGAAATTTCATCATACAACTATAGATTGGTCGTATTTGTTGATGGAAATGACCTACGATCAAAAAATTCAAAAAAAAAAAAAACTTTCTATAGATGTCATTCCGAGTAAATGGATTTTTTACGACGAACTTACAAGAACAATGAGATGTAAATACATGCCTGAGCCCCTTAATGAGAAACAAAAAACTTTATTGATACAGGTGATTAAAAATTTGGAAAGTGCAAGTAGTTCTTGGCCAAGTTATCAGATTGAGTTTAGAGGAAGAGCAAGTAAGAGTCCTGTTATTTTTTAAACTTTTCTTTTATGTTATATGAAATGACTGAATTAAATTGATTTTTTTTAAGATTCTTTTTCTGAAGCTCAAAAATTAGCTGAGGAATTAGAGTACAAACCTTGCGTGTACTCAACAGAAGATGATAGATCAGCACAGAAGGAAGCTGATGAAGATTATGAGTACTTGAAAAATTATATACCTAAACATTTCGCTACAGATATTTTAAAAAATGTTCACAAGGATTTCAATGAAGACTTTAATCCTAATACAGGTAATATAATATAAAAAACTAGTTTTTTTATTAATTAATATCTAATGTCTAATTCTTAAAATATAAAATGTTAATAAAGAAATGATGATTAGAACCTTTCAGTGAACTGAACCATATTCTTCTTTTTAAGTATTAATAAGATTTTTATGATCATGTATTATTTTATAGGAGTGAGTAAACTATTATCTTAACGTTGTTATGTCCGACATTTTCGTGTCCCAATTTATTGGATTATTTATTTTAACAATATTTAAGTATCAGCGAAATATAAATCCTCCTCGATTCAACACTCTGTTCCACATAAGAGTGATTTCAAAACTCTACAGTTTCCCTATAATGTCCTCAATCCAGAGGCATCAAAGCCTATTCAGCACCACTCAGCATTTCGCAACCATTTCCCAACTTATTGCAACTTTGTCCTAAATTTCCCCTAAATTTCCTCAATCCATAAGCCAATAAACTGCTATAAAAACTGTCAAAAAATATCAATCTTTGGTTAATCAGCAACCTAGATGGTGAAACGCAGGCTCGATTGCCCCGCGCTCGCTGACCACGACGCGTTAGTAAGTTCGAGAATTCTATTAAGATCTTCAATAGTTATCCTAACGAAGTATAGTATACTCCGGCCTTTAGGACCTGTTTAAAGTCTAACGTAGAATCCTCTCGGTTCATGTGCGTACTGAGACGCCTTCCAAAAAGACTCATAACAAAATAATAAATCTCTTATTGAGTTTTATTTTCTCTTCACAACCTGTAATTTTTGTGCAATTGTATCTCGGGTCTTGGAAATAAAAGTGAAGTGAATGTAAAAGTATTTAGTGCGTCAAAGTCTTCTTGAGGAAGCATCTCTATTTACCTTGCTTAAATCCACTTCCTGACAAACCGACATCGATTGCCTACGATTCGATCATCAGCTGAAGTTGCTGAGCAGATTCATTAAAATATATATATATATACACTCCAAGCCGATACTGTAGTACGGTAAGTATAAAAATTAATTCATATCATTGCATTATTCTATTCATTAACTGAGGTGTGGGTTCTCGTAAGGTAGAACTTCATTGCGACAATTCCTTTTTAAATAACAAATTCTTCTAGTATTATATATGTTAGAAGAGAAAAGCCCTGTTAGTCCAAGATCCCTCGTTTAGCCTTTTGGCCGCTACCAATCCAATTAATTAATTCTTCTAATCAATTAATAATAAATATCTTCGGACATAACAACGTAAAAGCAAATCAAAGGGTGATAGAGAGCAAGATAAGAGCTCTATGAAACGCAAAAGACGTAAACATTAACTTTTTTTATATTTTTATCTATAAATTGTATATTTATTACTTATCTACATTTAAATATTTCTATACATAGAATCCAAATGTAAGTCGTCAGACAGTAGTCCTGATAATAGTTTATCTGATTCAAGTATAAATAAAACCACAAAACGGGCAAAGCTTGCTCACCTCAATAATAAAAATTCAAGATCAACTGGGAAAAAAAGATCAAGTTCAAGTTCTAATAACACAAGTACAGATGAATATCGAAAAACAAATAAACCTAACCAATTAAAGAATCAAAAATTAAGATTGAGAGAACATAATAGCCACCAGAATACCTATATGTCGATGAACTCGAGTAGTGAGAGTAATACACGATTTATTGAAACAAGAACTAAACCAGAAGAAATGAAAAACAGCAAAATAGAAAATAATAAAAAATAGCAGTAAATAATTCATTTTTTATTTTATTTTAAAAGAATATTGAAGGTTTAAGTGGAGTGATAATATTTCAGATAATTTATGCTGTGTTCATGGAAAAACTTTGGATGTTCTGGAAACGATAGTAAATTCAGTGCTTACTAATCAAAAGTCAATCATTCATCAAATTGGTACTCAAAACGGTTTGATTATTGAGCTGAAAAATTTACTACTAAGTTAAAAAAATGGGTCAATGTTATACAATAAGTGATGATGAAGGAAGCAACATAAAAATTCCATGTCAAACTAAAAATGATTTCGATGAACTAGAAGTAGCCTTGGCAGATAAGAATTTTAAAATGAATATGGTAAATATTTTATAAATATGAGTCATTATCATTTTTTGAATATGTTTATCTTTATCTAAAAGTATAATCATAACCTTAATATCTTACAAACATCTTAATATCAGGAAAATAAATTTCTACGAATGATGAATAGTAATTTACCTATCAACAAAAATGCAGTAACAATGGTAAAAAGTAGTATGAGTCGAGACCTTGCTTTAAAATTTAATTTATTCAAGGCAAATGAGACTAAAAACTACTTGTTCATCGATACAGAACTGTATAAAATCATGAAAAGTACGGTTTAATTCATCATTTACATGAAGTATTTATAATTGTTTTTACAATTTTTAAAAGAATTTATCTTTCTAGGAGTGCTTTTCAATACACATTCAAAGCCGAATGATGAGATCCAAGATCATCAAATCAATTCTGCTATAGCAAAGGCTCTCTACCATGCCAGAGATTGGGACGGGTATAGAAGCCAGCGAGCATCTAAAAAAAAACCAGCAGACAATGTACAACCATTAACCTAAACTAGTAATTAATTAAACTAGTAATCTAATTACATATTTTTATGATATTTTTTCTATATACTATGGTAACACTAATATAATCTATATAATATATATTATATAATAATAATTCTTATAATAATCTAAAATATGATCTTATGACAATATTACAATGTACTCAGTTTGAAACATTTATGCTTTTGATTTCAATATACGTGTTAATTTTAATATATTTAAAAATTACAGTTTATTTCGCATTCCCTAAAATTTCCCTAATTGGGCTTTCCCCATTTCCCCCTAGTTGGGCAATGCGTTACATTTTTAGTAAGGGCCTGATAGGGTTGCCGGTTTTGCGCCACATATTATTTTAGGAAAATTAGATGAGGGCCCAACTACTTTCCGAGAAAAAATTCTACGCGGGATCAGACTGTTAACCACTCTACTAATTTTTTTGATCCCCAGAGTGGTGCTCACACTCAGACCATTGAGCGAACATGGCGAGACATTCGCAAAAAAATACCTAGATGTGGAAGGCGCAAAACAAATTGGTCTTTTTATCTCGCGAGTACTTATTTAAAAGGAAATATGATTTTTGTGACCGTATCAATAGATTTTTTGACGCTATCAAGATTATGTTTCCTATAGCAGAAACTGATTTCGTGTTGGACTCATCGTCACCATCGTCATCCTCATCATCTGTGTCTTAATTTATTATTATTAATAGAATTTATGAAATATTCATCAAATTACTATGATAATTACGACAAGTTGTTATTAAATTAACAATGTATTTTATATGTGTATATCTTCATGTATTTCACTGTAATAATCCATGTATTAATTATAATATATATTTTATGTGTAAAAAAATCATTTATATTTAAAAACCACCCCTTCTATCAATTGGAGGGTGAGCGACGGATCATTTCTAGTCTACATTACTTTACACACCCCTATTTAACACTACCCCCACCCCTAAGTCGATGGGGGATGGGGGATATTTTCTAGACAAATACCAAATAAATTGTACAGCTTTATCACATGCATTCTTCCGAGACATAAAAAGAATTATTAACGAGCTTGGATTTATTTAGTACATATAATTATTAATAATTTGATGAATTTTGAAAGTGTTATAGATATTTAGTTCTAGATGTAATATAAACATTAATTAGAGACTGCAGTCAGTCAATGCCAACTTGAGGAAGCGCGAAATGTCCTACTTTCACCTATAGAATAAAAATTGCTGAATATTTTTCAGAAAACTTCTATTATTTAATCTTACAAGTTGAATATCTATTCATTGAACTAATAAAAAATTACTACTTATCCAGCAAATACACGCACATAGACGATTTATATGACGAGTGTAAGCATAATTTACTTCTATCTTCTATAATTGTCAAGTGAATTGAGGTGATAAGATTGTGGAGGAAAGAGAAATGCAAAATTTTGTCTATAAGAATGACGGCGCGTCACTCGATATGACAGGCAGACGCATTAGATTAGAAAAAAATTGTATTGTTCATAAAATTGAACAAAAGTTACAAGATATAGATAAAAAAAAGGCGTTAGATCAAAGAAAAAGCCTCAAGGGGCTCAGACGTAGCAATAAATAAAATATAACAGATGAGTTTATGCAGACAGTAGAATAAGCCGCAAAGCCAGAAGAAAGCATGAGTGATTAAAGAGCAGCCATGCGACCCTCTTGGTCAATGAGCCATGAACGAAGCAAAGTTTTAACTGATAACATGCTTGATGTCATCAATCACAGAGTTTCAGAGCCTAGGAGCTGGCACAGAGAAGAACTCCTCACACGTGTCAGTGATAACCAAAAATGATAACGAAACGAGTAGATCGAGTGTCACCCAGCTTTTCAACGGGTGAATACGTTATCGACCTATCGATCAATACTTGACCTAATTTACCAATTAGGTCAAAATAGTTTATTTTTGGCGGCGCTATTATCACCACGTGGCCAGCCGGCTGAAAATTTTCCAAAAGGACGCCATTGTGGAATAGCTGTCGAAAGCATACGCACGTGGTGTGAATATTCTCTTTACAAATCGTCTACAATCATTGTTCTCCGACGTTGCAGAGTATTATTTGTCAAAACAATCCTTAAAATTAGTCTCTCGACGTTGCGAGAGCCACAGTGAAGTGCCAGTTCGGCTATATTATTGGAAAAGGCCGTCAACGTTGCAAGGTAAAGGTGTTCAGTTGTCAATTGGCATGTTTTACGATCCGTTCAACGAACCAGTATTGAAGTACCAGTCGCAGTCGATTTGGTGGATGTCTCGCCGAGGAAGTAAGCCCCACTGGACCAAGGGATTAGGATACCTGGAGGACAAGGAGCTCCCGTAAGCTGAAATATCTACATATATCTGCTATCTTTTTCCTTTCTTCTTTATTCCCTGTATGTGAGTTTGAGAGAGAGAGTGCGCGTATTGCTGTCTGGTACCAGTAATTTCGTCTCGGACCATCTGTCCTTGTTTCTCGCTAGGGAATTTTTTTTATTTAAATCAATTAGACCACTTCGAGAACGTTCTCGCGTGATTATTATCATTATTAATTGATTTAACTTACCCATATTATTAGACTATTTGAACTATTTCATGCTATTATTATTCGACGATTCAGTTCATGTAAATAAAATTTATTATTATTTGAATTTTGCAATTTAGTTACATTAAATTGAGTTAAATAAAGGCTTATCAATTTTTGTTGAATCCAATTAATTTATTTGTTTTTTTTGCGTTTATTAAATATTTTATTGAGAAATTAATTCTTCTGTGAGTAAATCTATATGACTCTATTTTTGGTGTTAATAAAATTGATTGATTGAACCTAAATCATTAGTGTAAAGGTTATTCGTGTTTGCGCGGGTATTTTTCGCGATTTTCAGGGGTCTTAAAGCTAGCCAGCTTTTCCAGGTTGCTCGTTTTTTGGCCTAAAACGAGTGGCGTCTACACGTAGGATTATTATTATTAAGGAAATTTCGTTGGGTAATTTGGCACCTACATGGACAGGCATTAAGGCAACTTGCCTCGATCGCGGTAGCGTTGCACAGTCCTGTAGTTAGGAACCAGGAGCTGCATAGTGAGCTGTACGCAAAAATCCCCCAGAAAAAATCCCACATTTCGAATAAATATGTAACGCCATCTGTTAGAACTGTCAGAACTAATGTGAAATTATCTCTTTTACAAAAAAAAAAAAAACTAAAAAGTCACTAATAGCGGAAGGTATCATGAAAGGAACGACATCAGCTTCAGGTGGTTTTTTACAATAAAACAATTGAATCCTCCGTAGGTTTTGCTTTTTTTGGAATTAGTAGAGTTGAGAAGTACTTCCAACGTTAGCCACGAAAATAAACGCCAAGAAGTTGATGCTCATTCCGTAAATAAATTCAGTGAAGTAGAGAATTACAATTTTTACCTATAAAATAATGCGACCGATAGTAAGAACGAAATCACCGTAGATTCTGTGTCCAACGTGTTCCACAAGATGCCGAACATTATTCAAAGACTTAAGTCGTCAAGAGTCTGTGGTTTTCGATTTGAGGAATTGTCAGTTTTTTTTTTTTCGTGTAACGAAGTATGTGTTAACACTATGCGAAAATGATGTACCGGATTCTAGAAAGCAATAAGTTATCATTTTTTCATGTGATAGCGTATTATTATTCGATACAAATTTCATAATACTTAAATGTGGAGTCAACTAATTTCTTTAAATTAAATCGAATTAGCTGTAAAACGTCCTTATCAATAACATAAAAATAAAATTTAAAAAAACGAAAATTTTGCAGCAAATGACATTGCAGTTACATAGTATAATAAAAGTACGACATTTTTTTTTGTTGAAAAATTCAAATACCTAAAAACTTTATAAGAAAAAAATGCGTTTGATAGTTGTTTATGAAAGTTTTAATTAAACATTTAAATATTGAATTTTTTGAGAATTGTGAAGAATAATGCAATCGTACACTACTGCTTAATAAAATGGGTAACAAGAAATCACAAGATCTATATTAAAAAATCCTAAAATATTTTAATGACTAAGCTCTGTATCAGTTGCAAAACAAAAATTATTCAACACTGTATATCTGTACAATAAATATTGACAATGGATTTTTCCATTACGTACTACTTAATGCAGCACTCGATTATGTCTTCTCTCTTACTGAAGGTGTTTCATGTCATTTTCTTTCACGTTAGGTACACCACAGTGTCCTCTCTCTTGCCTGATGGATTGTTGTCACTCTCTTTCACGTTAAAGTCGAGATGTTTCCATCCCTGTTGAATACCGAAGAGACATCTCTATCACACGGTGTAAATTAATCATCATATATGATTTATGAAGACATTTTTATGTTTGTATTTCTTCTGTCTTTAATAAAATGTAAAATGGATGAGTAAATAAATTAAAAAAAAGACAATACAAAATAGAAGCATATAAAAAGATTCAATTGTTGTAATTTACGTATACTCTCTTCAAGAATGTCTGATTGAAATATCATAATTTCCACTAATTTAATGAGTTATTTTACTGTTGAAACATTTTCTCTTTTGAATAAATTAAAAACTGGCAAGATAAATAAATAGAAGAGTGTAAACTTTAACATAGAAGCATATAAAAAAGGTCAAATTGGTGTAATGTACTCATTCTCTCTCCAAAAATATCTTATTGAATTATCAGCATTGTTGGGATATGAAGAATAATTTTGCAAGTATAGCGTATGTAATTACAGTGGACCAGTGCTCTGACTTTCATTCATGTTCAAACTCATGTTGAAATTACGTAGTCCTTATGAATACTACTTGATATCATACAGGTCCCCACAATTTACTTAAATTAGATCTATTTATATATATATATATATTGAGACGTTATTTTTCGAATAACGTCACATTATCGATTATTATCAATATGTTATTAATTGAAGGCTAATGATAGCCCTTTTAGGTTACTCTGGCTAATTTTCACGTTTTTTTTCATTATTTTTGGAGCTCTTAGGAGCTATTTAAGATTTGTTCACAATAATTTCTAGCTTTTTTTTTATTATTGTTAATAGAATTAATTTGGTTATTTTGAAATATTATTGTTAGAGAAAGGAGCAAGATTTCATGTTTAGTTAGAATAGTATTGAAAGACTCAATAGAACGAGTAGGAGTTCGTGGAGGAGAAACAATGAATATTTGAGGAGTTGAAGAACCATTATGAGGAAAAGTGGATCGCTAACGTGGAGTCGAGGGCCAAACGGAACATGCCATCCGTTAGATGGTCCATGCTAGGAGTCGTTCTAGCCCTATGAGTCATCATCAGGTGATCAAATCCAGTCACATGGCACTCCAAGGAAAGAGATGGAGGTGTAGAATGGGCATACTGGATATTTTGTGTAGAAATTAGTTGAAGATTTAGTCATAAGTTTGCAGGCCGTGTGGGGGGAAGCCTGATCAACCGCGCCTCCAAGGAACCACCTAGTTTAAGTCGCCCTTCCATAATGAAGTCCAGGAGAGATCCCATGATGAGGCTTCTAATGGGGGAGCAATTCCGCAAATCAAAAGATTAGGACGATATGGAGGTGGGGAGAAAAGAATGCAGTAGAGTACAGTTCTGGATTTTGGAAAAGGGAGTTCATTTTTGGATATTGACAAGAGCGGTTCGATTTTGATAATTGAAGAAAAAAGTTAGAATTTAAAGTTCGAAGATTGAAGATGGCGAGAATTGTTGGAGGTTAAAGACGAGAGCAGTCCAGAAGAAAGCTAAGATGAAGTAAAGACATGGCACACTACAGGGAGTTCCCTGATGCAGAGAGGAGGTTCCAGGGTATCCAGGAACGAGTCGAGACCAGTTTTATGACACTTAAGTATCCTCTGCAGCTCCTGTAAGTCGTACTGAGTCTGATATCTGGTAATTTGTAGTAGTTTTGATCCAGTTGAACATTAATATTATAAAATATAGGAAATCTTCTACCCTTGGCTTGCTCTCGTGATTTGGTTAATTAATAAATTCAGTTAGAGTATTCTAGTTTAAAAGAAAAGGTATTGATGATTTTGCTGCGGGTTTAGAGTCACTTGTAGATTAAAAATTTGTATAGTTGAGAATTGATTTGTTAGTTTAAGATTTTATAATGTTTTCCGTTTTGTAAAGAAGGGTAATTGTTGAAAAAATTGTAGACCGTTCCAGGACTTACCTTAATTGTTCGTAGAATATTTTAGTTAGCTGATGATAGAGAATTGTTACAGGATAATTCCTGGTTTTTCGTATTTGGATAAGAAGTAATGAAGTTGATTTTGTTAAATAAATTAAGACTTAATTAATAACTGGGCATTGATTATTTAAGTAGAGAAGAACCTTCAACGCCGCTACATTTGTTAATTTATGAATAGTTTTTGGGGGTTTAACCGAGAATTATTGCCGGCTCTAGCTCTCTCTCCATAACCCACATAACTGAGCTCCAGGAGATCCCCTGTCAGGACCTTTCTACCAGCAGCACCTTAATTTAAGTTAGTTTCAAGATATGGTTGAATTAGTTTTAGTATTTTGGAGTAGTTTAAGGTGTGGGTTTTTTTTTGATTAGGCTATTAGTTATAAGTTTTGTCTAGATTTAATTTTTGGGAATTTTAGATGTAAGTTTGTGGCCAGTTTAGTTATTCTGGCGACAAAAATAACTCGGCGCCCATGGGTAATTATGTTTTTAAGTGAACCAGGGATGTTAGCTGGTACAATAGTATCCTGGAGGAAGATGAATACTTAGTACACCTCCCCCAGTAGAACAGTATCGTTTTTTACTTTTTTGTTTTTTTTTTACTAGTTAGGGTGAAAGATGAATACTCTTTAATGCACAGATTGCATAAAAGGATGTTGTTCTCCGTTATGAGACACACAAAAATTTTTTTTTTTGTAAAAATCAATAGTTAAAATATTTTTCTGTAGTGTTACAGAAATGTACAATTTATAAAAACTTTTGTATACCATTTACATTATGTAATTAACACTGCCATTGCAAATACTGGGACTTCGTACGATTGCAAAAGTGATTTTCCATAAATAAAATAAATTTTCGTATTTTTTTATGCGGAATAAAGTAAAAATAATGCATAAGTATGATATCGATAAATTTGTGAATATGCAGGAAAAATAACATTTCATATCATAGGACTGGTAGCCTATTGGTAAGAGAGTCAGACTACGATGCGTGAGATCATACGTTCAAATCTTGCCCTGACGATTTTTACTTTTTTGTTTTTTTTCACTGGTTATGACAGAAGATGAATACCTTCTGATACACAGATGTCTAGAAGAGATGCTTTTGTTCTCTTAGAGATGAGAAGCAATTTTTTCAGTTTTTATAAAAATTTTTAGTAGTTAAACAGTTTTTAGTTAAAATATTTTTTTATAGTGTAACAGAAAGGTCTAATTCATGAAAACTTTTCTATATCATGTACTTTCTGTGGTTGACAATAATATAGCAAATACTGCAATATCATATCGTATGATATCGTCTTTTTTAGAGAAACAGATATCTTAACATTCAATTATGTCTGATATAAAGGACAATTAGGACGTAAACTGGGTTTTAATTGTTGGTAAACAACGCTACAAATTGATCATAGTCCACTCTAGTAGCCAAGATTAGACGCCAGTATTGTTAACAGACTTAAGGACGTTTGCGTTCTTTCTGCGGCAGCATCTGACGTCTGACGTTGGTCTTACGTTAGGAAACCAAAAGACAGCAACACACATAAGTCTGACGGCAGTCTGTTTCCTAATGGCTACACGGGCATCTTATGCAACGTAGAGGATCGTTGTAGATTCTAGAGATTTCTCATTGTTTATGTAATGATTTACTGTATCAAATTAGTTTGTAGAGCAATAATTCATTTATAGCGCATTCTTTCTTTTGTGGTTACAGATAGAATAAAGAAAATTCTTCTGTTTAGAAAAATTCCACAGTTTGAATGATTTTTTGTCGTGTCACATAATTGTACAATTCTTCCAATTTTCCAATATTACGTACTTAATAAATAAAGCAATATTAACACAAATACTGTGCTATCATACTTTTTTTGCCGATTTTGTTATTTTTCTTTAAATCAATAGGAGAAATAAAATCTGGTGAATGGATAACGAATGTTAATGGAGTTAATTCTTTCTATTGACATCTTGAAATATATATTCGTCGGGTTTTAGAAGCCATTCATCTGTTTTAATATTTTTAATTTGCCGAAACTCGAAATCTCGTTTATTCCTATTGATACGGTTTAATATCCGATGAATGTTTGCGTTAGTTAAGGAAACGAAATAATTGTTATCTCATACTGTTTACTTTGTCCTAGAAATTTCTTAAATTTGTAAAAAAAAAATTTGTCTTCTTGTCACATAAATGCACAAAGCATGAAAAAGAATTGACGTCTTAGTTTGGACATTTATGTGACGCCACATGAATATAGTAAAGTCACATAAATGTCTAAAGCTTAACATTTTTTGAAACAGAAATGCACAATTCACGTACATATATATATAGATATATATACATATATATATACTTCTGCTTATTAGGAACGCTTCAACCCTTTAGCTATAGATATTATATTGACGTTACTATATCAGTAACGTAGGTGATTGGGGGATGTGAACTTACAAATTTGTCTCTGACTAAAAATTGCTCCAACGAGCCTAAAGAAGTTTTTACTTTAAGAAAAAGTGAAAACCAAATAAAACAGGAATCTACAAATGCCTGTAACAACTGACGCCAAGTTCACATTCAAGTAAAATTAGTATAAATGGAAAAAAGGTAAGATCATAAAAACATGTTAAATCAAGTAGAGTGCCAAGTTAGATGCGTCTCTTTCTATAATGTTTTCGAACTAGCAATGTACTATTGACTTACGAAATTTTAGTTAATTTTGAAGTACAAAAAAAAAAATCTTCAAAGTTAAAAAACTATGGATCTTGGCCCAATTTTGTCTTTGAAGTCTGCCTAATTCAGTTTCAAATGTCATTGTGTTTGAACTACAGTACATTTCTGAGTGTTAAGTGAATATTTCTAATCGAATTATGCATTTTACCATAAACGATATCACAAAAGTGATGTTTAGTGTTTCGGAAGAAAATCATTTTTTATTGGTGGTTCGACTATAAATCGTTGGCTTCTATAGAGCGTAAGACTGTTTATTCGAGAGGATTTGCTTAAAAATTCTGTCAAGTAAGAGTTTTAAAAATCTCACAAAGTAACTCCAAAAGGACATACGTTTGCATACTATTTCCGTTATCATAGAAAGAGAGATCTGATAAAAAAGTGTTATAATAAAATGTATGAAAAATATCGAAGTGGTATTAATCGAGATGGTAAAATTAAGATTAGCGATAATCGTGAAGATTAGAATGAAGAGAGGAAAGTATGTGTGTACAGACAATAAGCCTTTTTCAAATCCTTTTAATTTATTTAGTTATGGAATTGATAGTGAAGTTTTTGATGTCGAAAATATTAATGTGTATAATGATGAAGACATTAACGACGATAAAAAATGTGCAAAAATTGATGACATTAATAATAGGAAGGAAAAATCATCATTATCAGACATAAAATATTGCTTGACAACGATAATAATTCCCAAAAGTTTTTGGGAAAATCATTGGACCTGCAACATTAACCTGTATGTGGGTTAATGTGACAGTTTTATTGTTATTTTCAGGTTTATATCCCACTTTATACTCTATCATTTTGTTTTTAATTCTCGAAAATGAAATTGAGCCTAACCGTTTGAGGATAGGGATGAGTGTGCCAGGTCCAAGCGAATAGTAGGCAGGTTTTAGTTTAAAAAAAATTACAACAAGTTTATTTAACACAATCAACAGGTGCACAATAAAACAAGTTCGATTTCACGAATACGTAGCGAATGTCGGTCACTGAATCATCATTGAAAGATAATATTGAAGGACAAGACAGGATGATAAGAAAAGCAAAGAAACTCCGAAGTAGCTCTCCCTTTTTTGACTTTCTTCTACTTCAGTTATCAAATTATCCTGAACGAAAAACAGTGGTCTATAGAAGAATCAAGAAAGGATCCATATAAAAATAGCAATTACAGAAAATATAGTAATGCATCAGCTGAATCGTAGTTTAATCTAGTAGAAGTCGTCTGGACTCATGTTGAATACTTCGTGGACTTTAACGGCGATTTCTGCAAGCTTGTCAAGAATTTGGTCGGTCTGGACGGTCAGAAGAGCCTTAGCCTGATCTGGGAGACTGGACATCCACCTCGATTTCAAAACATCTTCGTCGATGCCTGGTATGAGTGCCCTGAGGTGTCGTAGAAATTGTTGTTGGAATTGTTGTAGTCTGACCTCTTTTGATTTCAAGCATCGAGCCATTAACGCGTTATTGAGTGTTTGGTACAGCAAGAGGCCATACACGTTGGTGTTTATATCCTCGACCTCGAGCGCGTATTTAGTGTCGATGAGTGGCACTATGTGGTGAGATTTGTCGAGCTTTGTGACGAGTCCATTGGTGCATAAGAGAGATTTAACTTGGGCGAACCATAAACCAGGTCGTCCACTGCTACGGAGGAACTCGAAACTCTATGAATGGTAGAGGCTTGGCATCAACAAATTGTCATTGTCCGATCGAGACATTGTTGTAACACATGAACTCTAATGAATTAATTTACGAACATAATTTGCTCACTTATTTTTGAGTCTAAAGAGTTGTAGGAAAATCTAAACACGTTGTTTACGTTGAGCGCAGCACAACAATAATTCCTGGTCATCGAGTCTCGTTAACTCAGAATTTTCGAGAAATTTCTAGCGCACTGACCACGATAAAAAATTATTAATTTACACTTAGACACTTTTATGACGATTTGATTCACACTAGGGGTGTCCCTTAGATACACATTTGTACAGCACAGCGTCTTTGGGTGCTCAGTAATGCACCAATAGAAAAAAAAGCTGTCACTGAAAAACAAAGAAATTGCTTCACTCAACGCAAAGTACGTGGAAAAATGATCACGCGTAAAAATAGTTCACTGCTCCGCATTATTGATTGAAACCCGAGAAGATTACGTTAGGGTCACCAAATGTAGCGGATCGTGGAAGATATGGTTGTATTAAATAATAAGATCCGTATATAAAATAAAGCGTGGTCTCTATCCTGTTGAGTAACACTTTACTAGGTAAAAAATAATATAAAATAATACAGTATCATATTCCGTTGTTCGCTGGTTACTGACCAGGAAACCTCGCGAAGTGTTCACCACTGATTTAGCGGAGGCTTCTTTATGATAATCTACGTCAAAAATGGTGTACTCCGTTAAAGTGATGTTTAATTCTCACATATTTCTAATCGAAATTCTCCAAAACAATTTTAACCATTAGAAACATCATACAAAATACCTTTATTCACATGCTTATGAGACTTGTGAATATACTGTTTTTTTTTAATAGAAATATCAAAAAATCTATAACTCGAAAACTATCGATCATTTTTTGATGAAACGAATTTCAATCGAAAGAGTATGAAAAATGAGAAGATACGTGTCTATAATTATATTTATAAAATTGCGTTCTTTAAATAAAAATATTGTTTTCTTTTATTCTGAAAATTGTGTAACATTCAATAGTTGAAAATTAAAAGTTAGCCCCCTAAACGTTATTGGGTTATTTTTGACAACATTTCATACTATGAAAATTATAATGACGCCTATAAATGGTGCTGAAGGGCAATTAAAGTATCACTTTGAACAAATATTATTGAATGCAATCAATAGGTATACTGATATCGAAATGATGATTGAAGATCGTAAAATATTAAAACGAACATCAGAAGCGTTTATTAATGATGTAAAATCAAAAATTTAATCATATGGTTTACACAACGTACATAATTCTAATCAGAGTGGCTTCTGATCCAAAGGACATTCAGAGAGGACTTTAGCTCCAGAAGGACAAAAAAAATAGATGGCACAGTTCAGTCAGCTTCTTCGATAACTCATCTTTGAGGATCAGCCTTTATTCTTCCCACCTTTTTATTTTATATATATATATATATTATTATATATATATATATATATAATTATTGAGTTTCGGAGAATCCATTGTTTCTTAACGTACAAAAGTAACGCAATTATATTTTCATAAGTTTAAATGTATTTTGTTTAATAATAAATAAAGTAATTGATAATTAATTTAAATATTTATTTTGGGTACTACCAGTTCCCCACATTTCGTGACCCCGACGTGATTTAAGCACGTTATTGCCCGTTTTATTTCGACACGCGTTCAAGCCGCCATTATTCGTTCCAGTGAGCTACGTGCAACAAGTGGCCAATATGACAAATGAAGCTGATATAAATTTGCAACAAGGTACAACGGCACCTGGTACTTCAGGACAACTACAAGGTCCTACTGCAGCTACTGATCCTGCTGTCAGTACGATTGAACGCTTGCATTTCCCGTCATTTTGGACGGAAGATCCAGAACTTTGGTTTAGTGCGGTGGAAGCGCAATTTTATTCACATCGCATAACTTCAGACGCCTCAAAAAGTAGTTTCGTCATCAGTAAACTGGACCAAGCTACAATGATCATCATCAAGGAAATAGTGATACGTCCACCAGCTAACGACAAATACAACGCCATTAAGCAAGCACTGCCCAATCATTTTTCACAAACGGATGAGAAGAAATTTCGCAAGATGATTACTGGTCTATCCCTAGCTGATCGCAAGCCTTCCTCTCTGTTAGCTGAAATAAAATCTCTGAACAACGGCAAACTTGATGAGCGCACCGTACGGATGATTTGGTTGGATTATCTTCCTCGACAAATGCAGCTAACTCTAATTCCCTGCGAAACGTTGGACTTGGATGCAGTCAGTCAACTTGCTGATCGTATCTGGGATCTGCCACAAGGTCAGGTGACACAAGTAGCAGCCGTACAGCAGCAACCAAGACGGGATCAAGAAAACTCGCTGGAAGAAAAGGTTTCTGAGCTTCAAAAGCAATTCGCTCAGCTACTAGAACAACTCAAAACGTCACGTAGTGCATCAAGATCCAGAAGTCGGTCGCGTACGCGTAGAGCAGACGATAGTAAGCTCTGTTATTATCATCGTAAATCCAACGACAAGGCCAGGAAGTGTGTACAGCCGTGCGAGTTCAGGGCTACGGCGGAAAACTAGAGGGTTCATCAGCGATTGCGGCGGTCGTTGGTGACTCGAATATACCTCGCCACTTATTTCTTCACGATCTCAACACTGGTCAACGCTTTCTTATAGATACTGGTGCAGATATTTCTGTTATACCTGCTACACGTTTTGATAAAGTCGCACAATCAGATATCAAGTTATACGCTACGAATGGAAGCCGTATCGCAACCTTTGGTCAAAAAGCTCTTCTTAACTTAGGACTCAAACGTCCAGTTAAATGGATCTTCAGGATAGCAGATGTGCCGTACGGCATCATTGGGGCTGACTTACTTCACCATCATCACCTGGTTGTAGATGTCAAGGACCGTCGAATTACTGACCCAGAGACTGGTATTAGAGCCGGCGGAAAATTAGAACTCGCCTCTATAACTGGTATCTCTGTTATCAACCAAGATGAACCCTACGCCAAAATTTTAAGGGAGTTTCCTGAGGTTTTTGGAACCACCATTCAGCGAGCTACAGCAAAACATAACGTTCTCGACTTTATACCAACAACTGGGCCACCTGTACATGAGCGTCCGCGACGTTTATCCGCAGGAATGCTGAAGAGAGCTCAAGAGGAATATCAATTGATGATGGACCAGGGTCTTTGTCGTCCAAGCAGTAGCCCCTGGGCCAGTGCATTGCATATGGTTCCAAAAAAAGGAGGGGATTGGAGACCGTGCGGGGACTACCGTCGTTTAAACCAGCAAACGGTACCAGATAGATACCCGGTCGCTCACACCTTGGACTATACATCAATTCTTCATGGAAAAAAAAATGTTTTCGACCATCGATCTTGTCAGAGCGTGCCATCAGATACCAGTTAATCCTGAAGATATTCCGAAGACGGCGGTAATAACGCCATTTGGCCTCTTCGAGTTCTTGGTCATGCCTTTTGGGTTGTGTAACGCTGCACAAACGTTCCAGAGATTCATCAGACAGGTTTTGCAAGGTCTAGATTTTGCTCATGCTTACCTGGATGACATCTTAATAGCTTCAATAGACGAAAAGCAACATATTCAACATCTCAGAACAGTCCTAGAACGTCTTCGAGATTTCAGTCTTACAGTTAACAAGGAAAAATGTGTCTTCGGCGCTACAAGCGTTCGGTATCTAGGTTATTTAATCACTGCAGAGGGTTCAAAACCTCTCCCTGACCGAATCAAGGCCAAAAGCGAGTTTAAACCACCTCAAACTATCTCTGAACTCCGTCGTTTTCTGGGAATGATTAATTTCTATCGTCGATTCATAAAAAACGCAGCAGCTTGTCAAGCTCCTCTCCATGCTTTCCTTGGTGACGTGCGTAAAAAAGATATGAGACCAGTACAATGGACGGAGGAAGCCATAGAAGCTTTTAAACAATGTAAAAAAAGTCTGGTGGAAACAGTACTTCTGGCTCATCCAGCACGCGAAGCTCAACTTAGACTGACTACCGATGCATCAAATGTAGCAGTTGGTGCAGTTTTAGAACAACGAACTAACAGCAATAAAGATTAGAAGCCACTGGGTTTTTTCTCCAAGAAGCTTACACCAGCAGAGACCAATTACAGTGTGTATGATAGAGAACTTACCGCTATATACCATGCTGTGAAATTTTTTAGGTCCTGGATTGAAGAATACAGTTTTGTGATTCGAACAGATCATAAGCCTTTGACACAGGCCTTTACTCAAAAGTCTGACAAAGCTTCACCTCTTCAAATCAGACAGCTAAGTTTCCTGAGTCAATTCACTACTCGACTTGAATCGGTCAAAGGTGCTGAAAACATAGTAGCGGATACATTTCCAAAGTTAGATGCTGCTAGTACAACTCAGCTGTTACGTTTACCTAAGGTCATTGACTTTAAGGCTTTGGCAGAGGCACAAGCTGCTGATCCAGAACTTCAAGATATCCTCAAGGACACGAGTACTTCATTAAAACTACAGAGACTCACATTTGGTCCACAGACTCAGGAAATTTGGTGTGATGTGTCACAAGAAGATATTCGCCCTTATGTCCCTGAATGTTTTAGGGGGCAGGTGTTCGACGCTTTTCACAATCTTTCTCATCCAGGGGGAGAAGCCACGTGCAAGTTAATTTGTCAACGCTACGTATAGCCATACATGAACAAGCATATCGTTCAATGGGTTCGAAACTGTATTCCCTGTCAGCGCGCAAAGGTCGGTCGACACGTACATATTCAACCTTCAACATTCTTAGAACCTGATCAAAGGTTTGATCACGTCCATGTCGACATTGTTGAACCATTACCCGAGTCTGAGGGTTACAAATATTGTTTAACCATGGTGGATCGTTTTTTAAGATGGCCTGAGGCTGTGCCGATTAAAGACATTACTGCAGAGACCATCGCCAAGACATTCTTCACCGCTTGGATAGCTCGTTTCGGGTGTCCAAAGACCATCACAACAGACCAAGGTACTCAATTTGAGAGTGTACTATTCATGGCAATGACTCGTTTAGTTGGTAGTAAGAGAACTCGTACTACGCCTTATCATCCAGCAGCTAACGGGCTTGTAGAAAGGTGGCATAGAGTTTTAAAAACGTCTATACGTTGTCACGAAACCAAAGAATGGGTTAGAATTCTAGGACTGAGGACATGTTATAAGAAGGATCTTAAGGCTTTTACAGCAGAATACATGTATGCAACAACTCTACGGATTCCAGGTGAATTTTTCACTCACGAAGACCCACCGTCAGATCCAAATATTTTTCTAGAGGAGTTCCGCATCCACATGAGAAAGTTGAAGCCTGCACCCGCTAGTCATCACTGCAAAACGAACACCTTCTGCTATAAAGATCTCTATACGTGTTCACATGTGTTTGTGCGCCAAGATGCTCCAAAACAAGGGTTGGACCAACTATATTCTGGTCCGTTTAAGGTGATAAAGAGAATCAACGACAAAGTCTTTACTATCGAAATTAATGGACGAGAGTCTAACATTAACGTGGAGAGATTGAAACCAGCTCATCTGAGTACTCAGGAAGTTCTTGGGTTCCAAGTACGACCATCAGCTGGGACATCAACGAGTCAGCTAGACGCACCAACGCTTCGTACTTACCCGGGTCCAAAGAAGAAAGTGCAACTGCAACTAAAAGACTGATAGTCTAAGAAATTATTATTTATTTCATTTTATATAGTGTTTCATTATTTTTTTTTCAACTTGTGCTCTAACTCCGTTACTTGGAGGGGGGTACTTTGGGGATCAGCCTTTATTCTCCCCACCTTTTTATTTCAATATATATATATAATTATTGAGTTTTGGAGATTTCATTGTTCCTTAACGTACAAAAGTAACGCAATTATATTTTCATAAGTTTAAATGTATTTTGTTTAATAATAAATAAAGTTATTGATAATTAGTTTAAATATTTACGTTGGGTACTACCAGTTCCCCACACATCGTCATACTATACAGCCACCTATATCAGCTGATAAAAAACTTTTTACTCCTCTTTTTCTTGTGTTGAAGGAACCAACTGGATAACTTGGTTCGTGAGTAGAAAAGTCGCTTTTTAGACCAGATAATGTACACGTAGAAATTTCGAAATTTGGACAACTTATTTCAGGTAAAAAATTTAATTTAAATATAATATTATATGACATATTCTGCAAGCTTAAATACGAATTTTTTTTAAAACACTCCAAAATCTGGTTGACGGATGCAGTTTTCCCGAATAATGGGAAAAAATGCTTACTTCTGATTGATTCGTAGACTGGTTATTGTCCTAAAGCTGTCACGACTGCCAAATGACCGGATAAAGTAGTTGAAATAATAATTACTTTTAAAGGGGCTACTGGACAAATTCAACCGGTAGATTTCTCTGGGTTTAGAACTTGGAAAAACTCCGTAACACATTTTTTAGACAATGTCCTATTACAAAGAGATGGTTTAAATTTACACTCGATGAACAATGTTATTAAATTTCAATCATCGACTTATAATCATTACTCGTCTCCACAATACATTAATTTTTTTTATTATTCATGGTTTAAAAGTAGGTATACATTTGTTAAAGCAGATGAATTGAAAAACGCAGTTAATTTTGCATTTGGAGATAACTGTAAGTCTCATTGTGAAATTCCAAGATGTAAAAATATTGCAATTATCTATTGTGCCCAGTGTAAAAAATCATTGTTATTTCAAAATGTTTACAATTATTATCATACATGGAATACGTACAATGAATAAATTGTTCATCTTCTGCATTTTGATACAAATCTGGGAAAAAGGCAATACTTTTTTGGCAACGATTATGATGTTATTTCCGAAGTAGCAAAGACAGGCATCTTGCAATTTTTTATGCTCTTTTCATCGAAATTGGTCCCATTAAAAAATAAGTAATTGTTTTCAAGTACTAAATCTTTTGTTATTTTTAGAAAAAAAAAACAGTGTATTCACAAGTCTCATAAGCATGTGAATAAAGGTATTTTGTATGATGTTTCTAATGGTTAAAGTTGTTTTGGAGAATTTCGATTAGAAATATGTGAGAATTAAACATCACTTTCACAAGCTGTCAACTTTGGGGGTGATTTTCATCCCTTCAAGCCGTTTCTTGCAGAAAAAAAAATACGGAGTACACCATTTTTGACGTAGATTATTATATAGAAGCCTCCACTAAATCAGTGGTGAACACTTCGCGAGGTTTTCTAGTGGGAAGACAACTCCTATAGCATGACCCTGCAGGCCTTTAGATCCGTAGATCGGGAAGTTCGGGCTGGCAAGGACCTGCGACTAGTGACTAGGGTTTGACTATAATTGGAAAAGTGCACCTTCTGGGTGCTTCTGTTTCCGTAGGAACGTTTAGATTCCTGGCACTCAGGTTCATAACCGCTGTCGGCCGCGGGTGCAGGATCTCTCGATTTTGGAGCACTGAGTGTTGGAGATCGAGACGGACAATGTCGTCTCTGAGAAAAGGGCGAGAATGTGTAAGACCTGGGTTCCTGACGCCGCCTCTTTAATTCTCGATTTTTTTCTGTCTAGAGAGAACTTCGTCGTATTAGAGTTGTCGACCGTTGTCATAATCGGGGTGGCGCTGTCTATCACAATAGTCTGGATGGCGTTGCGAGAAATCGGGTCGTAGATAATAAGGGTAATAATCTTCGGCGCGAGGATGCATAGCGTGAGTACCATGCCGAATCCGATCCTTAAGTTATTCTCACGTTAGTGTTTCAAGGTCAACGCACAGCTTAATGAAGATTCGCGAGGTTTTCGGTAGGCTATAGAAGGCGGTTTTAACAGTGTCTTTACAGGTTCGGCAATAAAAGGTCTTGCCGTCTTTTTTCTGATTACAGTTACCCTGATTAATTGTTTCAGCATATGATCGGTATAATACCAATAAGAGTTTACGGTAAAGTCTTACCAGTAAAACAGGATATAAAAGGTCTCGGGATGGAAAGATAGTACATTTTACAAAGCCTTCAATTTGATCAGAACTATTTTTATTTTCAAGAATTTCATCGCATTCAGAGCCAACGCAAATTGTAGGATGACTAACGAAAGATTTACCTGTTTTGTACACGCAAAAGTGAACACATATCAACCTATTTCTTTTTTTGGTACTATTAACATCACGTAATGTAACAAAGTTTTCTGTATGACCTCCAAAGAAAGCATCACGCGGTTTAAGAGGTGTATTTTGTAATAAGGGGTGAGAATCAATGGATATTCCCAAACTAGGATATTTTTTTAAAAACTGTCAGAAGTTACATTCCCACTCCTCAATAAGAGTATATCCTGTTGAACGTATTCTATTTGAAGTGGCCGTGTTGATTCTAAACGTTGGTCAAATGTTTCACCTATACGAAATTGTTGATCTCTGTTTACGTGATAACTCATTGTACAACCATGCCAATAACACCCGTAAAATTAAATTACAATTTTTCCCTGTGTTTTTGGATCATGATAATAGCCGTCGATTAAAGTACCACAAGGCAACCGGATTTCTTTACGTCGTGCGGCATGATCTATGATGTGACTACGCTTTTTCTCCTGGAATATTAACCATGAGATCGTTATTGATAATTGATTGGCTGACCACCGATTTGCGCTATCCGGCAGTAAAATGCTAATAGTATTAGATTTTGAAATTTTATTCTAAAAATTGAATAAATATCATATCTCTGAAACCTAGGCAGGCACGTCTTAACACGATAACATCAGCGCGACGGTAGTGAATGAATTCTGTAAAATTAAAAGTATAGTTAGCCTGTTTTTTTTTTATTTCACCATGTCATGAAAGACTCGCGCTCGTTGTTGTACATCGTTTTAGGGAAGTAATATTTTATATCAGGAAGAGGACCTTCGTAATTGATGTTGTCTGGAGTGTAAAATAAACGTGGAAAAAAGCCTTTAGTTATCTCGCTGTCAGAATCGAATGCTTCAGGTAGAGCTCTGAACGGTATTTGTAAAAAATTTATACTATCTAAAAATATTACATTATCTATTGTCATGACAATAATCTTACTCCCGCTTAAAATAAGGTCGGGAATACGTGTTTTCTTATTTTCTATTAAATAACGAAGAATAAATTGTGCATCAAAACTTCGAGCTTTATGGGCGATACATATTATTTTAATAAAATATTTATATGTTTGAAATGCTAGATCTACAAGATTACCGATCGGGTTGTCATGAAATATGTATTCACGTTTACCACAAAAAGCACAGTTTGGTGATAAATTTCTATTCCCAACACAAAACATGCATACTTTCTGAACAACACAAAGATTCGGAGCATGTAATTTTGTCCTTTTATCACCCTTGACCTGTTCGTACTGTTGTGTTTCGATATTGTAAAATAAAAATACTACTTTTTAAGGCCGCATTGGTTCAAATAGACTCAGATAACAATGATGATATACTGGACGGCTACAATTGCAAGTACGGCAAAAAGATTTGTTACACACATGTCACGGGCAAAATATCTTTAGAAAACATTGATTTCATCAGGGCCACAGCCTTAACGGGGTATTTTAACGCTGGCTCTATTTACTAGTTCTAAGGCTGCTTTACGTTGCAAATTACACTGACGATCGCACATTATTTTCCAAGGTTTTACAAATTACTTGCACGAATTTCACTGCGTTCAGCATAAAGATAAGCGACAACGAGTGAACGTAGAAAACATAGATTATCATTATTCGTGATGCTTGATATCGAACGCTTGGAAATATCTTCGGAAGTCAGATTTTCATGATCACGTTCTTCTACTCCTCGGACAATTGAAACCGTCAAAACAATATCATCGTCACTATTTAAACGTCCTGCACTTTGGACAATTTTGCGAAGTAGCTTTCACAAATCGTTACTTGTATATAGTTTTGGTGGCCTAATGCGAAACCATGTTGGCCTAATTGTAAACTTTTCATGATTAATAGCAAAAGCTATTCTTTTACGTAATGTACAACCCTGTATAATATATGTGGTAATATAGGCTAAAGCACCCCCAAACCAGTCGAAATGATTTTGACTCCCGGATGGAGGAGGTATTTTTATTGGACATTCTTTACCTGTAGCTTGAAACTTTTCTGAATTTTTTACCCGCTCTCTGTCGATCATAAAACGATGACCCGGTGGATAGATAATCGCAAAGCTGTCTAATGAAGTACTTGGTGAAACGTTGACCTTGATGTTTAAAGCAAGAATTTTTCCTGCTGTAGATCGGGTTACAGCACCGCTACGGTGAATATCTATAATTTGACAGTTGTAAACAGCATTATTCTTCACGTGGCCTCCACGTGATTATAACATTCAATACCTACATAAATTTAAGTATTGTAATAGACATAAATTTAACATAAGTGAATTCAAAGATATTTACTTCCTGAGGATGATGATCTTGGCTCACAGTGTTGATCAGCATTCGTGTCCATGTGTAAATCCTGTACTTCATTATCGCTTTTCTAAAAAATATTGGCTAATGATATGCCTGGCGATGATGACTCGGGAGTTGGATGTAATCCGTTTGAAGACATATCATTGTCAGTTTCTTCTTCAGTATCAAGTCTATAAGGAATACTGATATCACAGCTACACTGTGAATATGAACAGGAGGTGGGAGATGGTGCATTGTTGCCATCGACGTTGCAAGGGCTATGAAACTTGGCCATAATTTTATCCCCGTTATCAACTTTGAACCGCCGCCCTTTGCTACGATTCAGAGGTATGTCTTCAGGTTTTACGGTTAAAGGTGATGATCCGCGTACTTGCATCAGATTGTCTAATACAGTATCATAAGAGACACCAGTTATCGTTGAAGTTGATGGTTGAGGCTGATCAATGTTAATAATGTTAGTAGAAGTAGATGGTTGAGGATTTTCTAATTTCAGCTTCATGTTTATTTTCTTCAATTTTAATCTTTTTAACCTTAGGGCTACTATCTGCTTTTTCAGTTTTAGAATCAGAAGCTAGGAGGGTATATTTGTATCGCCATTCTGTAATACAAAGATTTTTAGAATTCTACATCATTTAACAGGTGCATAATCATTAAGAACTTCTCACCATAATATATTAAGAACAGCTTACCATAGTAAATGAGAAAAGACAAAACACACACAGCATTTCTTTCAATACTGCTCATCAAATCCTCCGTTGCTTGATGCATAATCGTAAAATTTGATCTCAACAAGCCACGTGTATTAACGGGCTAATAAACGACATGACACCGGTAATACAATACGTCTAGATAGTCTCAATAAATACGCTCGTTATCAATGATTCCATCGTTCAAGTCTAGATTCGGGACTCGCTGGCGATCGATTACGAAGATAATGCATGAGCGTTAACAAAGCAATCATAAAAGTCTAAGTTACATAGTCGGCTGGAAGGGGCTACAATGTTTCAAATTACAAAGCCTTACAAACAGATTTTTTAGTCTCGTATCATTAATAGTGAAGCAACTAATAGTTATTCGCAAAGCCTTACGAACAGCTTATTTAGCCTCGTATCGTTGATGGTGAAACCGTCAACAATTATAACATGTCATCATCAAGTCAACAATTTGAATCTTCGACAACCGCCAACCAACGAGGTGAGATGGATACTGCCGAAACATTATCACAACAATATGCACCGCGTGGAGAAATCTTCAAGTTTCTGTTTTCAACAATTTATGCATTAAACGCATCACGATCAAAAGCAATAATCACCGGTGTGCGCTTAAATCACGTCAGCAATAATTTTGATGCTTGTGTTCCAATTGTTGACAAAAAATGTTGAGGCGTACTTTTTAATGCTGAAAAATAGATAGAGTTCATGGAGAAAATAATGACCAAAATTCTTGAGCAACTGGAACCTATCGACAAAACATTAACGTTTGTATCAGTTATAGACGTCGAGATCCTCGATCAAGAATTGTGTCAGCTTTTTAATGAACACGTTGTAAGTAGAGCGATAGGATAGTAACGTGTTCCATCAAATAATAGGGCCTCAAAGACACAAATTTTTTCATTTATTAAAGAAATTAAAAATATTACAATATAAGACATTTCGGCTGGTTCTGATTAAGTCATCAGCGGTGCTATTACTGAAAACTAAATTTTTGTTAACACCTTTTTACAATTATTTAACTGTAAACAGCACATGCTTACAATTAGTTTTCAGGATCTATTTAATGGTCGTAGAGTTTAACTACAGCACCTTTATCTCTACTATATGCGCAAAAGTGATAGTCAAAATAATATTTGTTGATTGCCTCCCTGTCCAGGCCAATTCCCGACTCTTCTTCAGACCGTCCCCAGATAGAAACACGATTGGAATCTTCAGCTACGTTGACAGGATCCAAATAAAGCTGCTGCATGATCGGTTCACGTCCATCTTGACGGTAATATACTCGGCTCCAGCAGAATTCACGGTCACCACTCACAGCGTTCAACTTATAGAGTTCAAGTTTATGCATTGTTTTCCACTGATCATGGCCATAATCTGGTTTGAATCCAAATTCGTGTTCATACACTTCTCACATCGCCAACTTGCATTGAATTGCTGCAATTTTAACGCCAGTGAAATCTTTACCTCCTTGAATATCCCAAGTAAAAAATTGAAAATTCCGAGCAAAATGATAATGGTCATGCATTAATTTCCGTATTTTGATTTCCATGATCTTCACAAAAGCAACCTTTTTTTATTAAGGTATTACACTTTTGATCACGATAAATAAATGCTTCACACTCACGTAAATTTTTTATGGCTAAGGCCTCCAAAAAATAGTTAAACTCTTATTGATACCTTATCACAGTCTGTTAATCACAGCAAATATTGAATATTAGCCACACAGTCCTGACAATGAATTTTAAAAGTTTAATAAAGCTATTTATTATAAAATGGAACATTTCTAAAACTGTTATATTGCTTGGAACGCTGTGAGATCATATGACCATGATAATAAGACATATGTTGTCTGTCAACAGAAAGATGCTGATAGGCATGCGTTTTTGTATATGTCTCTTAAAACTTTTATAACATAAATATATTAGGATTTAAAAACCTCAGTCGACGCCCGCAGATCCAACAATTGCTCCGGCAAGTGTGTCCAGAAAACACCCACTTCCTCCAAGAAATATATTATGACGCAACAGCTCAACCGCACGGTTACTCACTGCTAGACTTGAAATAATCATCACCTAAAAATTGTAGCTTTCGCACATGTATTTTTCCAGAAGACCTGGAGCACTATGTTCATGTGCAGCATAAACCTACAAATGAGAGTCCACATAATCACAACTTGACAGTTGTTAGTTAGTAATAGCTGCGAATGCATCAGGAAAGAAAAAATCTGCAATTCTCAGTTCGTTATTTTATCTAAGCAAAGTAGAACGTGCTGCTACATAATTTTGGAAATGCTGAAAATCATGCAGCCCGTCTGCCGCTGGGTGTGTCACAAAGGATTGATCATCTGATCGCTAAGTGGGATAAGTTCGCAATCATCAGTAAGCATATAAAATGGGAGCTGAAACCGGGTGGCTATATAGGAGCAACAATGGTTTGCGAGGATAGCTGTAACGGGGCTCACTTGGTTCAATTATCGCCATATCACCAACAGATTCTTGAATTTCCAGCTGAAGATGAACCACCGTTATTACTGCTTTTAAAAAGTACACATAGCACGTGCAATGTCAATGGATTTATCTCCTCGATCTTGTACAACAAATTCGATGGGTGAAGTATCTGTTAATGATGAAATTGGTTTATGAAATATCCGTTGAGAGCTCTCAATCGTTGTTTGTGTCGGGAGAACAGAAAATAATTCTAGTTCTGTTTTTGCACACTCACAAGAATAAACATGAAAAAAAGTTATTATGATTATTCGAATATATCTGAATAGCTATGTGGGCGGGAAGGGGGGGAGGCTCAATCTACTATTGCCGGCAGAACCGACAACTTACCAACTGTGGGTATCGTTGCTGATTTCCCCGTTAGGCGGCGCTGTACGGCAGTCGGTAATTGTTACCGATCCAGGCAGTGCTGCTGTTGTGGCGGGTAAAATATTTAAATCTTTAAAAAAAATTTTTTCGCTGGTGATTGTTATTAATCTAAGGAGGTAATTATTACTGATCTCTTCCACTGGATGGCGCTGCTGTAGGAGGTGAAGAATTCAAATGAAAATTTTTTTTATTTTAAATTATTCGTCTGCACTGACTATCGATTACCAGGCGTTAACTGTTACTAACCATTTTTTCGCTGTATAGCATTGTTATTTCGCCAGTTGAAATTTTAATTTGAATGTATGTCTAATTATTATTAACAATATCCGCCATTATGTGACGCTGCTGTTGTGGTGGGTGCAAGATGTCAATTTTCAGAGAAATTCAGCAATTGATCTGTTGTCCGCTAGTGGGTGTTTTAAGTAAATGACAGATAATAGTTAAATTTAAAAAAATTTGTTTTATAATCATTGACATAAATTCAATTGTATAACATTGACATAATTAAGTATACTTTGTGCGTTGAATTAATAGACTTGCATTATGGAATCCTCTGAGACGTTGTCTTCACGTTTTCCGATGAAGAATTTGAAATCATCGGAGTCGCCACCAATGTATTGCAGTAGTAATCTATCTTTCTTTATATATGTCAGTATAAGGTCAAATAAAATATCATCTTTAAAAATGCCGTACTCGAAAAGCAACATTGAATTCATCATCCAATTTTAGAATGATTTCACACCAGTAGCCTGTCGTCTACTTTGTCAATTTGTAGATTTTTGATGTGTTCAATTCTGTAATTTTCTTCATGGTTTTTGAGTATTATTAGTGGTGGTGGTATCTATATTTACTTCACTCAACAATTTACTAATCAATATTTTACACTCAATTATGTACAATTAGCTTTGTGTTCAATGATTCCTGTAGCTGTACTGTTTTGTTGGTAGACTATCCTGTTGAAAATCTGTTCGGTTTTAAATATAGCCCTTACTCTAGCGGTCGATGTTTGAGACACATTTTCTAACAACGCAAGTTTCCTTTGTTACTTTTTGAAAGATTTATTTCCAGAAAAGTACGTCATATTTTAATTCCCAAAAAAATATCATTTATAAATTTTTTCATTTTTACCTCTTCGTTAGCTTTTTTTCAGAACAACGACGTCCTAGAAGTTGCCTTCTCTTTTGTATATTACAATATCAACTAATGGACAATTTCTTAGAAAAGGATGTGACGTCATAAAATTTATTGCGTTAAAAAAATTTAAATAAAGTACGTTTGTAAAGTTTCATTCATCAGTTTAGAACCTTAGAACTGGTAACATCAAACCTACACAACGGATATCTTCATTAGTATTCAGGAATTCAAAGCTCCTCCAAATCAATTTGTTGTGAAAGAATTTGCACTGATTTTTATTAAGGGAACATTACAAAATCAATTGTGTTTATTTTTCAAAGAACCATTCAACTGAAAATTATTATCGCAAAAATTTCAATTAATAAATCGATGGTATACTCGCAATTACCATGGACTTCAGTGGGATTCTGGTGATATGGCATGTAAAGATATGCCGAGTGTAATTATTGAAGTAATAGGCAAAGCAAATTTCATTCATGTGAAAGGTCTTGAAAAGAAAGAGCGGATGCATCGATTTGTGAATAACCGACTGACTGTGATTAACTCGGAAGATTTGCAATGCCCATCATTACACATTATTCCAGATTTTCCAAGATGGAAACATGCTTCTTCACATTATAAACCAAGTTTAACTTCAAATTGTGCATTAAAAAATGCACGAAAAATGAAGACGTGGTTTGATTCCAACTCAATCAACAAATTGCGACCAGGGCTGAGAAAGATCTACGCAAATATGAATTTCGATTAATTATCGTTGGATTAGATCCATATGTTACCAGAAAAGTTCCTTATATACTTTGAAAATGAAATTGAAGATATGAACAACAAATCGATTAATTCATAATGTAATTTTTACGCACATAAAATTATTTTATTCAGAATTATTACACGATTTACATCGACAATACTCAATGACTGCATTTTACTTTGATCATCATAGTGTATTATGTTTGATTTTCAATAAATGTATTTAATTAAATTACTTTTATTCATGTATTTAATTCTTTTCTGCAGTTATCTAATAAATATTCAATAATAGTTACATAAAATCTTAGATTTAAATTTACTTTAAACCACCAAAAAGCCCGGGTAAATTCAAGTTTTCGATAAAATCATCGGTAGGGGAAAATAAATAAAAATTTATATATAAAATATAAATTGTGCTGGATTACATGTAAAAATCCACCCCTTTGAATTTTTATTCAAGAACATCAATTAAATGCAACAAATGATGCTTTAATATTTTCTACTATCTATTTGTCGTCTTAATCGTTTTTTAATATTATCACTTTCTTAATCTTATTACTCTGTTTCAGTAAAGTATTATTCTAAATAATTTTCACAAACCGACCTATGGTGTAGTGATAACGCGTCAGCCTGGCGCGCCATAGGTAGCGGGTTCGATTCCCGGCCGAGACAAGACCTTATTTTTGTAGTCTACTCTTTGACCACGGTGAGCAGGAGGCCTCTTCAGGGAGCAGTCAAAGTGTAAGCTATCGTGCTGATGACTGAATAGTACAAAGTACTATTGCCGCAACGATGCCTTTGGGGAACCAGGCGACACCCCATTGTATATAGTCTTACCTGAGCAAGAGGCTCTGCCAGGTGGACCCTAAAAATTCCTCACTCTCTCTTTCGTTATCTTGGCCGATGCTGAGAAAACCAGGACCCTTGAGGCAACCGGTGGAATCTCCGAAGGCAGGGACGATTCTGTGGAACTGGGCCGACCTCTAAGGTTGATACCGGGCCTACAGATATTGCCTAGCTGATGGTGAGGAAACCGGGGGGCGACGGGGCTGGCAGAATCTCTAAAGGCAAAAGATAGCCATTCAATTCGATTAAAAAATTCGAACACCATGGAATGAACGGGGACTGTTCGGGGCTAACACGGAAACCAAGGCAACTTGGGAACCTGGGAGAACCTGCAGTCCCTAAGACTTTGACGACCGCCTTTACTGTGAAAACAGACCTAGCACAATGGCCCCGTGGCTCAGCACAGGGGAAGGCGAGACTTTCAAACACCTGACTCTATGAGGTGGTAGTCTCTACCCCTTTAGAAAAAAAAAAAAAAAAGTGGTCTAGGTGCGACCCGAAAGGTCCACACGACTAACTTCCCAGGGGAAAGGATAAAAAAATATCATGTGTTCTATATTTTAAATAAATATTATTTATTTGTTATCATTATTAATAATAATATTATTATTATTTATGCTAAGCATAAAGATTTTGGTAGAGAGTGGCGCCTCTACCGCTCCCGTAGCCTCTATTGTAGGGCTTTTTATGAATTATTCTAATCACGTTATAGCATCGTTTTAAAATTGTAATACAAACGCAATATTACTGTAATAATGTGTTAATAATAAAAACCGACTAATTACAAAGAAAAAATGTAAAATTTTTCATGTATAGCGATATCCTCACCTACAATTTATCATCATAATTACTATTATCAACGTATATGCTTTTGTTTTCTCCATAAATACTTATGATATAATCGAAAGACGAAAAAAATGTTTGTTATTATTAATCATATTGAATTATTATCAATAATAGTATGCATTTGTTGTTATTGATATTCATTACTATTTAAGTAACAATTTAAAACGCTCATTTCTATAAAAATCGATAATTTAATATTATTCTAGTTTTCATTACATAATAAATACAAAATCATATGCATTTTGTGATTGTTAGAGTAAAATTTTGTGTCAAAGATATTTTTTTATTGCTACTTATATAGTTTTGTAAATTATTCTCTTGTCCGTTTCAGCTTTGCCCCTGGCAATTTCAGATGGAGTAGTTATTAATAATTTTTAAAAAAAATTTTTAACAAAACTATTTAAAAAAATACTTTTAAGTGCAAGACATCACATGGATTAGGATGCTTTTGACAAATAAATAATATTATTAATGATGAACTATGACTCTCAACAATTATAAATTGTTTATAACAATGTGAATTTGTTATAAACATTCAAAAATTGTATTTATCGAGTAACTTATGCGTACATCACATGGACCTGGATGTTATCGACAAAATAATGTTATTTATGACGAAATATGACGTATTGTTTATAACCATGTAAATTCATTATCAATAATTAATAATAGGAAGTTCGTCGTGTAAGCACAGACAAAGTGTGCTCAGGCCTATTTTTTTGTAAACAATTTTTTTTTTTTTTCCATTTCAGGGGGCTTCGCTCCCCGAACCCCCGATGACTTTAAAACTATATAAGTGATAATAATAACAATTATCCATTTTTTTATTCGGTACAAAAAAAGGGTCGACCGATTTGGCTCAAAATTTAATCAGGTCTAAGTTACATAATTATGCGTTGAATAAAACTGGTCCTATGTCGATATCATCATTTGTTCTCGAGATACGCGAGGAGAAAATTGAATCCGAACATACATACATACATACATATATACATGTGCACACACGGACATCCTCTTAAAAACCATACCATTTGACTCTAAAGGCCTTGAAACGTGGAGATATGTCAAAGTTTTCAATTTGCAACATCGGACCCATTACAATAACTTCCCAATGGGAAGTTAAAAAAAAAATAATTTTCACTCTTATCTATAATATTTGTTCTTTATTTTAAATAGAATAATTATGTAAACCATAGAATAATATATTAAATAATTCAAATATTTTCAATATTATATTGCTCAGAGTTAAGAAATTGATAAATTACTTATTTAAAATATGAAATTGAACTAATCACAATCTATTTATTTATTCATTTAAGAAGCCTTATCACGTGATATCACATATTCTTATTATATATAATTTCTTAAAATTGTTACTTGAATATTTAAAATTACAAACAAACCTGTAAATACATACATAATTTAACAATTATTTTCTATATGCATGTGATTCACCTATTGCATATCATACATAATTCAAATGTATAAATTTTTCAATAAAAACAAAATGTACATATATATTTAGGTAACAAATACACCGGTAAACTACGTGCGTTTGTTTTATATACATATATATATATATATATATGCCTACACATCTTATTTGCCTCCGCACATATGGCAGGCGCTCAAGCCTCCACTCAAAAAAATAAATTTAGAGGAATATAAAGGATAGTACAATAGTATTTGAGATGTTCTTAATCAGTTTATCTAAAGAGGGGTAATTTGATTCTTTATTTAATATATATAAAAGAAATGCTCCAGACAATATGACAATACGCCTCTTCTTAAATAAAGCACTGTCTAGCCTCCAATGTATTTACGCGATAGCACGGTGAATACACTTGCGTCTCCAGCGGTGGTGCCATATATCTCAGAACTTTACGTCATCAAGCAATCAGAAATTTGGTTAAACTACAAAATCTAATATCTACATTTTATTGTTTACAAAGCTTCAAAATTGTTACTGATTTGTTTCCGAGTGATAAGAATTAATATTTGTTCTAACAATACTTTTTGACTTCTAACAATTGCTTACTTTAATTGGTAATTCATGAGAAAATAGATAATAAATAATTCCTGATTTCCGTACATTACGAATTGCAAGTTTCAAGCATAATCATTCGTAGAAAGCCTTAAATCATTGTTAATAATTTATTATTTAATAAGGCAATTACCCGTATGAATTACGCATAGAAATCATGAATAATTAGTCATTAAGAATGAGTAAATGTATTTTTTTACGATTAATTATAAATCATAATTCTATCTAAAAAATGATAACCAAATTCTCACGCTTTAGAAGATCTAGAGAAAAAATCTGTTTCCTCCATTATTTTGCATAAGAAAAATTCTATTAAAGTTTAACTATACTTTCTTAATTGTGAAATAGTATATTGTTTTATTGAACAATTATACGTTCCGGATAAAAAACATTTATCAATTTATTGAAAATATCTTTGTATATTCGATCGATTACACCTTTACATTTGCGAAACTGTTCTACTTTAAAAAATTTATTTTTTCATATATATTGAAAAAAATTTTTACTAATATTCTACATTAAAAAAAAAAACAAACAATTTACAAGTGATATCGTATTCTAATTTAAATGTACCAGTAATTCTAGAATTATTTTCATTCTCAACTTAAGAAAGCGAAATATGTTATTGCAACAATCAGATCAATTTTTAACTTCTTCGAATTTGGTAAAAATGATCTCTGAGTGTTTCTATGAGTTTGTATCAGAATAATAAATGAATAGAACAAGCAGAAATTATTTAATATAAAATTTTAACAATTTATTCAATTGATAAATTTCGTGAATTTAAGAAAGATATTTTTTAAAGCTGGATTAATAATCACTACTGACATAGTCAAAATGAGTTTGTAAAAAAAATTATTAATAATGACAATTTTACTGGTCTACATATAAAGAAATTTGCATTACGATTTAGAAGATACAAATAAAAAGTACGCTTTTATTAGTATTATTATCGAGTATTAAGAGAATTGTTGTCATTCATTTTTCTACTAAACTGAGGTCACTTTCGTTTGACAAAACGTAACGATGCTGTGTGATGCTAGAAAACTAATTTTTATTAATACGGGACGCGTATCAGTGTACGATTTCTCAAAACATGATGGGTTGTTTCTGCAGTTGTTTCGATACTAGTGATAATAATTATCAAGTATAGTATTTTAAGTATTATAATCATCGTTTCATATAATACCGATTATAAATGAATCGTTAAAAACAAAAAAAATTTTAATTTATCTTTAGCGACGAGTACGAAAATCCCCGCATTTTTGTTCTAGATCAAAAATTTTTAGTATGTAAAAAAATACCATTTTAGGCTAGTGACTTTCATATAGATACGATTAAATTCTCCTATCACTATAGCTCTTTTCCATATTAGTTTATTTATAAACGCTGTCAAACAAAAAAAGGTTTTTTAGCTGTATAATGTTATTTTTTTACATACACTGAAAGTAAGAATAAAGCATGATTTAAGTTTTTGTCTGACTACTTTAATAATAATAGCTTACGATTGGTATAATCATAGCTCTCATAAATTATGATTATAATTAATGTTGAATTTTTCTAAAGAATGAGAGAACCCCACTCTTGTCAGAGGATCAAACAATAACAGAGGAACATCGAACGAATATGTCGGATAGCCGGTCTATATCAGCACCAATTGCTATTCCTCCACGGATAATTCATTATGCTATTGATCGGGAACCGTATGAAAGAGTTTATTATTATTGAATTTGAATAGAAAAAGTTTGTGATTACCTAAACTATCTATTAATAATATTCTAAGACAGTGTACCGGCTACAAGGCAGTTATTATTTCATAGCACGTGTTACATTGTGCGCTCGAGCGCAAAAAATAACACGAGTGTATATAAACAAAGTGGACAGTGCGTACTTGAAGTGCTAACTGATACAGTCTTCTCATAACTGGTGAAAAAAGTGAAGAATACGTTCTATTGGTATTTTTTCAATAAAAAATATACGTTTCTGTGTTGAAGTAATTTATAAAAGTGAAATAAAGTGCATGGTCACACGAAATAATTGTTTTTTCAAAAAATCAATATGAATTGGTAAGTACATAATGGTCCATAAATTAATTATTTGTTATCACTAATCTTTGCATCGAATACTATTTACGGGAAAAAAGTTTTTTTTTATTTCAATTAATCATTCGAATCATGAAAATTCATGTAGCTAAGCATCCATTTTTTCCTCAAACAGATCAGTCGATTATTTTGAATTGAAACTTTCTAATAACATTATTTCTTGTACAAAAATGTTTCAATCTGGAGAAAGTAATTTTTTCTGTCATAGTCAAATGATCTAACAAGACATTATGCATTTTTTTTTCTAACAGAATGTTTTAAGTCATAGCATGTATTTATTCAATACGCATTTTGTGATAGACTAGAATAAACACGTTCATTCGTCGTCGCATTCTTTTACGTCGCTTTGTTTATAAAGTATTATAAAGTACAAGGCAAAATGCTGACTAATTATACTAGCCGATGGTTCGTAGACATTTTTCATTGATTTAATTAATGCAAATACATAAATGATTGAAACTTTTTCCACTGTTCTCCCTTTATGTTGGCTGACCTTTTTTGTAGACTGTAAAAAAATGATAATTTAAAAAATGAATCTGTAGAAAAGCAAAAGTTCACATGAATGATTGACGTTAAAAAGAAATTCAGGTAATTAAATTTATAATTAAAAAAAAAAAAAGAAATTTGAAAAATGTTTTTTCATATGTATAATAATTATAAAAAATATTGAGAAGTTATAGATGTAATTTAATTATGTCGCTGAAATTTTGTCTCATATTTTTGCATTTCTCAGATTGTTTAAAACAATATACTATCTATAATAAACTATTTACTTATTTATTCATAAGTCAACAATATTTTGATGATTTTAGTTTTATTATTTTTAAAATTAAAATTATTTTTTTTTTTTTTTACTTTGTCAAAAAAATAGCAGTAAATCCCAAGGAAAAAGGGGCATATCAAAAGTCGTAGCTTCATCGAGTAAAGACATAGATAATGACATTGATTCAGTATCGAGTGACAATTTTGGATTTGATGATCCGATTAACGATCCTTCATATGAGTTTTCGGATTCACATTCGAGCGACGTGAGGCATCATTTCTTTTATCATTTACTGCTCTTAATTATCACAAAAAAAGTATTTTTAATTATCACTTGTTTAATTTCAAAGAAAAATATTTGTCATTTAATTGAAAATCTAAATTTTAAATTGATCTAACTAAAAACTGCGTAGTCTTGCTCATAATTTTCTATATTTTTTTTTTCATAATAAAAATTTGTTCTCCAACTATTTAACTTATTGTATATCATTTTTTTATAATACGCAGTTATATGTGTGTTAAGTAAATCGTGTTTCATTTTAGAATAATGAAAGTTCGAGAGATTCGGATGATTTTGAGTCTGCACTACAGAGCACTCCTAGTGACAATACTATGGATCGAAACATGAGTTTTCAGGATAATATGTAAGATCAGTTGAACGAAAACGAAGCAATAGCTCAGAATATTGGAAAATCAAATAAGGAAAATCAAACTCCACAGGACTTAATATCGAATTTTGCACGACCTAAAGGAGCTCAAGAAGAGACAAAGGTAAAATTCAATTCATATGAAATGTCTATAGACATATATATATTGTAACTTGAGTTGAAAAATTTATTTTATGTAGAATTTCTAGAAACAACATTGATAAAACAAACATAAAATAATTTACTTTATCGTGGCAATTTATTAACAAATCAATGATTATTTGAACTCATTTACCGAGAAAATTTTTTAAAGTTAATGTACAGTATTAATATTTATTTTTATTTCCTGCTACAAATGACTGATGATTAATATATGTTATCCTTAAAAAATTTATTTTATAATTATTCAATTGGTAGTGTCCTTTTCAAAATTTGAATCGAAAAATTCCTTCAATCTCAACATTACTTTAATTTTTTTATTACTGTAATAAGATAATCGATGTCTTAAAATTCTTTTTGCTCTTATAAAATGATTGGTTTATATTTTCCAATACAGTTTCAGCTCTCCACGTACATTAAAGGCAAGAAACGATCTGGAAAAAAGAAAACATTTTGCAAATTTTGCGAATCAAGTATCACTAATTTCGAGCGTCATTTAATACGACATCATAAGGATTGTAAGGAAGTGAAGGAATTATTAGGATGTCCAAAAAAAAGCAAAGATCGAAGAAACATAATCCAACTAGTGAGAAATGATGGAAATTTTAGAGAATTTTTGAAAGGCAATGTCAAACCTATCCATCAAACAAAAAGTATAATGAAAGAAGACTATCAATCTTGTGCATACTGTAAGGGCCTGTACAAAAAAACTTTCTTATATCGTCACCATAAAAAGTGTCCTGCTGTTGTCGTGCATGAAAATTCATCGAGAATTAATCATCTTTCGGCTTCTCAAACATTAGTAGCTTCAGCTCTTGACACTAAAAATGTGTTCAACAAATTACGCGTTAAAAGAGAAGTGATTGAAATAATGAGAGCTGATAATATCTCTATGGTCGCAAAAACTGACCCCTTGATCTATCTTTATGGTGAACAATATTTAAAAAAACATAAAAGGAAGCAAATGGCAGTGGTATGTTCTACTAAAATGAGAGAACTAGCTCGCCTCCTCATCGAACTTAGAAAAATTGAACAAAATGAAAATCTCAGATTGATTGACGTAACAGAACCGTCGATGTTTGAGAAGGTAGTAACGTGTGCTAAGAGAGTTGGTGGTTATGATACGCAGACGAACTCATACAATAATTCAGCGAGTCTCGCGGCTCATTACGGCACTTCTCTTAAAGGAGTTTGTGATTTGATCAATTATTCAATTGCTACAGACAATAAGTACTTTAATTTCAATGACTCAGAAGCTAAGTATAACGCTGTTATACGATTCAAAGAACTGATTACTTCTCAGTGGACCACAGAAGTTAGTAGCCTTGCAATGAAAGATCTAAATGAAAAGAAATGGAGCAAACTCGTGATGCTACCGTTGACTAAAGAAAAAATTAAATTTAAATATTATGTTACTGAAATTGCAAATAAGGCTGTTGCTTTATTGCAAGAAGATTGCAATAATGCTCAAGAATACAAAAAATTAGTGAATTCTGCTCTAACGTTGACCATTTTATATAATAGAAAACGGATAGGTGATGTGCAATATACAAAGTTGCTCACTTATCTCCATAACTTCTCATCATCAAATCAACAAGAGTTCGTAGATTCTTTGACCGAGTCAGAAAAATTGTTAACAAGACACTATAAAAGAGTAGTGACCGGAGGTAAAGGCAGTCGGCCAATAGTAATTCTTTTTCCACAAAATCTACAAGATCTAATGAACACGATGATGGAAGTTCGTAATAAAAATAGACTTGTTCCCGAATCGAATGAATATTTGTTCGCACATCCAAACAGTAATCGGTGGGTGAGGGCGGATAAAGCTATAAGTCAATTTGCTCAGAAATGTGGCTTACAGCATCCTGAGCACATAACATCAAACAAACTTCGAAAGCAAATCGCTACGGTTATGCAGCTTTTACATCTAAACAAGGACGATACTGAACAGTTTGCACGGTTTATGGGCCATACAGGCAAGACACATGACGAGTTTTATAAGTAAGTATGAATGATATATGATCTATTTCTAAAACAGCAATAATTTTATCACTAATAATGTCATTTAGGTTGTCCGAAGATGTTTATCAGACGGCTAAAGTTTCGAAACTCTTAATATTGATGGACAAAGGTGAAGGGCAAAAGTATAAGGGCAAGTCCCTTGACGAAATTGATATAAATCCAGAAATTGATATCGCGGAGTCAGAATGTTCAGATGCTGAGAATGAAGAGCCGTTACCATCTTATTCTGGAGTATCAGTTAGTGACATTACACCTCCATCGCCAAAATCATCGACATCGAATCGTAACTCAAGTAATGTGAAATGTAAGTAATGATAGTTTTTATCTTTTTTTTCTGTCGTAGCGTTATTTAGAAATTTTTTTTTAATTTTTTAAGAGAAAACGGTATTAAATTATCAAAAGGAGTTTTAAAAATTAACGGTTGAAAAAAATAAATTTGAATCAATTAAAAACATAAAATGTCTTATGATAGAATTTCTCTTTGAGATGTCAAGAAACTTAAAATTTTGAGTAATAAAAAATTGAGTTACTTGCACGAATGAAAATAAGTAAACAAGTTGTAAAAAAAACATGGAAATCTTCATTGTTTTTTTCTACTATTACAAGTCCAATAAATATGAAGTGAATAAATCGTATAGTTAAACACTTTGTACTAGATTACAAATAAAATGTTATTTTATTATATCTAGGTCGTAAACAAAGTGGACGAACTCCATGGACTCCAGAACAGGTCCAGGTTGCAAAACAATATTTTAAAAGCCATCTACAACAGCGAAGAGCTCCCAATAAAGAAGAAAGTGAACGTTTGATAGGTTAACATCCTCACTTGTTTCATAATAAAGATTGGGTCCGCATAAAAACTTTCATTTACAACACTTATCGAAACAAATAGAAAACATTCTGTTGACAGATAACAACTCGATATGTGCTGAAAAAAACTATACAAAAGGCTAAATCATTGTCTATTAAAATAAGTTCAAAAAAATTTAATCCTGTTTCATTAAAAAAAAAAAACAATTTAGCAATAAGTATGATTCAAAAGTAGAAGCTACAATACAAGTTCAAAATGTACCCAAATTGAAAACTTAATAATTGTATTATTATTGAATGGAGATGTGAACCATTTAAGTAGAGTATGATTACTTGCATTGATTCAAACATAATTTCTCTATGATAAATTGTTTTACAAGACTTTTTCATTTAGTACTTTTTTGATTATGCAAACATGCACCAGTGTGCTATACAACAGTTTGTTTTTTAGTGTTATATAATTTGACTTGGATTTTTTTTTAAAGCATGTTTCTGTATCATTATATAATCTTGCTATTTATTACTCACTTAAAAAAATTTTTTTATTTGAAAAATTTACCATTAAAAAATATTATATCTATGCATGAAACTTTAGAACTGACGATAATTTCATTACTTTTATATGATCACTAAAATTATGTTTTTTTTTTCTAAAGATAATCGAAGGTCTATCGTACTTATTGTCAATTCATTGATACTCCTTTACGAAAAAGATGTTTAATTTCTTTCGGTTAAATTAAGCGATTTTTTCATAATTTTTTTGAGAAAATTAACTATGTGCGATATCTCAAGAAAAATAGCAAAAAAATATTTATTCAGTTGTTTAAATAATATTACGAAGAGAACTGTCTAAAAACTCTACTGTTGGATATGGTTTTTCAATACATGTGAATAACGTTTCATTTAAAAAGTTAACAATCTTCAGGGAAATTTAGAAATGGCATGTTCATTGATGTGGATAGAAGTATTTTTTTTGTTCTTTCTATGTTTTTACGAAATTTATCTATTTTAAAATTTATATTTAAACTTCAAAGATAATGAAAAACGTCAGATTCTCCAAATTACAATATCTCAATAAAAGAAAATTTCTCATCAATGAAAAGCCTAGATTGATGTTATTTCGTCAACAAATACATATGGTATTTGATCTTAAAAACATTCAAATACTTGTACTATCGTACCTCAAAGGATGGCAGATGCAATCTTGATGCATGTTTGCCAGATTTCGGAGGGCTGAATGACCGTAAAACATACGGAGGCTTATAGTGCTTTAATATATCAAAAAAAAATATATCTGTTTTAGTCGATCCCTCCATCGCGTGTCAATTCGGCGAACTAAAAAGTATAATTGTAGATGTATAATCGTCAAAATGACCTCCTCACAAAATTTTAGTTTCGACATTTTTGAAGCATTTATCCATAAATAGTTGCTATATACACAATAAAACTTAATGACCTCCAGTTTTTCGTTTTTGCCTCCGGAATTTGTGGTGACTGAGCTTACTGAACATTCGTATACGGAGGTGGTTTTGTGCGTAGGGCATATATACATATATATATATATATATATTTTCAACTGGCACAGGGAAAAGACTGTAAGTACTAAAAATTGCTTGAGTGAGACAAAGAGACAATACCAGCGCTCTTACGTATATTATAATTCTACGATGCGTGTGACTTTTCTTGATGCACGTATCAGCAGTGTTTTTTATTAATTTTTTTAAATATTAACAGTGACAAAGTAAAAATAGTTGAGAGAAATGATACTCATTGTTTTTTCAAACAAACGAATCAACGCAATCCCAATAAATATTCGACTGTTGAATTTTATTGTTAACCGAACGTAAGTATAAATACGTTTTAACTTCTTACTTAATTATTATTCGTTTTGAATAGTGGACAATAATTAATAACAATAAAAAAAAATATGTAGATAAACAGTGATATGTGAATAATAAATAATATGTGAATAAACTGTTTTTTTTCAATAATATAATTATTGGAAATTAAACATAAAATGATTGCACCTTAAGAATGGGGAAATATGATTGTAAATAATCATCTGATAAATCAGATGCTCTCAGCAATGAAGGTGTGGGCCGAACTTACTGGCAGTGTAAAAAATTTTATTTTTCCACATGAAAATACTATTGTAGTATTGATAATCGATCGAAATCATAAAGTTTGGATTTTCACACGTGTAATTGACATTCAATATGGAGAGATTATAGCAGAAGAAGTGGATTGTCTAAAAATGACTAAAAAAGACTTCAAACAGCGTAGAAAGGTACATTTTTTGTTTAGTTCATAAAGATATTTAAATTTGAGAAATTTAAAGAAAAAAAATATGATTTAAACCTTCTCCTCTTAGCACGTACATCCAGCCATGGAGTTTTTTTTACATTGTCGTCATACCATATCGATGGCAAAATGTCGATCAAGTTGAAGGACGAATCGATCATGCTATACAACTGTATGGATTTTAAATGAGAGACCATACACATTTTTTATGTTTCAATAACACGGCATGTAAATTGTCTTTTGAAGATATTGAAGATCACGTGATGTTCAACTTGCTCTACCAAAGTTTATTCACGATAAAAAAGCAGTGTTAGAAATTCAGAATAATGGCCAATGTTGCTTTCTTTAGTCAGTAACTGCAGCTTTATTTCTAACTGGAAATAATTCCATCAGAACATCATCATATCTAGACTTTAGGACAGTTCTCAAGTATCAAGGTATTAATTGTCCGACAACCTTACATGATATTCCTAAATTTGAATTAGACAATAGTCTATCAATTAATATTTATGGGTTAAACAATAAAGATAAAATAGCTCCATTATATTTGAGTAAATTAGCTCATGAAAAATGTGTACATTTGTTAATGGTCGAGAGTGATATTGAGATTGATGAAGATAATGATGTAAAACCTATCTATCATTTTTGTTTAATCATAAATCTCTCTAGATTGGTTAGTTCTCAAATTTCTAATGGTAAAACAAAAAAATTTCTATGTTACAGGTGTTTGTGATATTTCAAAATTGAACAATCATTTATTCATCACCAAAAAGATTGCATTAAAATAAATAGAACAGCAATCACCTTTCCTCCAAGTAATGAAAAAATTAAATTTAAAAATTATCAAAATAAGGAACTAGTTCCATTTGTTGTTTATGGTGATCTTCAATGCATTCTTAAACGATACGATAATGAGCAGAAACATATTCCATACAGTGTTGCTTTCTATGTTCATTGCTCATTTGATGAATCTCAATCTAGATTTTTATTGAAACGTGGTGATGATTGCATTAATTGGTTTTTCTTAGAATTAAAAAAATCATCTGAACGTGTAAAGAAAACCATTAAATATGTTAAGCCAATGAAACTATTGACTTTACAGCAACAGAAAACTCATAATAAAGCTAAAGAATGTTGCATTTGTGATTAAATTTTTTAAAATAATGAAACAAAAGTTCGTGACCATTATCATTTTACTGGTAATTATCGTGGCCCTGCTCACAACATATGTAATTTAAATTATCAATGCTCCTATATCATTCCAATAGTTTTCCATAATCTTTCAGGATACGATTTGTACTTTTTAATTAAAGAATTAGCTTTATTATCTTTTGAAGGGAGAGTTGATCTATTACCAATTAACAAGGAAAAATACATAGTTTTTACAAAGACTGTCAGCAAGGAAGAATTCAATGGAAACAATAGAAAAAGAACTTGTGACATAGCGGTCAAATTTCAATTTATAGATTTTTTTAGATTCATGGCGAGTAGCATTGAAAAATTAGCTTCATTTTTACATGATGATAATAAGAATATTACGGAAAAATTCTATAATGATCCTGAACAGTTTAAATTAGTGGCGCGAAAAGGAGTCTTTCCCTATGAATATATTGATAATTGGAATAAACTTGATGAAATTCAGCTTCCTGTCAAATCGACGTTTTTCTCAAAATTAAATGATGCAAATATCACAGATAAAGATTATGAGCATGCACACGCTGTGTGGAATAAGTTTCAGCTAAAAACTTTAGGTGATTATTCAGATTTATATTAGGAAACTGATGATTTGCTCTTAGCAGACATCTTTGAAAATTTTTGTAGAAATTGTTTAAATGCATACAATTTAGATCCTTTACATTACTTAACTGCACCTGGCCTAGCTCTTGATGCTATGCTGAAATATACAGAAATAGAACTTGATCTTTCGCAAGATGTTGAAATGCTTAATTTCATAGAGAAAGGAATAAGCGGAGGTGCGTCACAATGTTGCAATAGATATGGCAAAGCTAATAATCAATTTATGAGAGATGATTTTGATCCAAACAAGGATAAATCTTACTTAATGTATTTCAATATAAACAATCTTTATGGTGCAGCAATGAGTGAATACCTGCCCACTGGTTCTATTAGATGGGTTACTGAGAAATTCGATTTGAACGATATAAATTATTTAATTTTAAATATTCCCAAAGATTCACCAATCGGTTATATTTTTGCGGTAGATTTAGATCATCTACAATCATTGCATGAGCATCATAAAGATTTACCGCTATGTCCAGAGCATTGGAAACCACCTGATAGCAATAGTACGAAGTTAATGACAACATTATTACCTAAAATTATACAATATTGAAACCTACAGCAGTGTATTAAACTCGGTTTGAAAATTTAAAAAATTCATCGAATTTTACAATCAAGCAATCAGCTTGGTTAAAAAAATACATAGATTTGAATACAAATATGAGAAAGCAATCTAAAAATGAATTTAAAAAAAACTTTTACAAACTGATGAATAATGCTGTTTATGGAAAGACAATGGAAAATGTCCGTTATTACAAAGGTATAAAATGAATCACAAGATAGGAGGGAAGATGGGGAGCACAAACTCTAATATCACAACCCAACTTTCATAGCAGCATTATATTTGATGAAAATATAGTCATTACACAAATGAAACAACTGGAAATATTATTCAATAAGCCAATTTATGTAGGGTTTGCAATACTTTATTTATCTAAATTTTTTATTTATGATTTCCATTATAATTATATTATGAAGACTTTTGCAAATAATGTGGAATTATAATATACAGACACAGATAGCTTAATTTATCATTCTACTAATGTGGACATACACGATTATATTAAACGTGACATTCAAAAATATGACACGTCTGATTATCCTGAAAATAATGTTTATGATATTCCTTTAGTCAATAAGAAAGTTCTAGACTTGATGGAAGATGAAAATAAAGGAAGAATTATGACTCAATTGATTGGGCTTAGAAAAAAAATGTATAGTTTTAGGGTTCAAAATGAAAAGGATCAGAAGAAAGCTAATGGTGTGAAAAAGAAACCCGAAAATGTGAAAAAGGCAACAATTAAAATGATTACAATTGATAATTATAAAAATTGTTGGTTTCCTCATACTATTTTAAAAGAATATAAGTATCATATCGTAAGTAAACAAAAATGAAGTATGCACTATTCTAAAAACAAAACAAGCTTTAAGTTGGGAAGATAATTAAGGACAATTATTAGAGGAAATTACTGATACTTTACCATGGGGCTACAAAAAATGTAATTTGAATTCGTAATTTTTATTATTTTTTATTAAAATTATTACATGTTAAAAATATCATAAATGTTAGTTACAATTATCATTACTCAATTGTCATAGCTTGAGGTTTTAATTGATATTTTATAAATCACAATTGTTCTCTTATAATTTTTTATTCTAATAATTGTATTTTTTTGTCATAATTATAAATTGTTTTTGTCACAAGTTCTTTGAATAAATTATGTATCCTTTAAATTTATCCAACTATTGTGTTCATTGCTAAATCCTAACCACTTCTCATATGATTGATTTCCGCGTTTTTTAAAATTTTTTTCAACCAAATAAACATCAGGATACTGGACTCCAGTCAATTCATTTTCATAAAAACCACCCTCTATTCGTTGGTTTTGATAATCTATTAATTTATAAGTCACTGGAAGAGTGTTTTCGACTTTACTGATAGTGAAATTTCAGTGGTCCAATTGGGAGTGTATCCCTTCGCAAATACATGTTTATATTTGCTGATGCGAACTTTATCACCAACTTTGAACTGTTTTTTTTCTTTATTTTCATGACCTTAAGCTTTCTGTAAACAGCATCAAATAATTGCTTTTCATTAGCTAAAATCACATCCGCAAGATTCATCTTAATTGTATGATGTTTTGTATTATTACATGATAATAATCATGTGATAATAATTATGGTAGAATATCTATCCATTTGCAATTTCCATGTGAAGTAAAATTTTTCCACATTTTATTTTTCAAAGTTCGGTTAAATCGCTCGCAAATTGATCCTTCCAAACTGCTAAATGTCGAATATTAATTTTGTTTTCTTCTATAAGTCCGTCAAAATATTTATTATAAAACTCTTTTCATCTATCCACATGTAAATTCTTAGGTATTCTTTTTTTTTTAAAAATTAACATCATTGCAGCAGTGATATCTGTACTATTCTTAGTCTTTATTGGTATAGCCCAAGCATATTCAGAGAGAATATCAATAACTACTTCCATCAACTTATATACATCATAAGCCAATTTATTCAAATATTGACGGTTATTGATAACTGTCCTTTTCTCTCTCAATGGTTCTGGAAGCCCGAACTGTGATAGTATTTTACCAGACATTGATGTAACAATATATTCAAGAAGGATAAGACATTGGTTGTAAACAACATCAATAACCAGTTCAACATCTTTATTTTCTCTCTCCATTCGTCTTCTGATATCTTCTGCTAAACTTTCCTGATACTTGTTTCATAATTTCATCGGATCACCTACTTGACAAAAAACTAACATCATTGCAAATAACTCCCTAATTTTGTAAGGAGAATGAAAAATAGAAGCTTCCTCTAAAGTACGATTCCAGTGAAGATCGTCTTCTAGTAACCCAAGTGCTCGGCATGCTGCTTGAAACGTTGGATGTTCTACATTTTCTATAGTTTTTTAAGCAGTAAATGAAGTAGGGCGACGGATCTCATGTAGGAGAAGGCGCAAATAGTAGCATTCAGAATTCCCTGGATGGACAGTATACACTCTACCTAACACATGATCTTTTTTTATTCCCGGATAATTTGGAGCAATCTTTCCTTTTTTTCTTTTAACGAATGTATTTTTACTACAAACATAATAAGCTGGAACTTTATAATACAAAAGAGTTCTCGTGAAGTTTTCTGCTTTACAAAGATCAAAAAATCCCTTAAGAGTTGTTCTTCAAGGATTTTCAATCTCGTCAACAACATTTTTTCCTGTAACATAAACTCTTTGACCATTTTCAAGATGAACAGCCAGATGAACAACAAGAGGATACCTCTTGTGAATTATGAAATACAAAATACGCCAAACTGCTTCAAAATTGCTTATGTATCGATCTGCTTCATACCTAAAAATCTCATCTAAATTTTCAACGGTAAATGCTGCTCGATCAGATCCTTCATTCACGTCTTTACATATGTATTTGATGGATTTCACTGAATTACAATACTCAACATTTATAGGAGCTTCAAAAGTACAGGACAAAACTGGATTGTACGGTACAACCCATCGATTGCCAATATCATTACCGTTAATTTTTGTCTTTATTCCACCATCTTCTGGAGACTGTCTACGATACTGAGGATAGCCATCCTCATCTATTTGAGTTACTTTCAAAAACAGTCTTGGGTATCGTTTTGTGCATTTACCATTTAGTATGCAGAGTAAATTAAGGTTAAAGGATCCACAAAGGCCATGAATCATTGTTGATTTAATTATTTCATAAAGAATCTTCTCTAGATCAGGATCAGGTAACTCAGCTCTTATAATTTTGTCAATAGAGTCAGGTCTTATTTTTTCTTCCAACCATATGAGAATGTGAACATGGGTAAGTCCACGTTTTTGCCATTCCACAGTATACATCTGGTATTGCCAAATATACAATTTTTTGTCAGGAGATTCATCATATATTCCACTTTTAAATGAAATAGCCTTGCTATGATGTCATGACGATTATGAGATTTTTGACCCTGACTTAAGAGACCTTCTACTTCTTGCCATTTAGGATTGCAAGTAAATGTAATAAACAAATCTGAACGTTCGAAATGGCGTATGTAAGACATAGCGTCTTGCATTCGTTCATGCATAAAGCGAGATCCTGCTGTGAAGGATAACGGCAGAACGACCTTTTTCCGAGGTATGAATATTATCCGTCTGATTTTGTTACAGCGTCTTTCAAATGGATATATTCCTCACTGCTTAATTTTTTTTTATTGTTGCGTATTCAATTGATTCTTCAGTTTCAATTTTCGCATACATGTCAACCAAAAATTGATTGAAGAGATGACGAAGGAGCAGTAAATAAAATATTTCACCAACACGTTCCATTAATCGATAGCTGTAGAACTTACAAGCAGAGACCGTTTTCTTGTGAGGAGTCCTATTTTTTGCATCACGTTTTTGTATATTTATCGAATAGCCATCTTCTCCATGAAAAAACATCAAAGAGTACTGTAGAGCATTGTAAGCACGATGTGTTTCACTGATTCGTACTAATTTATCGTCTCTGCTATAGAATATAATATCTCTTTTTTCGAAATCCTGGCCAACAATAGCAACTGCTACTTCTTTATTTTAAGGAACATTAAATCGACCCTTGTGTTCTCCATGCGGTTTTATATATGCATCGATTATAACCTTGAACTCTTTTTGTCCTTTAGGAGCTAAATCAATAGCAGCCTTGAAATCGCGAATATATCTATTATGTTCATGCAGCGACTTCCGTAATTAGCTAACTAACTCTGTTGTTGTTGATAAGGTTCAGCCACAAGACTACCTATTTTATGGTATACTTGTCCTTGGACTTTGAATGTTGACATAAAGTTCCCCTCCTTTACTTCTTTTGCTCCGAAGGATGTCATTTGAAAACATCAATTATATTTACGAATTGTAGAAAGAAAATGTTCTGAAAGTGGATCTTGATCTACAAGAAGACTATACAAAGGTTCAGGGTATTTTCCAATAGCCAGAAAAAGGACTTGACCAGCGCTGCAACAAATTCCTGGAAGTGTTCATCTTCCCATTTTAAAGCATGACACTAAAAACAGGGCAATTGTTTTCCGATACTTACAATTTTATCATTTGAATAATCAACATTCGTTTTATATTCAAAACCAGTCGAAGTCTTAGAAGTCCAGGCTGTTAATCTAATTTGTGTTCTCTTTCCATTCATTACAGCTGTCTGGTTAACATGCTTATTTTCAAATGTATAATTTCGTACAGCTGTTCTATTGCGTTCAGGATGATGTTTAGAATATTCTCTAACAGCTTTTTTATTAACTTCATGATGACTTTGAGTATATTTTCTAACAGCTGCCCTATTTACTTCAGAATGATTTTTAGGATATTCTTCAACAGCCTTCCACATTACTTCAGGATGACTTTGTGAATACTTTGAAATAGCTTGTCTTACTTGTTTGATCCAAACTGAACTTGTAAATCTTTTCCTCCGTTTTTTCGCTTTTTTTTGGTTCCAGAAGTATTCTATTATCACTTGGATTTAATAATAAATTAACGTTATTGGTTAAGTGCGATTATGTAATTGATCTACTTTTTTCATCTCGTTTCACATTATTTATAATTTCATTTTTTAAATTCAACGAATAATTTTTGGAATTTAATAAATCATTTACACCTTGTGTTACATTCCCAATAGAAGCTATTAGGCAGCCACCTTGATATACTTCAAATTTGAAAGGAAATAATTCTGCAGCCGCCATAAATTCACAAATAGATCCATACGTGTACTGCATAGACATTTCTGTGCAATAAAATTCTTTTGAATAATAAGGGGCGCCAAATAGCATTTGAGTGAAGTATTGAAACCGACTCTAGTTGTTTGATACATGACGAACCATATTTTTCCTAATCTCGTCAGCCTTTAAAATGTTGCCGTGTATTAATTGAGAAAGCGTAGAAAACAAACACGCGTCATCACCCACAATTTCAATAATTTGTAACGGAATATAATAACTGTCGATTGAAATATATTCCAATCTCATCATGTAAAATAAATTTATAATGAATAACATTTTTTTCAACTTTAACCTACGAAGAATCTATAGATATAGTAATTCTAACTTGAATCTATATGTTTCCGTAATTGATGAAAAATTAATTGTAAAAAAAATAAATTCCTTAATCTATAATTAATAAAATTTATCTCACCAAAATAGCATGAAGAAATGAAAATTGATGATAGCCAAATCAATCGAAAAAGACCTACGAATAAAATAAAATTATTTAAAGTTATCAAGTGGTTTCGTCTTAATTATAAGATAAATAATTTTTTGATAGATAATCGAATAAAACACTTGTATTGATGAAAATATTTTCTTTTCAAATTATCTTGAGGTATTTTGATATTTCTTTTAACCATATAAACAAATGGGTTATGATTAAGTGTCAACTTCAACATATACTGGAAAATCGAACGTGCTTGTTCGTATTTAAATTCTTTCATATGCGAAAATCTTAGAAATATAAAAAACTGGCTTAGTAGACTAATAGAATAGTGTAAAATACAATTATGTAGCATGAGACATAGGTCAAATCTATTTGAATTATGTATTTTGTTAAAAAAAATATGTTATTGAAATATTATATTTTCCACTAATTTAATAAGATATTTTTATGGTAAAATTTCATCTGGTTGTATAAAATCAAAATCTGGATTATTAGACTAACAGAATAGTGTAAAATACAATCATAAAGCATGCAATAAATAAAATTGATTTAAATCATATGTTTTATTACAAATAGTGTTTTAGCAATGGTAACTTTTATAACTATTACAACCCTTACAACTATCACCAAGATCAGTAAAATATTTTTTGGATAGGATTTACTAAAAATCCGTTTCTAGTGGGTGTCTAGGTCGGGAAAGGAATAACTATGTTAAATTTTAAGTCAATCGGACGTATAGTTTCGGAAATCTCGTGATAAGTGAGTGAGTGAGTGGTAAATCGCCTATATATATATTATGTAACAAAAATTGTTTCTATTTATAAAACATTTCATTCTTCATTATACATTTTACGATCCTTAACAAATGGAACAGGGTCATCATTTTGGTCGTCTTTTGGCGGGTGATGATTGTAACATCGTCGATACATTTCAAAATCCTTATATGATTTTCATTCATTAGGCAGGTTGTCTCATGCAGCATTCATTTTATTTTCAGCCTCTTCAATGATGAATTCTTTTGTTAAAAGTTTCAAGTCTGTTGGATTCAACTTGAGTAAATTTTTGGTTACACGATAAACCTCCATTTGTCTGATATCATCATCAAGAATCAAAATATTATCGAGGACCCATTCGTTGAGTTTTTTTACATTTTCAAAAGCACACTTATATCGATGAAAGTATAGACGTGGAAGTTCTGTATTTATTTCTTTTTTCACTATTCTTTCCATATGTTGGTCATGATGTGGACACATAAATTAAGTAACATCATAAATTGTGAAATCTTCTCTCTTCAAGTTAATAATCGGAATATCCATTTTTATTAATGCTTCCAAGAAATATTGCACTTCATGATCACGTACAAAAATATAGCGTACGTTGTTCAATGTCTCTTTGAAGTACTTGTCCAGTATTTCATATGGTGTATCATCGATTTCCCATGAAAGTCCATGATAATATCTCTTGCCGAAATTAACGTCTTATACTTCAAAAACTTTTAATTCCCCGTAATGACATGGTGCTTTAAATAAAAAATGATATTCACAAGTGTTTATGAATTTTAGCCATTTACATAAAGCCAACTCTTTTACAACCACATTGTTATTAGATAAACGATGGCCTTTTATATCAATAACGAGACCCATGGTGATCACTCGTTCTTTTTGCGAGAATAACTTTCAACGCACAAGCTCAGTCGTCTATATTAATATATAAGACTTAATGACAGTGGAGGGAGAATAAAATCTATACTTTTAAAGGAGATTTATCTGATTTAGATGAACAAAAAGAATGTTTGTCTCTATGACGTCATTTCTCCGAAAAGCTAATAGACGCCATTTTGATAAAACGAACAAAAGAAATTCTAAGAACTCAATATATCGGGTAAATTTTTTCTAAGAACCGAAGTGTAACGTATTTTCTAGAAGAATCATCAGTTAGCAAAGAAAAAACTGCATTGAAATGTGTTTTGGAAATCCACCGATAGAGTGTAGATTATATATTAAACAGACGAGACATTTGGTAGTCAGTTCTGCTACAGAAATCATCCAATCCACACTTAGTTGTGCACTATTGGGAGTGAAAGTAATAATAATTACGTTGTCAAGTTTAATATATTGTTAAGTGAAATAAAATACGAGAATGGGTTATATAAACAGTATTGCGAATAATACTCAAAAGCCAAAGAAAAAAATTGCAGAATTCGAAACGACAAGAAAATATCGAGTGACAAGATTGAAAGGAGTAAAAGCAAAACATGGTGACGCAGTCATTGCAACACTGAATGATGAATCTATAGTTTCTCTGCTAAAAGTTTAACTGAAGCATTAAAAGACGACACTGAATACAACACCTCGATCGACTTTATAAGGAAAAATAACTTATCACTTCAATACATCGGTGGAAATTGGAATAATTTAATCAGATATATTTGAATAATCATAATGGCTTTCCTTCACGTTCATTCTTGTGAGTGTGCAAAAACAGAGCTAGAATTATTTTTTGTTCTACCGACACAGACAACGGTTGAGGGCTTCCAATGGGTATTTTATAAACCAATTTTATCATTAATAGATAATTTACCGATCGAATCTATTGTACAAGATGAATACATTGGTTTGTTTGTTTTGCGTCTAATATTTAAGTTACTATTGTTTATTAGTAGATTATACTGTAGGTACATTGGTCTGCGCCTATAGTAGGTAATACGACGGTAAAAAATTACCGAGAATGTATGGTCAAAAACAATAAACTTTGTCACAGTGTATATTATCTCACGAATTCCATCATTGATTCCTTCAGCTTTTTCCACTCATCCTTGGTACAAGGTATCATACCGGGCCTCACGACATTTCCTCTCTGGTACTACAGTAACTACAGTAACAGTTATTGCATATAGAAATAGTTATAAGCGGTCGGTTTTACGGGTAAGGGCCGTAACAGAAAGCCTTGGGCTCGTTTATTCGGTTTTAGACCTTTTTCTAGGAACACATTATCTTCTATGTGTAACTCTATAGGTTTCATTTTCCTATAATAATATTTCTTAGACGTTTGTTTGAATTTACAAGATTATCGTGAGCTCATTTATGTACATTCGTTAATCTTCCTACTAAATCTGTAATATAATTCTTATACGTTGGCTGACAATCCAGATTGTGTAACGGTTCATTTGTCGGAACGTGCGCTACTTTTTCAAGAACAAGTTCATAAAGTGTGAATTTTATGCATTCATGAACACTTGTATTGTACAAAAACATGGCTTATTCTAACCCCTCGTTCCATTTGTCATCTATACGTGCAAATTGTTTTTAATATTCTAGCAATATGTTATATCCTGAATTTTAGTTTTATTAAAGTATTGATTAGCCTAATGAGAGAAAATGTAAATGGCGGACGACACAAGATCAAAGGGAAGGCAAGGAAGAGGAGAGGTACGTGAGTTTCACAAAAAAAATCGATAATAAAAACTTGCGACGCAAAGAGAAGGGCGTACACACAGCTCAGGTAAAGACCATGTAGGGGGATACCAAGCTTTAGAAGACATAGTGCATAGACAGAGAAGAACTCTGCGTGGAGGAATTTTTAAGCCAAGGGATGTGCTGAGGACTAGATGATGAGAGGAAGGATTAAAATCCGTAAATAATTGGAAGAAATTAGGCAGTACCTAGGCAACCAAATTAATTGACACTTTAGATCGGAGAAAACTAGCCTCGGAGCTTCTTGAAGGATGCGCTAAAAACACAATAAAAAGCCTAGTTTCGGAGACCAGTCACACCCTCTTTCTAAATTTTACTAGGCATGGTGCGTTCTGACTCAGCTTGATTAACTTACTCACAGGATTTTTCTCTCAAATTGACAACATCATAAAATAAAATTAATATATAAGAATTTACTTGTCAAAAATAATTTGCTTGTCAATAAATAATATTTTTGAGAGAAACTCGCAAGTGTTCAAAGAAGAAGAAGGCCAGGAACGAAAGGACCTTATTCAACTCATCCAAAGATCCAACGACAATCTATGAACAAAGGCAGCCATAAAACCATAAAGTCGACCAGCCAACGCGGAGAGCCGAGAATCTTTAAGAGGCGCGCCCACCAGCCCCAGCACTTGCAGCCTTCTACTCTGACACGACTTCTTACTACCTAGCTACCTGATTCGTTAGAGTTGTAAAAAAGTTTGTGAGTAAACGAAACAACATAATAAAGAATTGTCAAATCAGAAGAATCTACTTTTCTCTTCAAAAATAAAAATGCACCAGTGAGGTCTGTAAAGCACTGAGTTTCTTTCCTGTTTCTTCGATTTTTCATCTAAAATACATTCTGCGAGGTCTCCGCACCCTCAGTGAGTAGAGGACAATTGGATCTTGACTTGAAAAACAGACCGCTACGTTCCTAAGACGTAACATAAATAAATTTTCGGTGTCAGAAGTGAAATATTTCAAAGAGAAAAGCCCAGATGGAGATTAAAGAAATGATCCTGTAAATAACGTTTTTTCAAGTGTATTGTTTACACCCGGCTCTTTTCACTCACGACTGGCGTAATAATATTTTTCGTTAAAAGAAAATTATACACTAATGTGAAAAGATTAAACCTGATCGGTAGTGAATTTCCTTTTCAAAAATTTTTTTTTTTTATAGACCTGCATCGGAAAATATAAATGTAAATGTGTCATGTTAGGACTATTGTGAATATTGTATAACGATCTTTTTGAATGAAAAGGCTCTGAGAAGTTGATGAAACTTTTGAGCAGAACAGTAAATTGAAGTTTAGGTTATATTTTTTTATTGTTTTATCGGATTAATAAAAATAATTTTGCTGCAAAATTGAAGATTTTAAATTGAAATAAAGTTCACCAGTCAGAGAAAATATATACGTTGGAAACTTTCATTTAGTAACGTGAATGAAAGTTTGACGTTAGAGGAAAGTAGTTTCGTTACATTATAAAATTTCTTAAAAAATAGTAAAGAAGAGTAAAAAAATTTTTTCTTCTCAAGAACTTAGATAAAATATTTTATGTGACTTTAACGTTGAAACCTAGCCAGCGTGGAACATAAGTTTTTTTATTTAAATTTTTATTATTGATTATTAAGTTATTATGGAAAATTGTGAGAATTAGTACGAAAAAATATTGGTAGCAATAAATGGTTTTCCACTCATTATGGACTATATCGTTGTTATGACAGTTTTAGTTAGAACTTTGACGAATCGGTTGTAAAAGAAAAACGAGGAAGAATATATTTTTTTCTTGAAACTAGTAAGTAAGAATAAGTCATTATACTCGTGGCACACTCATCCCTATCCTTAAATGGTTAGGCTCATTTCATTTTTAAGAATTCTCAATAAAGTTAGTTAATTTTTTAGGGAGAAAAAAATAATAATTTTTCTTTTAAGGGAGTGACATATCCTGATCGATTTCATTTTTGTTTTGCTCTAATTAATAAAATTCTAAAGAGAGATTTTTCAAATTATAGTATATGAGGACATAATTACTAACTAGTTATTATTCAGGATTTCACTAAAATTAAATCAATGGAATACCGACCCGTGGTTTTAACGTACGCGAAATGAATGTGACGGTAAGTGTCAATGAAGAAAAAATTTTAAAATTAAAAGGAATTACATCGGATTTAGTAGATACAATCTGAGAGATTGTATCTACCCTTGAGAAATTTTATGTGAATTTTCGGTTGGTACCTGACAACTTTCCGATGGCTAGGGACGAAATTTCAGCGTCCAACTTTTTAAGAATAAATAATATAGATGTTGTGTACTCAGAAGCATGTTTAAGATGGGATTCTGGTTGTTTATCATTTCTGCATGGAGAAACTATCACAATATCAGCAAGAACCCAGCACGGTACTATGTTCGAGTAGCAAATCCAGAAGTTAAAATTGGATATATTAGGAAGTTGGAAGTTGAGCCAGGGGTTTATTTAGGAGAAGCAGTATTTACAAATCGAGAAGAAAAAGAATATATGTCCATAAACAATACAAGGGATCGGGAAGTAGAGGTAAAAATACCTACAGTTGAACTAGAAGAAATTTTTTTGTACAGCAAGGAAGATAATAAAATAGCAGTAATTAATGTTGAGAGAGAAGAAAGAGTTTAAAAAATTCTAGAGCTTATGCAAACTGAAGGATTTGAACGAAGAAGAAATGGATAGTATTGAAGAACATTTAGAAAGCCATTCTAAAAGATATTACTTAGATAGAAATAAAATAAGGTGTACTGAAGTTTTAGAGCATAAGATTCCAACAACTGATGATATACCCTTTAACACTAAGCAATATCGATATCTTCCATTGTTGAAGGACGAAATAAACAAGCAGGTAGACGACCTTTTAACGAATGACATCATCCAGTCATCTCATTCACCGTATAATACGCCTTTATGGATAGTACCAAAAAAACCGGATGCAAAAGGAAACAAACGCTGGCGCATGATGTTAGACTTCAGAGCATTGAATAAAAAAACAGTAGAAGATGCATTTTCAATACCACAGATATGTGACACTTTAGATCAAGTAGGGAAGGTACAATATCTTCTACTTTTCGATTTAGCAGCAAAAAAAAATTTTCCTATAATACAGAACATTAAAAATGTGAGACAATTTCTTGGACTAGCTGGTTATTACAGGAGATTTATTCATATGTTACGTCCCGTAACTGGCTAGCAATTTCATAGTTTAAGTTGAGAGAAAGTACTTTTCCAACTCGCTTGGGAGCGGAGACCTCGCTCTTATTCGGTGATGATTTCGAGATAGATTAGATGTGATACAAATGTGTTTACGAGTTATGTGAGGATATCGATTTTTCTAGTTACTTAAGCCACATAATCACATCAGGCAACAGATAGGTCCTAAAAACAGGCAGATATGGGCAATAATAAATAATTACTCACGTTGTATTTGCTGCTGGCACACATTATTAATTTTTTTATTCAGATACTTATGTTGAATACTGATAACAAAGACAAGACCTATTAAAGAGTACTATAGTAACCCCTTTTTTTCTACTAATTTCACTCGACATTCAAAAGTACAAACTAAGTTCAAAGCAAGAAAGTCAAAAGAGTCTGAGCAGAATCTTGACCAGTAAGGGTTGGTTGTTGAAGTCAGACTACAAATTTGCTTGATTTTCACACGCCTTTTTCACAGCCCCATATTCTCTTAAGTCGCCACTTATACTCACCGTGGAGAGTATCTTTAATAACAGACACATCCTGTAACGGGGTTTGTGGCTGTCCAAGGTATCTATATGACTCACCAGCATCCAGATGTTTTATGATGCTCTCGCCTGTAAGCTCGACATTATCATTCCAGTTCGGCGATTTTCCTTTCACTAAGTGGACTACTGCACACTTGTCTAACCCAAACTCCATGCTGATCGCACTAGTATACTCGGACACAACCTCTAGAGCTGCTCAGAGTTTCTCAGGACTTGCCGCGTACACTTTCAAGTCATCCATATAAAATAAATGAGTAACTTTGTGTACGCGGTTGGAGACTTGTCCGGCTTTATATCCAGGCGTTCGGCGTAGAGTGACAGATAATGGCAGTAGTGAGATGCAAAATAGGAGAGGACTCAGAGTGTCACCCTGATATACGCCTCTCCTAAATGGCACTGCTCCAGTAGACACTCTCTTTTCACCAGATGTTACGGTGAAACGTGTCCTCCAGAGCGGCATCAGATGTTCGATGCATCTCACGATTTGCGAGGGTACTGAAAGGCATTCGAGCGAGTGGAGGAGAAGCTCGTGAGATGTTGTATCAAATGCCTTCCGGTAATCCACCCAGGCCATTGACAAGTTGCGCTTGTAGTCGTGTGCGTCCAGTGTAACGCACCGGTCTACTAACAAGTTCTCCTTGCAACCTGTCAAACCACGTTTGCTGCCACGTTGTTCGTAAACCTGTCTCCATACAGGTTCTATTACAGTCAAAATCCTCTCGTTCAGGATCTTAGTTAACAATTTATAGAGAGTATTCAGACATGCAATAGGCCCGTAGTTTTTGGGGTTAGACAGATCACCCGTTTTGGGGATCAGCACAGTGCGCCCTTTAACGAGCCAGCCAGGAATTTGTGTATTTCCTTCAAGATATTCTGAAAAGATACGGGCTAGATGCTGGTATGATGATGAGCGCGCTACTATCCTTGTATCTATTGGCTACTCTTGCAGTAATGTTATCACTTTCACTTTCTTATGTAATTCTTCAATCTGTTAATCACGAGATATTTTCCAGGACTGTGAGATCCTCTCAACAGTTATCGGTTAGCTTTATCCACTGCCCCGACCTCTGATGCTCGTGGCTCTCCCTTTTAAAACTCCTCCGTTCTTATTTGCAGTTTGCTCTCGAACACCTTATTTGGTATAAATCTGTCAAAAGTACTATTATTAGAAAACATAAAGTCACATTTACAAAAACTATAGTGGTAAGGAAAAAAATATTTTCCAATTTCATGCATTCGTTCCCTAAATCACTAATTTACTTAGGTTTGTTAAACAATTTATACCTTTTCTTCCTTTTCATTAGGTGGAGTATACATTAAATAAGTCAACATTTCCGTTCTATTTTCTCCCTCTGACTCTTCTTTGCGTATTTTTATGTCACGATACTATTTTTGTAATTCTCATTGTAAAGTATGCGTCCAGTTTTCATGATCTCAGTCGGGTGAATAGTTGAATTTTCTCTCGTATTCCCTCCTCATTGCTAGTTCACACTCTATTGCCGCAATCTTATGTCGTATAAATTCTTCTCCTACCAACCCTGGATTTCTGAAGAATGGATGATTTCTTACAAAATGGTACTTATCACACACGAGCTTTCTTACACTGATTCATATAGACGAGGGCTTTCCACTTATAAACTCTATTTATTTTCAACGTATCAAGAATCTGGTTGGTTGCTGCTTTCGCTTTTAGTTCCAATTGTTTTCCACTACATATTCTTGCTATATCCCAGTTGACTCTCAACAAGATCTAGATGAACTTCACTGTACTAAAGCCATATTGTTTTTTTTAAGTCTGGACCTAAACTAAAGATAAAATGTCTCTTCCGATATTCTGGTGCTCAGCGATATTGATTTTTTTTTTACCTCTTCTTTTATACTCTTATAATTTATATGAACAATTACAACCTTTAAATGTCCTTTCTTCAATTTTCGGAAGTACTTGCTTCCCCTACATCGTCTACTTTATGATCTTCCATGTCTATTTCCCAATCCACGTTCTGTTAGGCTTCTCCTAGCGTTGTACACAGATCTTCTTATGTCAAAGATGAAAGTGATTGATCAGTTTTTGCTATTATGGTCTCTGCATCACCCTCGTACATACTGGCTAAATTACTGGCTTCTTTTCCTGGCAAGTACTTCCTGATCATAGAGTACCTGAGAGCGTCGAAGAATTCCAAACATCACAACGTATGTTACAAATTTTTAATTATATAATTCACACCTATAACGTACCATAATCATACTTATTTTTATAGAATTCTATATATGCCAAAATTGTACAGAGCCTCTTCTTTCTTTGGTCGATGCCCCAAACCACAATTGTTTTATTGGAAAAAAAGTTTATTTAAGTGATTGTGGTAAAATTTTATACACAAAGACGATGAGATCAATAAACGTAAGTTGAATATTTATAAAGTTTGAAGTATTACAATTTTTCATAATAGATAATAGAAATCAAAATGAATTTCCATCTGTAGAAATAATCAATATACAAGAAATTCCTGTTGAAGAACTACCTAAAGGTAATTGTAGTAAAAACATATGTTCTAATAGAAGAGTACCTGGAAGCATGCAAAAATTTCAAACGAAATAACGTATGTTAGACATTTTTTATTATATAATTCATACAGTAATTATATCTATTGAACAACTATTTTTATTTTTATATGTAACTGCTGTATGGACCAGACAATCAATAGATACACTTTTAAGCTAATGGGAAGCTCATTTGAAGCAGAACGTAAATATGGGTGTAAAATCCACTGCATGGCTATCAATTTAAAAGATTTAGAAACTTTCGGTATTTACGTAAGTTCTTTTTTGTTATACTAGTCGATGTACTTTTTTACTGAAATTTTCAAATGGTAAAATTGCTGAACTATTAAATTTAATCATTAATTTTGTTGAAGGTTTTGCCGGAACAAGTTAGATGGAAAATTAATTATCTAATTAGGAAACCCAAAGATTGTATTGATTACAACAGAAGCAGTGGAGCCACATGTAAAACTTTTGAATTTTTCGACCGTATTGATGATACATTACGAAAAGATCGGAATTGTGCTGAACTTTATACATTATCTTCTTCATTGCCTCTGAATCTAAAGAAACCTGCAACATCATCTGTACCGATGAATAATTCAAAACTCAATAGACCAGAAAAACCGGGAAAAAGCATAAAATCACCACATGGAACAGGCTCTAATCATGCAAAAAAGAAAATCGAACTAGAAAATCAATGGTGCCGTTATCTGCAAAATAATGAAGAACGAGCTAAATTGAATCAAGAAAAGCAAGATAAATATTTAGAAATAGAAAGTAAAGAGAATCAATTAAAACACAAATATTGACAACTTTGTGAACAAGAAATGAAACAAAAAAATGAGCTTTAAAAAAGTTAAAATCGAATGACAAAAGACGTAATAAAAGAATGCAAGTAGAAAAAATGAAGTGTCAACTTTTAGAGATGATTGCAAATAAAAGAAAAAGTGAAAGTAGTAAAAAGTCGGATTGATTTTTATTATTTGAAAGCAAGTTCATTCCAAATACTCAATTTTAGTTATCTTCAAAATGTTCAGGTACTTTTAGGTTTTTTTCTCTTTTCATATTCCGAACGATGTTATTAACATTTTAATTTTAATGAAAAGAAATGAAAGACTACTTTGCCAGTATTTTTAAAGTAGATTATTCCTAAGATACCTGTGAAGAAAGTTTTTATAAATAGGTTATGCAACATAATGTAAGACATGTTGAATGAGAGAAAAAATTTTATATCAAAATAATGTTAGTAACATAAGCTATATAAGCAAATTTTAATTTATTTTAATTTATGTGAAGTTTTCTGTTTTACTACTATAAGAATATTGATTTAAAACTAAGATATATGTTCAAAATATAAAAAAAATATAAATATGTTACTTAAATGGAATGAAATTCAAATTTTTTCATATTTGTTGGTTTGGTTTAATTAATAATTAATTTATTATTCAGAAAAGTAAGGCAGTTTAGTAAATGTTCAATTTTTACAATATGGTTTCTAATTCATTTTCCAATTAAACATGTTTTTTAAAAGTTTTGTTTAAAATTTTTTAATCTGAATGGAATTATGGATATTCACATTAGTATTCATCATCTTATCAATCTCTTTCCTATAATCACGTTTATAATCCTGAATCAATTCGAAAAGTCATCATTATCGTTTTTGTAAACTTTCTTTAAAATCTGTTTATGAACCTTCAACTTCATAACATTTTTTTTAATCACATGATTGTATAACTGAGTTACTTGTTCAAGCCCATCATGAAGCGAAGTCAACATCTGTTGTCGATAAAATTTATTAAGCACTGTGTTATAAATTTCATCTTCAACATTAATATTAGAACCGATATTTAAAAGTAATTTAAACATCACACAAGCACGATCATCTTCAACAACAATTTTTAAAACACCTTGAATTCGTTTTTTAATATCATCATTAATATAATTAATATAATTAATATTATATATATTGATATATCAATATAATTAATATAATTCCGGATAAACGTACTAGTGATCCAATCATGAATTTATAGAGCAATACAGTTTTATTATTTTTATTTATCATACCGGAGTCAGGTCCATTGTCTATAGGACATTTAACAGCTTCAACATTTTTTTACAAACAAGCCAAATGAATGAGATTTAATAAATTATCATCAACTGCATTGATGTCAGCTTATGATCTAAAAAAAACTCATTTAATTTGTGATTCATCAATATCTTCTCGAACTGTTGATAAATAAAGAGGTGTTCTTCTATGAGAATCGCTTGCATCAACATAAAATTTCTGTTTTTTAAATCTCAAGTATTAACACTGTGATTCATAGCAGCACAATAAATAGTTGTCCTTTCAAGATTATTTTTAGCATTCATATCATTACTAACATTCAAGATGGACTCTATGATGTTTGTAAGAATATTAGGTCTCTATAATGCTACATGTAAAGCAGTTTTTTCTGATTGATTTTTTATATTCACATTTGCACTACTGTTTAATAAAATTTTAATAATAAGTAAACATTTATTAGCTTCATACAAACAAGCCCAATGTAGTACATTTATTATAACATGAAGTAGATGTGGACGATTAACAGCACGTGGGTTATGGTTTTGCTGTCGTGATGAGTTGTTTGCATTACTTACTTTTAATCGGATAGCAAGAATAACGGTATTATTATTATTCTTCATAACTTCTTCAAATAAAAAATGATAATCATTTTCTTTAACGATACATGATTGAGTTTAACAGTGGCATTAGCAAGGAAATAATCATTGAATTTATTACTTTTGTAGTTTAATTGTAGGAGGCCAAAATGATCACGATGTTCAAGCTTCAGTGAGATTTTGTTTTTAATTGCACATCTTTCTTAAACTGCCAAGGATAGATAGAGTTTATCACTTTCAATGCTAATTAGTTTAAACGAAGAAAAATCATCAGTATATACTGAAAATTATCATTTTATAATTGAATGATTATTGAAAATAATTTATCATCAGGTAGAACTATTTTAAAGATTGATAAGAGTACTTTTAAAATATTGAGCAATAATATACTACTTGATTTCATTTAGATATTATATAATGTTGCGACGAGCTACAGGAAACAATTCTGCCCTTAACATTCTCCTACGGTCTCCACGATTTTGATTTGGAAGAACTGGATTATCGTTCCTATCTGATCTATCATCTTCTTCACCTGGTCTATCATCGTCATCATCATTGTTTTCAAAAGCCTCATCGCTCTCATCAATCCAGTAATTATGCAAAATACAAGCTACTATTACTATTTTAGTGAGAAAACTCAAATCTCGGTATTCTGCGAAAAATTTAATCCGATGAAATCGTCCTTTCAACATACCGAAGGCTCTTTCAACAAACATTCTAGTGGAAGAGTGTCTAGACTTAAATTGTAATTCTTGTGGTGTTGCAGGCACACGAAATGGTGGAACTAACCATGATAAAGATGGATATGCAGAATCACCCAATAAAAATGTATTGTCCGGAAATAGAACGTCTCTACGTTGATTTGCTGCCTCGTATAATGGCGATCTTCTAAATACACGGGCATCATGTACTGAACCCGGTTCTCTACAACATATATTTGTGAATTTACACTTTGAATCAAAAATCATATGCGTTTTCAGCAGGTTTCACTATACGTATATGTGTCCCATCAATGGCTCCTAAAACTTTGGGGATTTGTTTTTGAGCAAAAAAACCATCAGTCACTCTCTGAATTTCATTAGCATTATTAGACCACTTGATGACATTATCTAATTTCGTTAAAATCTATGTCAGAACTCGTCGCATTACTCGAAAAACTGATGATATTGAAATATCAAAAAGTTGTGATATTATTCTTAATAGTTCTGTATTAGAAATAAACCATGAGAATGGATAAAAACTTATCCTTCCATTAAAAGGCTCTTTTCCAAAATCATTTCTGGGGAAAAAGCCAGAATTTTCAAAATCATCTGTAATAGCAATAAATAAATGATTGTTATTGTCTTAATTGTTAATACTATATAAATATTTTTAATTAATTGTAATTACCAATTAAATCATCTGCAATTCTCCGAGGTATCCTGAAGTGTTCTCTAAACTCTGTGTTTGAACAAGATTCTACTACATCCAAGAAATTTTGAATCCGTTGTCTTCTACATCCAGTTGTCAAAAGTTTGAATAAGGGAAACAATAAAATATTATCGTTAGTATTAAAATCTAGATGATCAGTAGATGCGTCACTACTCCATTTATTCCAATCGTCATTGCTCGTAGAACTTTCACTATTATTTGAAGATGATGATGATGATAAATTTTCCAATAATGTACTCACAATTCTACTTTTATCCATGTCAAAATTACTAAATTTTTATCAACCGTACGAGTTTGGGTTTTGATTTAAAGTGAAGATGACTTAACTCACAAATTATTCATTTCTTTATTGTTGTTAACATACTCCAAAAGTTGTTTTAATTTTGTACTATTTTTTGGCACTAATGTATGTATAAAATAATATATGAATTGTTTATCAGAACGTTTATAATGTTTGGAGCAATTTTTCTTCTTTACACAAAAAATGATAATGACGAAAGTGCACTCTGGTGAATTTATTATGAACTTGACTGTAATTGAAACGCACCCTTAGTCTAGAGAAAAACACTGTGTTCACACATTGTAACACAGTGCCTCGTTGTGCTTCTAAATGGAAAGCACCCTCTACTAACAGAGCATAGTACATTGTACCTTCCGTGGGCGTACTTCCAATAGTATTTAGGTGCTATTTCTCCAGCTAGGACTGTTGTTTGTATGAGGATTGCTATTTCACATGTTGAGTTTCCGTACATTGAGCATACTTGCACCACTGGCATTGTCTGAGCTGGTCGATATTCGTAAGTTTCCATTGACATTTATAACAATGAAAACAAAATATCTCTGGAGAAAAAGCTTATGCAATTTCGTCTCTAACCCAATATTCAACATATTGTTCCATGAATTTGCTGATTGCTTTTTTAGTTTCTATTACAACCAACTCATCATCTGTCCCGGACTTGATTTTGCATTCAATTCTTAACATTCTGTTGTGCATTCGTTTCTTACTACTAAAGTAAAGCTCAATGTATTTTCTGCATAATCGACCATATCCTCAGCACTATCTATGTTATTCATAAGTTTCAACATTTTCTTGGCTGCTCTTCTGACTGCACAATGTTTACGCACGTTTATCGCTTGAACAGTTAAACCTTCTACGCTATAGATCATGGAGGTTAAATTTTCTCGTGCAACTTCAATAGGTTTAGTAAATATATATTTCAGAACATCTCTTATACATTTTACTAACTTTACACTCTGTACTCGTGCAAGCTGAACAAAGCAACTCGTTTCTCACTATTTTTTTATCTATTATATTATATTTTATATTGTGTGTCCGTACCTTAATCTGTTTTTATATTTCTATTAATCAGCTTATACTGGTACTGCACTATTATCCAATCTACTACTTATGACGTACTCTTTGGAACTGTAAGGGCTCCTTGGCAATATTTGGGTATATCTAGCTCTAACCCCTTGTTTCGATAACATAGACCTCTCTTCCACTACATCCTCGACTCTCACTTGACTTTCAACTTTGTCCTTTGCTACTCTGGAGCATCTTACTCGGCATCAACATGTTATACAAGTCGTTGCTAGAAAACATAAAGCTAAATTTATGAAAATTACTATAGGGATGTAGGCGTAAAATCTCGTTTCGATATCCCGCGTTTTCCTTAATTCCCATTTTGATTGAATAATCATCCTCTCAAATGTCTGTAAGTCTATCCCCCTAAGATCCACTGTTTTATTGTCTCCTGCTAATTTCTTTTCATATGTTTTCTCAATATCAATTCTTGGCATTATATCTTGTGTTATTTTCGTTTCTCCGATGACCCACATACTCCCTCCTATTTTGATTTAACAGTTTTTTCTGTATAAATTAATCCAGCCCCTTCAATTCCTTCTCTACTTAGCTCTTGATTTGTAATTGTTTCTATTCTTGTTTTCCTTGGTGCTAAATATAACCATTCATTTTCTACTGGTAGGCTATCTAAATGAATTTTCTCGTCGTCTCCTCTGGTTACAAAACAGTCAAACAATGCTTGGTCACTTGATTCCATCATAATTTTGACCTCACACTCAATGGCTTCCGTAGTCCTATACAAAAGATAACTGCTCACAGATCTGATAATCTTTACCTCCTTTACAATAATTCAGCTCTTTATCTGATATTAAGGCAAACCAATCTTGCTCCTCTGATACGACTAGATGTTCTTTCCTTGGTTGAATAGTAGTTACGTCGCTTCCTCTTACTGTCAAGGGATATCCATGCAGTCATGCATAAAATATTTATTAACGTATAGTCGTAGAAGATCAAAGGTCAGAATCATTCGACTCCTTTCCGCCGTCACATCTGAGTATAGATTTATTTCTACTTTATTTAAAATACCTTTTATGTAATATCCAGTTAATCTTCCTATTTCTTGTTCCAGTTATTCAGCTTCCCAAAATTTCACAATTTTAGTAAAATCCACAAGATCTGTTGGTAAAATTCCATCCATAGCTTGGTTTATTATCTTCACCACCAATCTTAACATTTCCGAGCTTGCAGTATGGTATTTTATTACCTTATTTATTCAGTCATCATATCTTACTGCTAAATTTCCCCTATTTTGTCACTTGACAGTGCCTCTACTAGGCTTTGGATAGCATAATTTTTGGGGTTCAAAATAATGTCTTTGTATCCCTTTTAACATATTAGTTAACTTTCCTCTTATAAGATAGACAGCTGCTTTCTCCCGTATAATTTCTTTCTCAGTTCAACGCTGCGTTTCTCGAATGTCTTGCGCATGAGGTATTAACCTATAATTTGTTGGCTCTAAATCAACTGCTATTTGTCCTATAGCTTCTCATCGCCTTTTAACTTAGTCATCCAACAGGTTTAAGGTATCCATTCTCATTATCAATGGACAATTCTTCTGTTCGAAGCATGTGTTACAATCTTTTACTATCTCCTCTTTCTCGTAAGTCGAATAAGGTTGAGTTAATCTAATGTCTGCCATCTCAATTGTCCCGATTACTTTCCATTTTCCTTTCGTGAAAGATATTTACACAAGATAGGTACATAATATATGCCGACTGGGTTTTCAAACTTCTCTATCCTCAGTGCTCTAGTTACTTCAATTACGTTAATTAATGGGTAGATCCAATTCGTATAAATCGTATAATAAATATAAATAATTATTTATAGCATATTTACTAATCATAAGTTTTTTGTTTTTTTTTTTTTTTTTACATACACGTACATTTTTTTTTTCTTTTTCTTTTCTACACAAGCGACACATTACGTAATTTTCTAAAACATAAGTGATAAGGAGATTGATTTTTCATCATACTAATCACTTCAGTCTCACGTGGTCTAAGTTCCGGTCGTTCATCCTTACTCCTAGATTCTTTAGATCTTACTACTCCTTTCTCAATGTCTCCTGTTGCTTCTTTCTCTCCCTCCGGTCGCTTCCCTCGGTGAATCAATAAGTTGGTCATTGAATCCTATACAGCTCCGACCAAGTGTATTGACCATCCATAAATTGTATGTAATGCATATCCATGGATAACTATGTCGACTAATAATTTAATTGCACTTAGTATCATCACAACACCTAGTATACCTGCACTCGATGTTCCAAAGGATAATAATGATCTCCATCCATAATTCTATGTACTGTTCGCTATTTTCTTCAATGATTTTCTATCTAACATACCTGCTATACTCAACCCTTCAATTTGAGCGTCCTGTCCAACTAACATCCTGGCTACTGAGTTTAATACTGGTGGACTCTCAGCTGGAAACAAAATGTGCTTCCTAAATTTCTTCAAATCTTCACTGCTATTAATTCCGTTAGCTACCAAACGTCGTGGACTTCTATATTCCCATGTTTGATTTAGAAATGGTTTTAACTTTGCTGGTGCAGATGTTTTTACTGCTGCCCCTATGACTTTAAACCATGACCCTAAGATATTGTACATTAGAGGTATTACTTGATCACCGTCTACTTGAGTTCCCTGCTGCACTATCGTATGCGTCCTTGGCGTAAGAAAAAGCTCTTCATCTGTCTCTATTCCTTTGACCTCTCTCACTGGAAGCTGTTGATAATAATTACTCACTTTCCTATATTGTACCTCGACTCCAACACGCTGTATTATATGCACTACTTCTCCTGTTATAACAGCCATATATCCTGTTTCTCTCATTAACAAATAAGTAAATTGATCTGGTGCCGTAATGGCTAGAGTTAATTGATTTCATAATACTTTCATTTCCAATTCACATTTTTGTTTTAAAAGATTATAATATAAATGAGTCCTCTGCTTACCTATGTGTCTCTCTACATAAACAAATTTTGAGTTCATATAGTAATAAATATCCATAGTTGTAGGTAACAATGGCTTCTGAACAAACGGCAGTCCATCTACTCCTTCGATAATAAATAATGTCTGTATCAAATTATAACTACATATCGTGTGTCTTCCTTTCTGTATCAAAGCCAAGGGATATTCATCAGTTGTCACAGTGTACATTATTTCACGAATTTCATTATTGATCCCTTCAGCTTTTTCTACTCATCCTTGGTACAAGGTATCATACTGTGCCTCATGACAATTCCTCTCTGGTACTACACCCCAGAAGGTCGGTCTCACTTCTCTGTCTAGACAGCTAGTGTCTGTAAACTTACATACAGTCCCTGACCTCAGCTTGATTTAGTTCGTTTCTGAGTTTACATCTGCGTAATAGTCACGCAATCCTATCATCACCCATTCAATCACTACTACTTCAGTTCATGCTCCATATCGATCTGCATAATGGGTACCACTACATTCCCCATTAGTGTCTACCTTCCCTGCTGACGTAACACTGCTACTATAAGTTTCATTGATTGGTATCCCCACTATTACAAAAGTGTGGCTAAGATGTACGCTTCTCTTAATTTGCATTCGATGGTATTCTTTATGTGCTACCTCTTGAATGTATTGGAAATCTTCACTTCTTACCACTGAGCTGTGTGAATTCATCCCAAAATATCTCACGCGTCTATCAATCACTATTTTGCACTGAATCACCTTTGTTTTTTGATAATCATTGTGCTACAATACATTAATTTCCACTTTTAAAATCTCATTTCTGGAACCGTCACGTTATATTCTTTTATCTCCAATAAAGATGTTGTAGTTACATTCATTTGTTTAGCTGTACAATCATACCCTACCATGGCTAGGACTGGTACCATCATTGCTAGTACCATCCACGTAAGTAAGATTCTTGCGCTCAGAAATCCATCTTTTGAAGTAGCGGTTTCGTCTCACTAGATTCATTATCGGCTCTCCTTACCTAACTAATTACTCGACATTCTTTTAACGGTTTCATTTCCATACAGTCCGTTTCTTCAAACACATCTTCTCGCAAACCTTCATCCTTTTTAATTCTTCAGGCGACAGCAATTGCTGTATCTAATGCACACTCTCTACTAAGCGATGTCTGCGCGTAATGTGCACACCTTACTCCTGACTTAATCTCACTTATGTAAGTTAAGATTCTTGCAGTGTTCTTCCTTGCATAATATTTTATAATTGATGCCACTTCCTCATTTCTCCCATAAACCTCAGCAGCTTCGCACAATATTATATTCAACTTTTCATAAGTCACTGGTCCAGATAATCCAGGATGATTCCATTTTAGTCCTATCAGTGCTTCCTTCAATAAACACATGTCCATCTTATCTGGTTTTGAATCATAATAGTCATAAAGTGGTGCTACTATCCAATATTCAATCAGAGTTCGGCATTAATTTTCTTTTTTGTAGTATTACTGGGTAAAATTATCAATTACTTCTATAATGGATGATTTAAAAAAAAAATATCAATTACTGAATAATCATCAATATCGAAAATTAAATTATCAATTAGAATGTTAATTGATAATTTTAAAAATAAAGTAATTTGTAATTTGATAGATCCAACTACAAATTAATAGGATAAGGATTAACTGAGATTTTTATTTATTTTGTGATGATTGCATCACGTTACCACGATGGAAAAAGAATAATGTTTTGATATGTATATCAACGATTCAACTTATGGTTCAATAATAAATTATGTATTTTAAAGTTGACACATATATTTTGACCATAACATATATGTTTGAAAGATCTTATTTATGTTTTAATGTTTTTCAAAATGATTTAACGTTTTATCATACAAACAATCGTTCTAACTTATGTCTTAATAATTAAACATACGTTCTAATGTATAATTTATGTTCTGAGATTTTAATATACGTTATAATGTTGCAAATTATGTTCTCATAAACAAAAATATGTTTTAACGTTAGATCGTGTGTTCTAACGTTTCAACTCATGTTCTAACAATCAAATAGGTGTTCTAATCAACTTATTCATGTTCGAATAGTCGAGTATGGGTTCTAATGACTAAATTAATATTTTGATACCGAGGAATACATTTAAACAGTCTTATTTATGTTCCAATAGTTTCTTTCAATGAACAAACATGGGTTTTAACTTAAGTTCTAATAAAAGAAAATGCATTTTTACTCTTTCGTGTCCGTTTTGATAATCAAAGATATTTACTTATGCTGTATAAAAACGTGAGCCATGCTTGAACTCAAACACAACCTTCATTTCGTTTCATAGATTTTTTAGATGAATTATTAGAGTAGGTCAAACAGCTTTTCTTGTAGTCATGGAAGGTCAATAATTTTGTAATTAAAGTAGAGTAAATATTATTAAATAGCTCATACTTATGTATATATGCTCATTGAAAGAGTAGAATTTTACTGAAGAGAGCAGAAATAGAATAGTTTTATCGATTTAGCAATCAATCGAGTCGCTACTGACCTAGAGTGACTTTTTAAAACGCTACGGTTTTTTTCTTGAGTACAAAACCAAATGTTGACTTCTCAGGTCACCAGATGATTACCTAAGTAGCATTGTTGGCTATTGCAATCATCTGTAACGAACCTTAATAGTAGAAGTCAACCTCAGACTATGAAAGTAGAGCTCATCGTAAAGGTTATAGAATAGCTACCTAAGTTGTTCTTTGATCTCCTTTGGTACTTATAGCGGAACATTCTTTTTTTCATAAGTTTTAGGGAAAGCAAAAATAAATCAGATCATCTTACTGAAAGTAAATTGTTTGAAATTTTGCATTGCGATGAAACTAGTTTGGACATAGAACGATTCAGATTACTTTCTCTAGAAAAATCAGATTGATAATTTCCAGAATCAGGAAAAGATCGTCGAGAATTTGAAAGAAATTCAACACAATTATTTATGACATTCGTAACGTAGAATTATAAGTGCCTATTTGCTCAAGTCACACATTTTGTTAAAATTATAAGGTAGAATATGCGATGGCTTATATTGCGAATTATTGATCGTTGATAGTCATTTTTTTTGGGAAGAGGTTTGCAAGGAAAACGGAAAAGGATCAAAAATGATATATTTTGAGAAAAAAAGAATAAAAACTCAACGTATTTGATAATAATGGAAGTGTTTTCCGTAAAATTCATTAATTATAGCTTTGCTTACACGCCAACTTCCTACACCTCGGCTTCTGCCTGCTGCATTGTGGCCTAGAATGCCAAATTACGTATTAACTATTTTTTATCGTCATTTAACATGAAGTCTCATTGTATAAGATTTATTACAATATATTATACAATTTTGTATAGAATTTTCATTATATTAGAAATTTGAAACTTTTCATTATATTATGAGAGCGTACATTCAAACTTCGTATATAATTTAATCACACGAAATGTTCTACAATTACATTCAATTTTTTTTTCAAAGTTGTGATAACATATATGTATAACAACTTACGATTGCGATTCGGCTGTTCCGGTCTCTCACCACGCTATAGCTGTTGTTCCAGCTGTGCAATCCGCTGCTGCTGTTACTGGAACAACTGCGGCCAGGGCTTTTGCTGATAGAGTCGTAGCTGCTGCTCTTGCTGCAATTGCAGCTGTTGAAGTTGGGCTTGGTGCTGCTGTTGCAGAAGTTGCAATTATTCTCCTAAAATTATTTTCATGTTTTCTCAAACTGCGACAAGTTGATTGATATTGATGTATTTATATGAACATGTCTATCGTTTAGTTTATGGAAAGTAGATTAAAATCTCTTTTCTCGATTTCAAATTTCGTTTCATGAGTAATCATTCTTTCATGTATATTTTAAAGAAGTACAACATGCTATTTTGAGAATTTTTATTTACTAGCAATAAAGAGTTTATAAGCCATTAGACCTAACGTAGGAACGTTGTGTCCTAAAACTATACATTGTATCAACAATAAGCGGTTTAAACTATATTATATAAAGAAGCTCAGTTGTAAAAGTAATTATAGAATAAAAAAAGAGCTTGATTTTTTATTATGAATAAAATATACAGATTTATGTAGTAAGTTTTACGTAGGAAAAATGTAAAAATATTTTCATTCGGATCAATTTGTTGCCGTTGTTCTGGTTGTTGCAACCTTTCAATTTCTGCTAACCAGCATACACATATACTTTGTTGTCTGATGAGATACTTAAGGTAGTCGTTTCACGACATAATTTGTAGTAAGAAGTTTAAGCTAGAGTGTATCGAACCGTCAGTTAATAGTTTTTTTCAGAAATTATTGGCTATTGTTCAATGTTTTTTCAGTTTTTTACAACATTTTTTAGAAAGGATTCCGAGTTAACATCATATTCTTAGTTAGACTTACCACTGTATAAGAGTTGCGAAAATGCAAATTTTGAACTTAAATATCTCTGGAATAATATTGTAGAAAATTTCAATTTGGACGTATGGGTGACAAATTACTGCAATAATAATCTGTCAAAATTTCAAAAATATCCGGAAAAAATGCATTAAGAGGAACAACTACCTTAATAAGGTGTTTTGTATGTTATTTCCTTCATAAAAAACTCGAATTCTAAGAAAAGAAATTTTGGCACCTACAAAGAGAAAACAGTCATGACAATATTGCTAGTATTCTAGAAAACTTTAATGGAAACTCTTTTACATATATGGATGATCCTCGAGTAGAATAAAATTTACTGGAAATGTCTCGTCAACAGAAACTTAAAGTTTACGATAAATTCTAGTAAAATTTACGTGACTAGAAAGTGATTTTGAAAAATATCGTAGCTAATTGATTCGAAATATTCAGCAATACATTGGAAAGATAGATATTTTGGTAAAATTAGCAACAATATCTTTCATTAATTAAATGTATTATTTACGATAATGTTGAGAAAATATTATTTTTTTTAACTTTCCTATAGGAAAAATCGTAGCGGTGTTCGTAGAAAATACAAAATACTTAATGAAAATAATGATTTGAACAATAAAAAATTTATTTTTGTTAGATTCTATGAATGTTGAATGCCAATTTAACGTATACAGACGAAAAGATAGCAAGGAATCTATACAACATGAGAGAGTAATTGAGTAATACAGCAAAAAATCTAAAATTGTCTCAGCTCAATTTTTCTAGTACTATTTTTTAGATGATAAACTGTTTCACACCATCCATAAAATTTTACTGGAATTCTAGTAACGATTGTTGTAATGAATTTACTTGGTACGTCAAGTGAACCTGATTATTATTTTCCGTGTAGCGAGCGCAAAAATATTTTCTCCAATTACTTACCTCTCACTTCGCTGGGATCTTAATTTACTTGTGCATTTTCCATCTGATAGCAGGATTTTCTATGTTACAATATCATGCATATTATATAATTAATTATTAATTTTAAGAATGAATTAGTTAACAAATTGATTTTTAGCGGAATGTAACCTCCGATATTCTCGGATGATAATGAATTTTAGAAAATTCTATTTCTTTGCCAGTCAAAAATAATAATTATTGAATCACAGACAACTAAATCCTTTATATCGACTGTCAGAAAATTATAATAGTGTCACGTCATGTGGCACTACGCGTCCATGCGCTTGAATTTAAGAATGAAAAATTTAGAAATAGAATCAATATTGTTTATTATTAATTATTGATAATTTCAAGAAATATTTGTCATGATATTACATTGATTTTTATTGCGTTGAAGTTTAACAATGCTTCAAATGTAATTCAGTATTTTGAGAAATATAAAACGTTGTCAGAAGCATCGTTTATTTCATTTTTATTTCATTTCAACGAATCAAAATTAATTATTCAATTCAAAATGTGAAAGAAGAGCTGTTGCTGCCTGCTAGCCGGAAATGTTCTTTATGTGACATTTTAGTTTTGACAATTGAAATATTAATATGTGTTAAATTGTTAAATAAACTATTAATTGACTTTTTAATCAATTTGTTGATTCAACAAATCTCTCGATCAATTATATTTATTTATTAATTCATTTAAACTTGAAGAATATTTAATTATCATTTTTAAATCCTAATGCAACAGACTCTTATTCTATCCCAGCAATTGCACTAGGTGTAGACTAATAAAGAGTGATCTTTAAGTTGCCTTTTTAATAAATGTTGACATCAAAAATGTATATTACATAAAACCAGACATCACATGGAATTTTTTTAGGTTAATAAATGTAGTCAATAGAAAATTAACAAAAAATGTGTGCGAATATAATTAATACTTAATAAGAAAACACCGAGAAAAAAGTAAAGGGCAAACGACTGGAATTCTAGCAGTAGTCATGAGACAAGCAAGTAAAAATAGGGACAGTCGGACAGTACAGTAGAATTTACTTTACTTTTTCAGTAAAAAAATTTATGCGGTTCGACTTTACCGTAAAGAACAAATTCCTTTACACGCAAGAACTATTTTTAATTGATGTCAATTGGAAGTCATACGTTAATATTTCCTCAATTTTTTTATTGTAATATTTATTAGCATCAATATAATAATGACACTATAATAATGTTACCTATTAAAAAATTCCTGACATAATATATATATTTATGTATGAATCTACCAGTAGACAAATCGTACATTGTACGTATAATATTATGAGAACATTATAATTACACAACAATTTATAATAATTGTTATGTAATTTTACTCTTTAAAGGTATCAATATGAGATACATATGCTTAACCTTAGAGACTTCAAATTCTTCTTTGTAGTCTTAGCCTTTCGACCAATAGACAGGGACAAGGGAATCTTCGAAAGAGAAAGTAAAAATGTGTGATTTATATAAAACAATAACAAAGTTTATTAAATGAAAATTATTAAAAGAATTCAATTAAAACGTTACCAACAGATGATTTCCTTTGCTCAGGTAAAAATGTATTAAAATTAATTGGTCCTCCGTTGATACTCCAGTCAGCGTAATATTCTCTTGTTAACTCGCGAATTTATTTAAATATTCGTTGTTAACAATTTTAAAAATTGTACTGGCTTCACATAAAAATTCACTAACTTCAACAGAATTGTTGATACAAGACAAAACAAAACTTACAATTTTCGAGCGATGTTTCACGATGATCTGATCTCGATCTTGCTTTTCCGACTACTGACTGATGCATCAAATCTCACGTATTTATTTAGTCGAGGATGACATTATTAGAAGTCCCTTCTTTCAGGCGCGCCTAAGTCTCTTCACATGGTCCTTTCCTTTTTTGGAAAGCTAATACTCTTCTTTCGTCACGCGCTCTTTTTTAAACTTTTCTTGCTTTCTCGCCACGTGGGTTTTCCAAAACAATAAAATGTCTAAAAGATGATTTCCTCAAAAATTCTCTGAAATCCTTTCTATTTTAACGAAATTGAGAAAAAATTGAGTAATAATCGTTAACCTCAATCATTAAGTTCCATTTTTAAACTTCTTTAGAAACATATGTATATATTAAATAATTACATAAAATAATTGGAATACATTCAGACATTATACAATAAAAAAAAAAATTATATTCAATGATTGATATGGCTTCATTTAATTAGAATTATATTTGTTTCATTATCATTTGATGCATTTTGAGTTCGAATTAAATTTTTTTATCCTAACAATTTTTTTTACTCAGGAATTGAACCTACAACTACTCGCACGATTTCAGCTTAAACCTACGCGTTAACCCGCTTAGCTATTCTAATATTTCATTTGTAAACAAAAATATTCGAATAAGAAAGGAAAAAAACAACGATCAAATTAATTTATTGGCACACAGCTTCTAATTTACGGCGAGTGATGTACACTTTTCAATGATAGGGTATAAATAAAAGCTCAATGTTTTTGTTTATAATAACGGAATCGACTATAAACAATTCGAAACGGTATCTATTCAAGCCATTCAAGTTTATCTCCTTTTCTTTCACTGAAATAAAGTATTTAACATATTAAACGAATAAAAACATACCCTTTCCGTTTCTAACAATTGCCTTTTTTGTAAACAATGGAAAATGGGATCTATTTTATTTTTCCCATTGGGAAGTTGGTCATGTGGACCTCTTGGGTCACACTCAGACTACCGTAGAGCACTGATATTTGTTAATAAAAATTTCCCATCGTTATAAATAATATTCAATTGTTTCATGATTTTGAGTGATCGATTACAATATTTTATCAATATTCATCGAATATAATCGTAGTCATAATAATTCAATAAATTCCCACTATTTTCAATTGTTTATCGAAAATTTAAATTGTTATAAACAATACATAATTGTTCAGAGTCGTATGATCTTATTAAGAACCATTTTATATTGAGCTCAGTTGTCAATAATATCAAACATCTAATAAGTAGTATTTATTTCAAATCTTTTCTTTACTTTACTTAGTTTACACTCTTTTCGTTATAAGAAAAAATGGCTTGACCGAATTCGTTCAAACTTCTTTCAGATCTTCTTCATTATATTATCTTTAAAATGAGAGTTGTCCGGAGTCGATATCTGTAGTAATTCTCGAGATATCGAAAACGAAAAAAAACCTGACATACGCACTCATGTACGCACGTACGAACAAACATACATATATCCATTTTTAAACCTTTTAATATGCTTCTAGATGTCTTAAAATGTAAAAATATGATAAAATTTCGAATTTGAAAAATCGACTCCATTACGATAATTCTCTAATGGGAAGTTAAAAATAAATAAATTGAAATTTTTTTCGCTTGAATCCAATATTTTTGAACACTTGGAGAAAAAAATATTTTTGGCGTTTTTTTAAAAGTAAAATACCTGAAAACAGTAAAATTAGAAAAGGTAAAGGACCTAAATGGCACGAGACTGATGCAACAAACATAGCCCGAGATGTCAGCACTCGTCGCACTCACAGTGAAATTTTGAATTCCCGGCGTGCGTTTGTGAGACTTCGCTCACTCTGGTCATTCTTTTCCGCAATTTTTTTGTTAATTAACAAATTCGACTTTTTTCAGTGCGATTTTATTCAAAAATGTAGTCGTTAACTACAGTATAATTTTCAACTCGATTCATATATTTTTAGCGTTGCTAGGGTCGTTCTAATTTCTTTTTCAAAGAATTGGCCACAAATAACACTGTTTTTTAGCCTGAAAAATTCTATAACTCGTAAAGTTTTTGTATATGTATTTCGTTGAAATGTATACGAGAATTGTAAAAATGATTGTCTTCGATCCCCAGTAGGGGAGAGTGGGGCAAGATGGACTTTTCGTAACTTATCATGAGGCAAAACGGAGTCTTCGAAGCTGATGATACGGAAGTTAATATTGATTGATAAAACCATATTTATTGCTCAAATTACATTATCATGTGTATTAGTGATTTTGAAATTCAAAAGTTGGTTTTACCCTTAGGGGCACCGTCTTACCCTGTTCTCTTACAACTCAATGGGATATTAGTTTATTTTATATATCATTTAAAAGTGAGAGATCAACATTTTTAAAGCCGATAATAATTGTATACGATCATACACAATAATATAACTCTTGTTTTCAAGTCTTACATGGCTTTATATATTATCGTAGTAATCGATTCGTACACAAGTATATGTTGTTATATACACATGGAGAAAAATTAGTTCGTGAATTAGAACGTGAAAAATCAGTTTTCATTTTTCAGTTATTTTATACCATCTTTTATGTTGGAAACACAATTTGAGTTGATTCGGGTTAAATTGTAAATTCCCTCCCCCCAGCAGAGGTTTCACTGTTGGTACCTTTGATGAGTTTATGAAATTTCGTTTGTCTTCAAAAATCATTTTTCTTTTAGATTACAAAAAGAATGTCATCTAATTCAAGCGATTCATTAAATGATGATGTTATCGAAAGCCATCCAAGTACTTGAAGTTCTCAAAATTCAGCTGGATTGATTCCCAGAAATGTTCAAGAATTAAAAAAATAATTACTTCAAGAATGCAATAAACGTCTATACTTTGCCATAATTGGCAAATACTTTTCACCAGACTTAGAACATTCATCAATGACTGGTTCAATAAAAGCACTGTGTCAAATTTGTAAAAAAGAAGATAATGAAGATTATCTAATTCGTGGCTCTATTAAAACATCATCGAATTTCGTTATCCACATTAAGGTAGGAATATTTTTTATTGCTTGATTTTCTGTGGTGTTGATGCTTTTGTTGATAAAATTTTTATAAATATTTCGAAGAGAAGACTGATTTCGCTGTGATGTTACTATTGTATTTTTAGAGAGCCCACAAAAGGAAAATTGAGGAATACAATCAATATGCGCCGGAAAAATCTAAGCGGATGGAGTTAGATAAAGACCATTATAAAAGGTATTGTACGTTTAGTCAAACGGACTTTAAAGAAAATGTCATTGGTTACATTTTAGAATGGTTTGCTCCGTTCAATACAGTTGAACTGCCAGCTTTCAGAAAAATTTTTGATAGTGAGTAAAGAAAAATATAGCTACATACGGAACAAAAAATGCACAATCACTCTTTTACCCCAACATTTAAGATGCAATAGCCATACACTAAATTTGATCGCTACAACAGATACAATTGTTGGTCTAAAATCACGTAAAAGGTTGGAAAATGCAAATGATGAAATGATTAGTTGGTGTACAACATTGTGGAAATTGATGAATTCTCCAAAAAAATACAAAAGACTTGTCCAAGTTTTAGGTCGATCAATTAAGAAACCAGAAGTCACTTGTTGGAACTCACTGTACGATTCTATAAAAAATATTTATAGTTTGACACGAAAAAAATTATTCTCTGCATAGCAACACAAACAAAAATTTAGAATTGTTCATTAGATGTAATAACTTTTAAATTATCCCTACAGGTGCACAAGCAGTACGTGTCTTTCCAATCAAGTAAAGTTCACATGGAACAGGTAGGTAAACATATTTAACATATTTTTGACTGTAAAAGTAGCGTCCTCCTCACGGGTACAGCCGGAAATCTCTTGAATCAATTGTTCAGAGTGAGGAAAGCTAACAGCCACTATTTTTTTGACATTGCAGATGAATTTGTTTATCGAGATAGCGAACTTTTTTTAATTGCAAGGCACTACTTTGATTTTTGCGTATTTATCGGAGTGATCATAGTCTACAAACGAAACAGCCCTAGTCAGACTCCTCCCTAATTTTATCACCATTAAGAGTTATGTTAAAAAGTTTATGTTTCTATCCATCTTCTGGTCATATTCACTCCAGTTTTGACCATCTACAATCGTATAATAGATACATGGGAGCATCAAAAAATCATTAATAAAACTCGAAGTTCGTTCGAGTTCGAGCATAGCTTACTTTGTCATACAGGGAGAGCGAATATCTCTGACTATCAAAACGAACACGAGAGAATGAGAACGCATTTTCTATTATTATAACATAGGTTAACACGTTAAAATATATGTTCGTTTATCGGAAAAATTGTTTCTGCATGATAAAATGGCAACGGACGTTGGAACGCATATTTCACCATCAGAAAATCAAATCGAACATAGCAAAACGTATTCGATCACCAAAATATGTGAAAGATCGTTATAACACATTCCCCGTTGTCGGAACATCAATTAGAACATCGGAACCCATATTTGACACTTTAAACATAAATAAGTTTGTTGAAACATACTTTTAATCATTAGAACATGAGTTGGAACGTTAGAACACACAATATAACCTTAAAACATGTTTTTGTTCATAAGAACATAATTTGCAACATTACAATGCATATTAAATCATATGAACATAAATACGATCGTTAGAACGCATTCCCCATTGTCGGAACATCAATTGGAACATCGGAACCCATACTTGACATTTTAAACATAAATAAGTTCGTTGGAACATACTTTTAATCATAAGAACATGAGTTGGAACGTTAGAACACACGATCGGATGTTAAAACATGTTTTTGATCATAAGAACATAATTTGCATATTGAAACATTAAAACATAAATAAGATCGTTAAAACATATGTGTTATGGTCGAAATATATGTGTGAACTCCAAAACTTATATAAAATAATTTATTATCAAACCATGAGTTGAATCGTTGATATACATGTAAAAACATTATTCTCTTCTTATCATGATAACGTGATGCAGTCATCACAAAATAAATCAAAATCTTAATTAATTCTCAGTATACTTACTAATTATTAATTAAAAAATCTACGAAATTACAAATTACTTTCTTTACTTGTAATTGGATCCATCAAATTACAAATTACTTTATTAGTTGATAATTTGAAAAATAAAATTATCAATTAACATTGTAATTGATAATTCAATTTTCGATATTTTTTATCACAAAAGTAACTAATAATTTCTTTTTTCTAATTAACTATTCCCAGTAATTGAGTAATGTGTAATTAAAAATACTTGACGATCCCTGCACTATCGTTATACTAATATTTTGTGATGGGATTTTTTATTATTTTAAAGGGGAAAATTAGAACCGTTTCAATAAGGAATCAATGGATTTCAAAGGAAAATGTGACGAAAAGGAATATGCGGCACAGAAAATATTCTCACCGCTGCAAATCCGAAACAATTTAAGTCTTTAGTAATTAGTCACTTAAAGTTTTTAATAATTTATGATATTTATGATATCGTATTTTTTTTCACTGTTCGATATTTTTGTGTGTAGTTTAATTATTTTTGTATATTAAATTTTTCTTTTAGTGGGACTCGAACCTACGGTCATCCACGTGTACCTGACTAAAATCTATGCTTTCCGAATTACATATAAGCCAATGTAAACATATATTTCCGTTACGTTGCTGAATATAAAAAAAAAATAGGTTTGAGCACACTCTGTTTGTGCTTACACGACGAACTTTCAATCATAAATCGTTTCTAAGAGATTCATATTGTAATAACTAATTTGTGATTACTAAGAAACATGTCGTGTCATTAATACCATTAATTCGTTATACAAATCCCAATCTTGCGTACACACACATCATACTGGAATGTAGTCAGTATGCGTAAAATACTTTGAAACGAGGAGATACGATAAAAATTCACGATTTGAAAACAAAATTTATCTTCTCTAAGTACTATAAATACATAGCTAAGAATAAAGTGAATTGACAATTCTCTGACAATTCAGATACATAGTTAGTTTTTGAACTGTAAAATATCTGTATGCAACAAATGTTGATTGGAATCAGTAAGATATGTTATAACTCATTCAAAGAACAGTTGCATACCAAACATTATATAACATAGAAATTACCATGTTATATCATAGTAGTTAAACAAGTAGGGTTTCACCCCCTGATACAACAGATCGAGGTTTCTGTCCTCACTGAATTGGTTTAAGTCCGTGCGAAACTACCATCGGCGGGCATCCCTTTTTTACCTACAGTCGATAATTGTAAGATTTTGTGTGATTTCTAGCGGGATTTTATCTGTTTTACCGTGTTGCTGGCAGTCAATAATTGTAGGATGTTTCTACGTTTATTGTAGCATGTTTTTTTGTAGAATGTCTCTATTTTCCCGACTTATCGATACTTAACTGTTTTCATTACTGCGCAATGACGTTATATACGAGTTTACTTATGTTATTGCATACAAACAATTCAACGAAATTTCATAATGTAATTGCGTAGAAGATCGTGACGTCATAGACAAGTTAAGACTTGTAATTTTGTAACGATGACACAAACCGGTTTCATTGCATAATTTCCTGTCAGATAAACAAGTCTTAACTTGTTCGCGCATGCTCTTAGAGTGGGGATTTATGATATAAAAGTTGAGGCCTAAAAGAATTTTCATCAGTTCTAAAAATACATCTGTGCTTAATAAGTTAGTGAAGAAGCTGTTACAACAAGAGGTAAGTCTCAAGTGGATAATTCTGTGTTTCACATAACTGACATTTCTTCCAATCGTAGGAAAAATGGATCTATCACAAGTAAACCGATCTGCTACTCTGGAAGATTTTATACCAGCTATCAAGATGAAGGATCTTTTTTCCGATACAACCTAGAAAGTCAATAAATTGAGACTCGTCAAAACTAAAAGATATGGATATGCTGTTCTCAGACTGTTGGAAAAAAAGACTGGAGTTAATGTAAATGTGTTTCTGCCCTCACGCAACACTAGAGTGCATTAACGAGACAATTTTGGAGATCACTTGAATGAATTAGCTGCAAAAGGCCAGTAATTTCTTGAATATTTCGGCAGCAAATATATTAAATTTAAATTTACTACAATTGATCAATAGTACAGAATGTATGAAGAAAGTCTGAATGAATTATGTAAAATTAATCACTGTTTGATACTTTTCTCTGTTCTGCATTACAAACATGTCTAATCCTCATGTGGTAATCAAAAAAATCACATATGATTCGAATCATCGATGTTGGAAAAAAAAATATCGCACATTTAATGTGGAATATCTTATATTTAATATGGGATATCTCGTAAGAAATCTCACATCTAATATGAAATATCTTACGTTTAATATGAAATTTTTTTGGTCAATTGTATGACGTCATAAACAAGTTTAGACTTGTAACTGCGTAGTTTGATTACGTCATAAGCAAGTTTAGACTTGTTTTACGCATGCTCTCAGAGTGGGGATTGATGATAAAAAAGTCGAGACCTAAAATCATTGCCTTCAGTCCTCAATGTTCTTTTGTAATTTTTATTCGTGCTATTCTAAAGTGTCTAAAATGGAAGTGTTTGTAGATAGTGACGGATTCGATACGCACGATAAGCAGTTTATAGCTAAAGAAATTGCAATACTATCACTGAGTGATCCAACGTCTGATTATTTACTTACATTCAATTCCTCTTTCGACAGTGATTCCATTTTCAAGTAAGGATTGTTGGGGGAAAAGCCATTGTATACCTTGGGATTCTAGCAACAATGAGTACGAATACCTTGAAGTCGTACGGACTGGACTTTTACAAGATGCAACTTACATTTATGTGTTGGGGGTGCAAAAAGCAGGGTGGTTAAGTATTTTTGTCAATAAACCTATAATTGATGTGGCTAAAATGCAATACATAAACTATCTAGGAAATAACGAATCGAATAGAAGAAAATTGGATGTACACATAAAAATGTCCGACGCATGAAAGAGTGGTTCAAATCTCATCTGAGTCCATCAGACGAGAAATTATTATAGCAGTTTCATCAACCGCAGAGCTCACGGAAACTGTCACCAACTGGCATTGCTTATCTCGATGAAAATTTTATACTACAATATGCAAATTCTGAAGTTCGCGAAATTTGGTCAAAATTACCAATACGTCTTTAAAATGATAGAAGATTCATTGATTCATTAATTATTACCGATGCGAAGACCATTATACATCAGACAACGTCATAGAAAATCTATTTCCTCCTAAAAAAAATGTGTGAGGTGTCAAAAGGAAAATAAATGAAAAACTATGTAAAAAGATGTTCATTCCTTATTTGATTACATTGATTAACTAACGACTAAGTTTTTCGAATTCCTCAAGCAGCTTTCTCTCAAAGTTTGGCAGTTCAAGATGGTCGTTATTACATCAATTTTCGTACTTGTCCACTCAATGGCTTATGTTGTATGATGCGGTCGTGAATAATTAGACAATAAGCTGATGTATCAGTGGAAAATTGTTTGGTTGATTCAAATTCCAGTCGAACATCAACAGGTCCAGACTTCAAAGATTCGTTTTGCTTTGAGCAATCAATTACGATTAAAGGTGATGTATCCAAAAATTGCTTCTTCGAGAGTAATGGCTCAGCTCCTCTGCCGTAGTATGATACTTGAAAATCGTTGTACATGTCGTATAAAAGTGCATACTGATTATGGATAAGACTGTAAATTGAGGAACAATTCACCATTCCTCAAATTACAGTGATCATATTTACTCGCATCCTTTGTAGCGTCATTTTTACGTGCAGTTTGAAATGCAATTATAATATATCTAGGTTTTTCGAGTTGTGATGATGTCTTTACAAATCACACATATTTTGTTGTCCTTGGAAGTAATGGATATTTGTACAATTCCCAAGATCGAAACTCAGTGTTATTGCCGGATTTTTTGCAATGAAATTCAATAATTTTACTTTTTTATATCTGAGACTGTGATGTATTTGCACGTGTCAATACGAATAATTGTATTGCATTGACAAGAGTTTGAAAATAATCTTTAGCAAATCCCAATAACATTTTTAATAGGATACAAATGTCAAAATTTTTCTCATCATCGTACAATTGTTGTCCATCATCCAACCTGCCAGTATTATACAAAGAATTTTTTTTTCCAGGTTGAAAAGATAAGTTGCCTTTTATAAGACTTGTGAGGCCGACATTTTTGTTGTGATCAATTTCCACGCTATGGCGTTCATATCGATCGTCTTTGAATAAATAGCATATAGCTATATTTCTAAGTTTTGATAAAGCTGAGACTGCTTGGCAATTGAGCTTGGTAAATTTTCCAGTAATGTGTAGAGAACTTTTACTCGGAAGTAAACACAAATCATGATGTTAAACTGAGATATGTATTTCCTCATCGTTGTTGAATGGTGCAGAAGCGTATGACTGATTCAAAATAGTTGCTTAAATATGCAGGTATTATAACACTCTTTACGGATTTATCATCAATAAAGTTAGTCCCAACACCGTACACGTTGATAGCTAAATTATTCATAGCTTCGAAACGTTGAATGTCTTTTAATGCAATAGAAAATCATTTACCTTCGTATTTCAATTCTTTGTTGATACACTTGTATGACGTTGTTCTTTCGGGATGAGCCACTTCGTAAGGATGTAAAGCTGCAGTAATGCGCTACAGTAACAATATTCATCGAAGTTTTCAATATTGAGAACCGCAAGTTTATTTCGAATATCCGAAAGTAACTTGATATTTGTTGATAAGCCTCTCTTCAGCGGTACATACAGAGTAATTATGATCGTCAGATTAATTATTTTATTCAAACCGCATCCACTGTCTTTGTGATTGAAGTCTCCAAGTGTCCTAAACAATGGTGTAATTACGTTATCATCAAACCAGTCATTGAATTCTGTACTCGGTAAAATCTCGACAATTTTTATTTGGAAAGATTTCACTTCCACAATTGTCTGATCTTCTTTCGCATTTTCAAATTTGCATAACAAGGTTGTGCTTACTTTCAAGTTTCCTTTAGGTTGAAGTATTCCTGCAATTTTCTTAATCACCAAAACTTTTGCATCACTCAAAAATGTTCGGATGTCCATATGTCTTACAAAGAAACTTCGCGAGGTGGTCACCGCCGATTTAGCTGAGGCTGCTATATAATAATCTACGTCGAACATTATGTAATACATATTTTTTTTTAGGGCAAAAACGTTTTGAAGGGGTGAAAATCACCTCCACAGTTGACACCCTATAAAGGTGATTTTTAATTTTCACATATTTCTAATCGAAATTTTCCAAAACGACCTTACGCGTTAAAATCAACATAAAAAATGATAAAAAATACCTTCATTTACATGTTTATAAAAGTTGTATACATACTTTTTTTTTTATTAAAAATCACAAAAAATCTATAACTCAAAAACTATTGATTATTTTCTAGTAAGACCAATTTCAATCAAAAGAGCATAAAGAATTACGAGATACGTGTCTTCGCAATTTTTAAAATAACATTCAAATCAATGCTAAAAAATTGTTCCCGTTTTTCCCCGATTCGTATTAAAATGGAAAAGATGAATTGTTCATTCATTGTACGTATTACATATGTGATAATCATTTTAAAAATGTTCAAGACACGATGATTTTTTACACCATGCACAACGGATAATTGCAATATTTTCACATTCTAGAATTTCACAGTGAGACCTACAGTTATCTCCAAATGCAGAATTGATTGGATTTTCAAATTCATCTGGTTTAATAGAAGTATAACAACTTTTAAACGATGAATATCAAAAAAGATTTACATACCTTGGAGATAAGAGTTGATTATGGATAAATGATTGTGATTTTATAATATTATTTCTCAAGTGTGAATTTAAATCATTTCCTCGTAATAGGACACTGTCTGAAAAATGTCTGACAAAATTTTTCCATGTTCTAAACCTATAAACATCTAAAGTTGAATTCGTCCGGTCGCCACTTCAGGAATAATCATTACGTCAGCTTCCTTATCCGGTGGACAGCTTCATAACAATGTCCAGTCCACGAATCAATCAAAAGTAAACTTCTTTTTCCAACATTCGGAAAAAATACATCTGTCAACCAGATCTTGAAGTGTTCTAAAAATAATTAATATGTAAACTTACAGAATATATCATGTAACAGAATATTTGAATTGAATTGTGTACCTGAAGTAAGTTTTTCAGATTTCGATATTTCTACGTGTACATTATCTGGTCTAAAAGACGAGGCTTCTGCCCGTGGACCAAGTTTTCCAGTTTGTTCTTTTAACACAAGAAAAATGGGAGTGAGGAGTTTTCCATCAGCTGATATCGTTGGTTTTGTAGTATAACTGTGAATTATCGAAGAAACTGATTGAACTGTGCACTCTTTTTTTTTTCTTCTTCTGGAGCTAAAGTCCTCTCTAAATGAACTTCTAATTGGAAGCCACTTTGATCAAAATTATATATGTTGTCTAGTTCATGTGATTAAATCTTCGATTTTACATCACTAACGAACGATGTTTGTTTTAATATTTTACGATTTTCAATCGTTTTTGAAGATATGAATTTGATGAGCTTTTTTGAATGATAGTATCAACGTTGGAGATGCTTGAAAACGGAGACCATCGAATTGTGAATTTTTTTTAGCTATTAATGCCCATTCATTTGAATCGGAACCATGGATTATCATTCTAGCACCGATAGCAGTTTTAAATTTTCCAACGTATATTTGCGGATTTGAGCTATTTTTTCTTTGTATGTTTTACTTTGGTACAATTGATATGCCTAGCGTTTTAATTGTCCAATAGACTGTACTTTTCTATATTTTTGCTTAACACTATCGGTACTTATATTTTTTTGCTTACTACTTCACCAATACTTAACTGTAATCAGAACTCAAGCTCTCTCCATTAGTAGTAAATGCTTCATCAGACACTTTCGGTTCATGGATTGCAGATGCATATTCTTCGTCTTCTATAATTTCTGGTTCCCAGTCCTTATATGGTTCTTCAAAATGTAATGAATTCTCCTCAGTCATTTCGATATCAGTATACCCATTTATTGCATTTAATAATATTTGTTGAAAGTGATTTTTCAATTGTATTTCAGCATCATTTACAGGTGTCTCCATAATTTTCATATTTTGAAATGTTGTTAAAAGTAACCGAATAACATTAAGCGGGTTAACTTTTATTTTTAACTATTGAACGGTACACAATTTTTATGATAAAAGAAAATAATATTTCTTTATCAAACACACGATTTCATAAACATATAAAATTATAACCATAAACGAAAATTGAGATATAGACAAGAGTAAAAAATATCCATTTACTACAATATTAAGGATAAATGCAAAAACATCATGTTACAATTTTTTAAATGATTAAAATATGTCACATCCGTTTAAAATGCTAGGTTTGAATAATCTGTATATTACAATTACAGAAATAATTTTCTTCGAAAGCAGTTTATCAGTGACTGTGATAAGAATTATATCTACGTTTGCCCACATGACGATAACAAAAAATAATATTTTGACTGATGATAAACTATTCAGTCTCTAATTACGACGACTTTTATTCGGTGATTATTGTAGATATAAATAATTGATCAACAACAATTGGAAATTTTTAAATTGCGATTTTGTGCCCTGTCGTTAATGTTAATCTAGAAATTGCAAAGGCACGTATCTCGTTAATTTTTATACTCTCTCGATTGAAATTGGTCCTATCAAGAAATAATCAATAGTTTTTGAGTTATAGATTTTTTGTTAACTTCTAATAAAAAAAAATGTATATATACAACTTTTATAATCATATGAATGAAGGTATTTTTCATCATTTTTTACATTGAATTTAACGCATAAGGTCGTTTTGGAAAATTTCGATTAGAATTATGTGAAAATTAAAAATCACTTTTATCGGGTGTCAACTTTGGGGGTAATTTTCAACTCTTCAAAACGTTTTTGCGCAGAAAAAAAAAATATGTAGTACATACTTTTCGACGTAGGTTATTGTATAGAAGCCTCAGCGAAGTCAGTGGTGACCACCCCGCGAGGTTTCTTTGTTAGATTTAATACACACGCTGTTTTGATGTGATTCTTGAGAGCGCTTTCTGAGTTCTGCGACCGAATTGAGCGATTAACACTCAAATCTCCTCCGACCACTTGTCCACTTAATTGACAGAATTTGAAGTGCATGCAATAAAATAATGTTTGTTTGCAGCGATTGTTTTTTATGAACACTTGTTTGACGATTTACTAACACTGAATTTAAATGCGCGATATTGTCTGTGCATATATTGCACCATCGCTGAATCACATCATCACTTACACGATCGAGTTTCAAAAGTTCCTTGTATGCTTCATCAATTGTAGTAATTATATAATAATATTCATGTACATCTATTTTGATCTTGGTATCACTACTTTTACATTACTTTGTTCACTTGAGAGTTCAATTTTCGAATGATACCCTGATCCTGAAGTTTTTTGCTTTTAAACTCATCAACAGCATAGTTTATCCCCCCCCCCCCATTTTTGGAAAATATTCCCAATATGGGAATATATTCCAAAAATGGCATCATCCAAAACTGCGTGATTAAAAAGCCATAAGTTCTAACAAGTCAAAGATTCCAAAAGACTCAATCAGGATGTCTTGCAGCAACAAGTCTACGCAAGAAAAGATAAAGGATGACGCAATCATCAAAGGATGACATGATTATCGATACTACAACGCAAAAAACCCTAACCTTAAAAAATGACATCATCAAGAAAAAAACTGCTTAGTAATAAGTAAGAGCCATCTAGAAAATTTTTCGATGACGCAACTTTAAAGAATGTAGTGTCATCTGAAACGGAGAGGGGATAATGTGGTTTTCCGAAGAGAGTAAGTAATTGTGCGGCTACATGTCCTGACAAGCTCAAAAATAGTGCAATTTTCTAAGAATAGAGAGAGGGAAAACTTATCAGAAGAAATACTGTGATCTAATCAGAGAATTTCTAGATGACATAATTGAGAAAAAAGAGGGGAAAAATTCATATAAATTGCGGAAAGTATGTGATAATCCTGAGTTTCTCTTCAGCAGTGGCAGCTAGAAGTTGAACAATGGAAGTTGTGATAGATATACAGGGCTTTAGAGGCCCATGCCGTTAGTCCATTCTAAAAGAAAATGCATCAGTTCCAATTTAAAACGATATTGATGGTATTGATACATATTTGAATGTCGTGATTAATTCACCATACAGGTAGGAATCATTATCGTCTCATTATCGACAAATTAATACGTATATTATAAAAAATATTTATAAAATTTCTTGGGATGCTGGCGAAGTTGCATACGACAAGATTGAACAAGTTCTTCATTGCATGACGAAAGATTGACAAATTATTTATGTAAAAGGACTAGAAAAAAAGTCATGGGATAAGTTTATTGGGTTGTCAAAAACGATAATTGATTTGACGAATTTACATTGTCCGCCGTTTAGAAGTAAACAATTTATCTATCATTACGATTGCTGATATCATCATAATCGTGCTCAACGTGATAAAAACATGTGTGTCATGGAGAATGCCGGATTATTAATAAGATAGTACAAGAAAAATTGTTGTGCCGAACCGTCATTGAAAAAGTCATTGAAGATCTATTGTCAACTAAATCAAATGATTGAAGACATTGCATTATTTCTTGGAGAATTTCTTATTGAATGTGCAAAAAAAAAATTTGATAGAATTTGGAAAAAGTTACCGAAAAATCTACAAGAAGATGAAGAAATTAGGAAATATCGTCGATGTTGACTATATTATCAAACAGCAGCCATTGATTATGATAAATTTTTTGACGATATTTCACTCGTGATGAATTGCAAGCAGTAGGATGAAAAATGAAAATTTTCTTTTCTGATTATCTGAAGTGTAGTTTTTACATAAAGATTTATAATATTGTTGAATAAATAATGTCAGACGCAAAATGATTAATTTATTTTTTGTATACTGAATACCGCTTTCATAAAAAGCCTTCTAGTGCCCGCTTCAAACACAAGTATTTATAATTCCATTATTTATCACGTAAGTTTTGCCCAAAATACAATATCTATGATGCAGAATCTATATGCATTGCCATTTTATTCTTTTCCAATGTACAAGTAGAAAACATACTAATAACGAAATATCACTATGCAACGTAAATGCTGTTTAATTTTTTGAGGTTATACATGCAATTCTCCTATACCAAAACTAAGGCAGTATGACGTACCTAATATCAAAAGATAATAGATTAATTGAAAGTAGCACCCTCATCAAACTATCCATAGAATGCTCATTTTTTAATTACGGATTGAAAATACGGCTTTACTATATCATTCTCGTTTGTGGTATATTTTCCTATAGTTTATGGTCTGTAGATATGTTTAAGTGGCTGAGTTTATCGAACTCACATGAAGATAACCATTTCCCAATAATTTAAGATGGCAAACATTGCAACGCTACCGCGATCAGGGCAAGCTGCCTTAATCCCTGACCGTATAAGTGCCCATTCACCCAAAGAAAACAATATTTGTTTAATAATAATACTTCTACTTATAGACACCACTCATTTTTTAGTTCAGGAAACGAGAAACCTGGAAAAGCTGGCTAGCTCTGTGACCTCTGAAAATCGGAAATATTTTTAATCATTTCATAGATAATAGAAATATTGATGTCATCGTTCACCCATTCTAATGATCCAGTCTTTAGATACTCACTTATTGCTGCTCTATACAAATTATTTACATCAAAATACATGAGATAAGATTCATCATCATCGGGATTCTAATCATTACACATATACGGGTTATTTGCTTCTACATGTCTATTTGAACACTGTGCCACTCTGCCTCCAATACATTTTTCTATGAAATTGAGCATTTCAACATTGTCCAAGAGTTCGAGTTCGATTTCTGTATATTTTATCATATCATCAAAAGCTAATCAAGGAGCAGGACACAAGTAATATAATACGTCTTAATAAACGTAATAGATACAGTCGGGATAAATTATCCCAGCTCTCAATGCACGATTCAGGGTGAGAACGAGAAATCGACGGTGATCAATCACGTAAATATTGAACAAGATTTAATAATGCTACTGAAAAAGGGGCCTCTTTTGTATTAGCCATTGCGATCGATACAAGCTGCTTCGTGAAATAATCACAAGACCGAGAACACTCTCTCTTTGATACTTCTCAGTTACTGACTGATTAAAAACGAGGTATGAGAATGCAGCAGTTGTTTACGTTGCATTTATGAACGATTAAAATATTTATATTTAAATATTATAAACGAATGAAAATATTACACTTTCTTCAAAATTTTTTACACATATTGAAATCTTATACATCCTGTACAAGCACAAGCCAAAAAATAATAATAAATAAATCCACTTAAAATTGTACATGTAAATTCACTAAACAATAGGTAGTATACACTACATACTCTGTTTATTTACTTAGTGTTTATTATTCTAAGAAAATTATATGACAATGGTAGTACAGCGTCACAAAATCGGCACAACTGTGGAAGTACATCATCACACCGCCGTCCCTCTTACGGCCTAAAATTAATTATAATAAATAAATACAAGACACCAGCAACGTCTCTGCGCATCGTGCTGCACGACAATTTTTTATACAGCGTAGTACTCTTGAATACGTTATCCGTATAAAAAATTCAATTCAAAAACGCCTGCAACAACTAGAAAACTTCTTCTCAATAATCACCAACTGCAAGGAGTTAATAGTTGAGACGCTGAGAAATGAAATACTAGCTATTCCACATACTATCAACACCATCCAACTTCCTGTGGATTTAATTTATACCTTTGGAGCCCATTATCTTCAACGTGAGGAAGTTATGACAACGATTCTTGAGAAATTAAAGCCTGGTTGCATGTCATCTGCAACAGTATCTACCATGGATATTGATATCATCGCGCAAGAATTGTGCTAACCTTTTAATGAACATGTTGTGAGTGAAGCAATGCTATACGCGTTCTCAAATGTTGTATGAAAATATTCAATACGAACTTTATTAATATGTATAACTTGTAACGTTATTTTGCTGCCCCAAAGGGTTTACTCCATAGCGCACCTTCCCTCAGGTCCTGATTAGAACCATCCCTGGGAGACTAAAACTATCTGACTTAGGGCGCCAAGTTATTTTTTTAATCACCAGAATAACTAAACTGGTATATCTCACAACTAATATCAACTTAAACCTAAAATCAATATCTTAAAACTTACTAACTAACTCACCAAAATTACTCAATACTTGAATTTAGGCTCAAACTTGCAACTAACTTAACTTATATGGTTCTAGATCAAAATGCAGGACCCTCCTGAACAGGGCATGTCCTGGCCCTCAGTTGAGTAGATTGTGGAAAGGGGTCGTGTCCGGCCAACAAAACGAATAAAATAAATTAAAAACACAAAAACTGAAGAACGAATGGGTTGGTTGAAGGTTCTCAACTACGATAAATAAATTGAACAAGTGCATCTTCTCTTAATGTTTTAATTTTATTCTAATACTTCTACTCAATTAATTTTCCTAGCCATTACTGGAGCTCAAAACATAATTATAAATTCCTTCATCTCTAATAAGCAAATAACAAAATTACAAACTGCTAAATAAATCAGCAAATCCCTGCCTTATTACAATTCTGGAGCTCAAACGAATCTTATATGAACTAAAAAGTATTTCCTTAACACAATATTTCTCAATAAATCATAACTCAAAATTCTAAGCTCTATAACTCAATATCTTAATTCTCAATAATAAACCAAATCTTTAAATTAAAATAACTAGCTTAAGTCACAATCTTCTTTAACTAAATACATAATTAAACTTAAACTAACAAGTACGAGAGCAACGCAAGCCTCACGGATTTTCTATCATTTAACAAAATATTTCGACTCAATATCAATTTACCTCTTAACCCATTTCTAAACACATCTCAGTAACTTACAACTTCCGCGGAGAGCTACTGATGTTTGACTTTTATCAGACCTGAGCCGGATATTCTGGACTCCCTCCTACTAGAATGGAAGATTATTGCTGGTCTTCATTCTGCCTGCTGGATCTCTGCTCTTCTTTCTGGATCTCTTAACTCTTCATAGGCGAGGCCTGCACTCGACTATCCATAAGCATCGCTCACACTCTCCTCTCGACTCCCGATTCTCTCAATTCATCTCTAAAACGTAGCTCCCAGAATTCCTATCTTCAATTTCTTCATTATTTTTATTTTTCTCTCCCTCCAAACTCAAAATTCTTTTGGACTTGTCATCCAATACTTCTTATTCGTGGTTATCTTCACGCGACTTCTCCCAGATTTTCATATTAAGGGGCCACTTATATGTAATGTGCACCAAAACTCAATTCTAACTCCAAAACCTAATTACTAGACGCAAAAACTTAAGACTACGACCTCTTCCATACTTCCATTGTTTTCTTGGAGTTCCATTTTACTGGCAACAGCCCCGTGACTACAACCCTCAGGGCTAGGACGTCTCCTAGCATGGAAAACTGCAGGGTAACACGTTGCTTTTGGCATTCTACTCTGTTACAGCTTTCCAACTCTTCTCTCAATAGTCCATATCATTGACAAATTCTATTCTTGATCACAACTCTGCTTCTCATTGGGTTATTGAGATTTTTACACTATTTTACTCACTAATTAAATCAATCAGACTTGGTTTGTTTTTAATATAAAAATACTAATTTTAACTTATAACTAACTATTCTACGCCAATAAAATTAAGCTACATATGGAATCAATCTACAAAAAAATACGGAAATGAAACTAGATAACTGTGGCGTGAAGCTCAGGAAATTTTCTCAAAAAAAAAAATGATAGATGCTCGGGTGCCGGAATGTGAGGAGGGATGGGGAATAGTCACAAGAAAAGTAATCACTCACTGAAATTATAAATAATTTTAATTTATTTATTGCACTCTACTCAGTCTCCTTGGTGTTATTATTACACTTGTTTCCGTTAGAAGATACACTCGTAAAGATGGTTGACTCTCGTACACGTGCGTTGTCGCGCCACTTAGAAAACTCACTCTTTCTCTCAGATTATGCTTTTTAGTGACTTTAAGTATGCTCGAGGTAGCTCTCTTAATGTTCCTGAATCGAATTGAACTCAAGAAAATTGTCTAATGGCACGTAAACTCAAGTTTTGGTAGAAAAAAAAACTCAGAATAAGATACGTCCTCTCTCCTCGAGATATTAACGACAACTAGTGAAAGTCCAAAAAAAAAGGTTGGACTATCACCCCCAAAATTTAATTGGTCACTCAGATCGTTGTGATTGGCTCTTGATTTCTCTAGATGGTGACGTCTCCTCAGCTGATTGACTCCTCGAGTTACTAGATAGTAACTCGTATGCTAATTAGTGGAGGAGAGTTAAGGGGCACTCAGAAATTTTCTACGGCACTACTCAAGGAATTTTGTATAGTGCCGTGTCAAAAGAACTTCACTCAAGGGGCTCTCCTAACCACAGAGATTAGGAAAACTGTCAGTCTGTTGACTGAACAATAACAATAAAGTCTCGTAAATTAAATAACTGCATTGCCAAATAGAAATAATGAAGATATTGTTGGAGTAGGGAAAATGAGCATAATCAAGAAAATGTTGCGAATTATGAACATCGGACTATAAAAGTCATTATAAATGCTTAGAGGAGCCTTACAAAATAAACTTTTTTCATTATTTTGTTACTAGAAATCCTATATTGGCTATGATAAGCCTCAAAATATGTAATAAAATATACTAGAGCTAACACTGGGACGTTATCAAAAAAATAACGTTACAACCTATATTATTTTGATGTTATGAAATATTAATAAAAATTTTTTATCATTATCCTTTTTAAAATCGAAATAAGCTGTTGAATGCTATTTTTTAAAGAAGACCTTTAATAACTATAAAGTTACTGTAGCAATATGAATTATTTTCAAAAATTTATGGTCGGGGTAATTAGAGGTTCTTGAAATAATAAGAAATTATTTAAAATATTAAAATTTAGTCAGAAATTAAAAATTTTTTTGTATTATTAAAATTTATTGGAATACGTAGAAGATTAATATTCATTTTCGCCCATCGCGGTTACCTGCTCGGTGCTGTTGGATGTATTTGAATAAAAATTTAATTGAATTTAATTGTTCTTCAATAATAGTGTATACTTCAACGAGTGTATATACTTTTTAGAAATTTTTTTTAGACTGCCGGTTCTATAAAATTTAGTTTCCCTTCATTACTCTTATCATGGAAACACTGCGTCAAATGAGTACTGTCAGTAAAAAGTAGCTAGCCTTTCGGCGGCACGGTGATAAAAATTTATTGAATATAATTGCTTTTTGTTGATAATAAATATCATTATACATGATGGATCCGCTTTGGAAACATCCATAGACTTCTATCATTAGTGGCCCTACAGACTGTGAGAAAAACTGTATTTGTGAGAAAATTTATTAATGCTACATATTATATGAGCGATGCACGTTTTTCTAAGATCATTTTTCGCAATGCTGAGTGGCATGATGGTGTTAACAATTATCCAAAAACATTGCCTCTGGAATTTAGCGAAGGATTACCAGCTAATGATAATTATGTGTCTGATCAGCGAACAAAATTAATTATTATAGATGATCTCATGCGTGAATAATCGAGCAGCACAGTTATAGATCTTTTCACGAAGGGTAGTCATCATCATGACTTGAGGGTTATATTCATAACGCAAAATTTATTCCATCCGGGGAAAGGACAACAGGACATTTCACTCAATGCTAGTTACATTGTGATTATCAAAAACCCACGAGGCCGCTTACGGATCCAGCATTTAGCTCGGCAGGTGTGTTCAGAAAATACACATTTATTCCAAGAAATATAATATGACGCAACACTACATCCGCAAGGATACCTATTGTTGGATTTAAAACAATCAAAACTTAAAAATTGTCGATTTCGTACATGTATTTTTCCAGATGATCCGAGACATTACGTTTATGTTCAGCGACGACATAAATACGAGTTCAAATAACAATAAGTTATCAGTTGTTATTCAGTGATGGCAACGAACGCATCACGGAAGAAACAAGCAGCAATTCTCAGCCCTTTATCTTACCTGGGATAAGAGCAACGAGCTGCTATTTTACGGAAAGCTGATCCACAGTTAAAGAGATATATATGTGAATGAGTTCTCAATTTTTTACAGGGCAACTATTCATTGACGCCCGAGCAGAAACGCAAATCCAAACGTCACTCTTCCATTTTACGACGCTTAGCTCCACGGAGAAGTGCCAAAGGGAAAAAAAAATTATTCTACAGGAAGTTAGCAGGTATGCACCTGTACTTATAGCCTGTATTTTGGCTAGTTTGATATCAAAATTTATCAAAGGTTGAAAATTAATAGGACATGATAAAAAAAAATGGTCCTAATTCCAGAACAAGCCGCAAAAAAATTCCAAAACATAGATACAAAATTATTAACAAATAAGTTAGACGAAGTTTATGATTTAGTACTAGCATGCCTCCATCAAGAGATAAATGAAATAATATGTTCTACATCTTATCAAAATGAACATGAGAGGTGGAATTCTTACTCCCAAGTGCTAGAAAGTGACTTACGCCTTATCAATAATGAAAATCAGACAGTGAACACACCAAATTGAATTAAGAATGGAAATGCCCACGATAGTGAAAAATCATTTTATGATAAAGGAGGGAAGTCGATAACTAAATCACCTGATCATAACATTGATCAATCTGTTATTGATAGTGTTCCGAAAAAATTTCAGTCAAAGGCAAAACTTTGTTACAGACAATTGAAAAAACATGCCTGACAATATTATCATATCGAATAATACTGGGATTGTCAGTATTGAAGGTAGTCCTTGCCACGCAAGTACATAGGAAATGAAGAGTTATTTGATGCTGAAACAGTAGGCACATCTACGCCGACTCACTCAACCCGTGGATGCCGGCTTATCATACCAGATATAATAGCTGAAAGTTCCTTGTCAACGAAATCGCAAAGTGAATCAGATATTAATGAAGGAGATGATTTTTCAAGTGCACGCAGAGCCAAATCACAAAGAGGCTCAGGTCTTTCAAAGCTATAGTGTAAAAAGCGTTGGTTAAAATTTTCATTCAAGTAATGACGGCCCAAAGAAAATATATTATAGTCCCGAACACCCCACTGGCTTGTCTAGTGCAACGAGGTTGTTGCATTATGTAAAAAATACACCTCACAATAAAACAAAAAATTGGCCAGAAAACTAAGATGCTCATACTTTACAACGTATCACGAGACGGCGTTTTCCAAGGCGAACGTATAATGTTTCACTTGTAGACCATGTATGGTAAGAAGATCCAGTTGATCTACATAATATTGCTACTTATAATGACAATATTAAGTATTTGTTAGTTGTCATTGATGTTCTAAGTGAATTTGTATGGGTTGAAGCATTACATGACAAAACAAGCTTAATTATTTCTTGAGCAATAACACGGATTTATAAACGTAGTGATAAAAGATTACCACGCATATTACAAACAGATCGAGGCGAAGTATTTCTGAGCAGTGATTTCCAAATAGTTTTTAATAAAAAAGAAATTATTTCCAGAACAGTGGGGAATCCTGATGTTAAAGCCGTTATTGTTGAATGTTCCGAACGCACATTAAAAGTGCGAATGTGGCATTATTCTACATATGCCGACACAAAAAGATACATTGATGTTTTACAGAAAATTGTATCAGCTCACAATAATACTAAACACAGTGCAACAAAATTTATACCATCTAAAATTGATACTGTGGATGAATTAGTAGCCTTTCAGAATATGTAACATCGTTATGATAATAATAGGTGGCGTAAAAAAGTATCGAAAATGTGTAAATATAACGTTGGTGACCTAGTTCACATCAGTAAAGTGTTACCCCCGACTATGATGTCTTAAGCGTAACGGATTATTTATTAATATTTAATTTAATACTAACATCGGGATTTACTGAGATTTTTAGACTCTTAGGATCCCGAGAGACTCGGATGAAATTCATTAGGAACTATGATATAAAAAGGAAGTTGGAGTTGGATTTATCTTATAACTTTGAAAGCCACAATTACTATGATATCATTTTATTAATTAACAGATGAGTCATTCATTTTATATTGAATAATATAATATGCGTACCTCTATGTTTGTCTTAAAATGAGAGGGTGGATTGAACAGATTATTTCTTCGTTTCAAACCTTTTACTTTCGAAATATACTTTTAACTTATTTGAATTGAACTTTAACTTTAAGTAACTTATCGTGTCATTCGACCTGGACCTAATAACTTTTAATTGCGAGCAGCTGCAACCCTTGTATCAACAGTTTCCTCGGTTGCGGAAGCCCCATTTTGGGTCTTTGAAATCTAGTTTTATAGTTTTGACTGGACGTTTGGTTGAAAGAAGAAGGGATATGGCATGATCTTGATTTTTGGCAGGGTGGGGTTGTTGTGAGAATTGGATTGGTAACGTTGTTTGACATTGACACGCGCCAGGTCAGTTGGTGCTGCTCGGCTTTAGATTGAATAGCAAATATCATAAATATTATTTATTTCTTGCGCTCCCATTCGTAACAAAAGCAAAGGCTGCTTTCATGAAAGGTTATACCAGCGGCTGGAGTGGAGAAATTTTTAAAATAATTCGTGTGTCAAAATTACGTCAGCTTTCGGTGTATATACTCCAAGATCTAAACCATCCAAATATAGACGGTATTTTTCATGAGGAAGGACTGTCAAGAGTGGGTCAAAAATCAAGAAAATAAAAATGACACCACAAAAAGACGAGTTCCACATTATTTTACCCAGTAATAGTAGCATGATTTATTTTCCTGAAAATACCACACCGCACTTTGCCGCGCATTTATCACATCCTCTTGAATTGCCTGGAGAGTGGGGCGTGTTTTCGAAAGAAATAAGCATTCCTATAAATTTTTTGAATGTGTCTTCGAAACATGCTAATGTTCCTTTTTCACTTATACATGACATCGATGCCCTAGAATTCGTAAAAGAAAACGTTGCTGATACTTATAATGTTGACAAAACAGAAAATTATGAGTCACTTATTCTTGCTGGTGTATATCAAACCCTTAATCATCTAATTGATGAATTGAATAAACTCGACATTATCGACGAGCATATAAAATTGGATAGTGGATCCTGGTGGCTATGTTGAAACTACGATGATTTGCGACGACAGTTGTGATGGGATACACCTGGTCCAATTATTACCTTATCTCCAACAGATTCTTGGGTTTCCAGTAAAGAATAGACCTGAATTATTAGCTTATCATCTAAACACTCGCCCTGCAAGTATCTTTGCATCTCTACCGTGCCGCTCATTTGTTTATACAGATATTTGTGAAAATTATATGACAGAAGAAGTACAGACGCCATTATTACGTATAGTGCCTTTTGATATGTATAACTATGCACATAGCTCAACAAAAATGAAGTCATTGTCTATAATGCGCTATATACTTATATTAAAAACGGATATTCATACGATTGAAATAGATCTAAGAGATGAGTTTGGTAAACCTATTCCATTTGAACACAGTACAATGACAGTAACGCTATACTTCAAAAGGCTAAGATAGCTATGTATCAAGAAATTGACTACGATATTCCACAGCATGGCTTCGGTCGCAGTGGCTACAGTGGCGTCAGTCAAATTTACATTGGAACACCTCATCAGAGAGGTCATGAGATCAGTAGTTTTTTGGGCGGCTTATTTAGGAGTATTCTGCTGTTCTTGAAACGTGGGGCAAAAGTAATTGGTAAAGAAGCCCTCAAATCAGGCCTAAATATTTCTCACGATGTACTTGACAACGCTTTGCCGTCCAAACAATTAGCACGTACATGTTTACGAGAGTCAGGACGAAATTTGAAACGCTAAACAGAAGATAAAATTGATAGTTCAATGAGCGGATCAGGCAATGTACCTCGAGATTCAACAACAAATAAACAGTTGCTTCTCGACAGCTATTTAGATAACATCAGCTCCCAAAAAAGAAGAAAACAGGGTACCGGAAAGTTACGAAGTCAAAAGAGTAGTCACAGAGAGGAAAGAAGAAGAATAAAGACCGGAAATTGAAAGAAAGACGAGAAATCAAAAAAATTTAACAAAGGCAAGTGAGAAGTCGCGGTGCGTGGCAGATATATTCGAAAAATAACCATGGCTTTTCTATTCATATACATTCATGTGAATGTGCGAAAACAGAGTTGGAATTATTCTCGGTTCCACCTACACAAACCCTAATTGAAGGCTCTCAACAAGTGTTCTACAAGTCAATTTTATCGGTAACGGAAAATTCATTTGTCAGTCAAGGCCGAGGAGTTGAATACATTTATATTGCAAACACTATGTTAAATTTAAAAGTCAAAATAACAGCTTGCCATACGCCAATGGATGAAAGTGTTCCCAAAGCCGGACCTCAACCTATTGCGGTCGCACCCACAAATAACTTCATGCATTCTATGTTTAATTAAGTCGATGTTCTTTTCAACCAAAAGTGTGTATCACCGCCTAATCATTTATACGACTATAGGGCTTACATTGAAACACTGTCAAATTAGGGACATGAAGCGAAAAATTCAGATCTGAGTACCGTGTGCTGGGCTTAAGATACACTTGGTAAAATGCGCAGTCTCGCTGATGACAATGGAAGACTGAAAAAACGTCGTCAATCTTTATCATATGGAAAAACGTGTGATTTTCTTGGTCATTTACATTGTCACATAAGTAATCAAAAACGCTTCATAATAAATGGCGTGGAAATACGCTCATGCTTAAAAAAATATCAAGATTTGTTTTGTTCAGTCTATGGGTCCAACGCTGAATTCAAAGTTGACATAATTAAGGCCTTTTTAATAATGAGTCGTGTAAAAGTATCACCAGTTAGTTTACTGTCATATGGAAACGTTCTAACAAAAACGACAGCAAAATACCTGTTAACACGTGTGGAAGTTAATGTGATTTCCATACATATAGGTGTTCATAGTGAAACAATTGACAATATGATTCTTGGACAATTACAACGGCAAGTGACCGTTAGTTTCGTTGCTAATAAAGCTTTTAACGCCAATCGAAAATCAAATCCATTCAATTTTCATCATTATAAAATTAATGATTTATTCTTGTATGTCTATGGATGACAAATTCCCTCAAAGCCTTTACAACCAGATTTCGTTTAAAATTCCATGTATGTCGACTGCTATCATACATTTTTTGCAGGAATAGGAATGTATTTTCTTAATAAAGAGAACGGACTTAGCTGCACCGATTTTCCGAATGGGTATTGTTTATTTGCTTTTGATTTGACACGGATCTTTTCGCAAACAGTAATACACATTGGGATTAGCTCCACCATTTCAGTTTGTGGCTTGAGGTACGCTTTGATGACGCCCTAGCTTTAACTATAAATCGTATTTTTTATGCTGAATATGAAACTATACTTGAAATTGATTCATCCCAGTAAATGATTGTGGATTTTTCTGGTTGAGCACATTTTTGATGGAGTGGAATCATACAATTCAATGAAGTGTTCAGTATTGAGCTAGTCGCTCAGGTCGTAACACGTTAAAAGCATACACAATTATTTTAATCTAAAATAAAGCTTGTAATTGATATCCACTACTCGTTAATAACGACACTAATTTTTTGCCAAAAGAGATAGCGTTACTTGCTCTGAAAGCAACTAACATCGATCACTGGATAATTTCTCCAGAATTTCCATATTCACTATTATCAGAAACAAAACAACACACAAATATTTTGATGACAACGTAACATAGCATTCCTTGGTACGAGGGATCATCACCAATCAAGGCTGTATACAATAATCTACGGGCTATTACACACGCTGCTGAACAGATTTACACTCGAGGGTTCATGCAAAAACGTTATTAGAGACAGTCATCTGCCAAAAAATTATGAATATCGACGACATTCCCAGTGTAATGTCTGAGTGTTTTTCAATTATTTTACATAATTATTTAATATACATATATGTTTCTAAAGAAGGTTAAAAATAAAACTCAATGATTGCGGTTAACGATCATTACTTAAGTTTTTCTCTAATTTCGTTAAAATAAAAAAGATTTCAAAGAATTTTTGAGGAAATCATTTTTTAGACATTTTATTGCTTTGGAAAACCCACGTGGCGGAAAAGCAATAAAAGTTTAAAAGAGAGTGTGTGACGAAAGAAGAGCATTAGCTTTCTAAAAAAGAAAAGGACCATACGAGAGGACTTGTGCGCGCCTGAAGCAAGGGACTTCTAATAATGTCATTTTCGACTAAATAAATACGTGAGATTTGATACATTAGTGAGTTGTCGAAAAAGTAAGATCGAGATCAGATCATCGTGAAACATTGCTCAAAAATTGTAAGTCTTATTTTGTCTTGGATCAATAGTTCTGTTGAGGCTAGTAAAGTTTGATGTAAAGCCAATACTATTTTTAAAATTGTTAACAACAAATATTTAAATGAATTCGCGATCTAGAAAGAGAGTATTACGCTGACTGGAGCATCAACGGAGGGCCGATTAATTTTAATACATTTTTACTTTTTCTATCGAAGATCCTCTCATGTCTGTCTATTGGTCGAAAGGCTAGGACTAAAAAAAGGAATTTGAAGTCTCTAGGATTGAGCATATCTATCTCATATTGACACCTTTGAAGAGCAAAATTGCATAACACTAGTAAACTATTATTAACTGATTTGTCAACCGTTGAGATTGTTTGCTCATATCACGCTGCTCTAAAACACAATTTTATGGGACACTGCTCAATGTCTGCTGCATGGTATTATAGTCCTTGGGTAAAAAATTATTTAAAAACCCCTGGTGTCTTTTGAAATAATTTGTCAATAGCTGCAAAATCTATAGGTCAATTGACAGGTAACAAAAATTCGAATTACTGCGCCAATAACTGCAAAACATATGATTTATACGCTACAAATTATACAAGCCCTTCAGTATGTCCCTGAACATACTATAGGCGTATGTCCAGCCGACGAGACCCTGAAGGTGTTGACGAAACCGACAGCACTTGTCGTTAATACTGATCGCCACAAGCAACCAGGGCAGCACTGAGTTGCCATGTACGTCAATCTAGATGGGGTTGGCTGCTACTTCGACAGATATGGACTGCCGCCAATTATTCTAGAACACTTGAGACGACTTAGAGTGAATTGCAGATACTTCCGACATTCCATCAAACATTGACAACAAGAAGATTCTCAAGTTGGCGGTCAATATTGTATCATGTTTTTGCATGCTATGTCTATTAATTATTCACGTAGTGACTTTCTATCGTGCTTTAGTTAAAAATATGCCGGAAACGATAAAATTGTAAGCGAATATCATAAGTTTTTCATAAAAAAAAATAGTGTTAAATATGTTAAAAATGCTTTTGCGGGTAAAGGGACAAAATTTCATCAAATATGTTTATGTAGAAATAAAAATATGTAATATTTTACATTTATAAAAATATATGTAGAAATAAGGATATGTAATATTATACAATTATAGCAATGTAGAAATCTATGCAACAATAAAATGAATAATTAAATGAACATCTCTCTTTATAATAAAAAATAAAATCATCCCCTCAAGACACGTACTTATTCATGCCACAGTCAATAGTCAGCTCGTACAGATGCCGCTCATTGGCTGAAAAAAAGCATTCATGGGTCCGTGAGAACCTCTTGGAGGGAGCGGCAATAACTCGTTACCTGTTCATAAGCCCTTGCCTGGCTGGTCTGAACCGTAAAAACTGCACTCAGATAGCTCGCAGCAACGGCATTAGTCCCACCACTTATCACCTCCCACTACTTACGCCCGAACAACGGAGTGCACACAGACACTGCCAGCGTACCTATTGAGTCACGCGTTATGTTTTTGAACGTTAGATGGCACGTCGAAGCTTTTTAATGCATCTCAGACTTTCAGCGTTATTCACAGTTGAGGCATAAGTTAAAGGCAATCTTGAGTATAGACTTGAGTTGCTATGTCGATTCATATATACCGACTTAAGGTCCAATCCAAGAGCTGACGTTACCTAAGGAAGTGTTTCTTGATGGAGATTTATAGTCTGTTCTTAAGAGAGCCCTTGAGATTATAAACTTGACATGTATTCATAGTGAAATAAGATAATCTTATTTATTCATAGAACCTTACTTTTTCGGATAAAAAGAGTGTTTTTCTTAAGTTAACATCTGCCTGCACTTAAGACGGTCTTCTAAACATTTTTTATTAGAAAAAAATAAAAAGTTTACAGTGGATTTTTTCGATTTGAATAATATTGATTCAAGTGATATTGATACAAATATTGATACTGATTCAGATGATAATGGAACAGTTAGAGGCGTCTCTAAATGATATATTCGAGATGGGGAAACCTTTTTGATTTTTATTCAGGAGAAAAATCCAAAATGCGGTTCAGGTATGATAACGATAGTGTTAAACAGGGAATTCTTCCATATATTGGCGGTGATTTAGCTAAAATTAATAATCGTGGATTACCAATTGCACCAGTCTTTTAATTACTAATAAGTTTGAGATTTTACACTACTGCTAGTTTCCAGGTAATTATATTCCTAATAATTTTTCATTTCATTCCAGTATATAATTTTTATTGGTGATTAATAGAAGATGTCATACCTTCAATAATAATTAGATTTGGATAATAGATTTATTTGAATGAATAATTTTTCAGCTTATTCGTAGTGATGTCATGACGGTATCTCAGCCAACAGTATCTAAAATCACTTTTCGTGTTAGTACTTTGATTGCAAGCTTGCTCAATGAATTTATACGAATGCCACCTACCACAAAAGCTAAATTAGACAACCAGAGATTATTTAATCGGCTTGGGTTTGGTGATGGAGCTATTGGAATACCAGGTGTTGATGGAGCTATTCATTGTACTTATATTCGTCTGGTTTATACAAGATTTTAAAATATTGAAGAAATACATAGAAATAGGAAAGGCTCTTTTTCTCTTAACATCCAAGTATGTGGAAAATCTTTTTTTTCAATTGTTAAAAGAAAATTTGATGATGTTGATAACTTGTTGAATATGTGACAGACTTCGGTTAGTCCAAGAATGGAATTTCTAGATATTGTACCGGAATGGCTTGGTAATGCTCATGATAGTAAAATTTTTCAGAATTCTCGATTTTATATGCGATATCCCGAGCGGCAGTTATCAGGATTTTTGGTTCGTGATGCTGGATATTCATGTCTACCGTTCTTAATGACACCAATAGGCAACCCAGAAACTGATGATGAAATCACGTAAGTAATCATAGCTGTTATTGTCACATGAATAGTAAATACTTGTGAATTGCAAATTTACAGAATTTTTTAGAAAAATGTTAATTTAATGGAATGCATTTATTTGCAACATTTTAAATTTGAGGTAAGAGTCGATTTAATAATTTTAAAATTTTATGTTTATAATTTAAGCTATAATCATATACAAAGTAGTACATGAATCATAGTGGAACGGACTTACAGCGTGTGGAAACAATGGTTTCCCTGTTTATCACGAGGACTTACTACAAAACTTCTATGTTCGACTACAATTGTTGTAGCGTGTGCTGTAGTACATAATATGTCATTAAGATTTAAAGATATTTAACCAGATAATAATTTAAATGAAGAAGAAGAGGACAATGACAATTTGGTAGCTCCTCATTGGCAATCAGCAGATCTTTTCGCTGTTCACGCGGCATTAATTGAACAAATGTAAATAAATATTTTTTTAAAGTTTTGCAGCGCCCAATTTGTTAATAGGATGTGTAAATAGTGAATCAAAAAAAAATAATGTATTGTAAAGAGCAAGTATTTGTGTAACTGAATTTATATTTTGAAATGGCAAATTACATGCATGTAATATAAATAAACTTATACGTTTAAATACAAAATGTATCTAACATTAAATTTTTTTATACAAAATCTTAAGATTTTGCGTCATTTAAAAGCAACTCTAATATTTCAGCAGTTGTTGTTGCTGCTCTTATTTCTAAACTAAATTTTTGTACAGCATGCTGGAATGTTAGAGCGTACATTTGTTTATCATGGTTTATTTTTAAATGAAATAATTCTTGTTTATGCTCCACAATTTGTTTTATACGGTCCACTCTATAGTTGGTTTCTTCCTCTACATTCGAGTTTGCTTTGTCACATAATTTCTTTTGTGGTTTTAATTCTAAAACAGAATAAAAAATTTTTTTTTTTGATTTTAAATATAATGAACAAATTTTTCACAAATGGAAAAGTAAAGTACTCACTTATTGTTGATGATCTCTTTGTACAAGTTTTGAGAAAAGAAGTTGACGTATCTACTGGACTCTCTTCACTCACAGGTAGTTTCTCTACATCTTCTTCTTTTTCATCCTCAATTGCTTTATTTTTATCATTATTATTTAATGAGTTTTCAATGCTTTTGAAATCAACATCGATCATCGTATTTGAAGTATTGCGTTTTTCTGAATAAAGTAATTTAATAAGATTGAAGTTTTTAATGAAAATATAAAAAATACGTACCACTGAGTCTTTCCTTAGACATGTTGGAAAAAAAAGATTTAGGGGCAGTAGTCATCACGTTTGGTGCAGTGGCACTAATATCCGAATCCAGAAGTGTATTTTTAATTGGAGGACCTCCTCCTGTACCAAGTCAATGTTGTTTTTTTTCGTAAATTTATGTCTTTGATCTTGTTTTAAATTAGTCCATAGTTTTTTAAGATGGTTAACTGATCTCTATAATACGTCCGAAGAAACATGCAAAAATTTTTTTTTATTATTTATTAAAAATGTTCAAGCATTATAGTTTAATCAAATAATGAAGCCATTGAACTTATCAACAGTTGTAATTGTAATTGTTGAATCATTATAATCTTCATTAACTAAATTCCAAGTTCCTTCTTTTAGACTTAATGTGGCTAAATTACTCTTTATACGTCCAATTATGTGAGAATATTTTTTTAAAATACTAAGAAAAAAATTTTTTTTCCGCAGAAGTGTAATTCACTTTTTTTGACATTTTTTTAAGATTCATCAAGTTTGTTTACAAACGTATTTATCGAATTCTAGCAGTTGAAATCTAGCCTAACCTTCCCTGGTAAAACAAACCGACAAAAATTTATAATTTCCGACAAATTCTGATGCACAATTTATAAAAACGACGAAGAACGTATTGGGTCTTACGGAAGACTGGAAGTAGTCTTATAACCATTCAATCAGAATAAATCAGAATTTATGACAGTAGAAAAACTTTCAGTTGAATTTATGAGTCTACGTAAGAATAAATTAGGACAATATAATAAGTTCCAATGAGAAATTATCAGTATGTAATATTTTTTTATTTCTGAATAAGTTTTATAAGAATGTATCAGACAAATATTACCAGATGCAATAAGAATCTCTTGATAAAAGTAGTAACTTTTTCTCCTATCCAATGCGATAAGATTTCCGAAAAAAAGTACTATAGGACTTTATAAGTAGCAATAAGCAAATAACATATTTTATTAACTTCCCATTAGGAAGTTATTGTAATTTGGTCGATTAGTAAAATGTGAATTTCCATCATATCTCCACGTTTCAAGATATATGCAAGCATACTGACCAACTTTTAAAATGATGTGTGTGTGTACGTTCGTATGTCAGCATTTTTTTCGTTTTCGATATCTCAAGAACGGATTGAGATATCGACTCCAACCAAAATTTATTCGAAAGATATTGTTATAAAGAAGAGTTGGGAGAAGTTTGAACTAATCCGGTTGAGCAGTTCTTTTTGTGACAAATAAAGTAATAATAAATAAATGACAAGATTAACGATTTAAAATATTCTTAAGTGCGAGACAGCACATTGATTCGGATGCTGTTGAGAAAATAATATTATTAATCACGAGAAATAACTCTTACCAATTATGAATTGTTATGAATATTATGAATTTGTTATAAATAATCGAGAATTATTTTTACCAAGTACTTTTTGCGTACACCACATGGACTTGGATGTTATCGAAAAAAATATAGTATTTATGACGAAATATGACGTATTGTTCATAACAATGTAAATTTGTTATTAACAATGAATAATGGGAAGTTCGTTGTTTAAGCACAGATAAAGTGTGCTCAGACCTATTTTTTCTAAATGAATTTATAAGACACCATTAGGTGGTTCCTCATTAGATCCTACAAAAATTGATAAGTTGATGACGCTGTTTGATTCTTCGTCCGATTGTATACGATTCTGTCAGAATAAATGTCATCACATTGAACAAGGAATTATTGGTAAATAATTTCGACAACATATGAACTATGTCTATAACAAACTATGAGGTCGTTTCTCATCAGATCGTACAAGAACTTATTAGTTAATGACGTCGTTTGATTCCCGTCCCATTGTATACGATTCTATGGGGAAGAATGTTATCAGATTAAATAAGGACATATAAGTAGAGAATTACGACAACATAACAGCTATTTCTATAAAAAACTATTACACCGTGTCTCATAACATGCTACAGGAATTTTGTAGTGAATTACGCTACTGGATATTTCGTCTGATTTTATACGATCCTATCAGAATGAATCTCAGATAGAATTTATCTTGGAGGTGCTAAAAGTTTTATTGGGCCCCTATTGGGAATTATTTAGATCATCCTAAATTAGGCATTTCTAACTTATGCCTAATGAAATTGTTATTTAGGTTTATAGGGACAGCCAAAGATTTTCTTCGTTTTGTTTTGCCAAATGACTTACTAATAATAACCTTATTAATTTTTCGAACTTCATGACAAAGTTAGGCATTGATTAGGAATTACTTATTAGGGCCCACTTAGAATTACTCAAACTAAACCCAAATAAACGTCATTGGATATTTCGTCTGATTTTATACGATCCTATCAGAATGAATGTCATAAGATTGAATAAGGATTCATTTGTAGATAATGTTGATTTTTTTATTAGTGTTGGCCATACAGTTTTACCAATACTTTATTCGATGTTGTACAACTGTACAACTTTGGAGAAGACTCTTACCTACGGAAATTAAGTTGTTATAGAAATGCTTATTTCTTTATCTTTCTAGTAATTTTATTATTGTTATTATTATGAATTTCTTGGTATATATTAAATTTTCAATGACGACCAATTGAACTTTTCGCAAATCCAGTTTCAGACATATCTATCATATTTATCTTATCTTTGTAAATTTAATGTTAGCATTTTAACGTATACTACTGATTAATTCTGAATAACTAAGAATTAGAAACAATAAGAAAATATTGTGTCCATCAAAAAAACTAACGTCTTATAATTATCTATCTAGAATAAATGGATGAAAAATACTCATTCAATCTAATAACATATCCCGAGTAGAATTTATTTTAGGGAAAGAGTTCGCGCCTAATTCGAATTCTCTAAATTTAAGTTAGGCGCCAATTGGGATACCACATTAGGCCCATATTGGGAATGTAACGCATGTCCCTATTGGGACAAAGTGAGGAAAGCCTAGTTAAGGCAAGTTAAATTCAAAAATGAAGTTGGTTGATTATCTTATTGTTTATAGATTTTATATTGTTGGAATACGTAATTATTAAATGTATTTTGATCGAATGTCCGCGAAAATACATATGCTGAAAAATTTGTTCCTTGGAGGATTTGAACCTATAATCGCTAGCTTGCCCGCGTCAGGAACCAGTGCCTTCACCCGCTTGGCTAATCATCCATTTAACAATAATTACCATCAAATCTATATGAACGAATTCATATGAATGATTTTCGTAAACATTCTTATAAATCATTATTTACTTTGAATCTCAATAATAAATCATTTCTATGATTTAAATATTTTCATGCCTTCAAATTTTTTTTTTTCCTGAAACTACAGTATTTTTCTAGTCAATATAACTCAATTATCATTTATTGAAGACAATAACTCGTATTTGGAGAAAAAAAGGATACATAAGAATATTTACATTTGTAAAATGCTTTTCTATTAAAATTTGAAGGAATAACTTCTAATGCAGACATCTTACCTACAGTAATTGAGGTGTTATAGAAATGCTCATTTCTGTTTTTTTCAAGACATTTCATTATTATCATTAGTATTATTATTATACTGAATTTCTTAATATATAGTTCTTTTCTATTCTATTGTATTTGTAAATGTGCTTTATTTGGGTTTATTATTTATTATTATTTAAACTATTCGTCCCGCCTCCCCTGCGCTGAGCCTCGGGGCCATTGTGCTGGGTCCGTGTAACGGTAAAGGCGGTCGTCAAGCAGCTGTAGGTCGGCTCAGCCCGGCTTCGCAGCAAAACTGCAGAAGCTTAGCCGTTCCGACGTCTGCAAGAATCGGGCTGTTGGTTCCCAGGTTTCCTAGCAATCGCTGCTTTGGGTCCTTTAGTCCCAAACAGTCCCTTATCATGTGAAGAGGGGTCTCTTCCTCCTCCTCACACCACCGGCACGTGGATGTCTCCACGCGTCCCAGCGTTTTCATATGACGTCGGGTAAGCCAGTGCCCAGTGATGGCGCCCACGGCTACCTTCAGCCTTCCTTTGTCTAGTTCGATCAGGTCCCTGCTGATCTCCGCAGTGGGTCCCCTGACGAACGCCCTGGTGTGCCTCATTCCTGAGGTCATCCTCCAGAAGCCGGTGAACCTTCCGTACATCCACTTGTCCCCCAGCGCCTTCACAAGTTCCCCAGGGGCGTTAATCCCTACTGGGCCCTTGCCACCTCCGCCGCTGGCACCTATCCGGGCCAGCCTATCGGCTTCGGTGTTGCCGCGTATGCCACAGTGACTTGGCACCTTTAGCATCTTGATTTTGTTGCGGCTTGCCGCTTGTTGTAGCACCCTTCTGCAGTTGTCCACGAGTTTAGAACAAGTAGCTACCCGCAAAAGGGCCATTAAGGCAGCATAGCTGTCACTGCAAATATAGATATGTTGCCCCTTGCAATCCCTTCTGACAATAATCATTGCACAGATCAGAATTGCGTAAACTTCTGCCTGGAAAACGGATGCATCCCGGCCCAAGGTGTAGGATTCCTCCGCCCTTGGTCCACTGCACCATATTCCGGCTCCAGTTTCTCCCCCCTTGGTTTTCGCCCCATCCACGTACCAGACAGGCCCCTTTGGAGTTAGCGATTCCTCGCCCTCCTCCATCCAGGTCCGTCTGTCCATGAAAAGGACCTCATAACCAGGTGAGAACTCGAGCTTTCTAGGGCAGCGGTCGATCCTTTTGCGATTGAGTCCCGTGGGGTCCTCTAAGGCCAGAATCTCCGCATGCCCTGCCCGAAAGCTCGTCCACTGTCTATTACTCCTCAAGCGGATGGCCGCCCTCATTGCCAACACCTCCACCATTATATGCGGTAGGGGGATGTTCAGTAGGCAGCCCATGGCCAGGGTCGGGGTCGTCCTCAGCGCCCCTGTTATGCCCAGTAGCGCCGCTCTATAGACCTTATTTAATTTCCTCCTGTAGACGTCCCTCCGGACGGAGGTCCACCATACAATGGAGGCGTATGTTAACTGGGGTATGACGATGGCTGTATACAACCATTTGATTATTTTCGGCTTCAAACCCCATGTGGTGCTGAACATTCTTCTGCAGGTCCAGAAGGTAGCCGTAGCCTTCTTAACCTGCCTGTCTACGTGCGCCCTCCAGCGGAGTTTCCTATCAAGAGTCACTCCCAGGTAGCGCACCGTTTCCGAACAACTCAGCTGTTTACCAAAGATGGAAGGAGGTCTGAATTCAGTCCTCCTGCCCCTCGTAAATAAAACCAGTTCAGTTTTAGCTAGGGTTAACCCTAAGCCCCCGAGCCTGGCACCATTCCTCGACAACGTTGAGGGCCGTCTGCATCCTAAGGGACAGACTTCCCAAATCGTCGCCTGTGACCGTAATGGCCACGTCGTCAGCGTATCCTTGGACGCTGAAGCCAGCCTTTTTCAGGTTCACAAGGAGTTCGTCCACCACCAGTGTCCACAGCAAGGGGGATATGACTCCGCCCTGCGGGCCCCCCCTGGCTACTGCAGCTGAAACCTCCGTACCCCCTAATTTGGCAATAGCCGTTCTATTGGCGAGTAAGTTCTTGATCCATCGTGCAAGCGCGGGGCCTGCTCCGAAGTTCTGAACTGCCTCTCCCATAGTTTCAAAGGGTGTGTTATCAAACGCCCCCTCTATGTCCAAAAAGACTCCGAGTGCCGACCTGCCCCTCTCCAGGGCTCTTTCCAGTCCTCCTACGAGGTCGTGGAGGGCAGTCTCTACAGATTTGCCACTTTGGTAGGCGTGTTGTGTTGGGCACACCGGCTTAATACGCAGTGCGCTCTCTTTAAGGTGACAATCCACTAGTCGCTCCAGTGTTTTGAGAACAAAGGAGGTGAGACTTATGGGCCTGTAAGACTTAGCTTGATCATAGCGGTCCTTCCCTGCTTTGGGTATGAACACTACTCTGACCGTACGCCATGCCGTCGGTATGTAACCCATGGCAAGGCACGATCGGTATATTTGTACCAGTCTGCGCCATAGCCGCTCGCCGCCCATTTGCAACAGAACCGGGTAGACCCCGTTCGTGCCCGGGCTTTTGTAGCGATCAAAGGTGCCGACCGCCCATTTAACTCGATCATATGTTACCACTTGCCTGGCGATTTCCCAGTCAGCTCTTTCGAGCTCGTCCGGTCTCTCAGCCACGCTTGTGGTTCCTTGCACTGGGGTTGACCCCGGAAAGTGCGTTTTTATGAGGAGCTCTAGTATGCCTTGATGATCATCGATCATCCCTCCTTCAGGAGATTCTAGGCCCCGGAGCGCCATATTTCTGCTCGGAGTAAGCAGTTTGCGGATCCTGGCTACCTCAGGTAGTGCCTCCAGTTCCTCGCAGTAGCCTTTCCAGGCTTGCCTCCTTGCTGACTTGATCAGGGATGTGAATGTCCTTCGAGAAGACTTATATTCAGCCCAGCCCTGATCTGTCTTGAGCCTTCTGGCCCTATTGAAGAGTCTCCTAGTTTCCCTGCGAGCTTGAGCAAGCTCCCTGTTCCACCAGGGGACTCTCTTTCCTTCCTGCACCACCCTGGCTGGGCTATGAGCAAACGTAGGCCCCTGCAATGGCGTCTTGTAGGTCCTGCACCGCCTCATCGAGGTTGGAAGGTGTTCCCACGCGCCTCTCCGGTTCCCCCATCAGCCTTTCTAGTTCCTGTCGAAACAGGGCCCAGTCTGCGCTTCTTGGGTCCCTTCGGACTTGCGGTTTCGCATTGCTCACCTCCCTTGTCAGAGTGATGTTAATGCGTCGGTGGTCCGATAGAGTTTCCTCTTCGTCCACCTCCCATCTGCTGACGAAATCGTATAACTTCGCCGTGACGACAGTTATGTCGATGACCTCCTGCCTGACCGAGGTAACAAAGGTAGGTTTGCACCCTCTGTTCAGGACTTCAAGGCCTTGCTGAGTGAGGTATTCTAATAAACTAGCCCCTCTCTCCTTGGTGTCGCTGCTGCCCCAGAGGGTATGATGCGCGTTGGCATCACAACCCAGTATGAGCTCGCAGTTCGTCCTCCGGCAGTACTCCACGAGCCGCTTTACTTCCTCAGTGGGTGGCGGTTCGACGGAGTCATAAGGGAGGTATGCCGAGCCGATGACGACTTTAACCGGCTCCCTCCCCAGTTCAATCTTCACCTGTACTGCCGCTAGATCCCTCGTGCAATATTGGCTGAGCCCCACAGGGTCTAGTTCTCGCCTCGCAAAAACGCAAGCCCTGGGGTCTCTATCGCCCTAATGGCATGTGAAGGATCCATCTGCGCCTCCCCTCAGAACCTCACCCTCCCTACAATAAGGTTCTTGGAATAGGGAAACATGTGTATGCTTCGCCACCAGGTCACGACAGTGTAATGCCGTGGCCGTATAGCAGCGATGCAAGTTGATCTGCGAAATCCTCAACTGCCCCGGGATCATGGAGATTCCGACGCTGTTGGATTTCGCGTGCTGAGGTCGGGATGCGGGAAGCGGAGAAACTAGGAAGATGTTACCCCTGCGCAGGCGGGCCGGCGGAATCACCGTCCCTTCCTGCGCTCTCTCCCGCGGGAGGATTGCCCTCGGGTTCTGCTCCGGGCTTTACCATGTCGGTCAGCCTAATCTGGGACAGAACCTTCTCCACCCTGGCCAGCTCCTGGTTCTTCGTGGGTCACCCCCGAGTCCCAGTAGTTGGCGTTGCTCGTCCACTGCTCTGAGGTTTGCCCTCACCACAGTGCGCCTTTTCAGGCCTCTGCGGCGGCTCCCTTAGAGATGGGGGGTTTATGGGCCCTCCTGGCGCTCCCTTCCCTTTCGAGGAGGAGGCTGCGTGCGTCTCCACACGCTTCCTCTTCTCCTCTAGGGGGGGTACTACCTTGGAGGTCCCTGCCACCGGTACCTGTCTCTTTACCGGGGAGGATTGTTTCCCCTCCGCTATCTTCGGCACCTCGTAAAAACGAGCCCTGCCTAAGCCGCAGTAGGGATTCATTCCCAGCCACTTCAAGAGCGTGAGCGACTCGTCGTCTACACCGAGAACTAAGCTAGTTAGCATCGGTGTCGCCTTCGTGCTCCAAACCCTCCAAAGGTTTGTATGCAATCCAGCATTCTGACCTTCGAGCCTTTTTAGGATCACCGCCGCATCCACCGGTGGCCCGGGAAATGTCGCGGTAACCCTATTGAGTCTAGGAATTTTCTCCCTCTCGAGAACCTCGAGGGTTACTCCTTCCAAGACCTTGATGGAGGGGACCGTCTCCTTGAGCCAAGTGGCTGCCCGTTCATCAGGACAGTTAATCCACAAAAGCCCTCTGTCGAGATTATGACCCTCAAATCCCAGGACCTTGCCATTTTTGATGGCATCGTCCAGGGCCCGAAGGAGTCCCGCCAGCACTGCCTCCCCCTGCTGCCTGCTGAGGGTCACAGAAGGGTAGAGATCCGGCGCGATGGCCACCCTCTTACCCCCTGCGGCCGCATCGGCGAAGCTGCTGGGTCCAGGCGCTGTGCGAGCCTTCTTCGCTCGACATTTTGCGTCGGGGGGGGGGGGGGGGCAATTCTCTGACCTTTGCCTTTTGGTGTTACCTAAGGTGCCGGTAGTGGACCCCGACTTGTTGGAGTTGGTGTCCCCGGTATCGACCTTGGAGGTCGTCCCGGTTTCACGTAGAGTAACCTCGCCTCCGGAGATTCCACCGGTTACCACAGGGGTCCCCAGTATCATCGGCGTCGGTTCAGTCTCCACTCCGGCTGCGCCGTCCCTAGATTTCTCCAGGTCCAGCCGCTTAGCCCTCCGCCTCCTCCTTCTCTCTGCCCCGCAAAGCTTATGCTTCTTTGGGCGTCTAGGTGAATCAGGTTTTTCGGCCTCCTTCCCCTGATTCTCCTCGCCGATAGGAGGTCGTCCCTGACTAGGCAGCTCAGCTTGCGCCTCGCCGTCCCTGCCGGTCCGTCCTACCTCGGCATCTCCAAGTCCTGTCTCCTCACTGGAGGAAACAGGACCTCCACTACTTCGAATGTTAGCAAGATCATCCATTCGATTCCCACGAGTATTGAGGGAATAAGGTCCACCTGTGCAGAGCCTCTTGCCCAGGTAAGGCTAGCTACAATGGGGGGTCGCCTGGTGCCCCAAGGGCATCGTTTGCGACACAGTGTCCCAGTGCCATTCAGTCTTCAGCACGATGGCTTACACCTTGACTTGGGGAGTTGGTTCACGGTTCCTCTTAGAATGCATACGCACTCAAGCTGCACTTGCCAGCGGCTTCCCTCGTGTTCGCCCTCGGTACGCCTCGCGGCCCCCGAGGCTACCACTCGGTACTACCCGGACAATGCTCCTATCCGCCACCTGGAGACGCGCCCGGTCGGTGCTCAACCAATGTTCCACTCTCTCGTTTATAGAGATCACGGAACCCCGGGTTATTTGGGTTTAGTTTGAGTAATTCTAAGTTGGCCCTAATAAGTAATTCCTAATCAATGCCTAACTTTGTCATGAAGTTCGAAAAATTAATAAGGTTATTATTAGTAAGTCATTTGGCAAAACAAAACGAAGAAAATCTTTGGCTGTCCCTATAAACCTAAATAACAATTTCATTAGGCATAAGTTAGAAATGCCTAATTTAGGATGATCTAAATAATTCCCAATAGGGGCCCAATAAAACTTTTAGCACCTCCAAGATAAATTCTATCTGAGATTCATTCTGATAGGATCGTATAAAATCAGACGAAATATCCAGTAGCGTAATTCACTACAAAATTCCTGTAGCATGTTATGAGACACGGTGTAATAGTTTTTTATAGAAATAGCTGTTATGTTGTCGTAATTCTCTACTTATATGTCCTTATTTAATCTGATAACATTCTTCCCCATAGAATCGTATACAATGGGACGGGAATCAAACGACGTCATTAACTAATAAGTTCTTGTACGATCTAATGAAAAACGACCTCATAGTTTCTTATAGAAATAGTTCATATGTTGTCGAAATTATTTACCAATAATTCCTTGTTCAATGTGATGACATTTATTCTGACAGAATCGTATACAATCGGACGAAGAATCAAACAGCGTCATCAACTTATCAATTTTTGTAGGATCTAATGAGGAACCACCTAATAGTGTCTTATAAATTCATGAATACATAAAGTCTCATAATCAATAAGATAATCTCAGTGAAGGTAAACTTAACAACTAGCTTAAAATTGGACCATGAATACGAGCCTGACAATTGCAATATGAGGCTCTTGTCATACGCATGCGTCAATAATACATAAATATTATAATAATTTTATGTAATTTATGTACTCGTAGTATTTCTTATAAATCAAAATATGACTAATTACAATAAGAATTCTAATTATACTGTGATATTATTGATATAATTATTTCTACATATGTAAATATACACCTCTACTGCGCGCTACGCGACTACCCCCACTGCCATCGACATGGCTCCAACGGACACAAATTCATCCTCAGTTTGTGGTGGGGATAGGAGTGGGGTCCAACGAAGTTGCTCCATACTACTCTACATCAATGATGTATAACAATAAAATAAAATCGTAAATATTAATAATAATAAGTAAAGTAAAGTAAAACAGTCATTAGCGAAGCGGTACAAGCGGCGAAGGGAAAACAGATTATTTTAGTCTAATCCTTCGCGCTTTCTTAAACCGCAAGCTCCTGTCAACTATAAACCTCCAAGTGCAGAAAGAGTCGAAACCTACTGGACCGAAATATATGGTCGCGCTACCATGTTAGATGTAGACACTCCAGCCCTTCACCACTTCAGAGAATTCTGCGACGATCATCTATCGCGAATTCCTGAAGAGTTTCAACGAGTCAGTGTTGACGAAATCAGGAATGTTCTTAGGGGCACTAGGAACTAGCCTGCCCCAGGGCCAGATGCAATTCCCACCTTTTGGTGGAAGAAATTAACGTCATCACACCAGCATCTGGCTCGTATCTTCTCAGAATATCTTGAAGGAGATACACAAATTCCTGGCTAGCTCGTTGAAGGGCGCACTGTGCTGATACCCAAAACGGGTGATCTGTCTAACCCTAAAAACTACAGGCCTATTGCATGTCTGAATACTCTCTATAAATTGTTCACTAAGATCCTGAACGAGAGGATTTTGACTGTAATAGAACCTCTATGGAGACAGATTTATGAACAACGTGGCAGCAAACGTGGCTTGACAGGTTGCAAGGAGAACTTGTTAGTAGACCGGTGTGTTATACTGGACGCCTACTACTACAAGCGCAACTTGTCAATGGCCTGGGTGGATTACCGGAAGGCATTTGATACAACATCTCACGAGCTTCTCCTCCACTTGCTCGAATGTCTTGCAGTACCCCTGCAAATCGTGAGATGCATCGAACATCTGATGCCGCTCTGGAGGACACGTTTTACCGTAACATCTGGTGAAACGAGAGTGTCTACTGGAGCAGTGCCATTTAGGAGAGGCGTATATCAGGGTGATACTCTGAGTCCTCTCCTATTTTTCTTACATCGCTGTTCGTTCATAAATTTTTAACAGTTCTGTAATAAATTCAATCGCTTTTTTTACAATTTCTTATCATTTTATTGGGAATAAACCAATCCTTGGTTTTCATCACAGAATGGAATGTAATTATTGATATAATGTGTGCTTTATGTTGAATTATACTGCACGTAAATAATTTGACATTGTGTTATATTTATAAAAAATTCTTATTTGTAAACAACAGAAATATTAAATCATTTCATGCGTCCACATACACAATTTCATTATCAAGAATAAATAATATGAATAAAGGAATAATACATATCCATCACTATTAACAGAATTTATTAACTTCATTTAAATTTGAGCTGTAGTAGCGCTGTAGTCAGTGATCACATTGATTACTACGATCCTGTTCAAACTAAAAGTATTGATTCAACACATGCTGAGTTGTTGGGCCGTATTGAGTTGTTCTGAATTAACTCAATATCAAAAATATGATCATTTAAACATCGTTTGAAATCATCAAACGTGATAGTTCGCAACATTGACGTTCTTATTCCCTTATCTTTCTTCTTCTCGCTTTTATCATCATCATCCAAAAGCTTAAACGAATATAGCTTGACACGGAGCCCATTAAATTCTCTCATAATTGCACCATTGTTCTTGCCTTTTGTAAGACCAAAGACTTTTTTATTCATTAACGAAATTCCATAGAAGCTGTTGAGTGGATAGACGGATACGTCGAATATGCGAAAATCACGATTGATGATTTAATATACATCAGGTACGGTGAAATGATCTTATAAGACTATCGGTGTCGGTATACGGGAGATTGAAAGCATCATCTAAAAAATTTTCTTACCATAATGATAATAAAAATCGTATAGAAAGATTTTCGATGAATCTAAAATTGCAAATTCTGTGTAAATTGGCTTGTTAAAATTAACATTGAGTCGGTACATTTCTACTATGACTATGTCTTTGTCAAAAATGGTAACAGTATGGAAATTCAGCTTTGATATAAATGCTCTAGCACTATATCAGCTATCTCATTGAGTGACTAGTTTAACATATTAGTACTCACTTACATGTCACATAGTTTTACCGAATACAGCATTGTTCATGAGTTTATAAAAATTTTTTTCAAAATCATTTTTCGAATTTTTACGACACTTTGTGTTTTTATTTATAAAGGGTTCAAGCCATTGAGACTGTTATAATTCTAATACTCGATGGATTTTTGTACATTTCAAACCTCACTGTAAACACTGTTTGGGATTCTGATAGTGAATTACATATGTGGTCTTAGAAAAGCGGTTGTTACTAATTCGGATTGTTTGTGGTTCGGTTAAATAAAATGCTCTGGGCACAAGGGCAAATCTTTGTAAAGATCATGACCGATATCATCATCAGCGCTGAAAAGGTCTTCAACAGTGATTTGCTCTTGCACCCACGCAAAGGAAATCTCTAGTAACGGCATGCTCATTGCAGCGCCGTATAAATTATTTACATCGAAATACATTAAATATGATTTTTCTTTGCTCTGATCATACAGGTCCCCCATGCATCAATTATCAGCTGCAGCATAACGATTTGAGCATTGTAATACGCCGCCTCGGATACTCTTCTCACTAAATAAGGCAATTTCTGGGTCTGTCAAAAGCTCAAACTTGTCATTCATAAGTTTTAACATTGCATCAAAAGCAAGCTCTGGAGCAGTGAAGTAATGTGCTATGTTGGAAATTTCGAAGAATATCCGCAAGTAGGAGTACATCTGTTTTCAGGTATAAATCGGAGTACTCACCGAGTGTTTTAATTGAAAATTTATTTTAAACTTTCAGAGCATGATTATAGTCTTCATTGGACACATTTCCATCATTAAGTTTGGAATCAAATTATTCTTTTGCTGGCAAATGGTCATCGTCTCACTTTTCCATTGAATCAATGTATTTATACGGGCATATACCTTCTCTAGTTACCAACTCGAATTGTTCAGGATCTGGATAATAAGATATTGCAATTTGTTTATTATTATTACCGAGATATAAAGCTATTTTTTCCATAATAGAGGCCATGAATCTAAATGAATCGACAAATCTGAGAGAAACGTTTGTATTATCAACTGATTTTGTAACTGAAATGTAGCGTTCTTTGTTAGTGGGTGATAGAGTTATTGATTCTTCAGATGATGTAGTTTGAGATTTAATGATGAAGTGGAAATCAGTAAAGCAGTAGTGCACCACAAAAACAATATTTATGAAAGTTTTCAATATTAAGAATCGAAAGTTTATTTCAAATATCCAATAGTCACACTATTTTTTTTTTTGAAAGACTTATGATATTCGCTTACAATTTTATCGTTTCCGGCATATTTTTAACTAAAGCACGATAGAAAGTCACTACGTGAATAATTAATAGACATAGCATGCAAAAACATGATACAATATTGACCGCCAACTTGAGAATCTTCTTGTTGTCAATGTTTGATGGAATGTCGGAAGTATCTGCAATTCACTCTAAGTCGTCTCAAGTGTTCTAGAATAATTGGCGGCAGTCCATATCTGTCGAAGTAGCAGCCAATCCCATCTAGATTGACGTACATGGCAACTCAGTGCTGCCCTGGTTGCTTGTAGCGATCAGTATTAACGACAAGTGCTGTCGGTTTCGTCAACACCTTCAGGGTCTCGTCGGCTGGACATACGCCTATAGTATGTTCAGGGACATACTGAAGGGCTTGTATAATTTGTAGCGTATAAATCATATGTTTTGCAGTTATTGGCGCAGTAATTCGAATTTTTGTTACCTGTCAATTGACCTATAGATTTTGCAGCTATTGATAAATTTTTTCAAAAGACACTAGGGGTTTTTAAATAATTTTTTAACCAAGGACTATAATACCATGCAGCAGACATTGAGCAGTGTCCCATAAAATTGTGTTTTAGAGCAGCGTGATATGAGCAAACGATCTCAACGGTTGACAAATCAGTTAACGATGTTTTACTAGGAATGTCGTCGATATTTATAATTTTTTGGCGGATGACCGTCTCTAATAACTATTTTTGCATGAACCGTCGACTGTCAATCTCTTTAGCAGCGTATGTAATAGCCCGTAGATTATTGTATACGGCCTTGATTGATGATGTCCCCTTGTATCAAGGAATACCATTTTGCGTCGTCATCAAAATATTTGTGTGTTGTTCTGATTCTGATAATAGTGAATATGGAAATTCTAAAGAAATTATCCAGTGACCGATGATGTTTGCTTCCAGAGTAATTAACGCTATGTCTTTTGGCAAAAAATCGGTGTCGTCATCAAAGAATGCATATAAGAGAATGTAAATGACCAAGAAAATCAAACGTTTTTTCATATCATAAACATTGATAACGTTTTTTCAGTCACATGAATGAGTTCACATGAATGTACATGAAAAAAAGTGATGATTATTTCTTGAAAATATCTGCGAAGTACTACGATTTCTTACTTGGCTTTTTTGAATTTCATAATAAGCCGCTCAAAAAACGACCGATTCCATGACCTCTTTGATCAGGTGTTCCAATGTAAATTTGACTGATGCCACTGTAACCACTGCAACCGAAGCCATGCTGTGGGATATCGTAGTCACTTTTTCGGTACATGTCTATCGTTGTCTATCGTGTAAAAAGACTTTATTTTTTTGAGCTATATGCATATCAATAGGTACCACCATCCATTTTATATGCTTGTCGATACTGTCGAGTTTACTCAATTCATTAATTACATGATTAAGGGTTCGATATACACTAGCAGGCATAAGCGACTTATGATTTTCTGCTTTGTTAAAATTAAAAGTATCAGCAACGTTTTCTTTCACGAATTCTAGGATATCGACGTCATGTACAGGTAGAAGAGAAACATTCGCATGTTTTGTAGGCACATCTCAAAGCATCTGGCAATTCGAGAGGATGTGATAATTGCGTAACAAAGTTCGTTATGGTATTTTTAGAAAAGTAAATTATGCTACTACTACTGGGTAAAATAATATACAACTCGTCTTCTTGTAATGTTATTTTAATTTTCTTGATTTTTGACCTACTCTCGACAGCTTATTCTTATAAAACAAACCGTCTATATTTCGATGGTTCAGATCTTAATGTATGTACACCGGTGGTTAATGAAATTTTGACACACGGATTATTTTGAGAATTTCTTCACTCCAGTCACTGGTATAACCTTTCATGATAGCAGCCTCTACTTTACTGATGCAAACTAGATCACCAACGTTATATTTACACATTTTCGATACTTTTTTACGCCACCTATTATTTTCATAACGATGTTACATATTCTGAAAGGCTACTAATTTATTCTCAGTATCAATTTTAGATGGCATAAATTTTGTTGCACTGTGGTTAGTATTATTGTAAGCTGATACAATTTTCTGTAGAACATTAATGTATCTTTTTGTGCCGGCATATGTAAAATAACGCCACATTCGCTCTTTTAATGTGCGATTGGAACGTTCAACAATAACGGCTTTAACATCAGGATTTCCCACTGTTCTGGAAATAATTTTTTTTTTTATTTAAAACTTTGTTAAAATCAATGCCCGGAAATTCTTTGCTTCGAAAGTGTTCTGACTTGGAGGGCCCAAGGCAGACAGTCTAAAAATATTTGAATTTCTGATATGTCGACTTGTCCACCGGCGCTTCAGTCAACTCCCTAAGCCAATGAAAATTTCGGATTACTCTAGTGGCCCAACAAACGATTCTACGGCCCTAATGATTCCAACAAGCACTTGTGGCGTCAGTTGGCTCCAAGCAAATCACGCAGCCGAATCTATCGCAGTTTTTGTGGACGATTCACCCATTTTGTCAGTCAACTCAGTATTTAGTAATAAATAATAGTTCCGTCCGCTCAACAAAAGGTCTACGAACAAACGTGAAGTGCCAAGATATCAAAAGTTAGTGTCCACGCGCGTGAAGCTGTGCTGGCGGTGAGGCTATAGTGCCTCACGGATCGTCACACACACAGTGTACTGTCGAACGACTCACCTGTGTAAGTGTGGCTATCACTACACATTGACTTTTGTGGATCTTTTCCGTGATAGTTCGTGATAAAAAACTCAATAACCAATCCAGACTACTCAGTTGGTATATTACAGTGTCAGAAAACTCATTCCAAGTATTTTCTTCGTGTAATCATAGTTCATGAGTGTTTTTCGTTAATAAAAAATCAACTAAGATTGACTTGAGCGTCTCAAAACATCATTTTCTAGACTTTCTTACAGTCAACCATAAAAAACTCATAGAGTCCATTATTTTTCCGCATCCATACGACTTGCAACTGTAACAGATACAAATTAACTTCGAAGATCAATGACAACTAATAAATATTTTCAACGACTTAATATTCTTATTATAAGTAGCAATATTACATAGATCGACTAAATCTGTTTCCCATACATGATTCACATGTAAAACATACGTCCGCCGTGGAAAACGCTGTCTTGTGATACGCTGTAAAGTATGAGCATCTTAGTTTTCTAACCATGTTTTTCTTTTATTGTGAGGTGTATTTTTTACATAATTCAACAACTGCGTTGCACCAGCAATACCTGCAGGTCGTTCAGGACTATAATATATTTTTTTAGGGCCGTCATTACTTGAATGAAAATTTTAACCAACGCTTTTTACCCTTCAGCTTCAAAAAGCCTGACCCTCTTTGTAATTTGGCGCTGCGTGCCTTAAAAAAATAATCACCTTCATTAATATCCGATTCCATTGACGATTTCATCGACGAGGAATCTTCTGTTATCATATCTGCCTTCTGTTCCTGAACTCCACCAGTATTACTGGCCAGTATGGAGTGACGTCATTTCTGAGCGACATAAAGTACTCGCATGCCGCCATTACATTCCCGCCATATTTCGATTGTGTTTATTATTGTAATGTATGGTATTTCAATAACCAACTCAAATAATTCAAAGAAAAAATGCCGGAATTAAAAAAATTAGTGTTAATAGATAATGACCAGAAAATATATTATAATCTTCTCGTGTCACCTGAAGATTTTGAGAAAGCTTCAGCAAGTCAGTTTAAAATCAAGTTATCCTACACTTAACCTAAAAATTGATTTTTGACAATTTCAGATTCAGATTATGCAGCTGTTCTATTAGTGGAAGCTACAAAGACTGGTAACATGAATTATTTATATTTTTCTCCGTTATCTGTTTTTGTAATGTTTTCTTATTAATGATTTATTAATATCGACAGGTAAAAATGTACACATTTCTCAGCTTGCCAAAGAAGTAGCAAATGTAGGAGAGCTTCCTGCTTCTCAGCTCATGGAGATGATGCTATTCCATCAACAAGTAGTGCTTGTTCTTACAAAAAAGTCGTAGATTTGACTCAGCCATCCGATAAAGAGAATTTTTCAAATTTGGATAGCGGTAAGTTTTTCTATTATATAACATTTTTGTCATAAATTATTAAATTGAATAGAACGTTTTTTAATTAACACTGTAATTGATAATTTTATTTTCTATTTCAATGGTTACTCAGTAATTGATATTTTTCTTTTCTAAATTATCCATTACAGAAGTAATTGATAATTTTGCCCTGTAATACTACAAACAAAAATATTAATGCCAAACTCTGGTTAAGACCGACCTGTAGTATAGTGGTAACGCGTCAGCCTGGCGTGCTATAGGTAGCGGTCCGATTCTCGGCTGAGACAAGACCTGATCTTGTAGTCTTTACTCTGACCACGGTGAGCAGAAGACCTCTCCTGGGAGCAGTCAAATGTGTAAGCTATCGTGCTGATGACTGAATAGTGCAAAGTACTATTGCTGCTACGATGCCCTTGAAGCAACCAGTCCCACCTTATTGTCTATACAGCTTTACCTGAGCAAGACGCTCCGCTAGGTGGACCCCAAAATTCCTCACTCTCTCTCTTTCCCGGTATTTTAGCCGATGTAGGGGGAACCAGAACCCTTCAGGCAACCGGCGAAATCTCTAGAGGCATGGGATGGATTTCTTGTAGCGAGCTGGTGGACGACCTCTAAGGTTGACACACCGGGCCCATACAGATCTTGCCCAGCTGATGGTGAGGAAACCGGGGGGCCACGAGGTCTGGCGGAATCTCCAGAAGCAAAAGATAACAATTTAATTCGATTCGAAAACTGAGCGCTATGGAATAAACGGTGGCTGTTCGGGGCTTACAAGGGAACCAAGGCAACTCGGGAACCTGGGAGAACCTGCAGTCCTAAGACTTGACGACCACCTTTACTGTGAAAACAGACCCAGCACAATGGCCCCGTGCTCAGCGTAGGGGTAGGCGGGACATTTAAACAAAACACCTTACTTCATGAAGGAGTAATCTTCTACCCCTTTAAAGAAAAAAAAAACAAAAACTGAAATGTTAAATGTTGTATGTGAAATTTTTTACATTTGAAAGACTATTCTAAGTTTATGCTACTAAAAAAAATATTTAAAGACTTTTTTAATCATTAGAATGATATAAAAGCAATTAAAGTGAAAATTTAAAAGTCCAATTCCATGTTCTTGACGTTTAACAGTTTATTCTACGTTTAAAACACTCTGGAATTGTTTTAATAACTTATTTTCATTTAATGTAAACTATTAAACAGATTAGAGTTGATGATATTTTTGATTTGAATTGTTCTATTTACTATTTATTTGAAGCGATTAATTTTATAGTTCTCAACAATGAAATATTCGATAGAATTACTCAAAATTTTTTTTAAAATTATGTCAATAATAGTGTTGTAAATTCACAGTTTAAAAAAAACGGATGATAAGTAATTTTAACTTCAAAAGTAATCATTAAACTTCTGATACCTACACATTTATTACAATCTGTAAATTTAAACAGATTTTTCACATTCTTGAAAAGTGTATTTAAAGTTTTAAGCGATTAAAATTTTATGTTTAGACTTCTTCATGTTAAACTAATATGGAAAAAAGTCAATTTAAGACGACAGTTTTGGTTCACTTATTCAGTTATCATTACACATATCTCTGACATGTGTTTCACAATTTACATGCATACAACAAAAAATATGTCTAAAAAATTCTATTTACAAATACCTAAATCACAATTTTATTTAAACTATATCATTGTTAGTTAAATTCATGTACAATTATGATGCATTTGTTATCCTCATTCGTTTTATACAACCCTCGATTTGCATTCTGTTGTTAATCCCTAATGGTTCTTGCGCTCCAACATTTCCATTTATAATAACTGGGATATCTATTAAATCATCTTGTTGAATGGCAATGTTAAGTAAAATACAGAATGTTACAATATAATAAGGGATTAAATCAGTTCCTTCAACAGGAAATTTATCTAACAAACTACAGAGTCGTCCTTTTAACATTCTGATAGCTCGCTCGGCTATCATACGTGACGATGAATGAATCCTATTATAATGAATTTCAGCAGCCCTCAAATGACGATTGTTTCGATATGGGACATATCGATAACACACGGCTGCAAATTATAAGCTTTGTCGCCTAGTAAATGGGTATTTGCAGGAAAGTAAGCAGGACTACATAAATTCTGTAAACCAGATAGTCCGAAAACGCGAGCATCGTGAACAGACCCGACTTCACCACTGTAGACATGTATGAATTTCAATGTGTGGTGACATGTAACCTATAAACTTAAAAAGATAAGTACTAACATAAATTACACACAATCTATCATTAATGTAATTGTTCTTTACTTGCGTCTGTATCGAATATTGTCCTTTATGATTGATGTAGTTGTGCGAATTAATATGTGATTTAGAAAACTTCGGATGTGTACCATCGACAACTCCTAACCCTCCTGGAAATCTATATCTATTTTTAATGAAGGCTGCTGTTCTTGCTGCTTCAGCCTGAGTGGGGCATGTGATAAATGTTGGTAGGTATTTGTGTAATGGACACATAAATCTCAAACAGTTCGCCAAGCTGTCCTTTTACCAACATCAAAACGATCGCAGGCAGATCTATAAATGGAAATTTTTTAATACAAATAAGATAAAACTATCATCAGCGTCGGTGAAAGTAATTCCTTAAAAATAATACTCTTTAAAAAAGACATCTTACCGGTATGAATCTGGTGGTACCATTGTCCAAAAAACTAATAGAATCTGTTTGTATACCGGAATTAAATTTCTTCCCATGTCATTCCTTAGATTTGGTCCAAGTAAATTCATTAGGTAATGGACAGTACTACGATTGACCCTAAAATCAGTAATACCGTGTAATATGAGAATATCTTACATAATTGTTGAAAATTTACCGAAAGTGACCCTTGAATGTCTTATCAGACATGAGAAGCACAATGTTTTCATCATAACCTAATATTCTGACAATTCGTTCACCCCGTTGATTGTCATTAAAACAGCTCACAAGAACATCATCATCATCAAAATCACTGTCGGAAGATCCACAAATAACTTCGACTACAACACGACACACCATAGTCACTCTTAAATACTCCATAGTAATTAATAACATAGAAAAACAAAGTTGAAATTGCTTTTTGGAGTTAAAAAACACCAGTTTTCAACATGGGGTCAAATATTTATACTGGCCAGTCCATTTTGGAACACGACGACAGTATGGCGATAACTGATGACGTCAAATCATACTGGCCAGTAATACTGGTGGAGTTTAGGAACAAAAGGCTGGTATGATAAGCTAGCGTCCACGGGTTGAGTGTGTCGACGTAGATGTGCCTACATTTTTAGCATCAAATAACTCTTCATTTCCTAGGTACTCGCGTGGCACGTAGCCTCTATGAACAACGCGTGCAAACTGATCTCTGCCCTAAGCGTATCCATTTTCTTCAGACCTCATAGCATAATTCAACAGGTCTATAATATTTGAACCTGAGATAGAACTACCTTCAATACTGACAATCCCAGTATTATCCCACGTGATAATATTGTCAGGCATGTTTTTTCAATTGTCTGCAACGAAGTTTTGCCTTTAACTGAAATTTTTTCGGAACACTATCAATAACAGATTGGTCAATGTTATGATCAGGTGATTTAGTTACCGACTCCTCTCCTTTATCAGAACATGATTTTTTACTATTGTAGGTATTTCCATTTTTAATTTAATTTGGTGTGTTTACGATCTGATTTTCATTGTTGATAAGGTGTAAATAACTTTCTAGCACTTGGGAGTAAGAATTCCACCTCTTATGTTCATTTCGATGAGCTGTAGAACATAGTATTTCATTTATCTTTTGATGGAGGCATGCTAGTACTGGATCATAAACTTCGTCTAACTCATTTGTTAATAATTTTGTATCTGTGTTTTGGAAATGTTTTGCAGCTGGTTCTGAAATTAGGACCATTTTTTTTTATCATGTCCTATTATTTTTCAACCGTTGATAAGTTTTGAAATCAAACTACCCAAAATAGAGGCTATAAGTACAGGTGCAAATCCGCTACCTTTCGGTAAAATTATCTTTTTTTTCCCTTTGGCACTTCTCTGTGGAGCTAAGCGTCGTAAAATGGAAGAGTGACGTTTGAATTCGCGTTTCTGCTCAGGTGTCAATGAAACGATGTCCTGTAAAAAATTGAGAACTCATTCACATGTATATCTTACTAACTGTGGATCAGCTTTCCGTAAAATAGCAGCTCGTTGCTCTTATCCCAGGTAAGATAAAGGGCTGAGAATTGCTGCTTGTTTCTTCTGTGATGCGTTTGCTGCCATCACTGAATAACAACTGATAACTCATTGTTATTTGAACTCTTATTTATATGTTTTCGCCGAACATAATCGTAATGTCTCAGATCTTCTCGGGAAATACATGTACGAAATCGACAATTTTTAGGTGTTGATTGATTTAAATTCAATAATAGGTATCCATGAGACTGTAATGTTGCGTCATAATATATTTCTTGGAAAAAGCGTGTATTTTCTGGACACACCTGCCGAGCTAAATACTGGATCTGTAAGCGGTCACGTGGGTTTTTAATAACTACAATGTAACTAGCATTAAGTGAAATATCCTGTTGTCCTTTCCCCGGATGGAATAAATTTTGCGTTATGAATATAACCCTCAAGTCATGATGATGACTACCCTTCGTGAAAAGATCTATAACTGTGCTGCTCGATTATTCGCACATGAGATCATCTACAATAATTAGTTTCGGCCGCTGATGAGACACATAATCATTATCAGCTGGTAATCCTTCTCTAAATTCCAGAGGCAATGTTTTTACATAATTGTTATAGCCATCTTGCTACTCAGCGTGGTGAAAAATGATCTTATAAAAACGTGTATCACTTATAGGACATATTGCATTGATAAATTTTTCAACAAAAACAGTTTTTCCACAGCCTGTAGGTCCACAAATAATAGATGCCTATGGACGTTTCTCATGTGGATTGATCATGTCTAATGATATTTGTTATGCCATGTTTCCCCGTCCGAAGGACGTGTGAGTACCTCGCCTTATTGGTTACTCTAGGAATTTTATATAGTGGTTCTACTTTCTAGAGATAGCGGTACTCGGGACGTTATATTCTTAAAAAGACCCGAGAATACACACATCTAGCCCAAAGCCCGAACATACCATTGCAATTCTGCATAACTTTGTCAATGTTCGTAGGGCAATTTCGTGATTTCAGTCTTTAAAAGACTAAAGGCCACCATACATTGTCGAATGCACCTGAAATATCAAAGAGCAGTGCAACAACGTCACGCTCTATCGATTCTTGCACTGCTTCCCGAACTGACCTAGCATCCATTGGAGAGTGTTAGGAATTTTTCTGGGAAATACGTGATTGAACGTTCGACAACCTCCACTCTTAGAAGGTCTAGCCCTGGGGCTTTTCCGTTTTCAAGCGTTCTAACAACTTGTTTGAGTTCTTCTTTATTAAATGGTTTCGTATTTTTTTTTCGGGTAAGTTAAGATATTTGTTATAATCGGAAAGCAATTATATTCTAAAAATCTCCACCACAGAATCGTCGAGAGGGTAGCTACTTTTTGCTGACCGTACTAATTTGACGTACTGTTTTCTTGATGAGATAAATGAAAGTGTACTAAACTTAATAGAACCATGAGTCTAAAAAGAATCTCTAAAAACTATACACGCTAGTTAAAGTATACGCTATTATTGAAGAGCAGTTAAAATGAAACAAATTTTAGCATATATTTAATACCCCATCATGATTGTTATTATTGATGTTGGTGTTACATTTATGTTACAAGTGATTTAAAGAATTAATGATGAGCAACTTGTGTTACATTTGCAAAGGAGTGTTTACAAAATTTTAAGAAGTATTTTTTGTTATTGAACAAAATCTTTGAAAAACATTCAGCCTTGTGAGGCTTTTGTTTATAGGGACCTAAAATGGGGTAACTTGACTTAGGCAGGACTTTTCTGTCGTGAATAAGAGCGCTCACGTGCTTCAGCAAGTAGCCGTCATCAGGAATTTTATATGCAAAAAAAAAATGCTCTGCTGAATATCTGCACCAGTTAGCATTGGCGGCAACACTTTGTGAAATAGAAATGCGCCGTGAATACGAGGCAAAGTATAATTTCTAATGGAATACTGGGCATGAGACTTGGAAGCAAAAATTACGAGCTCATCCACTCCATCTTCAAAAACCCCGGACGGCCCAAAGCAGCTTAACTGATAGCTATGTGTCAGATGACGCTGAAAGTTTTAAGAAGTATGACTTGGAGAAAAATAAAAATAGACATCATCGGCCTTCTTTTTGGCATGAAGAAGAGCTTTGTGGGATGTTATGTCTGGATAGAGTGACGGTATATTCCCACTACTTCGATCAAATTCTACGCCACTACTATCAATGGAGCGCTGAGCGATAAGGTATGGCGAAGTATGATTTGCGACGTGGAGGTATAGTGGAAAACTTCATAGAAAAATTTATTTAAATAGCTACTTAGAGCTACGATTGAATTAACAATGTTTTTTCAGGTCTGTAACACACAACAGCACCGAGCAGGTGGTCGTGATGGGCGTAAATAAAAATTAATATTCACGTATTTAAATAAATTGTTAAATGAATAACTTTTAATGACATGATTAAATTCTTATTATCTCAAGAATCTCTAATTTACCCGTTCCTAAATTTTTGAGAATGAGTCATATTATTAAAGTAATTTTATAGTTATTAAAGTTCTTCCTTAAAAGAAATAGCATTCAACAGCTTACTTCGTTTTTAAAACGGATTATGATGAAATATTTTTATTAATATTTTATGACATCAACGTGATGTAGGTACTTATAAAATTTATTTTAAATATTTTCATTCAACATTTGATTATACTTATAGCATTGCTCTACTCACAATATGTTTACTAAAACGTTGGCACAATTCTTGCGCGATGATTTCAATATCCATGGTAGATACTGTTGCAGATGACGTGTAACCAGGCTTTAGTTTTTCAAAAATCGTTATCATGACTCCCTCACGTTGACGATAATTGGTTTCAAAGGTATAAATTAAATTCACACGAAGTTGGATGGTGTTGATAGTATGTTGAATAGCGGGTATTTCATTTCTCAGCGTCTCAACTATTAACTCCTTGCAGTTGGTGATTATTGAGAAGAAGTTTTCTAGTTGTTGCAGGCGTTCTTGTATTCAAGAGTACTACGCTGTATAAAAAATTGTCGTGCAGCACGATGCGTAGAGACGTTGCTAGTTTCTTGTATTTTCAGCATTTTACTGCCATATTTTGCACCACCCAGCATCTTAAAGTATATGAGTAGCCAGCACAGCTGTTTTCTTTATTGACTTATTTACGATAATCCGCATCAGAGTTGTCAAAGCATCTAATTAGCTGCGACAGATTCTCCGTAAACTTGTTTTAGTTTTCAACATTAAAAATCACTCCTGAGCACATAGCGTCGATGATTGAAACACACTTTAGAATTCATTACTGATGTGTGATCGCGCGCTTAGCCTGTCAATGCTCGAAATGAGCAATCGATCAACATCGGGGGCCGTCGGATGACGGAGTGAATTAGGCCATCCCTCTAAATGCATGAACCAATTAGGGAACGTGCAGTGGCTCTACTCCTCTAAATTATTGATTTGTAGGGATGCACGGTGATCGACCTACGAGCACGAGAGCAAGCTCGCCAATTCTCGAGACGTAATAATAGATGTGTCAACGTAATTTTGTAAGCGAAATCAGTAAAATCGGTGAATTAATAAATTAAACAGCAAGTGACTGAAGCCAGTGAAACAAAAAATTAAAGAACCAGTGTAAGCACATCGTATACTCCACATCTCTTCAGAAATTTCAAGTGAGACGCAACTAGATGTCTGGAGGAGCCAGAAGGACCGGCAGACGTCACCGTTGGCCATTTAGGGAGTTCGACGAATCTGAGTCGCCTCAACAAGCGTGAGCCTGCTGTACATATATCTTTCTTACATCATTATAATTTGCATGGATTGATATTCTAAACTACTTTCTATCACTGATTGAATAACTTACAATTGCTTCACTCTCGATTAACTAACACTGTAATATCAAAGGTTTGATAACCCGTTGCCGGCTAAGGTCAGGCATTGTTATCGTGCGCACGACGCGTCTCTAATTGTACATAAAGTCTAACCGACAACACAGATACTCCCTGAGATCTTTCAACGATATGATTTTGTAATTATATTATTGCAACAATTGTTATAAGTAAATTCTTCCAACTCATTCTATTGTAATCGTATGTGGTGTGGCGTTAGAACGTTTTGCGTATGATAATAAATCGCAATGGCTCGCGAATAAATTAATTCATTACTGTAATAATTAAAATTATAATAAATTAGAGGTCCTGCTAGCAGGCCAGTTAACAACTGTTTTATCTCACGTAGCATCACCCAGTGGAAGTCTGGTCTAAAACTTCCTGGCGCATTCGGGCACTTATTGTTGAACAAGTAATTGTTATTCGTAAATCGGGTGATTCAAAGCTCTGAGGCATCAGATTTAGGTAGCAACAGCTAGCCAGGTGGGCTCATTGACTCATGGGGTTCAAACGAACACCAGTGATAATTGATTTCGAGTGTGAGGCGTTCAAATCATAAGGTGTTGAAAAAGAAATTCAAAAGTATGACTACGGGGTGTAGATTTCTGGGGTTGTGTTCCAGCAGTATCCATATCTGGCCACTGGCTGTCGTCTGTTAAAATTTCTATCTGATGTTAGAATGACGTGGATGTCAACGTTATTGAATATACTTTTGTGGCATTAAACAAGAATCAGAGGAATAATATTACATACTATATTATACACCCTGAGACACATGTGAAAATCATTTGCTCACATTCAAACAGCGGAAATTTATTATTGTAATAAATCGTTACCAAAAAACTATCTCGACTGATATATTCACATGATGTTTTCTACAACTGAGTGGATGAACTTATTGTTATTCAGCACGAGTTATCGATAAATATTAATGAATTGCCCCGTCAATGTTATAATGTTCGCAGTTGATTAAGCCAATGATTGTATTAGTTGACTGATAGTTTTTTTACATCTGACGTATGCTTTGCTTCATGGAATTAACATTAACAACTAACAATAATCTTTTCAGAAAATTTGATAATTTATTTTGACTACTTTTTCACATTGGAAATCAACATTTTTGCCAAAGTTTGTTTCCATGAGATGATTAGTCACATATTCTCATAGATGATCACTGTAATAAGACATAGAAATTTTCAATTTCCGTTTTAGGCTTAAGTTAATCATATTACACAAAACTTAATTATTCTGTTACGTTCCGTAACTGGCTAGCTGTCTCATAGTTTAAGTTTAAGAGAAAGAACTTTTCCAACTTGCTCGGAAGCGGAGACCTCACATATATTTGGTGGTAATTTTGAGATATATTGGATGTGAGACAAACAAGCTTAAGAGATATGTCAGGATATCAATATTTCTAGCTACTCAAGACAATTTACCACACCAGGCAACAGATAGGTCTGAAGACCAAGCAGATAGGTGAAATAATAAATGATTATTCACGTTGAATTTGCTGCTGATACCAAATAGTTATTTATTTATTTAGATAAATATGTTAAATATTGGTTATAAATGACAAAACTTTTAAAGAGTACACTAGTTACTGTTTTATACTAGTTTCACTCACTGACACGGTGGCCTAGTGGGTACAGCGTCAGCCTGACGCGCCATGGGTAGCGGGTTCGATTCCCGGCCGGGACGAAATCATTCAATATGGTTTTTTTCCTGGCCACCGTGAGCAGGAGGCCTCTCCGAAGAGGCTGGTTGTATCGGCACAGGTTTTCTGCAGTTTCCCTGCGTCCTCGTGCAAATGCGATACGATGGTTAGGGCGTAAGTCGGCTGCAGACGCAACCCGATGGACTATGAATGTAATAGTTTATCGGGAAGGTAGTTCGGTGGTGAGTCTTTAGAGGAGGGGGGGGGGGCTTAGAGGGAGTGCGCGTAGGATCCCGACCGTAGGGATAAGGAGGAAGTATTGTAAAACACCTGGCTGAAACCAGGTATACAATTAAAATAAATAATCAAGTACTAGTTTTACTCGGCATTCAGAGATGCAATGTAAATTCTAAGCAAGAAAGTCGAGAGAGTCTGAGCAAAATCTTGACTAGCAAGGGTGAGTTGTTGAAGTGAGACTACAATTTTGCTTGGTTTTCGCACGCCTTTTATACTAGTTTCTTTGCTTCTCCTCTTGTCCTTCTTGGGTTTTTTTCCTTCGACCCCTATTCGCTCCTTCGACCCCTTTGTTGCTGCCCACACATGGTTGTGGTTGCGCACGCACTTTTTTGTTGCTCATGCGCTACCCCAACTCAACGGCTCTTTACTCGCGCGCCACTCTTCAACAGATCGTCTTCCCATCATATTTCCCTCTCCCATAACTTTCTTTCCTATTGATTTTATTATTTCAATTCAATTTTTTACATTTATATAATCTAGACATTAAAAGCATGACAATTCCTTAACTCATGTTACTATTATTATCATTAATTTCGCTTAGTTTATCATAAAACATTTACTTCGATACAATAATGGGATAATAATTTCCATGAATAATGAAGGTAATTTAAATAAAAGGAGAAATGTAACAAGAACAGAAGTTTAAAAACTTCATGTCATAGAAACAGAAGGAGATTTTAAAATCGAATAGCAAGTTAAATATCTCAAAAACAACAAAATATAGATCTGAAAAAATTATGATTCAGACAAATAACCACAGAAATGGAGGAAGCCGAACAGAAAATGATAAGAATTCACGAAACTTGAAAAAATGAGCATTCAAGAAAAAGAAAGTAACGATTAAAAACAATTTGAAGGAAAAGATCTAATAAATTTAACTTCACATTCTGATTATGAATTTTCCCAGTCGAAAGGTTTCACCTGTTAAACGACTCTTTGCTGAAGACTAAATTTGTCCTAAAAAAACTTCTGTTTTATTGGTGTTACCATCTATTGAATATAAAACTACATTCAATAAAAAATTAATAAATAATTCAAAAAATAAAATATGTATATTGTTTCTTATCTGGATTCAAACTTGCAACCCTTAAAATCCTAAGTCTAACACGTTGCCGGTACGCGATTTAGACTTTAAGAATAATGGTGTTACATTTTATTCATAAGTTACACATTTGACTACATTCATGATAAAAAGAAAAAACTGAGACCAAATAAAAACAAGCGGAGAAAAACAGATAACGATGAGGTCGACATTGCATGAACTGAAGCTTGAAGGAGAAAAACAGAAGTAAATCTACAATTAAGGAAAAAATCCGACTAATTTTAGAGTAAAACAGGTGACATCATTCATTTTAGACATGAAACAAACGAAATTTTTTGAATCGAGTTTCTTCGGAAAAGATTAAAGTTCAATCAAAAACTAATACTAAACGGAAAATAAAAAATATTGTCGCTGATCACAGATTATCATCAGATTTACAAAGAAAGCGAATATCTAATTTTATAATACCAAAGACTCACAAAAGACAGAATAGTCAAAAAAGTAATCTACTACCAAGACAGAATACATTAAATCGTAAAAATTTTACGTCATCTGAATAAGAATTTTCTAAATATAAAATAATCGAAAATTACGTTGGTTTACAACGAGTTAGTGAATAATAATTTACAAAAAATATCTACTTATTTAATTTATGAAATCGAACACACACGAAAAACATCATTATAAAGAACACTTGCGGATTTTTGATGCGACGAAAGCAATCATTGAATGTAAAAAATTTTGAGAAATTTGAAGGAAAAAAATAATGACTGTGCAAAATTATTGGTTGACATTTCATGTTCCGTGTTCACGTAGATCCGTGTTCTCGTACAAGGATTTTTTGTAGTAATTTTTCCCCGTGTTGTCATTTACGTGTTCCCGTGTATAGCAAATATAGTCACATTCAGATTTTACAACACTTTTTTTTTATGAATAAATTAGATTAGTGGAAAGCAAAAATACTTACATGTTAATTCATTACATATGGCAAAAAGAAAGCGTCAAAATGACAATATTGTAAAATATGCGTGTGTGTCCATCTATTGATGGATTGACAAATTACCCTTTATTAGATAACGACGATTTCTTGACGACTAGATTGTTCATAGCAACGAGGGAAGAGTTTGTTTATCACCAGTTTGTGACTGAGGCTAGCACAGATTGGACGTCATTTTAGATTCTGTATTTTAAATCTGTCAATTCAATAAACTTTCCTTTTAAAATATAAGTTGTCTTGATCTTATATTTTACAATATCTTAAAAAATCCTTTTTTCCACTATTCTAAATTACATCAATACTAAAAATATACACTTCACGTCAGTAGACTCTAGATACCATTACTATCTGAGGTCCAGTAGATGTCACTACTTCATTCAGGCGCTATAGGTAAGTATGAAGAAATTATCGATTTCATTCATTATTGTTGTTGAATCATTGATTTTTTAATAAGTGTCAAAGTATTTGCTGCTAAAGTTGCTTCCATTAAGTTATAAGAATGATGCATAATAAAAGTGATCAGGAATACCATCATTTAAATTATTGAAAAAAAAACTGGGTCTGGATGCACTTTGTGTCCACACAACAAACTTCCCATTACTCTCTTACCGCTTAATAAACTTAAGAACGCTTAGCACTTATATGGTAGTGTACAAAGAAATATTTGCAATGTTTCCGAATATTTCAATACGATTCGTAATTGTTTATAACAAATTCACATTGTTATAGATAATTTATATTTGTTCAAAGTCATATCCTGTCATGAATAATATTATTTTGTTGGAAACACCTGAATCTTTATGATATATACATTAGTTATTCGATAAGTACAATTTTGAATTGTTTATAACAAATTAATATTGTTACGAACAATGTGTAATTGTTGAAACTCATATCTTGTCATGAATCATATTATTCTGTTAGAAACATCTAAATTCATGTGATACATGCATTGGTTATTTGATTAGCACAATTTTCAATTGTGTTCTGACTTGGCAGGCCCAGGCAGACAGTCTGAAAATATTCAAATATCTTACATGCCGGACTTGTCCACCAATGCGTCAGTCGACTCTCTGAACCGATCAGAATTTTGTTTTGCTCTAGTGATCCAACAGACGACTGTACGGCCCTAATGACGCCAACAAGCACGCGGTCGAACACTTCTTAGAGATGCCAGATCAATGGTAAAAGATCGATTTTTGAAGATCGATCTGAATCAATGATGTAGATCTTAATGTAAGATAGATTCTTGAAAAAAATCAAAGAAAAAAAATCAATTTTTCAAAGATCGATCTTAATGAATCATATAATTTCTTTAGGACTTCTCAAAAATATAGATATTCATAAATATACAACTTTGCTTATAGCAGAAATCCAAAATCATAAGAAATTAGTCATTTTATTTTATAATTTTTTAATTACCAATCAGATTAAAAAAATACACACTCTCATTATAAACAAGCAATTTTTAAAGTAATGACTTCTTCATAACTATAGTTCTATAGAACATATTTTACTTCAAAACTATAAAACTAATAAACATTTGTCTTCTATTCGACTCGTTTTCAGTCTTGAGTACCATTATTTCATTAACTTTAATATTAACTTAGAAAAACAGTAAATTTTATTGTGATATAATTTGAATAAAAGACTAAGCTAATTCGTTACATACTTAAAGCATTATCAGTATATTAGCTTCTTCATAAAAATTTTCATAATATTTAGACAGAATTTTTAAAATATCGTTTTAAAAAATATCATTTCTTCATAATAATTTTTGTCAACAAAAATTAATAGAGAATGAAAAATACTTAATTTATTTCCATCAAAAAATCTTTAATTTCTCTAAGAAATTTGAGGAAATATGTTTTTTTACAATTCTATAGGTTTTTATTCAAATTATATTTAATGATATTTATTGATCTTTGAGTACTTTTATAAATACTTTCAAGGCATTGACTGAATCAACTGCACTTAATAACTAAAAAATTAATAAAATTAATTAGAAGCACCATTCCGATAAGTCTAATGACTTCGAAAATAGCAAACGAGAAAGATGATCTCCAGTTAGTCGGTTGCAACTTTCATCGTGGACGTTTCCAGCCATGGGGAAGAAACGTTCACATAGAACGGCTCCCTTCTGTTGATAAAAATTTTAAGGCTATTTTAGCCAGTTTAGGAGTACTAGCTTCTTGTTGTTTCCGATATTCAATTAGATTTGTATCTATGTCGATTACTTTTTGAGTGTATAATTTCTTAAATCAAAATCGAGTCCGAATGAACCAGATCGCTTTTCCTGATCGAAATTATATTTTTCAGCAAGCTCTATGTGATATCTCTACACACTATGATTAGTTTCAGCATTCCTTTCACTAAGTTTCGATTTTTTTGCATTCACAACCGTTTTTTTTCTTTTTTTCATAATTCCTCAATATAAGAAATAGCAATAGATAAATCTCTATTTTCTGTAAGGTTTAATCGTTTGAATAGTGGATCAAGAATTGTTGCTACTGCATATAGACTATTTTTCGGGATTTCTTTGAATTTTTCATTCAATTCGTTCATAAGTTTTTTCTGAAAATCTTTACTTAATTGCAGTTTTACATCAGCTGATTTAAGATCTGCTTCTAAACAATGTAAAATTGGAATAACTCGACTGCACGTTGTATACTTTTGTGCACACATTTCCACCGTAACGGTTTCAATTGGACCTAGGATACTTATAATTTCACGTGCAATTTTTATTTCTGCTGCTGTCAACATGGGTAATGATTAAGGAAAATCGAGAAGAACTGAGCTCACTGAGTCTTTTATTCGAATAGATCGACGCAACATACAGGGTGATCTAAAATTATTATCACGAAGGTAATATGCAGAAACTAGAGAGAATTTGGACCAGATTAACTTTTGCAAATTTTGTAAATTCGCAAAAATAGAGGAGTTATTAAATAATATAAACGACAAATCAGATAATGAAGATAACAAGAAAAAGTTGGCCAGAGAGAGGAGACTTCATCGATAAAAAATGAATTACCGTGTATAAGATTGCAGAGTGACTAATATCACTCGGCAACAATTTCAATTGATTCCTTAACCAAAACAATAGGTAACCATCGAAGTGAGACAACTTCACGTGTACAAGCTGTTATCCTTGTTTATTGAGCTCGAATAGACCGCACGCGTGAAATGATACTTAGAATTAAAAATAATTTTACAACTTTTTTTTAATATCATTTAAAAAGAATTTCAAGCGACTTAGAAATAAAATTTCTTCGCCATTTTTAAGGCAATAAATTACAATTCACTTATAGACTACTTTCTCCGGGACTTTTTTCCCGGGAATGGTACCGGCAAAAGTCCTGGAGAAAGTCTCAGAAAAAGTAGCGGGAATAGTACCGAAAAATGTCCTGGAGAAAGTCTGAAAGCGGTCTATTCGAGCTCAATAAACAAGGATAACAGCTTGTACACGTGAAGTTGTCTCACTTCGATGGTTACCTATTGTTTTGGTTAAGGAATCAATTGAAATTGTTGCCGAGTGATATTAGTCACTCTGCAATCTTATACACGGTAATTCATTTTTTATCGATGAAGTCTCCTCTCTCTGGCCAACTTTTTCTTGTTATCTTCATTATCTGATTTGTCGTTTATATTATTTAATAACTCCTCTATTTTTGCGAATTTACAAAATTTGCAAAAGTTAATCTGGTCCAAATTCTCTCTAGTTTCTGCATATTACCCTCGAGATAATAATTTTAGATCACCTGGTATAAAATGTAGAATTCCGTCTTGTAGGAACTTCTTGGATAAGCTTCAATGGTGTTGATAAATTGACTTCTTTAAAAATATTTATTGAACGTGTTTCATGTTCCAAGTCAGTCGCTAAAAAATATTTTTTTTTTAAAACATTCGATTGGGGGTTTTTTCCAGCAATTTATATCATCTGTACATTCTTCAATGCATCAGATACAACAACAGAATGTTTAAAATAAGTCACGATTGACTTAACTTACTGTATTAGTTCACGCAATGATTTCGTATTGTTTATGACAGTACTTCATTCTAAATTAAGTGTATGAGCTAAACATGAAATGTGACGGTCTTGACCAAAATTATCACGAGCTGCTTTTGCAATACTGGCTCTATTGTCAGTAACATTGCATATAACTTTGGATAATGAAATGCTCCAATCACTACAGAGAGAAAGAAACTCGTTCTTTATGTTTTCACTGGTATGACGATCCTTTAATTATGAGACACTTAAAGTTAATGATTTCAAACTCGTATCTTCTATAAAATCAAGAGTATAACCCAAAAAATTTGTAATTGTATGTTTCTCATTCCATATATCTGTAGTAAGTGTAAAATATGAAACGTCTTTACATTTATCCTTCATGATAGCAGAAAGAACTTCATATTTACTATCAACAGCTATAGTTACAGATGTACGACAAGGAATTGAATACAATGGAGAAGTGACATTCATAAAATATCTAAAACCAGGTTTTTCTGTTGTGTTTAATGGCATTTCATCTTTGGCTATCATGTAAACTAAGGCGTTCGTGATCGCTGTAGTAATTGAACCACCTTCTTTGTAAGATCTTATTTTTTCTGTAGTCGAGTCAATTGTTGGTTGGGATCCACTTAAAGAATGTTGAACTAATGAATTCTTTCCAATTTCGATTTGACTACAACCAACATCTACTACTTTTGGTTTAACCGCTGCTATCAAGGGTACTTTTGGTTTGTTTTTCTGGAATTGATGTGATCTTTGGAACATCATTATGGTGTCGAATCAAATGATTATTTAAATTTGTTGCGTTGGAAGCTTTAACAACTTTTCCACAGAGCATACACTCTCCACCGTCTTTATTTTCTCGGAAATAAATCCAAACGTGACTTTTGCATAGTTTTTTCTTTTTCATTTTTTTTTTTAAAGATGACTAGGAACTCTTCATAATTACAGGTCTTTCTTCGTCGGTTATTTCTAATAAATTACGATCCTGGTTTTTTTCTGATTGGAGTAACGGATGATTGACTGATGATAGTGATTTATCTGCATATTTGTAATATTGAATTTTAGGAAAAGATGAGGTATTTTCAAGCTCTTGTACTTGAGAAATAGGGGGAACCTCTTCAAGCTCTTGTAGTTAAGAAATAGAAGAGACGCCTTCAAGCTCTTTGATTTGAGAAATAGAAGATACATCTTGAAGGTTTTGTTTTTCAAAAGTAGGGAAAATATCCAATTGTAAATCAGCGATTTCTTCTGCCGTAGGTCCAATTGATTTATATGTGTCAACATCGATGATAATAAAATAAATATTATCAATAGAATACCAAAAATTTTCTATAGAATGATTATCAATTGGAATTTTTTTAGCATGATAAATAAAATAATAAGCGTACCTCATCGCAAAATCTTTACTACCTACAAAAATTTATTGAATTAATCTTATTGATAATTGAGGCCCATAATCTAATTTTACAAAATATTCAATATGATAAAATACCTGTATACTTATATGTTATCCGTATAAAAACTCTGTAGGGTATTCCATCGATTTTGTACGTCGGGAAATCATCAATTTTAAAATATAGTGTATGAGTATATTCATTTGGCTCTTCTAAATAAAGAAATATTATTTCTTATTATCATTTTATAAACTAATCATTTTATAAATTGACAAAGTGAGACAAAGAACTCCAATAATTGTTTTTTAAGAATCTAGTTTAAGGTTATGAATGACATTAATGTGACTCTTTTTGAACTTAAATGAATTAAATTGAGAATATTTGTGTATTCATAATTGTAAGAAATAATTTACTTTCACGCAATAGATGTTTGAAGCATTTTTAATTTTACTCCTTAAACTTTTATTATCATTTAAATAATTGCATATGAATAACTTTACAATTGATATTATTTTGATCTCGTTAGCTAATGTTCGATTCACTCGATTAATCAACAGCCAAAGATCGATCTAAAAATATCAAGATCAAAACGGCATCCCTAGCACTTGTAGCATCAGTTAGCTCCAGGCAAATTACGCAGGCGAATCTATCTTACTTCTTTTGGACGATTCAACCATTTTGTCAGTCAACTCTTATATTTTTTGTAAAATAACACGTTAGTCATCTCACCAAACGATCCATTGACAAACGTGAAGCATCGTTAACAATAACTTCAGTTTCTGTGGTCCAGTGAAAGCAGTGATGGGTAATTACGTGCGAAGTTGTGCTGGCAGTGACGCTATTGTGCCTCACGGATATTCATACACACACAATCTACAACCAAAAAACTCCGCTGTATGAGTGTGGCTATAGCTACAAATGCAGTATTGTGAATGGTTTTTTGGGTCCTATTTGTGGATAAACAATTAAAATTAACTATGGACAACTCAAGAAGCACAGTATAGTGTCAGACAACTCATTCAAGTCAATTTTCTTAGTGTGATCATAGTTTATAAGTGTTTTTGTGCATAAAAACTAAACTAAGAGATACTTGAGTGTCGCAAAACATTATTTTCCTAGACTTTCTCACAGCCAACCTTCTTTAAAAACTCATACAGTCCATTTTTTCTCATCCGGCCTTCTCGAAACCATGACAAATTGTTTATAACCAATTCATATTTTTATAAACAATGCGTAATTGTTAAGAGTCATATTAAGCTGTGAACGATAATGTTTAGTCAATATCGAGTTAATTTTTAAATGAAATTGTTATTCTTTTGCTTAAAAGTATTTTAAATAGTTCATCCTGTCATTTATTTATTATTAGTTTTTATGTTATAAAAAACAAATGGCTTGATCGAATTTGTTTAAACGTCTTTGAGATCTTCTTTATAACAATATCTTTCGAAAAAATCTTAGTTGAAGTCGATATCTTGATCCGTTTTTGAGAAATCGAAAAACATACTTTCATTGCTAAATATATCTGATTTGCGAGATAATTATCTTTTACATGAGGTGCCCACTCCTGAGGTACAATCACTTTCATCTCTATTTCAAATGAAGTCATCTGAATTATTTAACAATTATTCGTTATTATTATGCAACCCTATTCTAGTATCAAAATTATATTTATAAGACAAAATAAGAGAAAGAAGAATTAACTTACTTTCAATTGATGTAATTTTAGAGATTTTCTCGTTTTCTATCAACACAATGTTATTAATATTTTGTACGTATAGCGAATAATTTTTTGATAAGTTAAAAAACAATAATCAATATAGGATAAAATAAGTACAGCGTTTATAAGTTTATGAAATAACACAATTAACATAAAATCAGCAGTCAATATAGATTGTCGTTGAAATGAATGCAGTGTACAACTATCTTTCACCTGTAGCCAAATCTTAATAATTGTCCAAGTAAAAACTTTAAAGCAGTATCGCTAGCTTGCAAGAGGCTGAGCTTTAGTCTCATCACTTTCCGCTCCTCTGGCCTTGTTCATTATCATGGGAAAAGTACCAGTAATATAAACAAATACAGATTATTGGCCCACGTGATATAAGTGGAATCGAAGACTCAATGTCCTGTTTACATCTCTCTTAAATTTATCATCCGATACAAGATAACGAGCTGGTGCTATATGTGGAAAATATACTCCGACATCAGAATTTGTTTTTTTTGCTGTTAAGTAATCAACAGAACACTTTAGATCACTGTAGAATATTGTTTGGGAAGTTGCGTCACAAGCATTAAAACAAAGCGTACGTGTATTGGCGTAACATAGCGCTAGTGTCACAACTTTGTTTTACTACCATGAACTATATTACATTCCTATTTTTTTTTCAGTTATGCCGGTTGAAGTATAAACACTCGTGGTTGAGCTGCGCGTTCAACCATTTTTCAAAGATGATTTAAAAAATCTTCTTATATGTAAACATTTACTTATACGTATCATGAATACTGAAATGAAACATTTGAAAGTGAATAATTATATGATTTTAAACTTTAATTATTACTTCATTCGAAACAGACACATTAAATAATAATTCCATATTATTTTTAGTATTTTTTTATATCTTTCATAATCAAAATTATCTTAAATATAATTATTGATTAATAATAAGTTTTATTCGATTAGGTTTTGGTTAATATTAATACATATTAATTAAATTATTATTTAATAATTAACATAATACTTTCATGAGAAAAATGAGTGACTGATTGATAGTAGCATTTAATATAGATCGATATTTGAACTCTAGTCACCAGACGGCAGATATATTGATTGAAATAAGCCTCTGGATGGCAGAAATGTACATTAATAGATCGATATTTTGGTTTCTCAGTTGTTAGAGGGCAGGTATGTATATCGATAAATAAATACTTCTGTTCTTCAGTCACTAGAGGGCAGATTGAATAACTCAGATGTCGGTTTCCAGTAGGGCGAAACACACAATGAGGAGTCAGGTAATTTATACACTAATTATTTGTTTATTAAGTAAGCGTGATACAATGTGCGATTCGTAGGTAAGTATGACAATCGACTTGACGTGTCACAGCTATAGCGGATGACGAAGATGGCTTCTCAACTGTCTGATGACTTCCTCTAGCCACTTGATTGACTAGCTCGAGTTTCCTTCTTTGACCGCTTGGTGCGTGTTTGTGCGACCGGACTCGCCACACGAAATCATGCAAATGTTTCCCCTACCAAATGGTTTATTGACAACGTAAATTTATCCAGACTTTTTGGTGGTTTAGGGTGTTGAACAGTTGAAAACATAAACCGTTACGAGTAAGATTTGAGTCGTACACATGCGCACAAACCAATTTTTAACTTATTATGATGATAGTGCGCACTCGCACGTCTTATGTTGTACGTTTTACGGCTGATGTTTCTGATTGTAAGCACGGTCTCAAAGTAAATTACAAGATTCTACGTCGATATTATTAAATATTTTATCGAATAAACGCTAAAAGGATTGAATACATAAATGGAGTTGATTCAATTACATACATTTATTGAAAATCAGCCATAATACATAATACTATTTGAAGTAAAGTAAATCCGTTGAATAATCCAATAAGAAATTTTGAGTAAAGTAATTTTCGTCATACTTGCGCGAAAAGTTCACTTTTGCATTGGAGGAGGGTTGAACTTTCCACTTATGTATGACGAAAAATCATATAGCCCTAAGGATGACAATCAGACAAGCTTAAACCACGTGTTTATCCCCCTCGCCTTTGGCTCGGGATGTAATTTTACACGTGGTATGAGCTAGACTACTTTCCTTCCCTACGTGTGAAATATACTATTTATGTGCATACTATTTATATTATGAATTAATGGATTTATTTTTCATATTTTCAATTTCTCCTTCGAAGTATGTAAAAAACTTTTTTGGTAACATCTAAATCTCATCCAATGACAAGAAATTAAAATTCATTCTAGCGTAGAGCTTTTTCACCACTGGTCGCAATTTGTTGATTGAGTCGGAATCAAACCACATCTTCATCTTCCGTACATTTTTTAATGCACAATTTGAAGCTAAACGTGGTCCATGATGCGAAGCATGTTTCCCTCTTGGTAAATCGGGAATAGTATGTAATGATGAGCAATCCAAATCATCCAAGTTAATCACAGTTTGTCGGTTATTCACAAACTGATGCATCCACGCTTCCTTTTCAAGACCTTTCACGTAAATGAAATTAGCTTTGCCTATTACATCAACAATTATACCAGGCATATTTTTATATGTCATTCCACCAGAATCCCATTGAAGTCCATGGTAATTGCGAGTATACCAACGATTTATTACTTGAAATTTTTGCGGTAATAATTTCCAATCAAATGGTTGTTTGAAGAATAAACACAACTAATTTTGTACTGCTCCGTCAAGGAAGAAAAAAATCACTGCAAACTCTTTCACAACAACATGATTTGGAGGAGCTTTGAATCCCTGAATATCAACAAAGGTATCCATTGTGTAGGTTGGATGTTACCAATTCAAAGGTTTCGAAATGATTGATGAAACTTTACAAACGTACTTTATCTAAATTCATGACACCACATCTTTTCTACGAAACTGGCGATCTGTTGATATTATAATAAACAAAAAAGAAAGACTTGGTACTTCTATGACGTCGTTTGTTTTGAAAAAGCTAACAAAGAAATAATATTTATGAATAATATTTTTCTGGGGATTAAAATCTAACGTACTCCTCTGCGAATAAATCTTTCAAAAGTTACAAAGAAAATTGCGCTGTTAGAAAATATGTTTTGGTTATCGGTCGCTAGAGTAAGGGCTATATATGAACAGAACAGATTGCCAACAAGTCAGTTAAGCAACAGAGATCATCGGACACATATCTAAGTATACACGCTTAAGTGTCAAACAGGGATTAGTAAGTTGTTGAGGGAAGTAGATATGGATTATAAACCACTGGATTAACAACGCCATTAAGTGAAAAATAATGGTAATAGTTATTGCCTGGTAATCGATAGTCGTAACAGGTCAATAATATTTAATCATTCGAATTTAAATCCTTTACTCATCTCAGCAACAGCGTGACTCAGTAAAAAAGATTGGCAACAGTTACCAACAATAAATTGGTAACAATTGCCGATAAAAACAATTCATATTTTTACCCTCTACAACAGCAGCGCTGCCTAGATTAGCAACAATTACCGATTGCAGATCGATACAACGTTATCTAGCAGAAAACTACACCCACTTGGAATTACATCCACTGCCAGTAAGTTGCCGGTCCTACCAGTACAGTACCGACGCTGTTAGTAATTTACCGACGCGGTCGGTAATAGTAGAGGGATCCAGAACTCCTCTACCTATTTACTAATGTCAATACTCCTACTATTATCATTTGTGTAACTTATTTTTTCTTGATGAATTCAAGGTAAAATTGAAGATTGAAAGTTACATTAAAGTTCTATTATTCCTAATGTTCTCGTTCCCCTTTATCATCATTTATTTTTGTATAGGGTAACTTGCAACTAAAAAGCTTCAGTGCACATTTTTCGGGTTTTTAAGAGAAAAGTCATTTTGCGAAACAGGGGTGAAAAAACGGAGTCCTTCTAAATGATCCTCGAATAAAAAATGATAATAAATGATTGAGAAATTGTTTTCTATTTGAAGTTTACTTGCGTTTGCACCTCCAGGTCAATTAAATTGATAAAATAACATTTTCTCGTGAATTTAATTTTATTTTCAATTATGAACTCAGGAAAATTAATTATAAAGATTGTGTCACCGTTTAATTTAAGCAATTTTAATATCTAAGTATATTTCAACTATTCGACATAATTATCATTTATACTTAAAAAATAGTTAAAAATAAATAGCATCAAAACTCATGAATTGAGGTGAACCATAATGACTTAAGTTATTTTTGAAGTTTACTCGAGATTTTGTTGCAGTGATGTCACAATTTATCCAAAAGACATTTTGAAGATCACTCCTTTGTAGCCTACACCTAGTATAATAGCTGGGATGGCGTAAGAGGTTGTTTTATTAAGAATTTAAAATTATAATTAAAGGAAATTTCGAGATTGAAAATAAATCAATGAATGGGATAGAATTGATAAAGATATTTATAAATATAACAAATTAGTTGAAAAGCTCATTTATGAAATTAAAAATCAAGTATAACTTTGAAATAATACAAATAATAATTCGTATATGATATTGCACTTTCTTTGAAAATTTAATAATAATAATATTCAAAACTTACCTTTGATGTTTTTATCCAAATCATAATATTAAGTCCGAATTGTATTCCTCTTAATTAAATATTGATCACAATTAATCAATCAAAATGTTTTTTATTATAAACAATTCAACACGTCTTAACATTTTGATTGTTGAAACAAAAGTGTTATTTAGAGGACTTTTTTGTTTGTTGCTAGCAGATAGCAACATCCCTTCTTTTCATTTTCAATTGGATAATTAATCTTGATTAGTTAAAATAAAATCAATAATGCTTTTTTTTATTTTTCTTAAATTGTAATTTAATATTTTTGCGAACAATACGCTTGAGAACGTTTTATATTTCTTGAAAAACTCAATTACATCTGAAGCATTAATAAACGCAATTAAAATCAATCTAATATTATAAGAAATATTTTTTTAAAATATGAATAATTATGAATAATAACTTTTAAGTCTTTTTTTTTTTTATTTGAATTCTTAAATTCAAAAACATATGACGCGTAGTGCCACATAACGTGACACCCCCACACTTGGATGATTGTCACACATGAGAATCATGTTGACAAGATGTTACAGTGATCGAAAATTCAATTTATTATTTTATTTATTTTATTTTTATTTATTATTTTGAAAATTATTCAATTTTTTTTTGTTTTTTCTGTACTCACTCTCAAATGTATATTTGTCAAAATCAATATATATATAGTTGTAAATATTTTATACCTTTTTGAGATTTTTAATTTTTATTATATTTTTTTTTTAATATTTTTTTTTTCAAATATTTTTTTTTTTTTATATTTTATTATTTTATATATTTTTTAAATCATTATTTATATTTTTTCAAAATTATATTTAATATTACCCGGGGTTCCGTGATAGGGATCCTAAGGCATGCGTTTTCGTGAAACTCAGCCAATATTGCTCGAGGGATCTGGCAGCAGTGCAGGCGAGGATTGAGCTGAGGAAGGAGCCGGTTAAGGGCGTTATCGTTCGATTATACACCCTTCGAAACTATGGCCGAGGCAGTTCGACACTTCGGAGCAGACCCTACGCTTGCACGATGGATCAAAGAATGGCCATTACCCAATTAGGGGGTACGGAGGTTCGGACTACGGTACCTAGGGGCTGCCCGCAGGGAGGAGTTACATCTTCCCTGCTGTGGACCCTGGTGGTGGACGAACTTCTTACGAACCTGAAGAAGGCTGGCTTCAGCATGCAGGGGTACGCTAGCGACGTGGCCATTTCGGTCGCAGGTGACGAATTGGGAAGTCTATCCCTCAGGATGCAGACGGCCCTTGACGTGGTCGAGAGATGGTGCCAGGTTCAGGGGCTTAGGGTAAATCTCAGCATAACTGAACTGGTTTTATTTACAAGAGGTAGGAGAACTGAATTCAGGCCTCCCTCTATCTTTGGTAAACAGCTGAACTGTTCGGAAACGGAGTTCTATGTAGTGCATCGGAATACCCCGTGCACTAATTTAATTTAAATACACCGCGCGAGTCTCAGGGAGCGTTGGGCCTAGAAATAGTTTGCTTGAGATGTCAAGGTGTAAAGGCACACTGCTCGCTCTCTCCGCTTCTGGACACCAACAGAGGCAGACATCATTTTGAGGTGCTGTGTATCCTTTGAGGCGACCAGAGCCGTCCAGATCAGGATCCTTTGAGGCTACCAGAGACGTCTAGATCAACAGCAAGACTCCTGGAGCCGGAGACACTCGACATCGTGGTGATTTGATTTTACATTATTTAAATTTATAACAAAATCGTTGGTATGTTATAGCTTGTCAATTATTAATTTTCTAACCGAACCGTCACATTTTGTTTTTGTAACACGACATTGTAGCGTTATATATTGATATTTCACGTTGATTATGGTCGCGGGGTCCAGTGACAAACCTGGATCCACTCTTTGAAATTACTTTGTATAACTTATGATATAATAGCATGCAATAAACTTACCTTATCATTACAGTTATCTTGGAGTGACCCTGGATAGAAAGCTCAACTGGAGAGCGCACGTGGAGAACCAGGTAAAGTACGGCTACCTTCTGGACCTGCAGAAGAATGTTCAGCACTACATGGCGTTTAAAACTGAAAATAATAAAATGGCTGTATACAGCTATTGTCATACCATAAGTACAACGAGGGCGTTGAGAACGACCCTGACCCTGGCTATAGGCTGCCTACTGAGCATTCCTCCGCCGAAGATTATGCTGGAGGCGTTAGCGAAGAGGGTGGCCGTGCACTTGAGGAGTAATAGACAGTGAAGAATCTTTCGTACAGGGCAAGCAGCGATACTGACATGGAAGACCCTACGGGTCTCAGTGGTAAGACGATCGACTGCTGCCCTAGAAAGGTGTAATTCTCACCCGGATACAAGGCCCTTTTTCCTGACAGATGGACCTGGATGAAAGAGGACGAGAAATCGCTCACTCCTAAGGGGCCTGTCTGGCACGTTGATGGGGCGAAGATCAAAGAGGGAGAAACTAGTGCCGGGATATGTTGCAGTGGACCAGAGGTGGAAGAGTCTTACACCCTGGGCCGGGATGTGTCAATATTTTAGGCGGAAGTTTACGCAATCCTGATATGTGCAATGCACATTGTCAGAAGAGAGTGCCACGGGCAGCATATCTACATTTGCAGTGACAGCTATGCTGCCTTAATAGCCCTTTTGCGGGTGGCCACTTTTCCGAAACTCGTCGACAACTGCAGGAAGGCGCTACAACAAGCGGCACGCCGCAGTAAGATAAAGCTGCTAAAGGTACCGGGTCAATGCGGTATACGTGGCAACACCGAAGCCGACAGGGGAAGGCGCCAGCAGTGGAGGTGACAGGGACCCAGTAGGGATTAACGCTCCCAGGGAACTTGTAAAGGCGCTGGTGGAGAAGTGGATGCACAAGAAGTTCACCAGCTACTGGGCTGAGGTCCCAGGAATGGGACACACCAGAGCGTTCGTCAGGGGACCTACTGTTGAGATCAGCAAGGACCTGATCGAACTGGACAAAGAAAGGCTGAGAGTAGCCGTGGGCGCCATCACAGGGCACTGGCTTACCCGACGTCACATAAAAGCGCTGGGATGCGTGGAGATATCTACGTGTCGGTGATGTGAGGAGGACGAAAAGACCCCTCGCCACATAAGGGAGTGTTTGGGGCTAAGGGAACCAAGGCAGCGCCTGCTTGCGAACCTGGTAACCAACAAACCCATACTCGTGGATGTCGGAACCACCGAGCTTCTGCAGTTTTGCTACGAAGCCAGGCTGAACTGACTTATGACTGCATGACGACGGCCTTCGCCGTTCTGCGGACCCAGCGCTAAGGATGCGGGATGAACAGTTAAAATAATAATAATATTTACTATTATAATGTAGGATAGAATAATCAGAACTTTTCTTTTTTCTTTCTTAAATTTAAAATAATTAATATATTTATTGATTAATCATGTATATAAATATAGATTGATATATGTAGTTTTTTTTTTTTATTCATTTCTGAACTAAAATTGTAATTGATATTTCAATACGATAGTTCCATTATTCCATTTTCTCTTCAAAATTCTTTATGAGTAAGAAATTCTGCGATACACTCATAAGATTCTTCACAAGATCTAATATTTCAAATTTTTTTTCCACATTCATCTCACTGTTCATTTGGTGTACGGGTAATAATATGAAAGTTTTTATCAACTCTATAATTAAATCTTTCTTCAGTGACGATTTGTACATAACAGTTTGTACACAAAATTTGATCACTCCAATTGTTAATTATTTGGACGAAAACTCTCACAACTTTTTCTCTCAATTTCACACACTCATAATCCATAAGCTCTTCGAAAACTTCGGGTTAATTTTTTATATTAATTCCTCTCACAGCATCCAAAGTCACTTTATCGCAGTCAAAATGATTAGGACAAACTAAATCCATCTATAAAGGAAATTTCAAAATACCTAGTATCTCTTTTTTTTTTTCTTATATCTATGTATTTAATTATTTATATTAAATAAGAATTTGAGGAACATTTTTTACCTCGATTGTGTGCAATATTATTCACTTTGAAAATAATAAAATGTCACAACTGCACCTGAGTAAATCGTTTGATTGAATGAATCACTTATAAATTTTTATATGAGTTGTTACCCATCGAAATAAGTTTTTAGACATCAACGAGGTGTAGAACAGAGTTAAACATATCCTTAAGAATACCCGTCATTTGAAACGTCATTAAGTATAATTAACATAATCATAAATATGAACTGAATAATTAATTCAACTAGTAAATTTACTTTATGTATTTCTTTTTTATATTTCATTTATTATTATTATTCATTTATTCATTTTTTTTTCTATTTAAATCCACGATATACTATAAATTAATTATTTAACTCATTGGATATATTAATTTTATGAAAACATTAATCATAAAAATAATATTAAAGTATAAAATTTTAAATGATTCTTTCAAACTTTAGCGCCTACATGGACGTATCAACGACTCTTCTTTCCCCACACTTGAAACAATTGACAGAGGTGTGAGCGAAGGAAATTGGCTATCCTTCCGGAATAGAATTTAAAAACTTATTTAATAATAATATTTAAATTATATTGAATAATCATAATTATTATTTTTATTTATTATTATTTTTTTTTTTAAGATTTTTATATGTTTGAAATTTTTATTGTATTCATATATTTATGTATTTCTATCTTTTTTTTTTTAGTATTTCTAATTAAATATAATACATCTAAATCACTATTAAAATTATTTTTACGTATAACTTTTCAATTTATTGCATAATTATTTCCTATAATGTTTAGGGTTGCCAACTCTAAAAAACCGGAGATATATACATAAATATGCAAATACCAGAAAAAGCTTTTTTCATTAGGATATTTACGAAAATAAGACCAGATAATCAAATAGTTAAGCAACTCATTTATTTTTGAATTCCATGTAACATAAAATAACATTGATATTTTTTCTAGTTTAGATTTTTTTTTAGTTTGAAATTAACTATTAATTAATACTGAGACATCAATAAACTAATAACCCTTGGACTCAATAATATTCATAATAAAGATATATTATATATTATTAATAATTAGTAATATCAATTTGAATCTAAATATATAATTAAATTCGGTTAGTTTTTTCTTTTAAAATCATATTTCGAGCTTGTTTGACTAGCTTCTATCAACGACTTTTGTTCAGGCTAATATATAAAGTCTAAAAAATCATCACAGCTCATATCAAAGTTGAGTTTTGTACATACATCAGCTTGAACCAGGTCAACACTTAAATTATTACGCTCGTCAGTCCATAAATTATTCATTAATGAAAATACTCTTACAACAAACGCATTACTTACAGGTATTGACAGGATTTTACTTATAATTTTAAATAATTTTCTCATTTCCATATGTTGAAATATTTTAGACCATTTTTTGTCGATTGAATTATTACAATTAGATATTTCTTTACGAATTAAATTCACAGTTTTAACTTCGTCATATAAATTATCTTAATCAATTTTAATCAATAGTTTTTTGGATAACTCTATAACAGCATTATAACTTGAATCTTCTCGTAAGTTTAAAATACCAAAATATCGATATAGGCTTTCTTTAAAATCATAAAATTGTTTTAAATAATGTATACTTCTTTGATAAACATTATTAGCCTCTTTAAAAAATTTTTTTTGTTGAAAATCAGTTAGATAAGGTAGAGCTTGTTTTATTTTTGCTCCGTAAAAACCATCGTTTAATCGATTGTATATTTTGATTCTTAATTCTTTCATAACAGTATGAAGCTCAATGTTAGTAAGACTTTTTGTTTCAAGTAATAAAATCGACTGATTTAAGATATTCATGTAATGATGCATAAAGTATATATATATATATATATTTCTGGGAAAGTTATTTGAACTTTTAAATCATCTGCACACTCATTCTCATTATCAAGAAATACCCAGATTGCAGCTTCACTTGGATTTTGACCTATTGAAGTGAAATAAGATTTAAGTGCTGGCCAGTTTAAAACTAGGCGATCAACACACTTAAACAAAGATAACCATCTTGTTGAAACATGGCAAATTATTTTGCGATATTCCATTTTAAACTCTCTGAAAAATGTCTTCAAAGTATTTAATTTTTTGGCACTACAAACAAATTCAGCATAAACATTCAAAACAAGTGTTTTCACATCAAAAGAAAGAGTTTTACAAGCAAAACGACCAGCGTTGTGTATTATATGGCAACAGCAATTGGCCTTGACAATACTTGGAGATGCTTCTAAAAATTTTTGATACACAGAATTATATTCGCCATAGTTTACATTTTTATCATCAACTAAATATGCAGAAACTAATGTAAGATTCAAATTATACTGATCAAGACATTTTTTGATATTGTTATAAATATCTTTAGATTCTTCTTTAGGATCTTCGAAGAAATCTAGTAACTTATTTTGAATTCCACTTTTATAGAAAAATATTAAATTACAATTGGAAACAATTTTTGGCTACCGTTGTTTGAAGCATCACTAGCAATTGAAAAGTAGATTGGATCACGATTTGGAGGTTTAATATCATTTAAAAACATTTCAATAGATTTAGGACTTAAAACATTTTTTACAATTGCTTCGGCTTTAGTTTTTCCATCGCTCATTGAAGTATGATTCATACTTTGGTTTTTCAATTTTTGGTCCATCGTCAACTTTGTCCATCAATAAAAATTATAATTTTTCCCACTTATGAATAAATAACTTTAGAGTTTTGTTGCTTCTATAATTATAATTATTGATATTCGTTACTTTTTTGATTAATAAACCAATATCTGGAAGTTACAAAAATATTAAGTATATGAGTATGTTAACATAGAGGTTATGAAGAGTCATTAAGTTTAAAAACAAAAATTAATTCAATTATATTGTTGTAGAGATGTATAATACGAATACTTACATATTAATGATACTAATAATATATTCTTCTCAACAATTTAGAATCACACAGTGCTACATTAATTAGCTACATTTTTTAAAAACATAGATATTGTATTGCACACTACTATTGAATGGCTAACGTACGTATATATGCGCAAACGCAAACATTAAAAATAATGCTCAGTAGCTCACCCTATGAAAAAAGTTGGTATTACAATGTTGCCCTAAAAAAAAGTACCGACTATTAATGGCGGAAGTCTTAAAAAGAATTAATTTCTATAAAAATTCGGAGATCTGGCGATTTTTACTTATAAACTGGAGACTGGAGAAAGCCTATAATTTCTGGAGTCTCCGGTCTAAAACCGGAGAGTTGGCAACCCTAATAATGTTTCTATCGTATACCCATGTGTTCAAACAATCTTCACGTATATATCTTGGCCTTGAAATAACAATTCTTTTGTAACATTTTGGACGATCTCGAACTACTAGACGAGGTGGACCGAGATGATGCCAATTTTTATCACAATAATTGAATGATCTTTTTTGTTCATCTGATAATGTTTGATAACACTCAATGCATAAAATTTAATTATTATAATAATCAACATAAATTTCTTCTTTTTTTCCATCTACTATTAAACATGATGCTAGAATTAAACTTTCATAAAATTTTATGTTTCTTCCAGGAATCTTTGTATGCGGAAACCCATATAATAGATTCAATTCTTCTTGTTAATGCATATATTTTAATACACCATCAGGAATTTTTATCTGTAAAATTTTTTATTAACTTCCGATTAGGAAGTTATTGAAATTGGGTCGATTATTGAAATGTGAATTTTTACCATATCTCCCCGTTTCAAGATATTTCAAGCATACTGACGAATTTTTAGAATGATGTGTGTATGTACGTACGTTTTTTTTCATTTTCGATATCTCAAAAACAGATCGAGATATCGACTTCAACCAAGATTTTTTCGAAAGATATTGTCATAAAGAAGATCTCAAAGAAGCTTGAACAAATTCGAGCGATCCATTTGTTTTTTATAACATATAAACTAAACTAAATAAATGCCAGGATCAAGTATTTAAAATACTTTTAAGCAAAAGAATAACAATTTCATATGAAAAATCACTCGATATTAACTAGACATTACTGTTCACAACTAAATATGACTTTTAACAGATACAAATTGTTTATAACAACGTGAATTGGTTATAAACAATTAAGAATTGTGTTGGAATATTTGGGAACATGTCAAATATTAGTTTTATACACTGCCGTATAAGCACTCATTGTTATTAAGTGGTATTTTAAAAAAGAGTATAATGGGAAGATCGTCGTGTGGGTATAAAGTGCTTTCAGACCCATTTTTATTGAAAAATTTTAGTCAGTAATAATGATTTATATTTGTTAGTAATTTGAAAATTTTTTCAGCCGTATTAAATACACTACCTGATTTATGTTGTAATTTTAAGTGATTTGGTTTTATTAAATTTCTTTCTGTTTCATCTAATTTTTGATAAATTCTTCTTTCATTATTTTCAAATTATTGAAACTTATTTTGGTCGATTCTTGAAGATTCTTTTTCTTGATCCTGATGATAAAAAGTAGTTGCTTGATTCTTGGTTTCTTCTAATTTTGGATATTAAATCTGTGATTGATTCTGTTGATGCATAATTTTTTTGAAATTCAGAAGGAATTGCTGACAAATTAATTTGAACTTGAGATTGAACTATAATAACCTCCATTTTTAAATTATCATTTTCATTATTGTTAGAATTATTTTCTTCTATTTTGTCATTTGAATTAATATTATTACAATTATTATGTTTATTTTGAGGTTTAGGAAGAATAAAATGAGTACATGCATCCCAAAAAGATAATAAAAGATAATATGAGCAACCATAAACATTTCTTATGGTATATCCATGAATAATTGTGTCAAAAACTAATTTTATCAAACAAATAATGGTAAATATTGAAATGAAACTTGGGGGTATTCCCCGATGAGTACCTCGGACCTAAGACTCCTAGAGCTTAGTGATCCTGAGCTCGATCAGGTTTTCGACGTGGGTGTGACCCGCCGTCGTTCTCTCAGACTCTTCTACTGGAACTAGTGCAATGGTACTGCTTTATAAGGCTATGTTACCTTTTCCCGCCAAGAGTACTGGACTGGTAAATTGGGTCTTAGCTGAAAATAACTTAAGGCTAAACTGAACATGAATCTCTCTCTTTCTTACAATTACTGGTATTCTTATATTCTTCTTTAAGCGTCTACAAAATGGCGGCGCTATGACTCTACTATGTTTCCCGCTCTTTTCTCTTAACAATCATATACTATACAAATGACTCTATTTTACACAATTCTTTACATTAACTTTACTCTGTACATACTTTAGCATACTTTAACATACTTTACATCATTTACTGACTTCTATCTCTCTCTCTCTCTTTACTGATCTTTTCGCGATTTCGAAACCCCTTGCGCTACTCAACTACAGAATCGAAGTGAAAGCCGACTTACGGGTTTTCAGCTTCTCTACTCGATGAGGCTGCTTGGCTTCTCGACAACCGCTTCCGTGAATCCTCGTCTCTGAACAGCTTTCTGACTCGTCACTGGACAGCAAACAGGACTCGTAGAGGGTTCAGGATCTTTCTTTCGATCCCTACTGACGACTAATTAACCTTGGCTATTGGATCCCCTTGATTCACTCTCTGAACTGTTCTTAGGATCACCTCGAGCCTCTCTCTGCACTGGGTGATTCTGGTGAACTCGGTTTTTCTCTTCTTGGAGCCTCTTAACCAAGCGGGATTTTTCTCAGGAACCTCAAAACCCCGGGCTTTTCGTGGAACTCTAACCACACTAGGTAGTTCCCCCAGAATCCTTATATTCTCTATACTTTTACTGATTGTTCCACCCTAGGAACTCTTACTACTGCACTACTGGTTAACAACGTGACTTAGAGATAGCTTGACAGTATCTTTTCTTGGTGACTAGACTCGTCTGCTCTTCACGAGTGGGTGTGACCTGAATACTGATCTTTAGTTTTTCCGGGATGACAATATTTATCATAATATTTCTTTGACATTTCTTTTGATTGAACTAAATTTTGATATACTAATAATCTTATTACATGTAATCTTGTAACTAAATCAATTAAATATCCCTGCATAGTAGGTAATTGTTTACATTATCTTATAGGTTCACTAGATGGTAATTTAGCTTGTTGACCAAAAATTACTGTATAGGATGCATTTTGAATGCCAAAATGATAACTAGTATTATAAGGAAATACTGCTTATTCTATCCAATCATCCCATTCATCATCGATTGATGAATATAACTTAAGATAATTATTCAAAGATTGGTGTGATCGTTCTAACGAACCGTTTGATTGTAGATGATACGCTGTTGTTCGTAACTTTTTAATTCCGAACCTCTTAGCAACGTTTTGTAACAAGGCACTCATAAAATTGGCACCCTGATCTGCTTAAATAACTTTAAGTTGGCCAAAAATACAAATATATCGTTTAATACAAACATCAGCAATTGTTATTGCCTGAGTATCTTTTAAAGGAATTGCTACACAAAATTTTAAAAATAAATCTTGAATTGTTAATATATATTCATTTCCTTTTTTAGTCTTTTGTTTTGCTCCTACAATATCTAAAGCAATTTTTATATTACAAGTAGCTGGGGTATTTATAATAACCATTAATTTTTTATTTTTTTTAAGAACAACTTTCTTTAATTGACATTCCAAACATTGTTGAATCTGTCTTTGTATATCTACTTCTAAATATTCCTAATAATAATTTCTTTTTATTCTTTGATAAGTTTTAGTTACACCATGATGACCTCCTATAGGTAATTTATACATTTCGAGAAATAATGCATCTCTTTTATCTTCTGGAACATAAATAATTGTACCTAAACAAATGAATACTTTAATATTTGTTTGATCCAAAATATCTTTTAATTCTGTGACAATATCATACCAAGAAATATTTTCAATATTATTATTCTTAGCGAAACAAATTGATTTTAATCTCAATCGAATTAATTCATCTTTTAGATTATACATACTTCTTTTATATTTTCTATCAAAATTATTGTCGATTCTTTTTCTTTATCTCTAATTAGTAAGGCAAAGTAATATCTATTATCTACGCGTTTAAACGATACCGTAGCTAATTGTAAATCATCTATTTTTGGTAATTTATCCATTTCTTTTAAATCCAAACTTCCTTTATCTGATGGTTCTCCTGTTAAATCAACAAAATAATGTAAATTATCTTTTCTAAAATGAAAATAATCTTTTATATCAATTGCATTTTTAGTATTTCCTTTAACTAAGTTTTCCTTATCGTCACTAATATTTTCATTTAACTGTTCATCGTCAATGTCATTGTCATTATTATCATCATCGTCATTTTTATCAGTATTATCAGTTATTAAATCTTCTATATTATCATCTAAATTACATGTTGGTGATGAAAAATTTCCATTTTTATCAAATGTCTCTTCATGATTTTTCCTAATCAATCTTTTTTACTTCTTTCTTGGTTGTCTTTTAAATTGTTCTTCAAAAATATGTTCATCATTTTCTTCAGATAAAATTTTTTTTGGTCTTCCTCTTTCTGTTTTTTAGGGTTTTTCATGAATTTCAGCAGTTGTTTCAATAATTTGATAAGGTTTATTAATATCACTATCTGTGTCTTGATTATAATTCATTTGTTTATGAACTGTTTTTGATTTTTCTTTATTTTTTTGAGTTTGTAATCTTGTAGTTACTTTAACATGTTGTTGATCTGTTACAAGTGTAAATTTTCTTCCATAAACATAAGGTCTGGATGTTTTAACGCTAAAAGCAATAGCTAAAACTCCTTTTTCATAAGTATCATATCTAATTTCTGGATCTTTTAGAACTCTTGATGCGTAAGCGACTGGTAAATCTTGACCAATTTTTTCTCGTAATAGAACACCTTCAATAGCATATCCTGATGAGTCAGTGGTAATAATAAAAGGTTTAGTCAAATCTGGAGTGATTAGCACAGGTAGGGTACATAATTTTTCTCTCAATAAATTGGATAAATTTTCAGTTTCTTGAAACTATTTAAATTTCGCTATCTTTCTTTAATAAATTACTTAAAGGTTTGGCAATTTTAATAACTTGTAAATCCTAAAAATTGTCTAACTTTTTTTTTTAATAGTTAGTCTTCGATAATTTTTAGCTGCTTCAACTTTTTTAGGATCTAGTTTTAGAAAATTTTGATTAATTAAATGTCCTAAATGAGAAACTTCTCTTTTTAAGAAAAGGCGTTTATCTAGTTGTAATTTCAAATTTGCATCTTCTAATCTATCTATTAAATTATCAATTCTTTTTTTATGCTTTTTTAAATCTTTTAAATACTACAATATCATCTATATAAACAAATAATTCTTATTCAATTAATCCTGCTAAAACTTTTTCCATAAGAATTTGGAAAGTGGCTGGACCATTAATACGTCCAAAACCTATTCTAGCGAATTCTAAATGACCTAAAGGAGTTGAAAAAGCAGTTTTATTTTGATCTGACTTTTTCATAGGAATTTGATGAAAACCTGATGATAAATCAAGAACTGTAAAATATTTAGATCGACCTAAACTATCTAAAATTTCGGTTATATTTGAAAGAGTATAAGCATTTGAAATTGTTTTTGCATTCAATGCTCTAAAATCAACTACCATTCTCCATTGTTCATTTCCTTTAGAATCTGGTTTTTTTTGGAACTATCCATATTAGACTATTATGAGCAGAAACTGAAAATATAGCGATTATATTAAAACGTTCTAGCGAGTCCTTTTAGGGGTGCCAGAACTAGAAAGAATAGTAAAAATAGGGAGGCCTAGGAAAAAGCTAAGGTGAGGGATCTTTATTCTTTTTACAGTGGCTTCAGGTATGAAGTTTTACCAGGGTGTTCGGATAAGGGTTTTCCTGGGAAATCCCTGTATTCTTACTGACTTACTTTTTACTCGTGAATGATGAACAACGCGGAATTATAAGCAGCAGAAATAATAAATAATTAAGTTAAGTGACGACGAATGAATAAGAAAAAGATTGTAGTCAAGTTCGAGCAGTGAGAGATGTCCAATGGCAATGCACTCTCTCGATTCCTCCAGGACTCCGTTCAGGTGAGAGAGGTCAAGGATCACCAAGACCTTTTTGTGGCACGTGGAACTATTTTCTTCTCCTAGAGCTGCTGTAATGGCATGTAAACTTAAAATGCTACGGAGAGATTGCCCGAGGACGACGGGAAGGTGGCATCCAATTATGCTTAGACAAGTATCTAAGTTTATTCATCAACCCCAATGAACAGTTACTTACAATATTGAAACAAACATAAAAGGGATTTTCCCCCAACAATTAAGTTGACTCTACAGAAATTAAGTTAAGCCTTACAGTTTTCAGATAGCAGGATAGAAAATCTTTGTTCTAACGCGACAGCTAACAAATGTATAAGAATGGCGGTTTTACAATTATTAATGACGCACCACTCCCCAAAGTCTTTAGAGATAAAGCTGGTTACGCTCCCCCTGGCGATGACCCTGCTTCTGATGAAGATACTGCTGGCTACAGATGAACCTGGTTTTCTCGAGGTGTTGACAAGGTATTCCGTCGAACAGTTCGTCGATGGCGGAAACTGACGTCCTCCTCTTTGACGATGGCGTCTCTCGGGTTACTTTATGTCCAGCTGACACAACAGTGACTAGCCCAAGAGCTCCAGGCAGTAATCTCACACAATATCTTGGTGGATGGCTTGATCTCCCGACTGTACTGAGTCTGTCAAATATCTTAGACGTGCACTGACACGTAGTAACTCTCACTATTAGCTCGTGAGCAAGACTGGCTTGTTGCTTCGCTCCTGCATGGCGTTGAGGCTTCGGCGTGCCGGCATTCCCTGCAGATGCGCGCGCTTTGACGCCGCCCCTTCAGATCGATGTGCGCCAGCGCCGAGCAACGAAGAACCATCGTGGTAATTGTGGTAGTCGGTAAATCAGCTTCCTGGTTTCGCAATTTTTGGGATAATATCAGCTGTAAAACAAGGAGGATCTCCTAATGGAGATCATAAGAAAACGTATCTCAGTTCTGCCGAGAGAGGTCACCATTTTTGAGAGAAGGGACAGGGAATGAGAATCCGTCGTGTAACAATATTATCAAGTAAGTTTTGACTTCATTCAGTAACTTTTTCAATTAAAATGTGTGGAATTCTATTATTGTTGATATAAATAGGATTATCATCAATTGTTCTTATTTTATGTTCAACTTTATTTGTATTAGGTAATGGTGCATGTTTTAAACGAAAGTTTAATGAATGTTTATTTATTTTTTTATCATCAATTTCTTTTACTGTTTTATTTGAATAATCTGTATTTAATGCTTCTTTAACTTCTTACTGGAGTATTTTTAATAACAATTTTACCATTGTTATTACTATTATCATTATTTATTATTTTATCATTGATTATTCCATTATTTATAAACAGTATAAAAGTATCAATATTAGTTGAAAGTGTATCTGTTGAATCAGATATTTCTTCAACAACTTCAGTCCTATGTAATTCCGATAGCGATTTATCTGTGTTAGAACTATGTAAAATATTATCAGTAAATGCAGAATAAGAAAGTGAAATCTGTTTACTCAATTCTCTTATTGGTTTTCTTGATTGGGGTTTATAGGGATTTTTATTTTCATCTTCTTGTATTACTGCTATTATATCTGTAATTAATTTAATAAAATCTTCTGGATTTGTTCTTGCATGTTTTCGAGTTAAAGGTCTATTATTCGATTTAGACATATCATTATTCAAATATTATTCACAGAAATTTAAATGCGAATTTTGAAAAATGAATTTTGAATTTACGGATTCTTGAATTTATCAACAACGAAGCCGCTCGTATCCCGGACGAGCCCCCAAAAATGTGATGTCATAATTTATTTAAAAGACATCTTGAAGATCACTCCTTTTTAGCCTACACCTAGTGTAATAGCTGGGATGAAGCTAGAGGTTGTTGTATTAAGAATTTAAAATAATAATTAAAGAAAATTTCAAATTTGAAAATAAATTAATAAATGGGATAGAATTGATAAGAATATTTATCAATACAACAAATTCATTAAAAAGCCAATAAATAATTTATTAAATCAAAAATCAAGTACAATTTTGAAATAATACAAAGAATATTTAAAACATGACATTGCACTTTCTTTGGAAATTTAATAATAATAATATTTAAAACTTTTTTTTTTTTTTTTTTTAAAGAGGGGTAGAAGACTACCCCCTTATGGAGTCAGGTGTCTTGTTGAATGTTCCGCCTTCCCCTACGCTGAGCCATGGGGCCATTGTGCTGGGTCTGTTTTCACAGTAAAGGCAGTCGTCAAGTCTTAGGACTGTAGGTTCTCCCAGGTTGCTAAGTTGCCTTGGTTCCTTTGTTAACCCCGAACATTTCATGGTGTTCCATTTTTGAATCGAATTGAATCGTTATCTTTTGCTTCCAGAGATTCCACCAGGCCTCATGGCCCCCGGTTTCCTCACCATCAGCTGGGAATGATCTATATAAGCCCGGTGTGTCAACCTTAGAGGTCGTCCACCAGCTCGCTACAAGAAATCCGTCCCTTGTCTCTGGAGATTTCGCCGGTTGACTCAAGGGTCCTGATTTTTTTGACATCAGCTAAGATAACGAGAGAGAGCGAGGAATTTTTAGGGTCCACCTGGCAGAGCCTTAATTGTGCTTTGTACTACTCAGTCATCAGCACGATAGCTAACACTTTTGACTGTTTCCTGGAGAGGCCTTCCGCTCACCGTGGTCAGAGAAAAGAATACAAGATAAGATCTTGTTTCAGCCGGAAATCGTACCCGCTACCTATAGCGCGCCAGGTTGACGCGTTACCACTAGATCACGGGTCGGTATATTTAATAATAATAATATTTAAAACTTACTTTTGAAATTTTATCCAAATAATAATTTTAAATCCGAATTGTATTCTTTTTAATTAAATATTGATCATAATTAATTATTCAAAATAATTTTTATTATAAACAATTTAACACGTCTTAATATTTTGATTGTTGAAACAAAAGTGTCATTTAAAGGACATTTTTGGTTGTTGCTAGCAGATATTGACATCCTTTCTTTCCATATTTAATCGAATAATTAATTTTGATTACTTAAAATACAATCAATAATTCTTTCTTTTTATTTCTTTCAAATTGTAATTGAATATTTTTGCGAACAATGCTTCTGACAACGTTTTATATTTCTTGGAATACTTAATTACATCTGAAGTATTGTTAAACGCAATTAAAATCCATATAATATTATAAGAAATATTTCTTTAAAATATAAACAATTATTAATAATAATTGTTATGTTTATTTCTTTATTTAAATTCTTAAATTTAAAAACGAATGACACGTAGTGCCACATGACGTGACAGTTGCCGTAGTAAGGAATTCGAGAAATATTTGAGGAAATCGTCTTTTAGAAATAATGCTGCTTTAGAAAAACCTACGTTGCAAAAACATAATAAAATGTAAAGAAAAAGTGTTACCTTAGAAAAACATCAGCTTTCTCAAAAAGTATAGGCCGATTTCTTGAAATTATCTCTTAAAAATTGTAAGTTTTGTGTCGTTTTAAATGTTGTATTGATAATATTTTCAAAGTTAGTAATTTTCATATTAAGTCAATTCGATCGTTAAAATTGTTTACAATAAATATTCAAATTAATTCGCTAGTGAGAAAGAAAATATTGCGCTGACTGGGACATCGGTTAAAAACCAATTGATTGTAATGCATCCTGACCTGAGAAAAATCCTCGATTAATCAAATTTCAATCAATGTCTATAATAGCGGTGAATACTCGGCGCCAAGCACACATTGATCATCTCTTCTGTTTATACTCGCGGGCTCGTTTTCCTGTGTGCACCGAGGTTATCGATTATACTGTATACACGAAGAATGTTATGTCACGTCATTAACGTATATTGATATACAAATATCTTTATAATTGCTATAAATTATGCTTTTATATTCAACAGGTGGTTATCTCATATTTTAAGTTTCCGATTAAACGTCAAACGACAATTTTTTATGAATTGTAAGCAGAGTTATAAATAAGCGACGTCCCTAATAGCGATGCTTCTGCTGCTCAAGATTTTTTCACTTGCTGTTTCACTCTACTTAATCCAGCGTTTGACAATGCGTTCTGTTTCACCGAAGGTGTCTCGTGTTATTTTCTATCACGTTGAGTGCACCACAGTGTCCTCTTTCTTGCGTGACGTATTGTTATCATTCTTTCACGTTTACCTCGTGAAGTTCTCATCTCTCTTAAATACCGAAAAACCTTCTATTCTACATGGTGTGAACTAATCATCAAATTTGATTTATAGAAACATTTTTGTTTTTTCAATTTTTTCTCTTTTTAATAAATGAAAAACTGGCTCAGTAGATTAATAGGGTATTCGAACATATAACATAGAAGCATAGGAAAAAGCTTGCATCACTGTAATTCACGTTTTCGCGCTAAAATAATGTCCTATTAATTTATCTGTTTTAAATGCAAACGTTTTTATGAATCAATATATAATTAGTTTAGTTGAGTTAGAGAAAGATAGCGAATGAGCTACGCGGTAGGATGTGGTCAGGAAGGTTCTTTACGCACGATAAAGACACCTTTTGAACTTATCTTGAGTTTTATTACAAAAAATAAATTGTTTAAATCGTTAACAATGTATTAACAATACTTATTGAACTTCGAAGAAGTTTTATGGACTTGTATAGAGCGTTAAAAGAGTTTATAACTATGAGAAAAACTGAGAATCATTCGGAGCGATAAAGAGTACATGTGCATGAGCGCGGTACGTGAGCGTTAATGGCTGCAAACACGTTGTAGCCGGCGTTGGTAGACCTAGCGTGATAGTAGGCTCCCTATCATTAGCCAGGTCGGAGAAGAAGAGCGATGATTTGTTGAGCGCTGAAAGAAGAGCTAGGATAGGGAAAGCCGATCGGGTGAGCTCGACGGAGCACGAGCCTGAGCGAGAGTTGACAGGTTGTGGTTAAGTTTACGCGACAGTATCATTTTTTCTACTATGAATAATTCCATGAGGAAGTAATTAATTTTTGAATATATACACCACACTAAAAATGTCATAAATGAAGAAAAAAAGTTGTCTACGTGTTTCAAATTAATTTTCATTAATTTTTTCCAGCATCATAAGGAAAAAGACGTTTTAAATAATTTGGTAAGGGAATAAATGATTGTAAAAGGATAATTGATGAAAAAATTGTTCCACATTCTGTAAAATGTGTTCGGTGAGTTAGTTTTTGATTTCGATGAATTTTTTTTCTTTTTGTATTCTCTGTAAAGTAGTTAAGTCAAGTAAAGTTAATTATTTGCAATCTTGACATTATCCAATTATAATTGAAAACTCGTATGCTTTATGCATATCTTCAATATCTTCGGTGCATAGCATTCGGAACGTAAAATTTTTGACGTAGATGTTTCAGCTTATTGTATCGTGACATCTCAACTATTTCTGCTGACCTGCAGATTAATATCAAGAAAAAAATAATGAAATCCGGACAAAACAGGTACCTTCGGATATCTGTAATTATTAGCGCCAAGCTCACATTATAATGACTTCCAGAAACTTAAATACGATTCCATAAAAAAAAAAATAAATCACTAAAATTATCTACTTGCACCAAACTTTGCTTAATTATTACAGTGAAATTTATGAATTGTTTGTAGTATCGTTAAATCATTTTTCTCGGATTTTGAGAATTTCTATATTTTATTTATATTATTTGAAGAACGAATGCTAAAGATATCATTCATAACGTAAAGTAACATGAAATCACTGTTATCTAATAACTGCACAGAAATGCGAGAAAAATTCGTTAGATATTTCTTATTCTTACATTTTGTCGATAATTGGTAGCAACGTATTTGTTTCTCGTAAGTCATTTTTTAGAAATTCAAATCATTGTCTTACTTGCCGATAAATTCTCCACAGCTTGGTCCATTTTTTCTCTGCACAGAAAGATAAAATTTAGCATGGTTGCTAAAAAAATTTTGCTTAAAACTTGCTTATTTTATGTTTCAGTCGCTCGGGAAGGATAGGTTGTCAACAGACCATCTTCTTTTTCTAAATTCTAAATAGTGTGCAAAGATTATCCGAATATTACTATAATTATTTACAGTAAACAACTCAATTTTATAATAGTTCATATCATGTAAAATCTGATTGTGAACAAAAATGACCTCTTTTGGAATGCGTACTCTGTACACATGCACTTTTAATTGTTTTTTTTTTCACTAAAAATATTAATAAATTAAGACTTTTCTTTATAAGAACTTCTTCCATTAAATAAATATAACGTTTACGAATATCTTCTCCGATGTTTTTTTGCTTTTGAGAAATTATTTCAGTTTATTATTTTGAGATTAATATTTTTCTCGCATCAAATTCTTTTTTTTTTAGGCCAGAAGACAAATCTTAAAATTCTCCATACCGTGTTTTTTTTTTATTTACTCGTTATTATTAGTAGAGAACTGATTTTCAGATTCTGCGTAATCTTTAGTTACGAGACATGGTAGGAATTTTAGATCATGTACTGTCTAATACTATTCAGCCTGCAACAGGTTCATGTGTCTTTAACGAGTTTGGAAGATGTTCAACAACTCGTGAATTTGGTATAATATGTAGAAATCATGCGGATCAAATTCTTGGAATCGCATTGATAGAAGATATTGTTTCAACAGGCTTGAATGACCATAAAACCTACAAAATTAGTGCAACAGAGAAACGAGATATATTTCTTCCATTCCCATTTAAGTTCACTTTAAATGAAGAGAACATTAATCCCGAGGTTTCTCCATGCTTAGATAAAGTTATATTACAAGAAAAAACATTAGAATATGTGTCACAAATGAATTTACCATCACCCGAAGCCCGCCAACGTGTAGTCTCTGCACTCATGTGTGTCGTTTCAGATGGATCATTCTTCCTCTCATCGATGCCTAGGGCGTCATTTAATTTTCAAACGTTTTGTACTCCTGGTGTGAAAGCTTACCTGGAAAAACGATGGAGAAAAACGTATATCTATGTCAAACATACTGTTAACAATAGATCTATATTAGATAAATTTCCAATGAAAAAAATGCCTTTATTTTATCAAATTATATTGTGTTATATCACGATGAGTGTGAACATATTAGAAAATAATATAACAAATCGTAGTGAGTATGAAATACTACAGCCAAGAATTATACTGAATGCTGATAAATATCGACTCGAATACATTAACACAAATGAACAAAGACCATTACTTTTACGACATCCCAATACTTCATTCTCGTCACCTCTCATATTAGCCGGATATCACTTGCATCAATACAAAATTGAATTATTTAAACAGAATGCTCTGATTCTCAACTATTCAGTGGACAATATTTCTGGGTTCTGTGATGATAGTAGTAGGTCTCTTTTAGAATAAATTTGTAATGTCTCGTATCATGATTCACAATACTATTAAGTCTTTTACAACCATACAATGTGGTTAAAATATTTTACTGTACAACTACCCTTTATGAATTGTATGATAACTAACAGACAGATTGATTCGACATGTCAAATTGATGGCACTATTGAGAATTGATGCAAATTTTAGTTTGTTGACTATAATCTTATATCAGTATCATGGAGCATTGTGTTATGAGCAAAATAACACGTAACGTACAATTGAACAATACCTGAGCAACAAGACCTCTCAAGTATATACTTTAAATGAACAATCGAAGAGTTAGATAAGAATAACTATCAGTAAATACGAGCAATTACATTAATTTTTCCTTTTACAGCCACGTAGAATTTTTTCGTCATACTTAATTTCTGTAAACATTCACCATTGTTGACAAATGTCAGAATCGTTAATTAACCTGACGGTTTAAGGATAGAGATGACTGTGCTGGAACAGAGCAATAAGGAAGTTAGGTCTTATAAAATGTAATATTATATATTCTTCAGCACTATCAATACACAATATACACACTTTACAAGTTATAGTTACTATGCATTAAATAAATTCCACATTAGAAAGAACGAATGTTAATTACAATCACTGATTTTCATTTAAATGTCTAAAAAAAAACTTAAGCTTCACACGCTTCTCAAGTCAAGCAAGAATATGATTGTGCAAGTGGCGTTAGCCTGTCATGTAATGCAAGGTTGAATGTTATTTGAATTCACAAAATAGTTACATTTCGTTAAGAAATATTTATTGATTGATCTTCAAAATGATTTGGTGAATATTTTAGTGTATTCAGATTGTCACTGACTCGAAAGATTCTCTTAGAAACAGTGACTGTAAACGAGAACGGAAGAGAATCTATTTTTCTTTTAACAAACAGAAAACACTACGAATTGTCCAGGACTATATGTTGATTTAGCTGTAGAACGGATAGATGAATAATTTATGTCATTATAAATATCACAAATTTCACAGATTAACTTAAAAGAATTGGAACAGGAACTTCGCTGGTCGAACTTGACATCAGATCTTAGTCAATTGAGTGACTAGATTTTGAGAATTTATCGATTGTCTGTTTGATTGTTTATCGACCTAGTGTCAAGATGGCCATCGAAGTTCCTCCCAGCTAATCATTCGAATTGAGAATTAATTAATTCTCGATAACCGTCATTATCAACAATATCGTCTATTATTATTAACGTTTCAGAGTGACTTGTACAATCAATGGATAATAATAATTTTTAATATTTTCCACCGAATATCAATAATTTTAAATAATAATGAACACTTCAGAATGACGTTAAGATTTTATTAACAATAAATTTATCATTGCTCGAAAATAATCATATAAAGCGTTCCACGTCGAATTGACCCGAGTATGAATCTGACCATTATTGATTCGGCTCAACGTCTCATATATTTTAAGGACTACCAGAGAAGGTCTATTGTAAATTCGAACTTCTCTTTATCGACTCACTTATAGGGTAGTCACGTACGAATTGTAAACGCAATTTCTATCATTTTAAGCCAATAGTAAGAAATTATTTTTACTTTTTCAGTTACAAACTTATGTATTCTTTAATTCAATTGATGACCACAAATTCAAATAGAATTTGGTAATTGTTCAGTTTAGGTTGCATTCGCCTAATGACCTTGAAATCCTAGTATGTTAAAGGTTTCCTTATACTGAACGAAGAAACATGTGTAGACATTAGCCAATTCCCGTGACTTTGTCCACGTAATGCGCATAATTTAGTTGAACATGACAATACCAACTGATTGAGAAGTTTGGAATAGTAAACTTGAAGTGGAAATGAGCCCTTTTCAAAAAACCGCATTGCTTTGTGATGTTGTGATAATAAATGAAACAAATTTGAATTAGTGACTTTTAGTGATTAGTGTATCTTTTTTAGGTGTACAGACGAATTTCCATTAAAAACACTCGAAATAAGAGCATAGATACATGTCTTAAGTGTTTCTCAAAAAAATCCGATTGATATATGTAGCAGGAATTATTTTCTATCTATGCAAAACACCAAGTAACTTTTTTTTGGGAAAAGCAGAAATATCCTGTTGTGAGGACATCAATATTGTTTAAAAGTCTTGTCTCATATTTTCCCATAACAAATTGAATTGTTACAAACTGAAGAAATTTTTCCCTATTCCTTCTACGTTATCAGTGACTCATATTTCACAAAAAAAAATTACGCGTTGAAGGTACTCAAATATATTGCATATTGTTGAAAGTTATGGAAGGGTCACTATAAAATAATCAATGAATAAGTCGAATTTGTAATTCAAACATTACTCAATAGGAAACCTCGCGAGGTGTCCCTCACCGATTCAATTGCGGCGTTACTATAATAATCTACGTAAAAAATGATGAGATACGTATTTTTTTTTTGCTTGCGTACGTTTTAAAGGGGTAAAAATTACCCTTAAAGTTTATACCTCAAAATGACGGTTTGCAGTTTTCTCATATTTCTAATAAAAATTTTCCAAAGAGGCTTTAACCATTGAGAGGAGCATAAAAAATCATAGAAAATACCTTCATCCACATATTTATAAGACTTGCAGATGTACATTTTTTTTTTATTAAAAATGACAAAGCATTCATAACTTAAAAACTATTTGTTTTTTTTCAATGGGACCAATTTTAAATGAAAAACCATAAAAAATTGCGAGATACGTGCCATTGCAATTTTCAGAATAACATCGAAATCGATGCAAAAAAGTATTTTCTCATTTTCCTAGATTTGTATCAAAATAAAGAAGACAAATTATTTATTCATTGTACGTAATATATAAATAATAATCATTTTAAAAATGTTTAAGACATGATGATTCTTTACACCATGCACAACGGATAATTGCTATATTTCGACATCCTGAAATATCACAGTGAGAGTTACATTTGTCTCCAAATGCAAAATCTTCTGAATTTTCGAATTCATCTGGTTTAATAAAAGTATAACCACTTTTACACCATAAATATCGAAAAAGATTGATATATCGTGGAGAGTTGATTATGGATTAGTGATTGTAATTTAATTATGTTACTCTTCGAGTATGAACTTAAATTATCTCCTCGTAATAAAATACTGTCCGAAAAATGTCTTGAAAAATTTTTCCATACTCTAAACCTATAAATATCTGAAGGTTAAATTTGTCCAGTGATCCTTTTAGGGATAATCATTATCCCACTTTGATGAGAATTGTATATATTGTCCAGACTATATGTTTGAATCTTTAACTCTACATTATCAACAAATGCTTCTGATGTTTGTTTTAGACTTTTACGATCTTTAATTGTTTTTGATGATGCGAATTTACTAATTCTACGAAAAACAATATAATGAGCTCTTTTAAACAATAGAAACCACGTTGGAGATGCTTGAAAGCAAAAGTCATCGAATCCTAATTTTTTTTTAGCTAACAGCGCCTATTTCCTCAAATCAGAATCATGGATTATCATACCAGCATCGAGGGCAGATTTAAAATTTTCCAAAGTATATTTGCAGATTTGAGCTATTTTTTCTTTATATGTTCCACCTTGATTTTATTGATGTGTTCAGCGCCGTAATTGTCGAACAAATTGTAATTTTCTGAATCTGTTCTTGACAGTATCTATATTTAAATTTTTTTCATCCCACTTCGTCAAAACTCAACTGCTTGCAACTCATTGTGTTGACTTAAGTTCTCTTTATCAGCATTACATGCGCCTTTAGAAATTTTTTGTTGGTTGACGGCAGATACATATTCTTCATCTTCTACAATCTCTGGTTCCCAATCCTTATATGGTTCTACAAAATATAACGAATCCTCTTTTATCATTTCCACACCATCATATTCTCTTTCATTTAAAATTGGTCCCATTGAAAAAAAATAAATAGTTTTTGAGTTATGAATGTTTTGTCATTTTCAATGAAAAAAAATGTACATCCACAAGTCCTATAAATATGTGTATTGAAAATTCTCAAAAATGAGATAAACCTAACCGTTTAAGGATAGGGATGATTGTGCCGGGTCAGAGCAAAATAGTAGACCGGTTTTAAGTAACAAATTTATAACAAGTTTATCTAAGCACTATCAACAGGAAAACAAAAAATACAGAGTTTGAGTTCGCGACTACTTGATGAATGTCTGTCACTGAAGTTTTACTGAATAGTTATGAATGTCGATTTATTTAGCTTGACTTGGTGTGTTCGATATTATTGAACGTTCACACGAGCTCAACACGCTTCACAAGTCAAGTTAAATGGTGATTGTGCACGAGGCGTTAGCCCAACAAGCAATGTAACAATAGATGGAATTTATTTCAGGTGAAATAAATTGAATGTCGAAAAATAATGTAATATTTAAGTTAAGAATGACTCACTGAATATTTCTGTCGATTCAGAAACACACAATAAATAAGGATTGACTTAAGAATAGTAGATTTTTATGAAAATGATTAGAATGGCGTTTTAACGTGAAAGAGAACAGAAAAAGAATGGTGACCGGAACTTCGGTAGTCAAAATGGCCATTGAAAATTAGTCAAATCAGTGACTAAACTTTGAATTATTGATTATTTTGTCGATTGGTTATCGACCTGGTGCCAAGATGGCCGCCAAAGTTCCGATCAGCTGTCAATTTGAATTGAAAATTGAGGAATTCTCAACAATGTGGATAAAGGTATTTTCTATGATTTTTTATGTTCCTCTCAATGGTTAAAGCCTCTTTGGAAAATTTTTATTAGAAATATGAGAAAACTGCAATCCGTCATTTTGAGGTATAAACTTTGAGGGTAATTTTTACCCTTTTAAAACGTACGCTAGCAAAAAAAAAAAAAAAATACGTATCCCATCATTTTTTACGGAGATTATTATAGTAAAGCCGCAACTGAATCAGTGAGGGACACCTTGCAAGGTTTTCTTGTTAGTTATTCTTATGGAAATTGTAATGGTAAAATATTTGAAAGTAAAAATACTTTTACTCATATCTACATGATCACTATGTATTCAATTCATTTTTTTATATTGAAATTTAAGGATAATGACCACCTTTAACTTTATAATATAAAGTTCAATTTTAAAACGTCATTTTATTGTTCTTTCATTAAATAGATAATAATGAAATTGTTAAATCAAAATCCATTTTTATGTATCTTCCTCTTCATGATCTATGCCATCAATATGGTTGGTAAAGATACAACAACTTTCCTATTGCTACATTATTATTATCATTACCTTCTATACTCAAATTTTAGGTCAATGATATCTACGTTTTTGAATATAAAATTGAATTTTTCAGGACATCTACATTAATATCTACATAGCCTACTAACTAAATAAATCTTGAAGTTGCCAAAAGAAATTCTTGTAAATGCATCTATTTTATTCATGTTTAATGCTATTAGTTTTTATGTAGGGGTGAAAGCTGAAGGTATGCTCTTATCTTTAAGACCACGCGTATTTGTTTTGATGCTAGTGTGTAACCGGCATAAACAGGAACAAAGGTAGCGCATTGTATACAGTATAACGTGAGAAAATGATGCGATACTAGCACATCTTTACAGAAAATTTTTACGAATGGTCTTACAATCAAAATACGTCACACCACTTAGCGCCCCCTCTATGTCCAAAAAGAATTCGAGTACCGACCTGCCCACCGCCAGGGCTCTCTCCAGGCCTCCTACGAGGGGCCAATAGGCCATTGCCCAATTAGGGTGTACGGAAGTACGAGCTGCAGTAGCCAGGAGCTGCTCGCAGGGTGGAGTCACTTCTCCCCTTTTGTGGACCCTGGTGGTGGACGAACTCCTTACGAACCTGGAAAGGGCTGGTTTCGGCGTGTAGGGATATGTGGACGATGCGGCCATTACGGTCGCAGGCGACGATTTGGGAAGTCTGACTCTTAGGATGCAGTCGGCCCTTAACGTCGTTGAGAGATGGTGGCAGGCTCGGGGGCTTAAGGTTAACCCTAGCAAAACTGAACTGTTTTATTCACAAGAGGTAGGAGAACTGAATTGAAGCCTCCCTCCGTCTTTGGTAAACAGCTGAACTGTTTGGAAACGGTGCGCTACCTTGGAGTGACCTTAGACAGGAAACTCCGCTGGGGAGCGCACGTGGACAAGGTACCGGGTCACTGCGGTATACGTGGCAACACCGGAGCTGACAGGCTAGCCCAGCTACGTACCAGCGGTGGAGGTGACAGGGGCCGAGTATGGATTAACGCTCCCGGAGAACTAGTGAAGGCGCTGGGGGACAATTGAATGCACAGAAAATTCACCAGCCTCTGGATGAAGACCTGAGGGATAAGGCACACCAGGGCGTTCGTCAGGGGACCCACTGCTCAGATCAGCAGGGACCTGGTTGAACTAGACAAAGGAAGGCTAAGCGTAGCCGCACATCAAAATGCTGGGACGCGTGGGTGTATTTACATGCCGGTAGTGTGGAGAGGAGGAAGAGACCCGTCTTCACATGATAAAAGACTGTTTGGGGCTAAGGGAACCAAGGCAGCGCATGCTAGGGAACCTGAGAACCGACAGTTCAACTCTCGCGGATGTTGGAACATCTGAGCTTCTGCAGTTCTGTTACGAAGCCGGGCTGAGCCAACTATTAACTGCTTGACGACCGCCTTTACCGTTTGACGGACCCAGCACAATGGCCCCGAGGCTTAACGCATGGGTGGCGGGACGGACAGTATTTAAAAAAAAAAAAAAATGTGTGTGTGATTTTATATTATGAAAGAAAATTTTTTTTATTATTATGTATAATTTTATTAGCTTTAGTGTGTTTTAATAAATAACAAACTTTATGTGTTTGATAATTATATGATCTCAAATTAAAAATATATGAATAAAATAAAGTTATACAGTGCACTCTTTTCATAAGACTCTCTCGGAGCTGTAGGGGACAAAAATTTGTGGAGTAGGTGTTCTCTTTCTACTGATGCGTCGATGCTCTACTAAATTGAGATTCAGTTCTTTTTATAAGACTCAAATACAAACGGCCATCAAAGCATACTTAGTGTTCGAGCGACCAAAAAAAAATGGATTTGGACTATGCCCGGTCTCAGGAAATAAAAAGATGACAATGAGGTGTACGTTTTGTACTGTTTGATTTATTAATGCAACACTTATCACTAATTATATCAGTTAATAATACCACAGAGAAAAATAATAAATAATCAATTACGTTTCTCGAACATTCCGTGCTTAGGTCTACGCGCCACAGAGTGTAAGGCTGTGGTGGTAATTAATTTATTAACACTGATTTTGTGACGATGTAGTCACTCTACTCTGGATTTAGTCCACGAAACTGAGTTGCTGAGCGTTAAGTATTACTTTTGACTTTTTCACAACTCTTCTATGACTGATTAGTTCTCAAAACTCACAGAAAATCTTAAACAAAAACGGAAAGGCTTTGTGCTCTCAAAAGATTACAACGCAACTGACTTGACGTTAGCGAAGGCGCGTGGGTACTGGTTCACGCCGCTCAAAGCTCTATTGACACGTTGCGGCGTGAGATTAGGTCTCTAGTGGAGTGGTTTCAAATTTAAATGATTGTATTTGATCATGCTGATCAAACACTTGGTGTTATATTCACTACACTCTTCGACAAAGAAATAAAGTCTCTTAATATCAATAGTCGAATTAAAGTACAATATTTTAACGATTACATATTTATTATTAAATTATTTATTTTTTATAATCGGATAAAAGTGTTTTCGAGCTTATTTAATTGAGACTTGAGTAATATATTGAAAGTGGTAAGTTAATTTGTATAATTTTAGTGTTTATGATGTACTTATTTATAATGTATTAACTCGAAGTAGTAAGTTGATTTAGATTATTTTTTATGTTTAATGATTATGTTTTTATAAGGAAAAATGGATGATTTACATTCGCAAAAACGAAAAGCTCGAAGGAGCAAATCACTCGAAACTGATCCAACTGGTACTTAAATTGAAAACGAAGATTTGCACAAAAAGGAATCACTAAGAAAACCAAAAAGTAACAGTTAATCTTTTGAAGAGAAAACAAATATTCTCAAAATGTTAATCACTGATAATATCAATATGGTCTCACAAAAATACTCTGAAAAATCAAATTTAAAAATTGGAAAAAAACAGATTAGTTAACAAAGATTTAGATGATGCACTCTACAATTGGATGATTAGGGCACGTAGTGAAGGAATATGTATCTTAGGTCCCATTTTCTGTGCAAAAGCCTTAGCTTTGAATAAAGAAATTGGTGGAAATGATAAATTTAAAGCAACTTCTGGTTGTTTAGAAGGCTGGAAAAATCGTAAAAATATAAGATGGCTTATAATTTCTGGTGAAAAAAATCAGCAGACACCAAAGGAGCTAGAGAATACAAAAATATATTTTCAACATTGATTAAATCAAAAGGTTTAACTCGTCAACGAGTTTTCAATTTTGATAAAACAGGCCTTGTTCATAAGAATATGCCAGACAAAACATTCGCAAGTCATGATGAAGTTCAAGTATCAGGTTTCAATAAGGAAAAAAAAAAGTTAGTGTTGGATTTTGTTGCAATGGCGATGGATCTATGAAGATGCCATTACTCGTTATAGGAAAGTCTAAAAACCCACGCAAACTGAAGAATCTACAAAAATCGAAGCTTTCTGTTGTGTATGATCATCAGAATAATGCATGGATGGACAAGCGAATATTCCGAGATTGAGTTAAAGATAAACTCATTCCTGATGTTGGTACTTTTTAAAAAAGTAAAAATTTACCTATAAAAGCTTTATTCCTCGTCGATAAATTTTCCGGTCACGAATTTATACGTGTCGGTGGAATCGAAGTAGCTTTCTTGCCTCTAAATGTTACTTCTTTTCTGCAACCATATGACCAAGGTATAATAGAAATGATCAAACGTCATTATGAGTCTAAATTTGCTTTCTCATTTGTGCAAGCACAAGCCAAAGGGATCTCAGTTGAGCAACAGTTAAAGAATATTTCTATCATAAATGTGATTAATTGGATTAGTGAAGCTTGGAATCTAGTACCTTTGTCTACCATTTATAGATGCTGGAATAAATTGTGGCCAGTTGAAATCAAAGATGTGGCAACTCAGACTGATAATACAGAAAATGATAGTGTGATCACTCAGCTAGACATGATTGTTGTTGGTAAATCACATGAATCTTCGACAACTGAATGTAAAGGAGCGAGGGTTTATGAGTATGCAACTTTTAAAAAATATCACAGGATATGTGTTGAGTAAATGATGAATTCAGGAATGCTGGGTTAACTCAATCATAGATGTACAATAATTAATTAAAAACAAATAACATTTATTAATTAATAGGCAACAGTAATAAGAATAGTATCCTGAGTACAAAAGAAATTTAGTTAATGAGCACTAGGAGATTCCACTGAGTCCGATGAATGCGTTGAAAACACGACAACGTGGATTGTAAGGCCGCGTTGTACATGTAAGTCCGTTGATTTCGATTGAATGCTTAATTTTATTGTAAGTGAGTGACAATTGACTGAGTTCAATTGTGAGTTACTGAGTTGAGTTTGTGAGCACTAAGATGAGAACGATGATCTTTCGTGACTGAATGATTGCGTTGAATAAGTACGAAGAGAGTGCACGAAACGATGAGCAACAGTCACGCGTTGGATAAATGCTTCTCCGCAACTGATCGACAATCGAACGCCAACGATTAATTAGTCGTCACCCGAAAGTCGACAGCGTTCACGGCCCTTGGTTGGTCCGCGTTATGAGAGCGCTGATGGGTTATCAGATGAACACGATATTTAAATAATGAATTCAGTATAATTACCGAACAATATGAAATAATTGATGAGCGCGATGTACTCATTTGGTTAGAAAAAAATCATGTTCGGTCTGATGACAAAGAACTGACAGAAGATGAGATAGTCACGCAAGTAAGTGCTGGGAATACATTTCCTGATGAAGTCAATCATCCACCAAATGAAGACAATTCTCCTTGCCAGTCTAGTCATGATTCAAATAATGTATGAACTTCTCAATCATTATGTAGTGCATTTAAGGTTTTATATAATTCTCAACAAGTTTTATGTCATCTAGATTATGAGTTATTAAATCGTTATGACCAAAGTTGGCAGTAAATCAATAAAAATAAAAAAAAAGATAAAAGATGCGTTAATTTTTGTTTGAGTCTTATATAAAGAATTGGGATTCAAATCGGCTGGAGGGTTAGAGGATGTTATAGGGGGGGAATAGTGTCGAGCTCCGAAGCAGACTTGGTCTTATAAAAAGTAGTCTTATAAGAAGAGCACACTGTATATTTGATAATTAGATGGTCTTAAATTAAAATCTATAAACATTCATTTTTTAGTTCAATATGATTATTTTTTATGTATCATGTATAATTTTATTAGCTTTGTGTGTTTTAATAAAAAAAACAAATGTTATATATTTGATAATTATATGATCTTAAATCAAAATATATAAACATTTTTTTTGTTCAATATGTTTATTTTCCATAGATTATTTATAGTTGTAATGTCTAAGTGTATTTCAATTATTTTTTATAATTATTTAATATATACATATGATTTTAAAGAAGATTAAAAATGAAACTCAATGATTGAGGTTAACGATTGTTACTTAAGTTTTTTTTTAATTTCGTTTAAATAGAAAAGATTTCGGAGAATTCTTGAGGAAATCATCTTTTAGACATTTTATTGCTTTGGAAAACCCACGTGGCGAAAAAGCAATAAAAGTTTAAAAAAGAGTGCGTGACGAAAGAAGAGCATTAGCTTTCCAAAAAAGGAAAGGACCATGTGAAGGGACTTGTGCGCGCCTGAAGCAAGGGACTTCTAATAATGTCATCCTCGACTAAATAATTACGTGAGATTTGATGCATCAGTCAGTTGTCGGAAAAGCAAGATCGAGATCAGATCATCTTGAAACATCGCTCGAAAATGGTAAGTCTTATTTTGTCTTGTATCAATAATTTTGTTGGAGTTAGTAAATTTTTATGTGAAGCCAATACAATTTTTAAAATTGTTAGCAACGAATATTTGAATAAATTCGCGAGTTAAAAAGAGAATATTACGCTAACTGAAGCATCAACGGAGGACCAATTAATTTTAATACATTTTTACCTGAGCAAAGGAAATCATCTGTTGGTAACGTTTTAATTGTATTCTTTTAATAATTTTCATTTAATAAACTTCGTTATTGTTTTATATAAATCACACATTTTTACTTTCTCTATCGAAGATCCCCCATCCCTGTCTATTGGTCGAAAGGCTAGGACTAAAAAGAGGAATTTAAAGTCTCTAAGGTTAAGCATATGTATCTCATATTGACACCTTTAAAGAGCAAAATTACATAACATAGTCTATTTATGAAGCTTAAAATCTTTCTTGTAATTGATTTTTATTCATGATGATTATAGTTTATCATCTTACTCAATTTTCTGTAATTCATGTATCAAAGTGTAATTTATTCTAACATGTTGGGAATCATTCAAATGTTACAAATTTAAAATGAAATAGCCGAAAAAGTTCTATTATTTTCTATATATTATAATAGGTTATGTAGAGATATGTCTAATAGAACTTTTACTTATGTTATCATTAAATCAAAAATCATTCCCAGCATGATAATCTTTAAATTTTAACATTATCTATTCTGAGCTTATAATGATTATTCAAATTGATTATGAAGCACAATCAACACAATTGTATTTGGATAACATAATAGCAATATGAAGATTTAAACTTATCAGTACATATTGTTCAAAAAGTAAATGAAACAAAACACCTCTTGTTTTGGACAATGTGCTATTTGTTTTTATTTTTTAACTGATAATAGCGTTTACATGATAAAGTTTCTAGATGATTGTAAATTGCTTTATTTTCTTGCTGGAGAAACTGTCTTATGACTTACTATTTAGGACATCCTAGTGATTTCATATTGATATAGTTTTTAATCTTCAATCTTTTCAACTTTGTATCTTCAATGTTTTCTCCCTTGTAGGCCATTTTCATACCTTTTCTTTCAGCTTCTCGAAAAATTTCTAACAATCATTCATCAAGATTCGATTGATCTTCTTTACTGTATTAATTACGAAACCGCATACCATCTTGACTTAACTACACTAGTGAAAATGTTAATATATACCAACCCTTTACACATGAATTCTGTGTTCACTATGAAACAATACAAAATGAATCAATAATATAAAAATTAAGTAAATAATCATAATGAAAAAATAATAAAAGTGAGTTGAAAAATGAGTGATTATTATAAAGAGTTGATAAAAATGATGGGAGAAGCTTATGTGCTTCTTTCATCATTAACTGGCCCAACCAAGGATGAATTTGAGAAAAATAAGGTCATACGGTGGAAATCGGAGAGAAAAGTATTGCCACATCAAAAAGGCAATTGCAAACCAATCTAACAGTGGGAAAAAAATGAAGATTCAATCAACAATTTCACTTTCAAAAGCATTGTATGAACAGTTTATTTCACAACAAAACCACGTGCAAGGGGGTAATCTCCAATGTAATGTTCAAAGTCTAAGTCCCCCAGTAGTTTGGAGAGACGAAGAGAATGTATTTGGACGACGTATTTCAACTGGATCAATTATCAATTTAAAACATGTGAATTTAATTGATTTTTTTAATGAAGCACGAGTACTTCTTTGTGAAAAATTGAAAAATATTCTTAACAATAGCGGCAGTATAAAAGTCAACTTCTCTCTAGCCTGTAAATTTTATATTGTTAAAGATGGTGAATGAATTGAAGATGTAAAACATTCTACTACTCCAAATAAACTCTTTATGCCAGCAAGCAAAACAGAAGAAGTCATAAAAGAGGAAATTATTGATGTTTTAGTAAGAAAAGTTGAGGACTTTGAAGAACGAGATTCAGGATGGTCCATAGTGAAAATCATTCATCTCCAGGTCAACATTAATCGATGCGGCCCATTAGCAGCAGGAGTATCAACTTAGATTCCTTTACTGCCGTTCATTTAAAATAAAAAAGCAGTGTTGAATATCAAGAACGACGACTAATGTTGCTTTCTTCGGTCAGTAACTGCAGCTTTATTCCCAACTGTAACGAATTCGACCAAATTCAATAATGAGTAAACAGGAATCGAACTCTGTCAATGTTTTGACTGCCTAGGCGGGTAATGCCTAGTCTCTACTTGACTAGTGGACACTTTCATGTGACGCTAATTGAGTGGTGACTCCAGAATTGATGGTTTTCTTTTGCTTTATTCAAACCACAAACACAACGTACAGTAATTCACATAGATAATTGTCTTGAATGTTCTTTGAGTTCACTGAATGAATATCTTATGAAGTCTGAATTCTCTGAGAAGTACACCGTACTCTCTCAGAAGGATGAGTGTGCACGTGGTGGTTAACCTGCGTACAATGCACTGAATTTGACACCTTCGAATCACAAATGGGTTGTAACTTCACTTCTGAGGATGCCAGGCTGACGATGATTGATTCACTAGTGTAGTTTATGACTAATATTTAAACTGATTTACTTATGACTTTTGAAACAGAATGGCTTACGAAAAAACGCGTGTGCTTTGAACAAAAGAAAAGCAAGAAATCGCGAGATGGAGAAAACGGAAGTGCTAGGAAGTTGCTAGTCAAATTGGGTGTTGATTTTGGGTCAATAGACCAACTAAGTATCGATTAATGCCTTGAGTCGATAATAAATCAACATCAAGATGGCCGCCTAACTTCTAATCAGCTGGTCATGCAAATTGAGAATTCTCGAGTTGACGAATTCTCAACACCTACTGAAAATAATATCAACAGCACATCATGTTATCCACATTATTGGACCGTTCGTATTTATCAAAGTATCAATTATCCAACAACTTTGCATGATATTCCTACATTTGAACTAAATAATCATTTTTTAATTAATGTTTATGCGTTTAATAGTAACGGTAAAATAACCCAATTGTACTTGAGTAAATTGTGTGGTGGAAATCATATACATTTATTAATGGTAGAGGCCGCAGAGAGCAATATTGATGATGATTTCAAACCTACGGATCATTTTAGTTTGATCAAAGACCTCTCTAGATTAGTGAGCTTCAAAATTTCTAAAGTTAAAACATAGAAGTTCTTATGTGATCAATGTTTATGTCATTTTAAGATAAAAAAATCATTTATTAAGCATCGTAATTACTGTATTGATATGAATAAAATGGCTATAACTTTTCCTCCAAGTAATAAAAAAATTAAATTTACAAATTATGAAAATAAAGAGCAAGTTCAATTTGTTGTTTATGCTGATCTGGAATGTATAGTAGAATCAGATGATAATAATAAGCAAAAACATACTCCATGCAGTGTTGCATTCTGTATGCATTGATCATTTGATGAGTCCAAATCTCAATTTTTTCTGAAACGTAGTAATGATTGCATTGATTGGTTTGTTTTGAAACTAATAAAATTATCTGAACAAGTAATTAAAATTATTCAACATTTTAAGCCGATGAAACAATTAACTCCTCAGCAAAAAGTAGCAAAAAGTTCATAGTGAAGCTAAATGATAGAGTTAGATAAGTATTATAAAGGCACAGAGAAAAAAAGAAGGCGTGTTTAGCACAAGCTTAGATTTATTAAAAAAAAAAAGGTAGTAGTTTTTAATTTAAAAAAAAACTAAAAAGAGCCCCTTTTCACAAATAATACATGACAAGAAGGATGTGAACAGGCGTGCCAAGAAGAAAGCTTCAAAAACATCGTGATTAGGGAATCACTGCTACTAATACGGGGTGCGTAATATGAACTGTAAACTTTTGAACACTAAAAATGTCATATTTGTAATAATTTGTTTTTAAATAACGCAGTCAAAGTTCGAGATCATTGTCATTTTACTGGTAATTATCGTGGCCCTGCTCATTATTGAATTATCAAGCTCCTGATGTAATTCTAATAATTTTCCATAATCTTTCAGGATATGATTCGCATTTGATAATAAAATCGTTAGCATCAAAATTTGAAAGCAAAATCAATTTATTGCCCTTTAACAAAGAAAAATATATATCATTCACGAAGACAGTCGGTAAAGAATAATACAATGGCAATAAGAAAAGAACTCGTGAAATAGTGATGAAATTACTATTTAGAGATTCCTCTACATTCATGGCTAGCAGTATTTATAAACAAGCATCGTTTCTAGATTATGATAAAAAGAAAATATTATTAGAAGACTTCATAACGATCCTGAAAAATTTGAATAAGTAGTGAGAAAAGGTGTTTTTTCTTATGAATACATGAATAACTCGGGTAAATTTGATGGAATTAAGCTTCCTGCTCAATCAACTTTTTCGTCCAAATTGAATAATTCAACCATATCGGATGGAGATTATCAACATGTACTCACTGTATGGAATAAGTTTCAACTTCAGACTTTAGGAGATTATTCGAATTTATATTTGAAAACTGATGTGTCACTTTTAGCAGATATCTTTGAAAAATTTTCGTAAAAAATGTTTTAATGTTTATAATCTTGATTCCTTGCATTATGTAACTGCACCTGGTTTAGCTTTTGATGCCATGCTAAAATATACGCAAATAGAACTTGATTCTTTACAAGATGTTGAGATGTTAAATTTGATTAAGAAAGGTATAAGATGTGGTGTTTCTCAGTGGAGTAATAGATTACCCAGAGCTAATAATAAGTACATGGAAAAGGACTTAAATGGAAATGAAAAAGAATTATAGTTAATGTTCTTTGATGTTAACAATCTTTATGGTGCTGCCATGAGTGAGTATTTTCCCACTGGTTCTTTCGAGTGGGTAACTCATAAGTTTATTTTTTATAATAATAATAATGATATGAATGATTTAATTTTAAATACTTTGAAAGATTCTTCTACTGGTTATATTTTTGAAGTAGACTTAGATTATCTACAATCATTGCATGAAGATCATGAAGATTTGCCATTATGTCCTAAACATTGGAAACCACCAGGCAGCAAATGTAATAAGCTAATGACAACGCTATTACTTAAGAATGAATATGTGATACATTATAGAAATTCACAGCAATGTATTGAACCTGGTTTAAAAACTACTAAAATTCATAGGGTGTGACAGCTCAAACAGTCAGCTTGGTTAAAAGAATGTATTCATTTGAACACAGAAATGAGAAAAAAGTTCAAAAATTATTTTGAGAGAAATTTCTTTGAACTCATGAATAATGCTGTTTATGGGTTTTGCAATTCTTGATTTATCAAAATTTTTTATTTATGATTTTCATTATAATTATATTATAAAAACTTTTAAATATAATGTTAAATTATTATGTACGGATACGGAAAGCTTGATGTATCACTTTATGAATGTTAATATATATGATTGCATAAAACGCGACATTCAGAAGTATGACACTTCTGATTACCCTGAAAATAATAATTATGAAATTCCGTTAGTTAATAAGAAAGTTTTAGGCTTAAAGGGAGATGAAAAGAATGGAAAAATAATAACTGAATTTATTGGACTTAGAGCGAAAATGTAATGTTTTAAAGTTCCGAATGAAAAAGATGAAATGAAAGCTAAAGGTATAAAAAGGCTACAATTTAAACTATCACGTTTGCTGATTATAAGAAACGTTTGTTTCATTATATCAATTTTAATAAAAATGAATATCATATCGTCATTAAAAAACATAAAGTATGTACTGTTCCTAGGACAAAAATAGCCTTGAGCTGGCAAGATAATAAAAGACAATTATAAGAAGGATGTACTGATACTTTACCACGGGACTATAAAGAATGTAATACAAATTCATAATTTTGCCATTTTTTCATTAAAATAATTACGAGTTACAAATATCATGATTATAAGTTACAATCGTTATTGCTCAATTGTCATAGCTCAATCGTCATAGTTATAAGTTACAATTGTCATAGCTTAAAGGTTTCAATTGTTATTTTATAAGTTATAATTTTTCTTTTATAATTTTTTATTTTGATATTCATTTTTTTTCGTAATTATTATAAGTTTTTCATCATAATTTTGAATTTTTTTGTCACAAATATAAGTTTTTCAAATAAATTATATATCCTACAAATCTATCCAACTACTGTGTTCATTGCTAAAACCTAACCACTGCACATATGCTTGATTTCCGCGTTTTTGTAGAACTTTTTCAACAAAATAAACATCAGGATATTCGACTCCAGTTAATTCATCCTCATAAAAACGGCCGACTATTGGTTGGTTTTGATAATCTGTTAATTTATGTCACTCGATAAGTATTTTCGACTTTGTTGACAGTGAAAATTTCACTGGTCCACCTGGAAGCGTCTTTCTTCTCAAATCTATGTTTGTCTTTCTAATTCTGATTTCTAATTGCCTCTATCAACGTGTAAATGCTTGGGAACTCGTCTTTCTTTCAAAATAGTCATCATTGCAGCAGTGACATCTTTACCATTCTTAGTCTTCATTGGTATAGCCCGAGCATATTTAGAGAAAATATCAATAACTGTTAATAAATATTGACATCCTTTATTGTAGGATTTATCTGCAGTCATATCAATATGATCAGCCTGCCAAGTCTCATCCAGAACCCGTATATCCACATGTCGTCGTTGACAATTTCTTCTTACCAGTCTAAGAAGCTCCTCTGCAATTTGTGTTTCTTCTTTATAAGTTTTTGTAATTTGTGTTTTTTCTTTATTATTATTCATGGTGATTAGACTTAAGGTCTTCCTTTCAATTTTTTCTCCTCCAGCTGTTTTAGAATGTCGGTATGCCTACTATCTGCCTCTTCAAACGTATTTAATTGATCAAATTTATGAAATTTGTTTATTTCATTTAATTTAGCTTTCACACATTGTTGTGCTGTTTGTGATGATTCCGATTGCTGTTTTACTTGCTCGCTGATATTTTCAGTTTTTGCTTAGAGATTTTGTATCTCTTGTGCTATAGATGCTATCGTTTTACTGATGCTTTTTCTAACAACTTTTGATGATGCAGCATCATTTAGATCTACTGAATTAACAAAGATGCACAATCTTCTATTATTCATATCATATTGTTTATTGATTGTTAATTTAAATCCATTACTAGGTGGACCACGGACAGCAGTTTTTCGCGAATCATTGTTTAACTGACGTTTAAAAATGTCTATACTCATCCTCTCTCTTCGAGAGCTAATTAGTCAATGAGCAACGACATTGAGCATCTGATTAATATATGATTTTACGTTCACGTAGTTCTTCAATAATTGTCATTATTTCATGGATATAGTTAAAATTACCAGCAGCACGTGATGAAATAAGTACACGTAATCGATCAACAAGTTCATTGGGATCATCTCAATGAACATAGTCCAGTGGTCGATTATGATTTATCATATATTGCGGCAAACCTTGACCGCGTTTCGATAAATATTTGCTGATAATGTTTTCATATGACGTTGAATTTTATTCTCTCTGAGACTTTTGTCAGGATGATAACGTTCATGATAGGCGTGAGTGCTTTTTAAAATTCGTACATAAGTTTTTTCGTCACTTTCTGTTGTTATATTTTGATTGGATGATTCCATAAAAAGCAATTCTAAGAGACCAGGAGTACTCTTATATTTTTTATTACCGATCTTAACAAATTCATCATCAAGTCTTGCTTCAGAGTTACCAATCATCAGTTAATTTTTTCATTTTCTTACACCACACTTTGTATCCAATTCTTTCACTTTATGGTTTGAATTTTTCTAAATATGATGCGGCAGGTAACTCTTTAATTGGTGTACTTTGATGAGGAGCAGTGGTAAAAGACTTATTATCAGTTATTGCACTATTATCTACATCATAATCAACAGTAGTATCATGTGTTGTTTAAAAGCTTGTAGCTCTTTCTATAGAAGTTTTTTTTTAATGTGCTCTTCTTTTTTTACATCGAATTTCTCTGTTCTTATCGGAGTCTTGTCTATTAATTGTTGTAAAGGAGTTACGACGGGTTTAAACATTTCATTCATAGCTCGTTGCGTTATTTTTCGCCCATGTTTAATAATTTCATGCTTATGTCGTATTGGCTCACTCACTTTTGCAATTTGATGCAAAATATCAGCTCGTTTTTGCATTTTTCTTATCTTCATACTACCACTTTGGTGACCACGTCACAAATGTTCATTTTGTCTTATTGTTGTTCAATTTATATATTAATACAGCAATCAAATCCTTTCCTACACCATCCACAATTGATTTCTCTATTTTCGTCGATAACAACGAATCCATTCTTATCATTCCAACGTTTGGAACAAAGTTCACGAAAATCAGAGAATGACATATCAGTGTTATTTACATGATTATCATAAACATGCTTTAAATTCATATCATCTTATCGGAAGAGCACGAGAAAATTTGTATTATCTCGCACTAGATGTTTGGGAATACGTACATAAGTTTGGCAGAGATAAAAGATATCAACATCTCTGTGTCGTCCCATGGAAGAATAAGCACGCATATTATTTTGTTTCTCACACGCTACGTCATCAAATATCATTGCTTGCTCTAGTTTAACTATCCTTGTGTGAATCCGTTGGAAGCAACGTGTGGAGAGCACGACATTGCGTATTCGAGAAAACGTAGAAGCAAGGGACGCTACTGATAGTGCTTGCGAAAAATGTTTGGCAAAGAGTCTTTGCTAAAACCGCAAATCTCAATGAGAGAACTGCTACATCAGAAGTTACCAATATCATGAAAATTGAATCAAAATACGGAATGAGCTTGAAGAACAGCGTGGGAAAGAAAAAAGTTGGAAAAGGTTTAAAGGAAAAATCTTTAAGACAGATTGTGGATTCACCCAAATTGATAATGAATTCGGGTGCCGATCCTATAAAATTGGCATTGATAGCTGCATAAAAAGCAGTAAAACGATAGGTAGAAGAAAAATGTTCGAGTTCCTCGTGTGTTACCTGTACCGATAAAGGTTTGAGGTATTTTACTACTTATACCGATATTTGTTGGCCTAAGTGCAATTGTTGCTCTAGCTGATAGAGCTTCAGGTATTTGCAAAGGCAGTTAGTAATGCTAAATCGGCTCATCGTCAATCGCATGAAGCAAAACGTCACAACTGAGAAATGGAAGCCATAGCCTTGGGTAGAGGTCTACGTTTTAAACGCCAGAAACGTGGATATGGTCTGTACTTGAAACCGGTGAAAAAAAACGTATAGAGCTACCCCATCGGGCATAAACAACCATTGATATTTTGAAGTATGCAAAAATTATGAAAATTCCATATTTTCGTAGAGTTTTCATAAGAAATGATTCACCAAAATCTAAGCCATGGAAAAATGAATTAGCCATCATTAACCTTGATGATAAAGATGGACCAGGAACTTACTGGGCAGCATATAAAAAACAAGGAAATAAAGCAATATAGTTTGATAGTTTCCGTAATTTGAAACCTCTACCTGAACTTCGAAAATATCATGATGTTGGTAGCATACTACATAATCATACAAAGCTGTTATATCCTGAGTATTAAATTTTCATAAAATATTGATTAGATTCATGAGAGGTAACGTAGAAGGCAGAATACACAGGAGCGAAGGGAAAGCAAGGAAGAAGGGGGGGGGGGGGGGTTATGTGAGGTTGACAAAAAAATCAATAGTAAAAACTTGCGACGCAAGGAGAAAGACGTACGCAAGGTAAGCTCAGATGGAGACCAGGTAGGGGACACCAAGCCTAAAAGACATACTGCGTAGACATAGAAGAACTCTGCGTGGGGGAATTTTTAAGCCAAGGGATGCACCGCGCAATAGACGAAGAGAAGGAGGATTAAAATGCGTAAATGACTAGAGGAAATTAGGCAGCACCTAGGCAACCAAATTAATTCAAACCATTGATTGGAGAAAACTCGCCTAGGAGCTCCTAGAAGGCTGGGCTAAAAGCACAATAAAAGCCAAGTTTCGGAGACTAGTGACACTCTCTTCGTAAATTTAACTGGGCACGGTGCGTTCCGACTCAGCTTGATTAACTTAGAAAGTTTTCTTGATTAAAAATATTTAAAATTAAACATTGGAATCTTACAATAGAAATCTTTACCTTGTATTTAAATAATTCGAGAATATATAATCCTCATAGGATTTTTTCTCTCAAATTGAGAACATCATAAAATAGAATGAACATATAAAATTCATTGATCAAAACAATTCGCTTTTCAATAAATAATGACTTGTCAAATCAGAAGAATCTACTTTTCTCTGTAAAAATAAAAATGCACTATTGTGGTTTGTGAAGCACTGAGTTACTTGTCTGTTTCTTTAATCATCCATCTGAAATACATTCTGCGTGGTCTCTGCATCCAAGATGAGTAGAGAACGATTTGGTCTTGACTCGAAAAAGAGACTGCCTCGTTACTGAGACGTAACGAAAGCAACAAGATTATTCAACAACAAATTGTGGACATCTATGTTTCAAATTTATGAGAGAAAACGTTCAAGATATCTGGGGACTTGGTATAGAATTTAATCTCAAAAGCTCTAGAATAAGTGAAGATGAGTAAAAAGTTCTTCAATCATGGAGGATTCGTTCACAATAACGCTGTCCGGACAGTCCTTTGTATTAGAGGCATGTTATTTTCCACCTATCGAATTAACAAGGACAAAAAATTATGTACTGGGTCTTGTTGAATCATTAACATTTAACTCCATCTCAAATATTGGCAATGAAAGTCATAAGTTTTACTATAATATAAATAAACGGAAGAATATTATTGAAGTACCAACAGAAAGCTATGAAATTGAAGATATTGAAAGTTATTTCAAGAAAGCTGATCCTAAATTGTCAATTTTTATTGAACCTAACACCAATGAATTGCTCAGTGAGATTTACAATAATAACGCTGCAATGCATTTCGAGCCAGATGATTCTATTATTCGCGTGTTGGGTTTTGGTCCAAGACTTATCGCGCCAAAATCAACACAGACCTCAGATTCACCAGTTTCCATCTTGAAAATAAAAGCATTGAGAATCGAGTTCAATATTACCACAGGAGCATACATAGGTGATAAATTAGTGCATACAATTCATGAATTCTTTTTATTAGTTCCACCAGGATATAAAATCATGAAAGTGCCATCTAACGTCATTCACCTTCCATTCGCCGTACAAGCAATACATCAAATGCAATTGAAAATTGTTGATCAAGACTGAGAAACGGTTAATTTTCGTGGAGAAATAATAACAATCCGTTTGCATGTGAAATCTGTAAAATAATGGGTATTGTTTATGAAACGATTGTTGGAAGAAGGTATAAAACTGAGTTACCATGCCAAAAAATTGCTAGTTAACGACGAAACCTCAAACGACTAAGTCGTCAGAATATTTTGTTTTTTAAGAGCTTGAGCCTTGGCATACAAAAAGAGTCAAAGTAAAAGTGTGCTGTGTTGTGTGCTTATTGCAATAGCTGCTGGGGAAGAGACATTAGCTATCAACAGAAGAGTTGTTTTTGATGAGTCTATATTACATTATGAATTACATACTCATCAACCTTATGCATCAACTTTACTCAACAACAACGATGAAATCCGGATTGCTGTTCAACATCAAGACTTGTGCTTATTGCCTTGTAAGAGTTCTCTTCATATTACTGGAAAATTTACGAAAACTAATGACACAGCTGTAGCAGTGACAACGAAATTAGTAAACATGGCATTATGTTACTTATTTGAAAAAATTCGATATGAATTGAATGGTATTGAGATTAATCGTAATAAAACTGTCGGTCTTACGAGTGTCATGAAGGGATATCTATCACTTCATCCAATCCAATAGAATAACTTAGATAACACAGGTTGGATCGACAATGATGAAAAGCTTACGGATAACAAAGGATACTTAGACATTTTATTGCCATCGAATATGTAATTGGGATTCGCTGAAGATTATCATCGCATTATTGTTAATGCTGAGCATGAACTCGTTTTGACACGTTCAAACACCGATCTAAATGCAATAGTACAAGATAGAGCTAGTACAGATGAAAAAATTACATTCACTAAAATTGAATGGATGATCCGTTGCATTACAGTGTCAGATACAAGAAAAATACAATTATTAAATTATATTGCCAAGGATACGCCAATCCCTGGTAAAACATTACGATGAAATCCTATAAAAAAGAATTTCATAAGAATTAATCGGCAAATTGCATCAGAAATATCACAATTTTTATAAGAATCTATGAGAAAATCCATAAGTATTCTTCCATAAATTCTTATAAAACAAATGATATTTCTGATGAAATTTTCCGATTTAATCTTATAGCTGTAGAAGGATCGATGTGAAACTTTTTTATCGTTTTCTATGGGAATATATAAGAAAATATTGAAAATATTCGAATCGTTTTGTATAAGAATCTATAAGAAAAATTTGTATCGTTTTTAATCGGAATCTATCTTCGTACCACAAAAAAATTAGTTTTAACACGAGGAATTTTTAATTCGCTCTAGATGTTTTTTATTTATACGGATTTATTGTTCAAATATATTCCTGAAATAATATTTTTTAGTAATTTTGTCAGAAAATATCCTGCTGATGGTAAGATTCGATCCTTGCATCCTCGGGTCCACAGTCCAGTACGCTGCCGACTGAGCTATTCTGAGACACACAGATGTGACTTTCGTCTAATCTTCTTGATCGAACATTTAAAATAAATCAAACATTGAATAAGTTTGCTTCCAAGCAAGTACTTTGGGTTTTTTTTCGAAAATAGAACATTAGAACAATTCCAGTAATAAAATTGATGAATTCTTATTAGTAAATAATTTTGATTGACAAAACAACTATTTTATGAGAAACGTTGAGACCGTGTCTTATAAGAATCTATAAGGATTTATCAGTTAATAATGCCGTTTGACATACCATCTGATCCTGTACGATTCTATTAGAATGAATGTTATCAGTATGAGTTAAATTTGTTATCATTGTTTATAACAAATTTAACTTTAAAGAAAAAGATCCTGTTTTCTATTGTTAGAAAACAGGATCTTTTTAACGTATTCGAGTTTTTCTAACGCGTCATTTGTTCTTCTACTAGAATAATGTTACAAACCACGTAAAATGTCTGAGAATCTATTTCTTTTTGTTAATAACAATTAAATTTGTTATAAACGTTGAGAAACGCGATCGATTTAATGTATTTGGGTTTTTCTATGTTTTTTTTTATTAAAATAATGTTACAAACCAAGTGCATCTTAGGGGGACCTATTCTATTTGTTTGAAAATACTGGATTTGATGTAAGCATTATAAAAGAGACCTACGCTATAAAACAGGTTGTAGAGAAGCAGAAATATAATGACACGTAAAAATTCGAATATATTTTGCTGATGTTGAGTACTTGCAAATACATTACGGTTCTGTTTTTACCATGACACTACAATCGGCATCTGTGATCAGCTTATCATTTGCACTACGACCATTCTATTTTATAAACTTTCCAAATCAGTTCATTATTATGTAACGTGATCATGCACATTATGCGGACAAAGTTGCGGAAATTTGCTACTGATTATATATATTTATTCGTGTGTATATGAATTCACAAATATATTTTCTTCTTTACTGATCCAATCAGTTACTTTAACCAGTGAAATTTTACTCTATTTATTGCATATGAAATGTGCTACAAATAGTAAATATTTAGTTGAAATTAATAAATGGTTATTAATTTTTTCTTAGAGAGCAGCCAAAAAAATATTTTCTATTGGAAGAAGTTCATTAGGAAAATATGGATTTTACCGGAATTGAGAATAAACATTATAAACACATAGAATTATGATTTTTCCTATTCACAAGTGTAAGAAGGATCATAAATATTTGAAAAATAATCTGGCAATGAAATCGGAAATTTGAACGTGCTATATAATATAAGATACGAGTTTGAGTAGAGTTAAGGTTTATTCAATCAGAAATATTATCAAAACAATTACCGTTTGATTCGAAGGAAATAATAAAATATGAAGAATCCTATCTATTTGAATAGGGAATCAAAAAGGCGTTACTTACTTATTAATTGTTATAAGATCTTATTCAGAATGGTTCAATAGTTCCTTATGAATCGATTCTGAAATTAAAAAAAATTATTTACTTATTGCTTCTTATAAAATATTGTGGTCTTTGTTCTGGCAAAATCTTATAGCTCAGGATAGAAAGAAAAGTAATCACTTTCACCAATAGATTCTTTTTTTATCTAGTAATATTTTCCCGATACATTCTTATAAAATTAATTCAGAAATGATAAAATATTATTTACTCATGATTTTCTATTAAAACTTATTATAATGTTCTTATTCGTACTTACGTATACTTATAAAATCATCGTAAAGTTTTTTTACTCATACAAATTCCGATTAATCCTTATTGAATGTTTATAAGAACATTTTTGGTCTTCTTATAGAACCGATACGTTCTTCTTCATTCTTATAAATTGAGTATAAGAATCTATCGGAAATTATAAGTTTTTGCCGTTTTGTTTTACCGAGAATAACAGTGATTTGCCGATCATGGGAAACTTATGAGTATCTATTGTTACCGAGAGCAACGAGAAACGTCTGGATAGTAGAAACATCAAGACAATCGGAGGAACCGAGATATGTTACACTGGCATTCCGGACAGCACGAAAAAATGATGCAACAAAAGAATCCAGTCAATTCGATCATTGTAATTTGAGAGACGTAAAACTTTTTCTTAATTGACAACGTTATCCATATCACAACTTAAATCTTGACAAAGCTTACAACAATATGCATTATTATATGATATGTACAAAAATTTATAAGAATTATATTATGGTAAAGATTCAGAACCTCTTGTCACAAAAGATCAATTTATTGGCAAAGCACCCCTAATTTTCATCGATTCTTCAAAACAAAATGAATCATCAAAATCTGGACCTGTGAATGTGCGAATTGAATTTAAATCTGCAAAACCAATACTCGATAATACATTAGCATACTGTTTAATCGTTCATGATCGAATTGTTAAATACAATCCTATGAGTGGACAATTGAGAAAATTATTGTAATGGAACGAAAATCTGTTCAATTCAATCTTCAGCCGAAAATACAAGTACTGCATACATCGACTTATGCTTACAGAGCACCTAGACGAGGATGTTCGGAAGAAGCAGCTGGTGATAGAGAATGATTTAGGTAACGAATAGAAACACATAATATCATAAATAATTCTGTATTATTAAGAAAAATTGATTACATAAATAGAATGCATCATATATGAATAATTCTTTTTTGTTTTTTTTAAAACATATGTTACAAATCATTTCATTTTTTATTACACATTTTACATTCCTTAACAAATGGATCATGGCCCTCATTTTGGTCGTCTACTGGTGGATGATGCTCATAACATCGTCGATACATTTTCAAATCTCCATCTGATTTCCATTCATCAGGTAGTCTATCCCATGCCGTGTCTATATTATTGGCAGCCTCTTCAATGATGAATTCTTTTGTTAAAAGTTTTGAGTCTGCTGGTGTTACGGCTTCGATGAGCTTGTGTAGAAAGATGGAAAGAGATTAGAGGTGGACGGTAATCAAAAATCAAGTGGACTGTACTTTCATAGGATCAGTTAGATTCTAGAACAGTTGGGGCTGTTAAACGGGTGTAAAATGAGTTGGCTGACACTATTCAACAGTAATAATTAACAATTTATTGAACACTAACATAAGAGTGAACGGTAAAATAATAAATCAACAAGTCCGTCTGAGAATTGTCTGATATGAGCTCACTGAAAACAACGTCTTTGAATTGTCTGTACTGTTGTAAGTTCACTGGTAGTTCACATATAGAGTTCACTGATATTTTACACAAGGAGTTGACTGATATCTCTTATTATGAGTTCACTGATGATTTGTATGATGAGTAGGAATCTCTGGAAAGTTGTAAGTTTTCCAGGACTGGTTCCCTGGACCAGGAGTAGTCTGAGTGTTTGTAAGTTGACGTCAGTCACAATGACACAAGCGAGTTATTCTGGTGTGGATCTTGTGTGCATGACTGTCCATGAGGCCATAAAGCGTCGAAGCCGATATCGTTCGCGTCTCTTTCAGCAAAGATGTATGATCAAATTAACTTGAGATGACTGGTACTGTTTGATGTAAGTTAGACTGCTTGATGAGTTAACAACCATCTCTGTTGATGATTGACCGTTGAGTTATTTCATTTTCTGAGGAATATTATGGAGAGTCTCCGGGGTTTTATACGGGCGAGTTTGTCTGTGTGAGTTGTCTATTAATACACACGTACCGAGTTGACTGTTATAACGAGTTGTCTGTCGGTTGGCATCATTCGATGATGCCAATGAGTCTTCCAAGTACGAGTACGAAACACAGTACCAACAAGTATCGACGGTAACCAGTGTCTACAGACCAAGACGATAACACTAACAGTAACTGAAGAATACAGATGAATACTGACTAATATACCCGAAACTCTGTGTTCTCGAAGCTTCTAGGTCCTCCGGAAGGGATGTCGACGCCTAGAAATTAATTAGAGTAGTCTGATTGGCGAAGATGAGTTGGCAGGAGAGACCTTGAGTTGTCCAAGTATTTAGTGGGGAGAAAAATGTCAGCCTATAGATGAATTACTCCTGACCAAGTTAGAACAGCTGGATTCAACTTGAGTAAATTTTTGATCACTCGATGAACGTTCATTGATCTAATATCATCATCAAGAATTTAAATATTATCAAGAACTCATTGGTTGAGTTTTTTTACATTCTAGAGAGCACACTCGTATCGATGGAAGTATAGACGTGGAAGTCCTATATTTTTTCCTTTTTCCACTGTTCCTCTCTTGTCTTGGTCATGATGTGGACAAATGAATTGAGGAACATCATCAATTATAAAATCTTTCCTCTCCAATTTAATAATCGCAATATCCATTTCCATTAATAGTTCCAAGAAATATTGCACTTCACAATCACATACAAAAATGTAGCGTACGTTGTTCAATGTCTCTTTGAAGTACTTGTCCAGTGTTTCATAAAGTGTATCACCAATTTTCCATGAAAGTCCATGATAATATCCTTTGCTGACGTTCACGTTCCATACTTCAGAAACATCTAATTGACCATAGTGACATGTCGGTTCATATAAAAAATGATATTCACAAATTTTCATGAATTCTAGCCATTCACATGAAGCCAACTCTTTCACAATCACATCGCTGTTAGAAAAACGATAGGTTTTTATATCAATAACGAGATCCATGGTGATCACTCCTTCTTTCTGCGAGACGAACCTTTAACGCACAATCTTAGTCGTTTATATTATAATATAAGACACAATAAAACGTAATATACGGTGGGAGAACGTTTTATAACGTCATCTACATAGAAGTGCACGTCATACGAAAACAAAATATATGACTTTATTAACATAGATGCCATTCTAATAAAACGGACAAAGAAAATTCTAAAATCTAAAAATAACGGTGGATTTTTCTACGAACCAAAGTGTGACGTATTTTCTAAAAAAACATGACTTAACAAAGGAACCTGCGTCGACAGAAAATGTGTTTCGAAAATTCACCATTAGAGTGTCGATTATATTAAACGAGACATTTAGAAGTTAGTTCTGCTACAGAAATCATAAAATCCAAACTTATTCGTGCACTATTGAGATATAACAAAGTAATCATAATTAGAGTGTCAAGTTTAATACATTGTTGAGTAAAATGAAACACAAAAATGGATTACATCAACTGCACTGCCAATGATACTTAGAAACTGAAGAAAAAAATTGTAGAATTAGAAACAACCAGATAATATCAAGTGACAGGATTGAAAAGAGTGAAAGCAAAACATGGTGACGCAGTCATTGCAACACTGGATGATAAATTTATTGTTTTCCTGCCAGAAAAATTAACTTGAGCATTAAAAAACGACACTGAATACAACACCTTGATCGACTTTATAAAGAAAAATTACTTATCACTTCAATACATTGGTGGAAATTGGAATAATTCCGAATTTATTGAGACAAATGAAGACAACACCCCTCAAGATTACATGACACACGACACTGAATAGGCAGAAAGTGGATATTTTAAGGAAATAATATACAAATTCATTTAATTAAATGTTTATGTCAATTCATGGAATGAAACTTGTTTAATTGCATTTAAAAATCTAATTTTGCAAATCAACCCATCCTTTAAAGTAGGGATTATTCATTAAATTAATTTAGTTATGCAAAACGAAGCATCAAGAATAATTGAATAACAGAATAAATGTATACAAATTATGTAAAATATACTACTAAAATATTTAAATCAAACATTAGCATCATAAAAATTTAAAACTCTTAGAAATTTCATATTTTTGCGCGTCATTACAACAGCGCAACCTGGAAGAGAAAATCGGTCACAGTTACCAACAATAGATTGGTAAGAGTTACCATCAAAAATTTTGTGAAAAATTTTAATTCTAATTTTCACCCACTTTCACAACAGTGCTACTTCGTGAAAAAGATCAATAACAGTTACTGACAACAAATTGGGAACAATTGCCGGCAATAAAAATTTCCAAAATTAAAATTTTTTTACCCGCCACAACAGCAGCACCGCCTAGATCGCTAACAATTACCGACTGCAGATAAGAAGAGTGTTATGTCCTGTAACTGAATAGCAGTCTCTTAGTTTAAGTTCAGTAAAAGAACTTTACTTACTTTCATGGGAGCGGAGAACTTGCTTATGTTGGTAATGGAGGGATTAAGGAATTATTGATTTATTAAAGACACATGTAAGGCCGATATTGCATTTAACAATGAACAGGACTACATAAATATCGAGCAAGACAAGATTGTGGTAAAATAATAATGAATAAATTACTCACGCTGATTTTTGCTGACACCTAATATATGATTTTATTGCTCTATCCTTTGACCATAATGGTTTTTGATTATAGTTTCCAAAGCTTGTTACAAATATGTGAAATTTCGAATACAAATATATAAAACGAATAACCAAACAAAGCTTTCAGGTCGACTGAAATTTCTGATGCTCAACGAGTATAGCTACTTGCTAAAGATGGTTCAAGACTACTCAGTCTCCATATACTGAAAAAAAATCTTCTAATTTCAGTAAGAAAGTAAAATGATTTGTTACAATTCAACTATTGATGTAACGTGGTAGTCAGATTCTTGAAAACTATTTCGATCTTAATAGTCAGACTATTCACTACTCAACGAGCACAATCGAAGTTAATAGTTGCTTGTGGCCTACGCCCTGTGTGGATTTTGCACAGGTTTTTATAGGAGAAAATTCCTCTGAGAAACATGCGCGAATTTTCTAGAATCTTCCAACTCGCCCAGGGTTGCTATTCGCTAAAAAAAAATCATCATGCATCACTCCACATATATTTTTTTATTTATGATTTCACTCTCTCACTTAGTCCTTTATATTTGATACACACAGAAACTTTGTTAACATGATATCAATCCATTAAATAATGCACACAATGAATATTCTTATTCTGAATCGTCGGAATCTTCGTTTTCTGTACCTGTTTCCAATTTATGTATTCCTACTATTGTATCTAGCATTCGGTACGCTGCATTCTTCTTCGCTTTTTTTTTGCTGGTTGCTATGCCTTTACGTAGTAAACCACGGATTGAGCATAGTGCTCTAAATCGTCCGTCTACAATGTCTTCTGCCTCCGAAAATATTGGCAATGATATTTCTCCTTTATCTGCCAGTTCTTTTAAATAACCAATCGGATTTAACCATTTGTTTATTTTCTTGGGTGTCACCGGTTTAGGTGCTGGTGTATAACTACCTGTGATAGCTACCGATGTCGTTGCTTTCGACGTAGGTCCACTCGTATTTTCTTGTTTGGCGTTAATAATCTCTTTTGCCATTTCTTGTAATTCTTTATGTAATGTGTGTCCCTTTACTTCCTTTCGCAATGCTTCAATTTTATATTCTAACATCCGTATCTTCCAATGTGACTTTATCAGTGTGGCTACTTGTATTTCTGGTAGTGCTACTCTACTATTTATGCAATGTTGCAGCAATTTACTCCATTGGCAATTTCGCGTTTCACAATCTTGGCAGCCTATGTTAATAATAATTTGATTTTGTTGTGCTTCCATCTTGAATCTTTTATAACATTTTCAGCTGTCTATTTTCGTAATTGACAATTGAACCGTAGTTTAGTTCCTTTGTACAACTCTTGTATTCCTCAAATACTTTAATAGTATTCTTATTACTCTGTTATAATTTGTTCACTGCAGTAGTTTTCTTTGCGATACATCTGTCTTCACTGAGAGTTGATGTTCGACTATCCGTTCGGCAATTTTTGTGTCACTGGTCTGTAATGCAGCTGTAAGTTCTATGATAGGGTCCAGCTCCTCTCCCTCCAGATGTATATTGGTTACTTTTGTAGTTTTGCGTCCTTTGTCAGTTTGTACGTTTGTAGAATAATTTATCAGCTAACTTTCATATTTTCACTCTGTTATATTCACCATATGCTCACTTTAACCGTCAATAACTACCTATTTCCACTGTTATACAAATTTTCATCTCAAAGCAAGATTTACGTGGCTTCACATTTATCACATAAGTTTGTTTATGAAAGTTTTACTATTAGTTATTTTTGTCACTGATTATTGAATTAAATTTTGCTATTGTTTTTTCTCGTTCCTCATGCGCTCTGAAATAGTCAAACTGATGTGTAAAATGATAAAAATAAATTTGCCATTTGTTAAATTTTTCTCTGCCTGTATTTTTTTCACGTATTGCATCATACTCTTCTTTGTCTGTTACTTGTTAATTCAGCTTATTTATTATGATCTTCCTTTCTTCTTTAGTATAATAGTACTTGTCACAACTTGGTTGATATTTTAATTCTTGTAGGCATAATGTGCGCTATTTATCTCGTAACACTTTTTTCCACACTTCATGTCCTGCATCAGATTGATATTCAAATCTTCTCGCATGTGTAGTTCACATTCGAGAACTGCTGTCCAATACTCAACATCTTCTTCCGTAGAATTTAGCATCATGAATAGATAATTTTGCATGTAATGGTACTTATCACAGGTCAATCGTTTCAGCTTTCTATGTTCTTTACAAAATCGTCCTTTGTTCGTCAGTTATTTACATAGTCGGTCATGTATCAATGCGTCACAGGTTTGTATTTCGTTTATTTCTAGTATTTCATGAAAATAAATAAACTCTAATTGTTTTTGCAATTTTATCTGTTCACTACAGAACACTTGTGCCGAATTCCATATAATTTTCAAGCTGGTTTGAATGAACTTCTCAACATATCTATACAACCCCATGTTTCTTCATATGCAATTATTTAAATATCAGTAATTCTCAAATTTTTTGTAATTAAAGTTGTGCCTTCCTTATTTTTGCTTGTGATATTTGTGCCCTTCTGTTTGATGTATAAATCAATCTGATTAGTGTCTTTTCTCTCTGTCGTAACTCTGCTTGAATGTTTTTCTTGTTGTCTTCTTCTTCGGCTGCTCTTAGGTATTCTAATATGTTACCTGCTGATTTGCAGATTACACTGTGTATGTCCGGTTCATCTAATTTTCTTGCTAATTCAACGTTTCGAACTTGACATTTAACCCATATTTTCCCATGATGTAAGGTGGCTTTGTAGGTTAGGTGTTCCTTTTTCTTATCATACAATTGACTAATTTCACAATCAGCACAGTCATTAACAAATTTTTCTGCTTCTATATTGGTCACCTCTGTGTTTGCTGCCTGTTTTAATTTTTCCCTAAATGAAGATTATCTTTTTATTCCCTGTTGCTGTAATTGCCCTTGGTTTAGTCGACTGGTCTCTGGTAAACTTTTCTTTATTCTTTCAGGCTCCTCCCTCAATTTTTCTTTTTCTTACTCTTTTATTATTATTGGTGCACTTTCTTTTATTGAATCATGTAAATTTGTTTCTGAGGTTATTATTTCAAAGCTATCTATTATGTTTTTACATTGATATAGTTGTGTGAATTGTATGTTTTATTTCATAGCTTAATCCGGGCGTTTCCCTTTTTATATTCATGACATTCAATTCGGTAATCTCGCGGCTATCCCTCTCACATGTGTCACATCCGGGATACATAACTGTGAACAGTTGACATTATTATTAAGAAAACTCTCATTGATTATATTTTTCATGCAATATCAATTACACTTTTTTACATCTACATAAAAAAAAAATTGTGTATGTATATTATTCTTATTTTTCTTTATGCTTGATTTCCTTCTTGACTTTTCTCTTGAGCGACTTTTTCTTGTATACGTTCAAAAGTGGCTCTTTCTCTAGCTGCAATTAATTGATATCTAGCTGCCTCGCACATGGCTTTATGCATTATTTTGTCGGAGCCCTCTTTATCAATCATGCCTATTAAACATATTACGTGCGATTCTTCCGCTTCATGCTTCAAGAAATATTTTGTTATTAGTTCATCTTCCATCATGCTCCATTGCATTAATAGTGGTCTTTCACAGTCTGCTTTACCACAATAACCACATACATATAAGATTGGTAGTGCCCCTATAGGTTGATATGCAGTAGCCATCCTACAACAATTAATTTATTTTTATCCATTATTTCTTTGAGAACAATGAATGGTTTTACTCCAGGTTTTATAATATTTTTCGATCATTTTCTTAGCCTCCTTATTTGAATTGCATGTGAATAACTTAATTTTGCCTTGTATTTGTATTTCATATTGTATTTTCTGACTATTTGCATCTTTTTACATTTACAAAAATAATCTAACCAGTCATCTCTTTTCTCTATTACACCTTTTGTTTTGGGAATTTCTTGTTCATCGATGACAACTTCTTCCAGATTTTGCTCCATCAGTTCTAACATTCCTTTTGCTGCTAGTCTTGCTGCGCAATGTTGTCGCAAATTCATTGCTTGACTGGTTAGTTTTCCAACATTATACCTAATACATTGCAGTACACTCCGTAATATTTGTGCTGGTTTAATGCAATAAATATCCAAGTTTCGTTTGTACGTTTCGCTCACTTGACACTCAGGCATCATGCAAATTGGACAAGTAAGATATTCGAATTCTTTTCTATTTACGAGCTATATATATATATATATATACAGATAGAGCAAAAGAAGTTTCATTTCAGCTGTGTAGTCATAAGCACACTAGTTTTTTTTTAATTGGACTACAGAACTGCCATTTCTACATGACATTAAGAATGATGATACGGTAAAAATTTTAACTCGAGAATTTACTGGATACTTAGGGAAAATATTAACGAACAATTTAACCGTTAAATTGTGGTCACAATATTTAGAAGCTGTTTCTGTGGCTATCCAATTCATAGAAGCAGAAAGACCAGCCAACTGGAATTTACATTTGCAAAGTGTCAAGAAAATGTTACAAATAGTCCATGATTTCGGGCCCTTTGCTTATGCCAGAAGTACCTAAGTTTACCTTCAAGACATCTTGGAGCTGGAGATAAAAATGAATCATAATGAATATGAAAGATTCACGAAAGAAGGCTATTTCAATATCAGACGAAGTAACAAAGCTTGGTCGGGCGTGCGAACAGACATTATAATGAAGCAAACATTGAATCACTTCTCTGGAACCGATTTAAAACATGGCAGAAGAGTCACACCGAGTGTTGTTGCGATTTACTAGGAATGACCTTAGCATTCAATGTCGTGGAAGAAGATTGAAATATCGTAGAGATGAGAGTTGATTATGGATAAGTGATCGTAATTCGATAATATTATTTCTCAAATGTAAATTCAAATCATCTCCTCGTAATAGAACACTGCCTGAAAAATGTCTGACAAAGTTTTTCCATATGCTAAACCTATAAACATCTAAAGGTTGAATTTGTCCAGTAGCCCCTTTAGGCATAATCATTACCTCAACTTCATTATCCGGTGGTTTGGCAGCCGTGACAGCTTTAGTACAATGTCCAGTCCACGAATCAATCAAAAGTAAACTTTTTTTCCCAACGTTCGGAAAAAATATATCCGTCAACCAGATTTTGAAGTGTTCTAAAAATAATTAATGTGTAAACTTCCAGAATATATCATATAATAGAATATTTGAATTGAATTGTATACCTGAAGTAAGTTTTTCAGATTTCGATATTTCTACGTACACATTATCTGGTCTAAAAAGCGATGCTTCTACCCGTGGACCAAGTTTTCCAGTTGGTTCGTTTAACACAAGAAAAAGGGGAGTAAGGAGTTTTCCATCAGCTAATATCGTTAGTTGTATAGTATAACTGTGATTTGTCGAAGATTGAACTGGGCACTCTTTTTTTTTCTCCTTCTGGAACTAAAGTTCTCTCTGAATATACTTCTAATTGGAAGCCACTTTGATCAGAATTATATATGTTGTCTAGTCCATATGATTAAATCTTCGATTTTACATCATTAACGAACGCTTCTGATGTTTGTTTTAATATTTTACGATCTTCAATCGTTTTTGATGATATAAATTTGTTAATTTTACGAGAAAAAATACGATGAGCTCTTTTGAATGATAGTTTCCACGTTGGAGATGCTTGAAAACGGAGATTATCAAATTGCGAATTTTTTTTTGCTATTAATCCCCATTTTTTGAATCGAAATCATGGATTATCATTCCAGCACCGATAGCAGTTTTAAAATATTCCAACGTATATTTGGCAATTTGAGCTATTTTTTTTTTTACGTTCCACCTTGGTTCAATTGATGTGCCCAGCGTTTTAATTGTCGTGTAGACTGTACTTTTCTAAATTTTTGCTTAACACTATCGATACTCAAATTCTTTTTCTCACTACTTCGCCAATACTCAACTGCTCGCAATTTGTAATCTTGACTCAAGCTCTCTTTATCAGTAGTACATGCTCCATCAGACACTTTTGGTTCATGGATTACGGATGCATATTCTTCGTCTTCTATAATTGCTGGTTCCCAGGCCTTATATGGTTTTTCAAAATGTAATGAATTCTCCTCCATTATTTCGATATTATTATACCCATTTATTGCTTTTATGATATTTGTTGGAAGTGATTCTTCAATTGTATTTCAGCATCATTTACAGGTGTCTCCATCATTTTCATAGTTTGAAATGTTGTTAAAAGTAACCGAATAACATTGAGGGGGTTAACTATCTCTTTTAACCATTGAGTATTACACAATTTTTAGGATAAAAGAAAATAATATTTGTTTATCAAGCACACGATTTAATCCACATTTAGAATGATAACTATTAACCAAAATTGGAATAAATGCAAGGGGAAAAAATATCCGTTCATTACAGTATTAACGATGAATGTGAAAAAATAATGTTACAATTTTTTTAATGATGAAAATATGTCACATTCGCTAAAAATGCAAGATTTGAATAATCCGTATATTACAATTACAGAAATAATTTTCCTTAAAAATAGTTTATCAGTGTCTGTATATCTACGTTCGCCCACCTGACGATAACAACAAATAATATTTCGACTGATCATAAACTATTCAGTCTCTAATTACGACGTATTTTATTTGGTGATTATTGTAAATATAAATAATTGGGTTTCTCGAAAAAAAGAAATATTTTTTTGGCAAAACGTTTTTCCGCAGAAACAAAAAATACGTAGTACATAATTTTTGACATAGATTACTATATAGAAGCCTCAGCTAAATCAACGGTGACCACCTCGCGAGGTTTCCTTGTAAGTGTAAAAAATGATTTTATTACTTTTAATAGATACTAGTAAATATAGAGTGCGCTTCACGCGCGCTTTTTCGATGGAAATTTGATTTTTTTAAATCTTTGAATAAAGAAAATGAATAAAAAACAATTTAGAATAAGAAAATTTCTTTAAAAACGTTATTCTTAATTGATTTTTCGCATCTATTATCACCGGTATATATTTTTGAATGTTGTGATGAACGTACTCGTGATAGAGTAACATACAATTGCTTATGAGTAAATACATCTCTTTGAAGTGCTATACTAATTTTATCAAATGTTTGTCCATGTGCTTCATTAATTATCATGGCGAATGCAATTTTTACAGGAAATTGACGTCTTCTAAATGTAAAGGGGTATTAATTTTCTGAGTAAAGTGTTATACGATTTACAAATACAATATTACTTTTTTTATCACCACATAAAATTTTACATTGTAAAACATTATTACCCAGCTTAAGAACCAACAATCGCGTTCCATTACATAAACCTTCATTTATACTTAAATTTCTAATCAGCATAATAATAGCATATTTCCTTAATTTTAGTTCATAAGGTGGTAAACATAAAGGTGATAACGAATTTGAATATTCTGGTAAGTGAGCTTCTGTAACTCGATCATCATTATCTTCTTCTGGAGTATCGACGCTGGTATAAATATGTTCACTTCTTTCATCTAGTAAGTCAATAACTTGTTGATTCAGTTCATCTACATCAATATTTCGGGTCGATAATATAGCACAACTTGTCATTTCGTCATATTTTTTAGTTCTAGTTAATTCGCCGTATGTATCTCGAATTATACTATCATTGGTGGACGCGAACCAAGACTCTGGAATGTTTAAATTATTGTTTCGATCGGTTGAACTACCATTACCTACATCCGACAAAAATTTCATGAATTCAATTTCATCTGGTAGTACTCGCATATTTTGAGTTAAAGAATATAATACAAAGTGTTGCCATAATACACTATGTTCGAGTGAAAGATTGACGGTTTCAGTACGGGTTCCATGCAATTTTATTGGAAGAAATTGTCTAAAATCTCCTCCCAAAACAAAAATTTTTCCCCCAAACAGTTTGTTATTATTCATAAAGTCTTGCATAGTGCGATCTATCAATTCTAGTGCATATCGTTGAGCTACAGGAGCTTCATATTTCAGTATAGGTTGAATAAATTTGTCTATTCACAGTTCTCAAATCTTCGAAGCTTTTCGCTCCTTTTACTCGTAACAGTAATAATCGAAGGTGGAATAACTTCTTTTGATTCGGACTTATCGAATGAATCCGTCCAATAGCATTACAATGTCGTACTCGTTTGCACCAACGTGCTGTTGAGCTATTAACAAGTTTTTTAAGGACATAATGCATGGAAATTTCAAGGTATGAATAATTATGAGCATCTTCATCAAGTGAATTTAATGCAAAATATTCCATAAGTATTGTTGCATGACTTATAGCTTTTCTGATATTAGTTTGATCAATATTATCTTCCGAAAATCTGATAATTATTTCATTGGGTGAATGTACAGGTGAACGAATGATTAAATGACTTTTTGCTTGTATTTTTTTTTTTTTTTTTTTGCGCCATACAGCCTCATTCGGTCCTACATAGCGGGTTTCAACATAATCTTTTATTTCATTATGATTTATTACATTTACTCGATTATCATCACTTATTCCAATTGACGCGGCATCATGTCCTTTAAATATGTATTTATAAATATATTTCAGAGCATTTGAAGTTGCAACAACTTCTACATTAATATGACAATTAAATATCAGTGATAAACCAGGACAAAATGGTACGTCCCATTGATTATCAACTATGTGTTTTCTTGTGCGTTCATAAGTTATTCCTGCATTTTTTCGACGATATTTTTGACATCCTTGTTCATCAATGATTATTTCTTCTTGATATTCTTTAGGAAATTGCTTGGAACATGGACCGTCTATTTTACACCAATCTCCACAAGGCCCGTGAATCATATTATTCATTACAATTTGGTGTAATTGAGGATTTAATTAAGAATCAGGAATTTCAGCTGATACATATTGATCTATTAATTCTGGAGTTGTTAATTTTTTTTCAATGTTACTAATAAATAAACATGTAATGAGCCACGTTTTTGTGATTCAGTGGAATATACATATGCAATTACTTCACCAAACAATTTCTGTTTCACAATTAAGTCGATTAAGTACTTTTTTTTCATGTCAAATACTCGTGCTATAATGTCAAGTCGATCTGATGGTTGTTGATGTGGAAGAAAATTTTCAGTTATTTCACGCCATTTGGGGTTGCATGTCATAGTAATGAATAAATCAGGTTTGATAAAAGTTGCTGGTAAAACTGTAGTCTTTCCTACGCGACTATCAGTATTTTTAGCTGTATTATGTAAATAATCTATTGAACCAGTACACTTTTCGGCACAAATTTTCGATTGGTAAGATCGTATAAATTCTGTTCTATCTTTTTCAATTTTTACAAATTGATCGACAATCCATTGCTGGAAGAGACGTCGTCCTAACAGGATATAATTAATACGATTCTTATCTTCACGACATGCCATTCGATATTCAGTGTATTCATCTCTTAGAATTCGTTTTGTACCGTTGATCATTCGTAAATTAGTATTCCATCCTCTTGTTCCGAACGAATAAAATAATAGACAGATCCATGGTTCAACATTTGGATTCATGCTACTGATAAATTGTAATTCTTTTGGATTTTTATTTCGTATTGTTACATATGATTCAGGGACTTGACCATCAGCATTTGTGGAAAATATTGCCGCAACTTCGTTATTTCGTTGTTCGTTATAACGTCTACGATCTATTCCAGACTTTAATGTAAACATCAAATAAAGTTCATCAGAAATACTGTTTCTATTGTTAACATTTGTTTGTTGTTGTTGGATTCCTAATTCTTCTCCCATCATTTGATATGAATGAGCAAAAATATTATTTTGACGTATTATACGACGTATTATACGATCAATAATATTCAATATGTCTCGATCAAGTGAATTATTATGTTGTCTTAGATGGGTAACTGCTTCTTGAAAATCAATTATAAATAATTGTCCATACGTTGGTATTTCATTAGGACCGGGTATAACGCTGTATTTATTTGATGATAAATTTGACCTCGAATTCTGAAACAAAATGGTCTTGGACGTCTTGTACCAAAATTTGTTAAATTTGCATTAAATGATGCAAAAGAAAACAAACTATTATAACGTCTTATATGACTAAAAAATACATTTGATTTACTGTGTGAATTATTGAGTAAAGATCTTAATTCAATTGGTAATGTGGGTAATGGTTCTAGAATTACCTAAGTATGATTGCAGCAATCGTTGTGAAAAATATTGAAGTAATTTAATTGAAGATATGCTGGTATAAGGAATGATGAGTGTTGGATCAAATAAGTAGACAGGTTTTATTACACAACATAGTCTGTATTGTTACACTACGTATCACTACAATTAATTCACTAATTAATTTAGGAGTCACAATGATTGCTCGATTCACTGGTGAAATCTCACCTGATGTTGATCTATGAATCCTGTCTGAGTGATGAGACCACGTGTGTATGTGTGACACCACGTGTGGAGGCACACAATGAGTGTTTAGTTGACTTGAATGTCAGATGTGCTGAGGATGAGGTGTCTGAGAGTGTATGAGGGGTTGTGAGGCCCGCACTTGAGCTGAACTTTCTTTTATATTCAACAAAATGTAGATTTAAATTTAAAGATTGACATTTTTATATTAGTGCACTAATAGGTAAATTTTTTAAATATTTAACTAAAGTTTGAAATTTATAAACCATAAATAACTTCAATTATTTTACGTTCAAATCAAAATTAATATCTCATATGTATATTTCAATTTTTTCAGTTTGAGTCAGTTGTATTTTTTTAAAATTTTATATTCAGATTTAAATTTTTTATTTCAAATTTCAATTTCAAAGTTTTAAGTTTTTTTCAAATTCCAATTTATTCAAATTCAAACACTCCTGGTAGAGTTTCAAGCTCAAGAAGCTTGAATTGGTGGATCTGAAAAGGAAAAAAATCATTGTTTGTGAATCAATTTTTTCGACTATATTATAATATATGTACATTACAGTACTTCCACATTTGAATAATTAGAATGATGATTTCTTCATTCAGTCTATTCACATTTGAATCAAGAGAATAAATTTTAACTGTTAAGAATAATATACATTACTAACCTCAGTCTACAATTATTTTGCTAGTAACGTAGAAGTCGATTTTTAAATCAATAAATTACCGTTGTGAAGAAACATGGATTTTATGAGAAACTGAAATCAAAGAAAAACAGATTTATTTAGTTAGAAAAAAATTTCGATCAGTAAGAAATATTATTCAATACAAAATTGATATTAAGTTAAAATAAAAAAATACGATTGTTCTCGCGTAGATGTTAAACTAATACAAATTATGTAATGAATTAATGTTAATCGCAATAAAATATTAGGGTGTTTCGTGAATTATTTTAGTTAGCTAGAAAATGTATTGAGTAGAAATTAAATCAAGGAAAGGTTTCTTAGCATTTTTATATCAAAGAATGATTTACATTACTAACCTTAATGAATCTGAAATTGAAACTATCAACTATTAAACAATGCAGTAGTTGATGTAAGGAATAGAAAACAAATTAATTACCCTTCACTGAAGGTTTTTTTCTTACAAAATCACATATATAAGAAATTGCATTTGATAATTATATTCCCATATAATTTTTATGACAATTTGTTTATAAATATATATATTGATTACGTTCCTTTTTTTTCATGGACATCGAATAACATATTCTGATTTAAGTCGATACAATGAAAAAAAAGAAGTTATCTTATCGATAACTAAAACCCCGATAGTCAAGTAGGACCACCTTTGTAGCAATCACATAAAAAAAATGAATGTACATGAATAATATAGTTAAATTTAGTTATAATATGAACAGGATTGTAAATTAATCAATAATGAAATTTGACAAACATATTTTTTTTATTCAAAATTATATTTATAGATATTTTTTGTGGTGAACATTTTTTTTAATATGCAGCAACATTATAAAAAGATTTATTAAATATGTAAGATTGATTAAGTTTTTCATAAAAACTTTAAAGTAGTAACATTTCTCTAGTCAGTCAGTCTACTTTTAACACAATCTGATTTATAATAACATTAAATAATCACAGTATTTTATTTTCAACACTTCTTTCAACGCTTTGAATTTGATTAACATTGTTATTTGATTATTAACTTAAATTAAATTTTTTTCAATTTGTAAAATAAAGATTAATGCACATCAGACTGTCAATTTGTAGTTTAACTTTAAGAGATTAATTTTTAGGCTTTTTAGGACAATTAGGATCTTCGTTTTCCGCATAAGAACGTTTAGGAGATATAACTCGTTACTCCAATTCTTCAAGTGAACATTCCTCACCTTCTAAAATTTCTATCTTCGAATTATTTTAGACTTCTAATGTCCAACTACCATATTGATCTTCAAATGCCGTTCCAATCAATTTCATACGTTTACCCATTTGTAAAGAAAGATCCTCTTCAAACGACGCGACTTCAACCGAGAGCTGATAATCTTCATCCATTATCACATCAGATCCAATCAGATGACACCTTTTATTGATTAGATCGAATGTAAGCTGAATGTACCCTTCAACTGCGATCGTTCCACACACATTAGCAACATCCTTGATTAATACTGATTGAACTGATATATTTGATTTATCATTTCCCTTATTGTATAGATTTCGTGCAATTTTAATTTCAGTAAACGTTTGGACAGAAAGTGCAATAGATCCAAGTCTTGGTATAACGTATCTGGAATCGACAGGAACTGCTTTAAGACGCTTGAAAGTTATAATCTAGAACACAAACATAAATATCCTTCAAGTAGTTAATAAGTAATTTGATAGGTTGGAAAGTAATCATGAGTAGTTTAAAGTATTTGAGTAATTAATTCAATTGTATTAAAAATCTATTATTTATTGATTGAAAAAAAAGTTTATACATTTACCGATTGGATTGGTATTTTGGTTCCCCATTCTTGTGCTAATTTAGCCCAAAATATGACCTAGATTCTTTTACCAGTGCTGTTGTTAACTATTATTTTGAACAACCAGGTGTTTTCGGGTCCAGCTGGAAATAGAGCTTTAATGGCATCAATGTAGCCGGTGAGAACTCTAAGTAATGAAAGTAATTAATTTTTATTTAATTTAAAAATTTCGTCAACATTTGAAATCTTAAAATTCAAATTTCTTTGTCAATATTTTAATTAAAATATTGTCGGTAAAAAATCTTTTTATGTTTCTTTTAGGGAAATATTGAAAATATACATTATATATATTAAATAAAAATATAATTTAAAAAATACTTACATCGAAGTTTGGCCAATTCTATATCCTTCTATCTTTTTGCTCGATGAAAAAACAAATTGAACTTCATCGAGACCCATTATGGATTTGTTTCTCAAAATACAATGTCCAGATGCAGCTCGTTCAACAGAAGTCTTTTATTTTTATTTGACTATCGATTCAAATTAGTCTTTTATTTATATTTGTCTTCTGATTCAAATCTGAACAGCGAACTTTACTCTATATGATTCGTATTCCATTACAGAACTTATAAAGAGGTATGATAATAGAAATAATCGATAAGCAAAAAATAAATTATACTGAAGTTAAATAACATAAAAGAAGATGGATCATGGAGCAATTATTGACTCATTCACCTCACTATCAGATGTTGATAAGTTTACAATAGGTCATAAAAGTATGTGAGTATAAATTAAGATTATCAATAAAATAATCATTGAAAAAAGGAAATCTCAGGTAAATTATATCTGGGAATAGTTTTTTCAGTAATTTTAAAAGATTCGTCCAGTAGATTGGGACAATAAACATGATTCATGGAGATTTATTATTTAAAGTAATGATGAGCCATAGTCAAAGACGTTTTGTCAAAGTGTTATTTTATAATGATTTGGCTCTGAAATATAACGAAAAACTACGATTAAAAATGGTAATTATTGAATTATTGTAATTAATAGGAATAAATAAGAATGAGAGTTGAGATATTTATAAATATTGACATAGATTATAGAAATGAAAAATGCATATTGCATTTGCAACCAATTTACCAAGGAACATAAATTTGGAATTGAGTTAAAAGTGATGGTAGATACAAAAATTGAAATCTATTTCAAAAAAAGATTTCTTACACTACCTCCTCGATTCCCTGTACAAACAATTTCCTTAGGGAATTTAATTAAAATTTCTGAAATCGTTAGTAAGGAGTTATTAACTATTAAAATTAATGCATAATGTAGTTTATCAGGTAAAAAAAAAATATTAAAATAATGAAAATACTGAAGAATTGAATATTTGATTCTACTCTATTTAAAGATATTGAATGTTTTAATTCAACACCATTAAAATGTATGACACTGATGAATGGAAGTTGTTATGGAATTGGAGGAATCATAGATTTTGATATTAAATTTAACATTAGAATCGTACACTACACTGCAAATGAAAATTTTAAAAAAGGAACTCGTGTTCGTGTGCGAGGGAGAAAAAGATATACAGAAGGTGCAGTAAGAAAAAAAAAATTTTTTTTTTAAAATCATACAAACTTAAAATAGATTACAGTCATACAATATCGTAGTTCTGTAGTTATTATTTCAAAGTATGATATTATGTATCATAAATCATAGTTTGTTATATTTATGATTAATTTTTTTTTTATACTTTATACAGATAAAAAAATCTATGTTGTAATTCAGATAACTGCCAATATTAACATTTTAAAAGATAATGGAGAGTTGAAGAAGGAAGAGAAAAAGTCAACTTCAATATTAAAATTAAAAAATTAATAAGTAATCAAACCATCACATATCGTTTTTATCGATTTTTATATTGTGTTATGTAATTTTGCTCATTAAAGGTGTCAATATGAGATACATATGCTTAACCTTAGAGACTTTCAATTCCTCTTTTTAGTCCTAGCCTTTCGATCAATAGACAGGAATGAGGGGATCTTCGATAGAGAAAGTAAAAATGTGTAATTTATGCATAAAATAACAAAGTTTATTAAATAAAAATCATTAAAAAAATTATAATATCAATTAAAACGTTACCAACCAATGATTTTCTATGCTTTGGGTAAAAGTTAATTGGTCCCCCATTGATGCTCCAGCCAGCGTGATATTCTCTTTTTAACTCGCGAACTTATTCAAATATTCGTTGTTAACAATTTTAAACATTATATTGGCTTCACATAGAAATTTACTAACTTCAATAAAATTATTGATACAAGTCAAAATAAGACTTACAATTTTCGAGCGATGCTTTACGATGATCTGATCTCGATCTTGCTTTTTCGACAACTGACTGATGCATCAAATCTCACGTATTCATTTAGTCGAGGATAACATTATTAGAAGTCCCTTGCTTCAGGCATGCACAAGTCCCATCACATGGTCCTTTCCTTTTTTGAAAAGCTAATGCTCTTCTTACGTCACGCACTCTTTTTTAAACTTTAATTGCTTTTTCAGCACGTGGGTTTCCCAAAGCAATAAAATGTCTAAAAGATGATTTCCTCAAAAATTCTCCGACATCTTTTCTATTTTGACGAAATTAAAAAAAAAACTTAAGTGACAATCGTTAACCTCAATCATTGAGTTTTATTTGTAACCTCCTTAAAAAAACATGTGTATATTAAACAATAATATAAAATAATTGAAATACACTCAGACATTACAATTTAAAATTATCTTATGTTAGTCTTATCCCTGTTAATATTAATGTAATTTGAATATTCAATTAAAAACAATGTAATATTTCATAAAATAATAAAAAAAAACGTATATATGTTGTGACAAGGCACGAGCATTCTTTATGTACCTCCGTCAGGAGTGACAACCTCGGTCTGTGAATACCTGAACCATCATTAATTCACACGCATTCGGAGCGAGACTCCCAGCATTTTCCAGACAAGGTCAACTCAGGCTTCTACAGCACCGACTCAAGGTCGAGCCTCAACCTCTGTGCAACCAGGGCACCGCCTTACCAACCATCATTATGCCTTCAATCGTCACTCTGGTTTTCATCTACTTTCCAATTACCTCACTGCAGCGCTGGAGTCAGCAAGGGGGCGGGGCCTGGCTGCGCTAGCGCGCCAGGCGTCGGCGCCAAGCATCCCCACGCTGAGGAGAGAGGCAGTCGTCGTCAGACAGTGGTTGACGAAGCACCATCATTAAACGAGGTCCTTGATCTCAAGAGCTCAGAATAAAGTCGCTATCTCGGTCGTGTCTGCCCGAAGCTGTTCATTGAACCAGAGATCTACTTAAGGCACCCCAAGGACGGGAAACACCTGCAAGGGTTGGCACCAGTGTTGTGGTTACGAAGAGGGTTGCTGGACGGAACCAGGAGGAACTGTGGGCAGCATCCGCACCCCTGAAGGTCCTTCCAGAGTCACCTGACGCCAAGACGCCGCCTGAACGCGTGTAGCAGTCGAGGAGCCGAAGGTCAACCCAGGAGAACACCACGAGGGTGAGCACCGCAGCCGCTGCCTCACAATATATCTTTACATATTAGTGTTGGGCGTGGGCGATGTCCCTCTAGCGTTTTCGAATGTTATAGTTGATTGTCAGCCCGCGATGTTCCCGTGTCTACCGATTACTTGAATGCTCGGATGTGGAGTAACTAGTCCACTAGCTTGTTTTGCAAAGAGAACATTATTCAAGGCTTTCTACCACAGCATTTATCTTGATGTTAATCTTTCTTTTATTATAATCTCAATAAACATTGTTCACATTTTCTTCACAAACAATAGACAACTCAGTCTCCCCTTGTACTTTCCCCCTAGACCGTTCTTTGCATGCATTCCAGGCAACTCAGGCGCCTTCGGGGCAAGCTGCAGATTGCAATAGGTGATCGCCGAAGTCTCACTCGCCAAAATCACGGCTGGTTTCCGAGCTCACCGTTAACTCGTCTCGACGACTATCATTCATACTCACTTTATTCTTATAAACTAAATTGTTTTCGTCTAAATAAAGTATTTGCTTCATTCGCAAATTCCGCTTCGCTCAACGCGGGGACGACTACATAAACGGATGCTATGGTAAGTGCAAATACCTAATATTTCTATTACGAAAGATAAAATCCTCTCAAGGTCTTGCAGGGCAGTCCCAAACGGTACGAACCCTGGCTACGAAAATAAATTAACTTGAAATCTAATAATAAGAACAACTAAAATAACTTTTTAATTAGTTCTGGCGATTTTCCGCCAGAACATTTCAATGTGTATGATAGTTATGTTTATTATTTATAAAAGGTTATTTTTATATTTATATTTTATTATATTAAAATTAAAATTATTTCGATTCAATGAAATCTGCGCGCGTTCTGAGAGCCAATCAAATTTATAATAAAAATGACACGAATAACGTCAAATTCAAACAATTAAACAGACGCAGCTGATTTCTCTCTGTGTCTTGCAATTAGTGTAATAGATACTATGAGAGTTTACCTACAGGCGTGTCGAACTATGAGAGTTCTCCCACAATACTTTTTCTACTATTACGTCCCGTAACTGGCTAGCAGACACATAGTTTAGGTTTGGAGAAAGAACTTCTCCAACTTGCTTGGAAGTGGAGACCTCACTCTTATCTGATGGTGATTTTGAGATCGATTGGATGTAATACAAAAAAGCTTAAGAGATATGTCAGGATATCAATATTCCTAGCTACTCAAGACACATTGTCACACCAGGTAAAAGATAGGTCTGAATAACTAACAGATACGTAAAATCACAAATGATTACTCTGGTTGAATTTGCTGCTGACACCCAATAGTTATTTATTCATTCAGATAAATATGTTGAATATTTAGTTACAAATGACAAGAATTTTTAAGGGTACAATAGTTACCGTTTTATACTCATTTCACTCGACATTCAGAGGTACAATGGAAATTCTAAGCAAGATAGTCGAGAGAGTCTAAGCAGAATCTTGACCAACAAGGGCTGGCTGTTAACGTCAGACTACAATCTTGCTTGATTCTTTGCTCAGCTTCTATACTAGTTTCTTTGCTTTTCCTCTTGTCCTTCTTAGGTTTTTTTCCTTCGACCCCTTTGGTGCTGCCCATGGATTTTCTCCTTTTCTTCTTTTTCGCTGCCTACGCGTTTTTCTCCTAGTTTTCTTCTCTGCTTGACCAAGATTCTCCTTTGTAGATGCGCACGCACTTTTTCGTTGTTCATGCGCTACCCTTACTCAAAGGATCTTTACTCGCACGCCACTCTTAAACTTCATAATAAAGTGAGTAAGTTCTGAAACTCTTGACTCTTTTTATCATATTTCACCCTCTCATGACTTTCTTTTACTATTGATTTTATCATTTTAATTTAATCTTTTACATTAATATAATCAAGATATTTAAATCATAACACTCACAAAAATGTTTAAAATTTTATGCTTTCGAGATAGTGGTAATGATTTATGGTTTAAATAATCTTGGAGCAATGTTGAAAGATCATTCGCTAACTCGCACTAACGTCTAACTGCTTCAGCATCGCATTGTTCTTGTCTATCGAAATAACGACAAACTGACTGTAATTTCGAAAGCAAAAAATCGTAAAGCTTATTGATGGGTGTGAAATCCATTGTATACTTGCTTTTTTCAACTGAGGTAAGATCACGTAGTATGCAGATTATATACGTATTTTTCGTCTTTGTTCATCTGCTTGTTTAAAATAGAAAAAATCTATTTGGTAAGTTATCCATCCGATATTCATTGGGGGGGAAAATGTTTAAAAGATACATTCTCCAAACTTTTTCCATAAGAGCAGAATGCCAATTGGCCTTAAGATGCGAGTGTATAGAAAAAACAGGTGCATTAGACGGGAAAACGTTGGAAAGTGCATCAACGCCCTTCTAAGTGTAAAGGGTAGGGAAAAATGAAAATCTGTTAGTTAAGAAGCTGTAAAATTGACATTGTAGAGACGTCAGCTAATAACTTTCAATGAAAAATCATAAAAATGTGCACCAACGTATCCCTAAATGTGAAGGAGGAGGAAAACTCTAGTCAGTGAAGAGAGGAGAATTTCAAAAATTGTAGGGATAAAATTAAGAGTGAGAAGCGTTATAAAGTCGAGACTTTTCGGATAGAAAATCACCCTCAAACAAAAAATTGTTCGATGTTTTATAATCTTTACAAGCTGAAGAATATCTTTTCTTCTGAAATAGCAAGGAATCTATCAGAATTCAATAACTCAGCTAAAAAAGTCGCAGAAACAACGAAGACAAAGGATCTGGAATTATCTAAAAGATATAAAGTGACAGAATTAAGTTTGACTGCAACCAAGTTCGGCGATGCTGCTGTGGCGACTCTGAACGATGAGTTTAAAGTTTTTGTTCCGAAAAGAATCGTCAGAGTATCGGAGGCAAATGATAGAAAGCAATTGCTTGATTTTCAAAAGGCGTGCTTAAATCATTATTTACATATGGAATATTATATATGAATATCAATTATCATTTGATTCGATGTTGAAAATTTCTGGAAAAAATCTCTTTGTAAGCCATCAGCAACATAAGTATATATTGCATTCTGTAGCGCATTCGATATGACTCTTCTCATGTGATCATATGGAATTTCTCCGCATCTCCAGTCAATTCCGCGGATGGCATAAGTATTCCATGAAATTTGATTTTGATAATCAATCGCCAATGATGAGAAACTTTTTGGAGGTTGAGACAGCACAGAGCGTTCGAATAATTTATCTTGAAAATTATTCGAAGTAATGACTGAAAATTCTTTAATAACAAACTCACAATCCATAAAAGTGTAAGCTTGCACGTTTACCACAACATCATTTATTTTTATGCTAAAGAATAATCTCACTCGAATGAGAGTTTCGAAAATACTGATACAGCATTTTTAGGATGAATAGACAATCATTACGAGACATTTAATTGATATACAGTTGTAGATCCTCCACTTCTTTTATTTTAAAACTAGGAAAAATTAAAGAGGAATTTATTCATAAAAAAAGATGAAATAAATAGCTTACAAATTGTGCGACTTGTAGTTTATTTAAGCATATTAACATATTCTATTGTTAAATCTTATGCAGCTGCAGGATGACATGGACTCTGAAGACTAAATTATTTGAATCGGTCAGTGACATTTTCCCACAATTAAAAATCAATGCTATAGTTAACCACCTACGCATGCTAAGTAAACGCCGAGGCAGCATCTCAGATGTAAGGGTCGTAACCCTTGCTCCTCACCTACACTCAGGTAAAGCCAAGGCAATGTTCAACCCTTCATCCAAAACCTGAGCTTCAAGCTATCCCCTAAGCCGATGCCCAAACGAGGCCTAGAATCCTGCCCAACCTCACACTCAATCAAAAGCTAAGAAGATATCTCCCCCGTCCTTCCCTAAACGTAAGAAAGCCAATCTCCATCCTTATTTTTTACGTACACAGCAATAAAAATTATGGTGCAATACGTACACAGCGATAGGAATCCTGGAACAATGCGTACGCAGCACTGAGAATTCTATTACACTTTTTCCATGAATATAAGTTTCTGATGTGAGTTGGTATGGGACAATTTTATGGTGATTGTCCAGCCAAAGAATTCGTTGAAGCATTGAAAAATCTTTATGATGAACCATTATTTGACGATACATTTTTGTTATATCAGTTGCAAATACGTATTGAAGTTGACGAACCCATAAAAGTACATCGAAGATGCCTAATCGAATTTTAGCTCCAGGATGCGTTATGTGATTCACTGAAACTCCAGTTGACGTTGGGCTGGACCTATTGAAGGTAACTCTAAGCGTAATGGTAGTGCTACTTAGTCTTAAACCCCCCGATGAAGAAGGAAGTATGGATGAATGTCTCGAGAGTCTTGATGTGTTGTTGGAGCCGGTCTCATATGACCGAAGTCTTTGTATTCTTTCATGAATTGTCGGTAAAAATTGCTGTATTTAGTCTTATTGGTTAATCTCCTCAACTGATGTTTCAAACATCGAGACGCAGGTGTGTAAGAATCTTCAAGATCTACAGGCAATAAAATTAGTGAAATTCTGACAATGTATTGTCCTGATGAATGTCAAGAGTGAGTTAGCTTGAAGTGGTCTTTATATTGTTGGTTCATGGATAACAATTGATGCTTATTTGACGTGAGCACTTCTCCATGGAGCCAGAATTTTGTGAACAACCCTTAAATTGCCCGGTTAACTCGATCGCAGATGTACCATAATTCATTAACACCATACTTTATTGATAAATTCAGCGACAGTAATCATAGTTTTATTTTCATTGACTTTAAGAGTTATATTGAGTTCACAAAATATCTTTGCACAATGAGTTAAACACTAAATGATCACTATGTCCACTAGAAAAATGCACTGAGGCCGATGGATATGTTAAGTACACAATGACGATGGGTGTAAGGCCGCGTTGCACTTAAGTCCGTTGCATTAAATTTAAGGCTTATGGATATTACTTGAGTGACAATGGATGTACGGACAAGGAAACCTCACGAGGTGTTCCTCACCTATTTCGTTGCAGTTTTATTAAGTAGTGTGGAGCAACTTTGGCGGAGCCCACTCCTATCCTCACCACAAAGTGGGGATGAATTTATGTCCGTTGGAGCCGTGCCGCGGGCGGTGGGGGTAGTCGCATAGTGCGAAGTGGGGGCATATATTTACATATGTAAAAATAATTACATTAATAATATCGCGGTATACTTCGAATTTTTTTTGTAATTAGCCTTCTTTTTAATTATGAGAAATACTATAAATACTCAAATTCCATAAAATTATTCTAATATTCATGTATTATTGACGCATGCGCATTACAGGAGTCTTATATTGCAATTAAAAGTCTGAGATGCATTGAAGTGCATCGACGTGCTATCTTACGTTGAAAAATATAACGTGTAACTCAACGGGTACGCTGGCAGTGCCTGTGTGCAAGTAGTGGGAGTGCTGTGTGGTGGGGCCTGATGCCGCCGCTGTGAGCTGTCTGAGTGCAGTTTTTAGCGTTCAGACCCGCTAGGCGAGGGCTTATGAACGGGAGGCCTGTTATTGCCGATCCGTCCGAGAGGTTCCCACGGTCCGATGAAGGCTTTTTTTTCAGCCAATGAGCGGCGTCTGTACGAGCTGCGCACAAACGCTTTTTCATATTTATAGTAATTGTGCGCTGCCTATTCACTGTGGCATGAATGAGAACGCGTCTTGAGGGGATGATTTTATTTATATTATGAGCAAAGATGTTTAATTAATCATTTATTTTATTGTTGCATAGATTTTTACATTCTTATAAACGTATAATATTACATAGCGTTATTTCTACATAAACATGACTATTGTTACATATATTTTTATAAGTGTAAAAAATTTCTTACTTACATTACGTTTACATTATTTCAGTACTCTAAAGCTATAATATTTTTTATGTTATAACTAATTATTGATTCGATAACCGGAAGGAAGTGTTGGAAAGTTATCTTTTATACGGCGTTTCTTATTTTGTATTTAAGTTGTTTTTGTCTTGCGGCGTGTAACGACTTGATTAAATGATGTTCTTCTAATAGCATCAAAAGGAATAACAACGGGCTCTTTACGTTCATCAGTAATTAGAGATCGTATTGTTTTATAATTTATGTAACTACTATTTCCATAATTCAATGGCACACCTTTAACTTTACATACCTCAACAGTTAAACCATCAGGTTTCTGTACGAGATATGCATGAAATTTTAGACCACTAGAAATAAAAGATTTTATATAACTACCGATGCCATAACTTTCTAGCTTATCGGTTAAATCCCCAAGATAGTTTCCAGTTTCTAGATTAATGCTGTTTTTATTATATACATATATAACCGAATCGGTGTCACAATAAAGTGCACGATCGCCTAATCTTTGTAAATACGAATACAATTTTAAGCGAGCTTCGGCCGTTGTATAAGCTGATATGGCAACATTTGTCGAAGAGTGCGATTGAGGGATTATTCTTTTTGTACATGTAAAACATACAAAACAGAGTTATTGACACAATGTCAATCTGTAATATCAATTTCAGGATTTTTTAATAATCCGATAAGTTTCGCACGATCGGTAACAATCACCGTTTGTGTAAGATTTTCGCGTTGGTCAAATTTACCCCATAAAAAATTAAAAAATAATTTTGCGACTGATCCTAAACCAAGATTATACATTATTTTATCAGCCACTAATTTGATACCCTCAACTTCCTCATAATTTTCTATGTACAATTTTTGTTCAGTATAATCATTTTTGCACGACTGTGGCCAACCGCTTGCCTCTTGCTTTATTTTTAAAGAAGTGTTGAAGTTGTCAGTGAAAAAACCACGTACACCTGTATTCTTGTTTAATTGAATCATCGCGTACTGCCATATTTCCATTACTTTGAAAACTCGATAAGCTTTTTCTATAGCTTTACGTATTTCGTCAACGACCGAGATACCATGTAATACACGTTCAGCAATATCGTTATTATAACAATTACCCTGATGACTCGTTTTAGCACAGGCGCTACATAATACAGAAAAAAGTTTACCGTTGAATCTTGATAATAAAACAAGATATAAAAGATCATGGGGCAATGAAATCGAACATTTTACAAGCCCCTCAACGGCTGAAAAATCATTGTCATTTAGTAGTAATTTTTGACATTCAGAACCGACGTAAATTCTTAGATGAGCAACAGGAAAATTTTCATGTTTCACAAACGTATGGATAAAGCGAGCGAACATCAACATATTTTATTTTTTCTGACTCATGCACATCACGTAATGTAACAAAGTTTTCAGTGCGCCTGCCAATAAAAGCATCACGAGGTTTGAGGGACGTGTTCCGTAGCAAAGGATGTACATTAATTGATATCTCTAAACTGGGATTATTCTTCAAAAATTGTCTGTAACGGCTCTCCCACTCTTTTATCAATATATAACCTAATGAGCGTATTCTATCTGAAGTAGCGCGTGTTAATTCTAAGCGCTGATCAAAGGTTTTACCGTGACAGAGTTTTTTATTTCTATTTACACGGAAACACAGAGGGCAGCCATGTCTATAATGACCGTGAAATTGAAATACAATTTTTTCTTTAGTTTCTGGATTATGCTAATAACTGTCTACTAAAGTACCACAGGATAAACGGCTTTCTTTGCGGCGAGCGGCATGAGCTACCATATGACCACGTTTTTGTTCCAGAAAAATTAACCATGAAATAGCTATAGGTGATTGATAAAAGGACCATCGATACGCACCCCGGGGCGGTAAAATGCCTATTGTATCAGCCTTCAAAAATTTTTTTCTAAAAATTTTTGAACATGTTGATGCTTATGTGCAGCATTCAGTAAAAGGACATACGTCACCCCATTTAAGTATCATATCTCTAAAATTTATGCACGCCCGTCTCAAAACAGTAAAATCAGCTCTACAGTAATGGATAAATTCTTTTTGAAAATAAAAAATGTAATTGGCCTGTTTCTTTTTATTATACCATGATATAAAAGACTCGCCTTCTTTTGCATGCATTGTATCAGGGGTATAATATTTCATATCACGAAGGGCCTTTCATAATTGATATTTTCAGGTATGTTGAATAAACAAGGAAAAAACCCATTACTAATTTCATTGTCAAAACCAAATGCCTTAGGTAGGGCTCTTAGAGGCACTTGTAAATGTTAACTTTTTATTACCACACCCTCCGGCGCCCCGTACAATTGAAACCGTTAATACAATAATATCATCATTATTTTAACCACCAGCACTCTGAGCAATTTTACATAGTAAGTCCCATAAGTCGCGACTCGTATACTGTTGTGGCGGCCTAAAATGAGTCCAAATTGGACCTGCTGTCAATCTTTCATAATTAATAGTAAAGCCAATCCTATTAGCGGCTCAGAGGTTGGGTGTAATGCTTCTGAAGGCATGTTAACATCTGTTTCTTCTTCAGTGTCAAGTCTGTAACGGATGCTTATGTCACAGCTGCATTGTAAATAAGAACAGGAGGTTGTAGAAGTACTGTCACCGGCAGTACACCAAGGTCCATGATACTCAGTAATAATTTGGTCCCCATAGTCGACATTAAACCACCGACCTCCTTCGAGATTCAAAGGTATAACCTCTGGTTTAATAACCTGTGGTGGTGCGCTATGAGCTTGGATCCAATTAGCCATTACACCATCATAAGTAACACCAGATGATGTTGATGGCTGTGGATACTCGATGTCATTAATATCATTTACTGTACTAGTGATACCAGTCAAAGTAGATGGTTGTGAGTTGTCAATTTTTTCAGCAGTCCTGAGTTCAATAATTTTGCTTTCAATTTGAGACTCTTTACCTCCCTCGGGGCAGTGTTTTGTCTAACTTTCGACACCGCAGCTTATTCTCCATCGCTGTTTCCGTCATCCTCGGAATCAGAAGTTAGTAAAATATATTTACATCGCCTCTCTATAATTATAATGCCTTTAAGAGATCCTCTAGACATATTATTTGCAATGGCATTTAAAATAATTATAAATAACTGACCATAATAGTTGAGGAACGGTAAAACACAGGTAGCATTACCTTTATTACTGCTAGTCAAAGCATTTGCCACTGCACGCATGATTCTAAAATTTGATGTAAGTAAACCACGTTCGTGTGCTCAAGCTAATAAGCGGTATGGCACAAATAATATAATACGTCTTAATAAACGTAATAGACACAATTAGGATAAATTACCCTACCTTTCAAGGCGCGATTCAGGGTAAAAAAGAGAAATCGACGGTGATCGATCACGTAAATATCGAACAAGATTTAATAATGCTACTAAAAAAAGGGCCTCTTCTGTATTAGCCATTACAATTGATACTAGCTGCTTAGTCAAATAATCGCAAGACCGAGAACACTCTCACTTTAATGCTTTTCAGTTACGAAATGTTCAAAAATTAGGCATGAAAATGCAGCCGTTGTGTACGTTGCATTTATAAACCATTCTCTTAAAAATAAAAATATTATATTGTCTTAAAAAATTCTCACACATACTGAAATATTATACATCCTGCACAAGCACGACTCTAAAAATACAATAGAGAGCTAATAAACAAATCTCCAAAAGGTCTTACGATTGCAAAGATCATATTGAAAGCTTTGGATCATTTACTGAGAATACCGTGACTTAAAAAAAAAAATATTAAAGCTGTTATTGTTGCAAAAATCATGAATTTGAAGCTTCAAATTACATAGCCAGGTCAGCGGGTGTTACGTCATGGCATTGAATTATTATAAAATTGAAGAGACAAATCAAAAAAGACGTTCGAGTTGCTCATTCAGTCTTATAGCGTTGATAGTGAAACTACTAAGTGCTCTAACATAGCATCAACGTCGATATCCACGTCATTCCAACATCAGATAGAAATTTCAACGGATGACAGCCAGTGGCCGGATATGGATGCTGCTGGAACACAACCCCAAAAATCTACGCCCCGTGGGCATATCTTTAAATTTCTTTTTTCAACATCTTATGGTTTGAACGCCTCACGCTTGGAATCAATCATCACTGGTGTTCGTTTGAACCACGTCAGCGATAAATTCAAAGTGTGTGTTTTAATCATCAACGCTAAGTGCTCAGGAGTGATTTTTAATGTTGAAAACTAGAACGAGTTTACGGAGAATCTGTCACAGCTAATTAAATGCTTTGCCAACTCTGATGCTGATTATCGTAGATTAGTCAATAATGAAAACAGCTGTGCTGGCTATTCATATACCTTCATGATGCTGAGCGGTGCAAAATACGGCAGTAGAATGCTGAAAATTCAAGACACCAGCAACGTCTTTACGCATCGTACTGCACAATTTTTTATGCAGCGTAGTACTCTTAAAAACGTTATACGTATAAAAAATTTAATTCAAAAACGCGTGCGACAACTAGAAAACTTTACCTCTATAATCACCAACTGCAAGGCGTTAATGGTTGAGACGCTGAGAAATAAAATACCAGCTATTCAACATACTATCAACACCATCCAACTTCATGTGGATTTAATTTATACCTTTGGAGCCAATTATCCGCAACGTGAGGGTGTAATGACAACGATTCTTGAGAAATTAAAGCCTGGTTACATGTCATCAGCAACAGTAACATCCATGGGTATTGATATTATCGCTTAAGAATTGTGCCGTCTTTTTAATGAGCATATTGTGAGTGAAGCAGTGCTATAAGTGTTCTCAAATGTGAAATGAAAATATTAAAAATAAATTTTATCAATATGTATACCTATATTATTTTAATGCAATAAAATATTAATAAAAATTTTCCATCATAATCCTTTTTAAAAACGGAATAAACTGTTAAATGCTATCTTTTTAAAGAAGACATTTAATAACTATAAAATTACTGTAGAAATATGACTTATTTTGAAAAATTTAGGGTCGGGGTAATTAGAGGTTCGTGAAATAACAAGAATTTATTCAAAATACTAAAATTCATTGAGATAATAAGAATTTATTCAAATCATTAACATTTATTTAGAAATGTGAGGGTTAACTCACAAAACCCGTAAAAAGTATTGTTTTCTAGTCTGCGGCCACTATATAGATATACTTGGCATGTAATGTTTTAGTTCGCGCCGCGCCGCCAGATCGCGAACCAAATATCGCAACTGGGCTATGTTAAAAACGTTAATAAATATGAAGATTGGTGCGGCGGAAAAGCATCTTCGTCTCATTTTGAGATTACTTTACCAGTACCTGTCTGTCAAGCCTGAGTGAGCGTTTCACCTACTTGATTGGGATTTTTAAGGTGAGTGAGCGTTTCACTACTTCAAAACTCTAGACAAAGAAAAGGACGGAGGGGGTGAGCGTTTCACCTTTTCTTTCTTCTTCTTCCTGTGTGTGAGTATTCGCGATACTACCCGACACTCTATTAGTGTGTGTGCTTATACCGCGGTCATTAAAAAACCGTCCGATTTTTGTGTAAAAATACTTGCATTATTTCCGGGTTTAAAAACCATTGTTTTCGTTCATATAAATTCACCGATTACCGTTCTTTGTGGTTATTTAAATTCACCTAATTGTTTATTTACCGTTCTTATTAAATATAATTACCAGTTTAAAAATCACTGTAAATTCTTTGCCAGTTTATAAAAAACCGTACTGCTGTTTGACTTTTAAAAATTAACCTAGAAGCACGGGGCTGAATATTCGTTATTTAAAAACACGGCGATTTTGGGGTCGCCCGCCATTTTCTAGCGGGATATTCAAAGTATATAATTCTGTTTAGAATCTCGAAAACCGATTATTGAGAAAGTTATTTTACCAATTGTTTGATTGAATTACATTTAACCGCGGGTTAAAGTATTCTCTGTATTACCGACCGTCACTTTGAATTCACACGTCCGCAAAATTCAAGGCGGCAAATTCAAAAACCTGTAAATACGTTATTTGTGTGAATGTGTGCCTTTTATGAATAAGCATTGTTTATTCCTTTGTTTACTTAACAAATTCGGTCATTCTTAGTTGTAAATTCTGCCACCAAGTTATTTCCTGAGGGGGTAATTAATATTTTTGGGTAATTAGCATCTCTAATTACCAAGTCTTGTTTCATTTGGGAGGGAGTAAAAGCTTCCTTAAGGAGCCCTGGAATCGCTGAGCCCAGAAGCACGAAAATAAATCTTCAGTGCGGTGCAGTAGTTACCTAGGCAAACAAGCAAAAAAAAAACATGCGAATAATGCAACAGAGCGCAGAACATAGTGTTGACAAGAAAAAATCAAATATGTCATAGAATAAATAGAAGAAAACAGAGTTATTCAAGCAGTAGCAAGGATGTGTCAGTATTAAAACGGTATATACATATATTATTTACTTAGTAGAGCCGCTGCTCCATGGTTTAACGTCCTTAACGTGCACTCTTTGGGTTCTACCATCGTCATCAAGTAAAATTACCATCTTAGGGCTGAAAATTTCTTTAACAGTATATTTACCCGAGAATTTAGGTGACAGTTTAGCAGAAATACCGTCGATCGCTGAAGACAACGTATGTTCTCTTTTTGACACACTATCCCCGACCGCCGGTAACCAGTTACGACGTCTTCCGTCATAATAATGCTTTTGTTCATTAAAAGCTCGGGCCAGATCCGTCCTTACCACCTTGTAGGCCTGCTGGAGAACACCAAGATCCTGGAAACGATCATTTGAGGATGAACACTCACGACCAATAAGAGAATATCACGAATTAGGAGGAATCGGCTCACGACCAAAATTTAAGAAAGCAAGGGTAAACCCCGTTGATTCATGCAACGACGTATTATAAGCGAACGGTAATTCTGGAAGGACTTTGTCCCAAGACCTTTGCGATCCACTAATAAATTGTGCGATCATTGTCTTGAAGACTCGGTTCGTACGCTCAACTGGATTGCACTGAGGCGAATAAGGTGGAGCCCTCATGTGCTGAATCCCATAGCCAGATAATAAATCAGTGAACTCTCTACTCACAAACTGAGTACCATTGTCAGAAATTACGATCTTTGGACTGCCAAACCGACAAACGATCCTCTCTCTAAAATGCTCACGAATAGCCTTTGCAGTAGGTTGTCTTAATAGCTGAATTTCAGTCCACTTTGTGACCTTATCTTGCATAACTAGAGCATACTTGTGCCCCTTAGATGATCTTGTCATTGGTCCAATTAGATCCATAGACACAACTTCCCATGGGCAAGAAGTAATGATCGTACCCATCTTTCTAGGAGTTTGTCTTTGCAGCGGTTTATGTTGTTGACAACTCGGACAACTTTTAACATAATTCACGATGTCCTGTCTCATCTTGGGCCAGTAGTATCTCTGATAGATTCTTGCTAATGTTTTATAACGCCCTAGATGACTAGCAGTAGGAGCATCATGGTTCTCTTTCGAAATTTGAGCTCTCAGCTCTTCCGGTACGACTATTTCCCAGTCGCTTTCTTCAGTACCTGGGCCCATACTTAGTTTTACGTGTTTAAACAGGTGCCCATTTCTAATACAGTAATCCGAGAATTTGTCAGGAAATTCAGTGACATGTGAGTACAACCTTTGATACCATTGATCCTTTTCTCGCACTTTGATCGCGAAAACTATTTCATCAGATGGATCATCATCAACTTCTTCTTCTGTGTCCACAGGATTACGAGATAATGCATCGGCAACTTTATTGTTGACGCCTTTACGGTATATAATGTCGAAATCAAACTGTTGTAGGAAAATACTCCAACGAGCTATTCGACCAGCAGGACTTTCTAGTGGATGGAGCCATTTTAGTGATTGATGATCCGTAATGACAGTAAAAGAATAACCTTCAAGATAAGGTCTCATTTTCCTAACACCCCAGACAACAGCAAGACATTCTTTCTGAGTAACTGAATAAGTCTGTTCAGCTTTATTCAATGTGCGACTCGTGAAAGCTACGACATGTTTACCATCATCGTAGTTTTGCGTCAGAGCTACGCCTAGCCCATATTTGCTAGCGTCACTTTGAAGAATGAATCTTTTATTATAGTCGGGTGGAACAAGCACTGGGTTGGTTTGTAGAGCTTCTTTGAGTTGATTAAACGATTTCTCGTGATCATCAGTCCATTCCCAGCGAGCAGTCTTCTTAAGTAATCTGGTTAACGGTGCAGTAAGATTTGCACAACCAGGAATGAAACACCAGTACCAAGAGATCATACCAATGAATTGTCTCAACTCCTTTATATTCGACGGAGTCGGAATCTTAGCGATTGCTCTAACTTTTTCAGGATCTGTACGAATACTATTGCCATCAATCAAGTTTCCAAGATAAACAAGCTTCTTCTGAAGAAATTTACTCTTTTCTTCATTAATACGTAGGTTAGCATCCTTGAGTCTTTTAAAGACTTCTTTCAAAGTATTAACATGGTCTTCAAGAATTTTATTGATCACAATGATGTCGTCGAGATAAACAAAGACGTTAGGTTCAAGTTCTGGACTTATCGCAGTATTAACAGTACGCTGAAACGTGGCAGGTGCTGCATGTAACCCAAAAGGCATCACCTTAATGCGAAAAGATCCACGACCTGGAACAGCAAAAGCGGTGATGGGCTTACTCTCTTCAGAGAGAGGTATTTGCCAGTACCCATCTTTTAAATCTATAGTCGAGATGAATTTGGCATCCCGAAGTTTATCAAGAGTTGTATTCACCTGTGGCAAGGGATATGCATCATGTTCAGAAACTTTATTAATTTTGCGGAAATCGATGCAGAAACGATATTCCCCATTCTTTTTCTTTACGACGACAATAGGAGAACGACAATAGAATCCAAAAATGAGAATTTATTTATACTATTGAAATTGATTTGAATATGTGAAATAGTAATTTTTATTCTCCCCCATCACGGCTACCTGCTCGGTGCTGTTGGATGTATTTAATTCATTTTAATTGTTCTCCAATAATAATGTGTACTTCGACGAGCGTCTATACGTTTCAGAGATTCTTTTTAGACTGCCGGTTCCATTAGATTTAGTACCTCTTCATTTTTCTTATTGAGGGAACAGTGCGTCAAATGACTAGAGTCAGCAAAAAGTAGCTAGCCTCTCGACGACATGGTGATAAAAATTTTGCTTATATGCTTTGCTTATATGATTTGCTTATATAATAGCTTTTCAATTATAATGAATATCATTATAAATGATGGATCCGCGCTGGAAACATCCATGGACTTCTATTATTCGTGGCCCTACAGGATGTGGGAAAACTGTTCTTGTATAAAAATTTATTAATGCTATATATTATATGAGCGATACATGTTTTTCTGAGATCATTTTTCACTATGCTGAGTGGCAAGATGAATATTACAATTATCCAAAAACATTGCCTCTGAAATTTAGAGAAGGATTACGAGCTTATGACAATTATGTGTCTGATCAGTGGCCAAAATAATCATTATAGATGATCTTATGCGTTAATCATCGAGCAGCACGATTACAGATCTTTCTACGAAGGGTAGCCATCATCATAACTTAAGCGTTATATTCATAACACAAAATTTATTCCATCACGGGAAAGGACAACGGGACATTTCACTCAATGCTAATTACATTGTAATTTTTAAAAACCCCCGTGACCGCTCACAGATCCAGAATTCAGCTCGGCAGGTGTGTCCAGAAAATACATGCTTTTTCCAAAAAATATATTATGACGCAACTCTACAGCCGCCTGGATACCTATTATTGGATTTAAAACAACCAACACCTGAAAATTGTCGATTTCGTACATGTATTTTTCCAGATGATCTGAGACATTACGTTTATGTTCAGCGGAAACATATAAATAAAAGTTCAAATAACAACAAGTTATCAGTTGTTATGTAGTGATGGCAGCAAACAAAATCACGGAAGAAACAAACAGCAACTCTCAGCGCTTTATTTTACCTGGGAAAAGAGCAACGAGCTGCTATTTTACGGAAAGCTGATCCACACTTAGTAAGATATATAGGTCAATGCGCTCTCAATATTTTACGGGGCAACGTTTCATTGACACCCGAGCAGAAACGCAAATTAAAACGTCACGCATCCATTTTACGACGCTTAGCTCCACGGAAAAGTGCCAAAGGGAAAAAAAAGATAATTTTACAGAAAGGTGGCAGGTTTTTACCTGTACTTCTGGCCCCTATCTTGGGTAGTTTGATATCAAAACTCATCAACAGTTGAAAAATAATGGAACATGCTAAAAAAATGGTTTTAATACCAGAAGAAATTGCAAAAAATTTTCAAATAACAGATACAAAATTATCAACAAATAAGTTAGATAAAATTTATGATACAGTTTTAGCACACCTTGATCAAGAGATGAATGAAATACTATGTTCTACAGCTCATCAAAATGAACGTAAGAAGTGGAATGCTTACTCCCGAGTGCTAGAAAGATACTCACGTCTCATCAATAATGAAAATCAGATAGTGAACACACTAAATTTAATTAAAAATGGAAATGCCTATGATAGTGAAAAATCATTGTATGATAAAGTAGGGGAGGTGATAAATAAATCGCCTGATCACAACATCGATCAATCTGTTATCGATAATGTTTCCAAAAAAAAATTCAGTCAAAGGCAAAACTTCTTCACAGATGTTTAAAAAATATGCCTGATAATATTATCGCATAAGATAATACAGGTGTTGTCAGTATTGAAGGTCGTCCTATCCCAGGTTCAAATATTATAGACCTGTTGAATGATGATATGAGGTCTAGAAAGAATGAATACGCTATAGGCAGAGATCAGTTTGCACGCGTTATTCATTGAGGCTACGTGCCACGCAAGTACATAGGAACTGAAAAGTTATTTGATGCTTAAACAGTAGGCACATCTACGCCGACACACTTAACTCGTGGACGCCGGCTTATTATAGCAGATATACTAGCTCAAGGTTCCTCGTCAATGAGATCGCAAAGTGAATCAGATATTAATGAAGGTGATGATTTTTTAAGTGCACGCAGCGCCAAATCATAGAGGATCAGGTCTTTCAAAGCCGAAGTGTGAAAAGCGTTGGTTGACATTTTCATTCAAGTAATGACGGCCCTAAACAAAACATATTATAGTCCCGAACACTCCGCCGGCTTTTCTGGGGCGACGCAGTTGTTGTATTATGTGAAAAATACACCTCACAATAGAATAAAAGTGGTTAGAAAACCAAAATGCTTATACTTTACATCGTATGACGAGACGTCTTCTTCCAAGGCGGACGTATAACGTTTTATATGTAGACGATGTATGGGAAGCAGATCTAGTTGATCTACGGAATATTGCTACTTTGAATGACAATATTAAGTATTTATCAGTTGTCATTAATGTTTTAAGTAAATTTGTATGGGTTGAAGCATTATATGACAAAACAAGCTTAACTGTTGCTCAAGCAATGACACGGATTTTGAAACGTAGTAATAAGAGATTACCACGCATATAACAAACAGATCGAGGCAAAAAATTTCTGGGCAGTGATTTTCAAAAAGTTTTAAATAAGAAACGAATTATTTTCAGAACAGTGAGAAATCCTGATGTTAAAGCCACTATTGTTAAACGTTTCAGTCGCACATTAAAAGAGTGAATGTGGCGTTATTTTACATATGCCCTTACAAAGAGATACGTTGATGTTCTACGGAAAATCGTCTCAATTTACAATAATACTAAACACAGTGCAACAAAATTTATGCCCAAAATTGAGACTGAGCATGAATTAGTAGCCTTTCAGAATATGCAATATCGTGATAACAATGATAGGTGGCGAGAAAAAGTATCGAAAATGTCTAAATATAACGTTGATGATCTAGTTCGCAACAGTAAAGCAAAGGCTTCTTTCATAAAAGGCTATACCAGCGGCTGGAGCGAAGAAATTTTTAAAATAATTCGTGTGTCAAAATTTCGTCAACCCCCGGTGTGTATACTTCAAGATCTATACCATCAAAATATGGACGGTATTTTTTTATGAAGAAGCGCTGCCAAGAGTAGGTCAAAAATCAAGAAAATAAAAATGACACTACCTAACGACGATTTTCACATTATTTTGACCAGTAATAGAAGCATAATTTATTTTCCTTAAAATACCACAATGCACTTTGTTACACAATTATCACGTCCTCTAAAATTGCCTGGGAAGTGGGGCGTGTCTTTGGAAGAAATAAGCATTCCTATAAATCTTTTGAATGTGCCTGCAAAACATGCTAATGTTTCTTTTTTACTTATACATGACGTCGATATCCTAGAATTCGTGAAAGGAAACGTTGCTAATACGTATAATTTTGACAAAGCAGAAAATTATGAGTCACTATTTTCTGCTGTTGTATATCAAACCCTTAATCAGTTAATTGATGAATTGAAACTCGACATTATCAACGAGTACATAAAATGGACGGTGAATCCTGGTGGCTATGTTGAAACTACGATGATTTGTGACGACAGTTGTGATAGGATACACCTGGTCCAACTATTACCTTATCTCCAACAGATTCTTAGGTTTCCAGCAAAAAAAAGACCTGAATTATTAGCTCATCTTCGAAGCACTCGCCCTGCAAGTATCTTTGCATCTCTATCATGCAGCTTATTTGTTTTTACAGATATTTGTGAAAATTATATAACAGGAGATATACAGACGCCATTATCACGTATAGTGCCTCTTGATATGCATAACGATGCATATGGCAGAACAAAAAAAAAGGCGTTTTCTACAATGCGTTATATACCCCTATTAAAAACGGATATTCATACGATTGAAATAGATATAAGAGATGAGTTTGGTAAACCTATACCATTTGAACACGGTACGCTGACAGTAACGCTAGACTTAAAAATGCTGAGTTAGACATGTATCAAGAAATTGACTGCGATATTCTACAGCACGGCATCGGTCGCAGTGGTTATAGTGGCATCAGTCAAATTTACATTAAAACACCTCATCAGAGGTCATGGTATCGGTAGTTTTTTAAGCAGCTTATTTAGGAGTGTTCTGCCGTTCTTAAAAAGTAGGACACGAAAGAAATCGCGTTGCGTAACGGATATATTCAAAAAAATCATGGCTTTTCTTTATGTACATTCATGTGAATGTGCGAAAACAGAGTTGGAATTATTCTCCGTTCCACCTACACAAACAACAATTGAAGGCACTTAACAAGTGTTTCACAAGACAATTTCATCGTTAATGGATAATTCACCTATTGAATTTGTTCTTCAAGGCCGAGGAGATGAATACGTAGACCTTGCGCATACTATGTTGGATTTAAAAGTCAAAATTACAGCTTGCCATCCGCTAATGGATGAAAGTGATCCTAAAGCCGGTCCTCATCCTATTGCTGTCACACCTATAAATAACTCTATGCATTCTAAGTTTAATCAAGTTGATGTTCTTTTCAACCAAAAATGTGTACCACTACCTAATAATTTATATGCCTATGGGGCCTACATTGAAACACTCTTAAATTATGGACAAGACGCAAAAAATTCACATCTAAGTACCGTTGGCTGGGCTCAAGATACACCTGGTAAAATGAAGAGTCTCGCTGATGACAATGAAGGACTAAAAAAACGTCGTCAATATTTATTATATGGAAAAACGTTTGATTTTCTTGGACATTTACATTGTGACGTATGTAATCAAGAACTTTTTTTGATAAATGACGTGGAGTTATGCTTACGCTTAACAAAATGTCGAAATTCATTTTGTTTAATGGATTCTTCTGAAGCTAAATGCAAAGTTGACATAATTGAGGCCTCTTCAATAATGGGACGTGTTAAAATATCGCCAGGTACTTTGCTATCACATGTTGGTGCTCTAACAAAAACGACAGAAAAATACCCGTTAACACGTGTGGAAGTTAAAGCAGTTTCCATACATGGAGGCTTTTATGGTGAATCCATCGACAATGTGATTCTTGAACAATGACCACGGCGAGTAATCATTGGTTTTGTTGATAATAAAGCTTCCAACGGCGATCGGAAATTAAATCTATTCAATTTTCGTCATTATAAAATTAATTATTTATCATTATATGTCGATGGACGACAAATTCCCTCGAAGCCTTTACAGCCGGATGTCACTCATAATTCCCTGTATGTTGACTGCTATCATACATTATTCTCAGGGACAGGAATACATTTTCTTAATAAAGGGAGTGGAATCAGTTAGGCCGATTATCTAAATTGATATTGTTTATTTGCTTTTGATTTGACACCTAATCTTTCAGCAAACAGTAATACACATTGGAATTTGATCCGCCACGGCAGTGTGCAGCTCGAAGTACGCTTTTGTGATGCCCTAGCTTCAACTATAAACTGTATTATCTATGCTGAATATAAAAATATACTTGAAATTGATTCATCTCCCCGAATTATTGTGGATTTTGCTGGTTGAGCACATTTTTGATGAAATACAATTATGTAATTCAATAAAGTGTTCAGTATTGCGCTAGTCACTTACGTTGTAATACGTTAAAAGCATAAAGAATTCTTTTTATCTAAAATGAAGTTGGTAATTCATATTCAAGGATTCTTACATAACGACGCGGATTTTTTGCCAAAAGAAATAGCGTTAATTGCTCTGGAGGCGAACATCATCGGTTACTGGATACTTTCTCCAGTATTTCCATATTTACTACTATCAGAAGCAAAACAACACACAAATATTGTGATGACAACGCAACATCGTATTCCTTGGAATGAGGGGTCTTCATCAATCAAGGCCGTATACAATAATCTGCGGGCTATTATACATGCTGCTAGAGAGATTTACACTCGAGGGTTCATGCAAAAACGTTTATTAAAGACAGTCATCTGCTGAAAAATTATAAATATCGACGACATTCCTAGTAAACCATCATTAACTGATATGTCAACCGTTAAGCGCATTTGCTCATATCACACTGCTCTAAAACACAATTTTACGGACCACTGCTCAACGTCTGCTGCATGGTATTATAGTGCTTGGTTAGAAAAGAATTCAACAACACCTGGTGTCTTCCAAAATAATTTGTCAATAGCTCATAAATCTACAGACCTGTTGACAGATGACAAAAATTCAAATTGTTGCGTCGGTAAGTGCGAAGCATGTGATGAATACGCTACAAATTATAGAAGCCCTTCAGTAAATCCCGGAACATACTATTGGCGTGTATCCAGCAGACAAGATCCCGAAGGTGTGGACGGAACTGACGGCACTTGTCGTTGATACTGATGGCCACAAGCAACCAGGGCAACACTGGGTTGCCATGTACGTCAATCGAGATGGAATTGGTTGCTACTTCGACAGCTATGGACTACCGCCAATTATTCCAGAACACCTTAGACGACTTAGAGAGAATTGCAGATACTTCCGACACTCCATCAACCATTCATAACAAGAAGATTCTTAAGTTTGCAGTCAATATTGCATCATGTTTTTGCATGCTATGTCTATTAATTATCCCCTTAGTGACTTTCTATCTTGCTTTAGTCGAAAATATTCCGAAAAGAATAAAATTGTAAGGGGATATTATGAGTCTTTCATGAAAAAAAATAGTGTTAAATATGTTAAAAATGATTTTGTGGGTGAAGGGATAAAATTTCATCAAATATGTTTATGTAGAAATAAAAAAATGTCATGTATTACACTTATAAAAATATATGTAACAATAGTCATGTTTATGTAGAAATAAGGCTATGTAATATTATACGTTTATAAGAATGTAAAAATCTATGCAACAATAAAATAAATGATTAATTAAACATCTTTGCTCATAATATAAATAAAATCATCCCCTCAAGACGCGTTCTCATTCATGCCACAGTGAATAGGCTGCGCACGATTACTATAAATATGAAAAAGCGTTTGTGCGCAGCTCGTACAGACGCTGCTTATTGGCTGAAAAAAAAGCCTTCATCGGACCGTGGGAACCTCTCCGACGGATCGGCAATAACAGGCCTCCCGTTCATAAGCCCTCGCCTAGCGGGTCTGAACGCTAAAAACTGCACTCAGACAGCTCACAGCGGCGGCATCAGGCCCCACCACACAGCACTCCCACTACTTGCACACAGGCACTGCCAGCGTACCCGTTGAGTTACACGTTATATTTTTCAACGTAAGATGGCACGTCGATGCGCTTCAATGCATCTCAGACTTTTAATTGCAATATAAGACTCCTGTAATGCGCATGCGTCAATAATACATGAATATTAGAATAATTTTATGGAATTTAAGTACTTATAGTATTTCTCATAATTGAAAAGAAGGCTAATTACAATAAAAATTCAGAGTATACCGCGATATTATTAATGTAATTATTTCTACATATGTAAATTTATGCCCCCACTTCGCGCTGTGCGACTACTCCCACCGCTCGCAGCACGGCTCCGACGGACATAAATTCATCCCCACTTTGTGGTGAGGATAGGAGTGGGCTCCGCCAAAGTTGCTCCATTCTACTTTACTATAATAATCTACATAAAAAATGATCGGATACATATTTTTATTTTTTTTTTCTTACCAACGTTTAAAAGAGGGAAAAAATACCCTCAAACTTCGCACCGCAAAATGACGGTTTGCAGTTTCCACATATCTTTAAAAAAATTTCCAAAAAGACTACAACTATAGAAAAGAGCATTAAAGATTAGGAAAAATTTTTCTATCCACAAATTCATAAGACTTATGGATATATTTTTTCTTTATTAAAAATGACAAAAAATTTATAACTCTAAAACTATCTATTATTTTTCAATGGAACCAATTTTGAATGAAAGAGCATGAAAAATTACGAGATACTTGTCTTTGCAATTTTGATAATAACATTTACACAGATGAATAGAACCACCCTTTCTAAAATTTTCAATGACAACGCTTACCTTTTTTTTTATTTTTTTTTTTTTTTTTTTTAAAAAAGGGGTAGAGACTACCCCCTCATGGAGTCAGGTGTTTGAAAGTCTCGCCTTCCCCTGCGCTGAGCCACGGGGCCATTGTGCTGGGTCTGTTTTCACAGTAAAGGCGGTCGTCAAAGTCTTAGAGACTGCAGGTTCTCCCAGGTTCCCAAGTTGCCTTGGTTCCCTTGTTAGCCCCGAACAGTCCCCGTTCATTCCATGGTGTTCGAATTTTGAATCGAATTGGATCGTTATCTTTTGCCTCTGGAGATTCTGCCAGCCCCGTCGCCCCCCGGTTTCCTCACCATCAGCTAGGCAATATCTGTAGGCCCGGTATCAACCTTAGAGGTCAGCCCAGTTCCACAGAATCGTCCCTGCCTCCGGAGATTGCACCGGTTGCCTCAAAGGTCCTGGTTTCTTCAGCAGAGGCTGAGATAACGAGAGAGAGAGAGAGTGAGGAATTTTTGGGGTCCACCTGGCAGAGCCTCTTGCTCAGGTAAGGCTATATACAATGGGGTGTCGCCTGGTTCCCCAAAGGCATCGTAGCGGCAATAGTACTTTGTACTATTCAGTCATCAGCACGATAGCTTACACTTTTGACTGCTCCCTGGAGAGGCCTCCCGCTCACCGTGGTCAGAGAAAAGACTACAAAGATAAGGTCTTGTCTCGGCCGGGAATCGAACCCGCTACCTATAACGCGCCAGGCTGACGCGTTACCACTAGACCACGGGTCGGTCTTTAACGCTTACCTTTAGTACCAAGAAAATTATATTGAGATTTTATTTTATACACCAAATTTATCATATATGACGTATAATTTATGAATAAAATTTATTTTGGGATAGTTATTCATAGTTATAATAATAGTAAAATGGAATGTTTCCTGATTGAAGACTTAATCATCAATTTAAATGTTATCTCATTTTTGTTTCTTGGCAAAAATAGATACAATATTTGTCATAGTCACCAGTTGTTTATCTTTTAGCCCTGATACATCTGAAAGCATAATATAAAGTTAGTTTGATTCAGGCGTTGTCACAGAAAGTAACATATTTTTATGATCTCTAAATGTGTTATAATATTCTTTAAAATTTAACAAAATATTTCCAGAACTCTAATTTATACTGCTTTTACTTATTCTAACGTCAGTCAATATTGATTGTTTTAAATGTGTATGATTCAATTGTAGCGCTTGGAATAAGCGAACAAACTTTTTATGTGAAAAATATTTTATGCTATCATAAAATGATAAAAATAATAATTATAATAATAATAATAAGTTTGTCTGGCCGAGGGGTGCTCCTCTCGCTACGATAATGGGATAACTCCGTACAGCCAGTTTTTCCTCCTCGCTGGTGATGGCCTGCTGGGCGCAAGGAACGAAGCTGCCTATCTCGGCTTCGTTAAACATCACCGCCCCTGCAGTGGACTAACCACCCCTGCAAGGGATTTTAACAGGTTCCTAACATTAGACCTGCAACGGCCCCCCACAACCGGCCCTCTTCGGATGAGGGCCATGGAACAGTTGGGAGGGGCCTAACGACCCGTTCCAATCCGGAATCTGACCATGGACCACCCCTTCGGCGTCACAGGTGGACAGAGGAGCTCAGGAGAAATTTGATGCAGTGTTGGGAAAGATGCGAGCCACAGACTTTCGGCTATGCCAGGCGCCTGCATACTCTGTAGTGCGAAATGCACCCAGAGCTACAACAACTAACGCAGCCGGCGCTCGCATCACAGGTGCGGTACACTCAGTCTCGACAGCGGATAGAAGAGGAGTCAGTTGCTGACTCTTCAATATCAGACGCTTCCGAAACTGAGGACGAAGTCTCATTAACACCCGAGACAGCCGCACCGAGGTGGAGCATACTCCCGTTCCGCCCTTCTCTCACTGCAGAGCCCCGATCTCCTCCCCCTGAGGACGCCAATTACCACGACTTCACTGACAGGGAGGGTACTTTTCTCCGGAAAGTTACTCTCTCTGTACAACATCTCGCTAGCGCCAACGAAGACCTCGACCATCGGGTACCAGAAGACGTAGGCCTTTCTGCACTGAATGATGCAGTCTACGATGTGGCTCGAAGGTTTACGCAGGGCAGACGAACTCTTGCCAATCCTGAGTTGAACCTGAAGAGACGCATCGAGCAGATTGCAAACAAGATCAAAAAGGCTCGACAGGGTGCTTCCCGTATACAGAGTGTGATGGACCATTTGAATGCTCACAGACCTTATACGACGAAAATTCGGCGTATCGTGGCGAGTATTAGGCGAGAACATCATACTCTGAATACCGACGTGTTCCTGATCCTCAAGGAGAGGTACACAGGCAAAATAAGATCGCTAATGGCCGTCAAAAAGTCATTAGCAAAGCGGTACAAGCGGCGAAGGGATAACAGGTTATTTCAATCTAACCCTTCACGCTTTCTTCAACCGCAAGCCCCTGTCAGTTATGAGCCCCTAAGTGCAGAAAGAGTCGAAACCTACTGGACCGAAATATATGGTCGCATTACCATGTTAGATGTAGACACTCCAGCTCTTCAATATTTCAAAGAATTCTGCGACGAACATCTATCGCGAATTCTTGAAGAGTTTCAGCGAGTCAGCATTGATGAAATCAGGAATGTACTCAGGGGCACTAAGAACTGGGCTGACCCGGGGCCAGATGCAATTCCCACCTTTTGGTGGAAGAAATTCACATCATCACACCAGCATCTGGCTCGTATCTTCTCAGAATATCTTGAAGGAGATACTCAAATTCCTGGCTGGCTCGTTGAAGGGCGTACTGTGCTGATCCCCAAAACGGGTGATCTGTCTAACCCTAAAAACTACAGGCCTATTGCATGTCTAAATACTCTTTATAAATTGTTCACTAAAATCTCGAACGAGAGGATTCTGACTGCAATAGAAACTGTATGGAGACAGATATACGAACAACGTGACAGCAAACGTGGCTTGACAGGTTGCAAGGAGAACTTGTTAGTGGACCGGTGCGTCACACTAGACGCATACTACCACAAGCGCAACTTGTCAATTGCCTGGGTGGACTACCGAAAGGCATATGATACAACATCTCACGAGCTTCTCCTCCACTTGCTCGAATGCCTTTCAGTACCCCCGCAAATCGTGAGATGCATCGAACACCTGATGCTGCTCTGGAGGACACGTTTCACCGTAACATCTGGTGAAACGAGAGTGTCCACTGGAGCAGTGCCTTTTAGGAGAGGCATATACCAGGGAGATACCCTAAGTCCTCTCCTATTTTGCATCTCACTGCTGCCATTATCTGTCACTCTACGCCGAACGCCTGGATATAAAGCCGGACGAGTCTCCAACCGCGTACACAAAATCACACATCTATTCTATATGGATGATTTAAAAGTGTTCGCGGCAAGTCCTGAGAGACTCCGAGCAGCCCTAGAGGTTGTGTCCGAATATACCAGTGCGATAGGCATGGAGTTTGGGTTAGACAAGTGCGCAGTAGCCCACTTAGTAAAAGGAAGATCGCTGAACTGGAGTGATAATGTCGAGCTTACAGACGGAAGCATCATAAAACATCTGGATGCTGGAGAGTCATACCGATACCTTGGACAGGCACAATCTCCGCTACAGGAAGTGTCTGTCATCACAGATACTCTCCGCAGTGCGTACAAGTGGCGACTTAAAAGGATATGGGGCTCTGAATTATCAGGCTCTAATAAAGTCGCAGCCACAAATATGCTCGCTGTCCCAGTCTTGCTATATACATACACGGACATCCTCTTAAAAACCATACTATCCGACTCTTAAGACCTTCAAACGTGGAGATATAGTAAAATTTCCAATTTGTAAAATCGGACCTATTACAATAACTTCCCACTGGGAAGTTAATAATTATGTTTCACTCTATAGATCAAAATAAAAGTTAATCTTTTCAATGGTATTCAATAAATTTTAACAACATTTCAAGCAATGCAAATTCCAGAAACACCTATTAATGAAGCTCAAATACATTAAAAAAATCGTTTCGAATAAATATCAAGAATTGCAATAGATGAGTATAATGGTGTGGAAATGATGGAGGAGGATTCGTTATATTTTGAAGAATCATTTAAGGATTAGGAACCAGAGATTGTAGAAAATGAAGAATATACATTTGCCATAAACAAACAAAAAAATTTCTAAAGGTGCATGTTCTGCTGATGGAAAGGACTCGAGTCATGACTATATGTTGCGAGCAGTTGAGTTTCGGCACAGTGGGATAAAAAAAAAATTTAAATATAGATACTGTCAACAACAGATTTAAAAAAATCCAATCTCTTCGACAATTACGGCGCTGGGCACATTAATTAAATCAAGGTGGAACATGTAAAGAAAGAATAGCTCAAATCTGCAAAAATACATTGGAAAATTTTAAATCCGCCGTCGATGCTAGTATGATAATCCATGATTCCATTTTAAAGAAATAGGCGCTGTTAGCTAAAAAAAATTTAGGATTCGATGATTTCCGCTTACAAGCACTTTCAACATCGTGACTATCATTTAAAAGAGCTCATCATATTGTTTCTCGTAAAATCAATAAATTTGTATAATCAAAAACAATTGAAGATCGTAAAATTCTAAAACAAACATCAGAAGCAATTGTTGATAATGTAAAGTTGAAGATTCGTGCATAGTCTAGACAATATATATAATTCGCATCGCAGTGGCTTTACATTAGCAGTGCATTCTGAGAGATCTTTGGCTCCAGAAGGAGAGAAAAAAGTAGAGTGTACCGATTAATCATCTCTTCAATAATTCATAGTTATATTATACAGTTAACTATATCAGTCGATGGAAAACTTCTGATTCCCCTTTTTCTTGTATTGAAAGAACCATCTGGAAAACTAGGACCACAGGTTGATGCATCGCTTTTGAGACTACATAATGTATACATAGAAGTAACGAAATCTGAAAAACTAACGTCACGTAAAATACTCACTATAGATATTACATTATGTACTATTTATACAGAAATTTGATATGATGATTATTTTCAGACCACTTTAAAATTTGAATGAAAAATGTTGGAAAGAAAAGTTTACTTTCAATTGATTTCTGGATTGGTCATTGTCCTGAAGCTGTCACAGCTGCCAAAATCAGTGGATGAAGAAGTTGAGATAATGATGATGCATAAAGGGACTACTGGACAAATTTAACCTTTAGATGTTTATGGGTTCAGAGTGTAGAAAAATTTTATGAGACATTTTTTGGACAGTGTCTCATAACGAAAAGATATGTATGTACGTATCATGAATAAATCATTCATTTTCTTTTTTTACGAATCTGGGAAAAAAAATACATTTTTTTGCATCGATTTCAATGTTTATTTCGAAAGTTGCAATGACACATATTTTGTAATTCTTCATGCTCCTTGATTTAAAATTGGCCCTATCAAAAATAATAAATAGTTCTTGAGTTATAAATATTTCGTCATTTTCAATAGAAAAAAAGGTATATCCATAAATCTTACAAATACGTGGGAAAAGGTATTTTTCATGATTTTTAATGCCCTTTTTGATGGTTAAAGTCTCTTTGGGAAATTTTTACTAGAAATGTATAAAAACTAGAAACCGCTATCTTGGAGTATAAATTTTGCGGATGATTTTTACCCCATCGAAACGTTCGTTAGTAAAAAAAAAATACATGTATTTCATCATTTCTCATGTAGTTTATTATAGTAAAGCTGCAACTAAATCGGTGAGGGCCATTTCACGGAGTTTCCTAATGAGTTGAATTATGAGTTACTGAGTTTAGTTTGTGAGCACTAAGATGAGAAAGATGAGCGCTCATGACTGGGTGAGTCCGATAAAATGAGTACAAAAGAGTGCACGAAACGATGAGTAATAGTCACGCGTCGGATGAATGCTTCTTAGTAACTGACCGATAATTGAACTACAACGATTAACAACGGTGAGCCTATCCTTTCTTATACGTAGTTCGAGCTCACAAACGAGCGGCCGTTTTGATGGATCAAACCGATCATCGGCGATGAGTAGAATTTAGCCAACCTTGATGTTGTTACCTTTTGTGTTCCACTTGCTGATTGCCTGCTTTTGTTGCAGGTAACTTGAGCTCCAGTCAGTCTAGAAGTTTCGAAGCTTTTGCTGCATGAGTTGATATCTGTTAAGTCGAGCGCAGTTTAGTTCAATGAGTGAGATGGCTCTGGTAGGGTATCGTGTGGTCGTTTTACCAGGAAATGCCCTGGTGTGAGTACTCAAAGATGATCTGGATCTTTTGTGAGTGCTTCAAATGGACGTGAGTTCAACACTGTTTCTACTTGTATAAGAAAAGTCGTAAATTCTTTATATGTGAGACGAGTGTCACTAAGAGTACGATTTAGATGAGTCTTGGTAAGTTTTACTACATCTTTCTACTTTCCTTTTCATGTGTGGAGCTGCAGGTGGATTAAATCTCCACGTTTTTTTTGTTTTAAGTGAATAAATGACTAATCGCTGAAGGTTCTTAAGTGCCTTGAGCGAATCATTAAGTGATTTCCGCCTCAGCTTCCTAGAAGTTCGTGCCACAGTCACTGTAGAGAACATGACAGAGCCCTCTTTGTCCAGAAAACCGTCGAAAAGCGGCGATAAATGCTCCGGTAGATTAGTCGGTGACTGCTTCAAGGTGGATAGCTGATGTTGTTAGGCAAACTAAAGCACATATCCAGCCTTTACTTGTTTCCACCCCTCGGCCTTTTCAAGTTTTCAGTGGTATTGTGCCAGCATAATCGATACCAATGTGAGTGAGTTCAGAAGAAGGTATCACTCTTGGTTCCGGGAGTTAATCCATAAGTTGTTGAGCACGTTGGGCACGATGACGAGCACAAGTCTTACATCTGTAGATGGATGAGCGCACTAGTTGTCGACTACTACGGATCCAAAACTGTTGTCTTATGAATGCAAGAGTAACATGAGTGCCACCATGACGAGTTTGTTGATGAGCGTCAGAAATTATGAGTTTAGTGAGTGCTGATGATCGCGGTAAAATTACATGTTTTGAGTCATGAGGCAAAAATGAATTATCGAGTCTACCGCCTACATGGATGACTTCATTAGCATCAAGATGAGCAGTGAGTCGAGCGAAGGTATGACCTTTCGGCCAGGGTACTTCTTTGTCGATCATTTTGAGTTCTTCACCAAAATAATTGGCTTGAGTGTACATGGCCCAGAACATCAACGCCTTGTCAATGTCAATTGCGTTGATTGGCTGTTTGATCGATGAGTTCTGTTGGTTTTCGATGAGTGATACAGTCCTGAAAGTCATAGCTTTCACCCTGAGTCGAAAAGTGAGTGAAGAATATATTTGAATAAGTTCCCAGCCTTCAACGGATGTCGTTGTTGAGATGGAGTTGATCATTTCAAGTCTTTTCTGTAGAGGAGTTCCTGGGTCAAGTTTGAACTCATGAGTTTGCCAAGATTGTGAGCCCTTAAGCAATCATGGTGGACCAGACCACCTTAGTGGATGAATTTTGAGTGCTAGTGGCGTTTATCCTCTTGACACGCTGTCAGCTGGGTTTTCTTCGCCAAGAACAAATTTCCAACGGTCGTTTGGAACGAGTTCATGTATTAATGCTACTCGGTTCTATGAGTCAGTCCACAAAAATGTTGATGCATGAGTGAGGTTGAGTGTTTCTTGATAATATTCTATAAGTTTCGCTAGCAGAACAGCAACACCAAGTTCCAAGCAAGGTATGGTGAATGGTTCGACAGGAGCTACCTTGGTTTTTGAGCATGCCATGGTAAAGTGAGTGTCTGAGTGCGGTTTGTGAACCTTAATGTACACAACTGCTGCCATTGCTTGTTGTGATGAGTCGGAGAAAACATGGATTTCGATTTGTGAGCCCGTGGTGAGTTTTATCTATCTCGGAATTTGAATAGTGAAAATTTGAGTGAGTTCTTCCTTGAATGCTGACCATTTATTACCTACTTGGTGTGTTAAGTTGTCATCCCCGCCGAGTTTTAGGAGTCAAAGTTCTTGCATGAATATTTCGGCGTGTATTGTGAGTGGTGAGAGAAAACCAAGAGAATCAAAGATCTAAACAATCTCTGATAAAATGAGCCATGACCAGTGAAGTCCTAAGACTTTCGCGCTGCTTCTTCATGAATTCATGAATGCATGAGTATTTGCTGAGTCCGTGAACGCATGAGCTTTTGATAAGTTGTTGAATGTAGGAGTATTGATTGAATTTGTAAATGCATAAGCCTTTTTTTTCTCCTTCGCTTCCAACTGAGCGTAGTGTTTGAGTCTTTGACAATTGCTAGTCCATTTTGTAAGCGGAAAACCGCCAGCTATACCAAGGCTTGGCACCTGATCTGCTGTTTCGCGGAGCTCTAGAAGAGTGTCGGTGCCTCCGAAGATATCGTCCACATACCTTCCATGTGTGAGTGGATTGATCCCTAGAGGGTACTTATGTTCTTCATTCTCTACGAGTTGTAATAGAACACAAACTGGTGGATGTGAAGCTGATCCAGTTCCATGAGTAAAAGTAGTGAAATAATGAGTGATGGCTGTTGAGAAGACGAATTTATGACGACGAATCCACAGCAAAACATCTATAATATCCTTCTGAAATTTCGGTCCAAGCGAAAGGATGTCATTAAGTGCGACTTCTGATTGAGTCTTTCTATATCAATTCAATACCGCTCTGAACTTGATAGTATTACTGTCTTCTAGAAGAACACTGTGATGAGGCAAATAAAATAAGTGTTGAGTGCTGTCAGTAAAATGGTGAGTTGATCGGTGACTAGATAACCCACCCTCGGGAATACTCAACCCTCCTGGAGCCGAAGCATCATGTGTCTAGGTCATTCCCCTAGACCGATTATACAGAACACAACCGTTACTCATGAATCCAATTACTGACTGGTCTGAAACCCCTTTTATGTGACCAACTGCCTCGTCCTCCTTGAAAAACGATAAGAACATTTCCTTGTAGGTTGAGTTCTTGTCCAACCTTCGTAGGAGATAGTGTAGATAATGATGAGCAGTTTGTGATAAGTCCCCCAGTTGAGCGGGTGATGAAATGAGTGGCTGGCGTACTACGTAATGATCTGTTGGATCTCTTGAGTGCGTTGATTCGAAATGAGTTTTACAAGCGGCTTTATCTATAGTCAGTTCGTTGGCTGATGGTACAGGGACTTCCTCTTGTGTCCAAAAATTTGTGAGCAGCTCTTCGAGCTTATGAGTATCTTAGTCGATCATTGCGTGATGGGCATAGTGTAAAGAAGAGTGCAATGAGCCAATTGAACCAACAATTATCCAACCAAAAATAGTGAGTTGCGCAATGGCCTTACCTGGGGCCTGATATCTAACTTCAGGTTTAATAATCTGACCATAAACGTCTGTACCAAGTATGATGTTGACAGTTTGGGCTACTATGCAGTCTGGATCAGCCAACTGTGAATCCGCAAATAGTGACAGTGGACGAGGAGTACCAGAGAACGATCGTAACAACCCAGTGAGATCCTTGAGTATATGAGCACCGACGTTGACTGAGTCTGTTGAGTACCTGGACCTTAGAATGAGTGTAGCTTTCCCCTTTGCCTGATCAGCTTGTGCTGCTCCTACCCTAGTGGTTAACAGCGATCAGCGTTGTCGTGGTAGTTTGACGAGCTTTATTAATACTTCTAAAACCAAAGAAACTTCAGAACATGAGTCTAGATAGATTTTAGTCTGAATAATCAGACTAGCGTTTACACGTGAATAAGAGCAGGAAGAATGGCGTCCGAAACTTCAGTAGTCAAAATGGCCACTAAAAATTCATCGAATGAGTGACTAGAAATAAAATGATTGATCATTTTGTCGATTACTTATCGACCCGATGCCAAGATGGCCGCCGAAATTCCTATCAGCTAGTTATTTGCATTGAGAATTGATTAATTCTCAACATAGTTAAATGGAATGCACTATGACATACGTTTCAAGACTGTGGGAAGTGAATGCATCAATGCTTCATCTGAAATATCATGAATATGATGCGCTGATGTTATTTCTTCTATCTATCCAAAAACGTATTATTTTTTTGTGGCCACCATTTCTCAAAGTCTGGCCTTAACTGATCTAGCATTCCATTATTAGTTCTTGTAAAATAAGAATATAATAGGTTTGATTAGACCACTGATTCCACGATTATTAATATCAAACTCATTACTGAATATTTATTATATACATCGCACAGGTTTAAGCTCAGAGTTCACATGTTTTCTTGGCATTCCTAACAACTGAGGTTTTTTAAACTTTTTTTCTATGTAATAATAATGTTTAATTAACGTGCCTGTAGGCCCTACGCGCAATTCATTAGCATAAACAAATTCCAAATAATTTGTTCTAGAATTTCTATTCCTACATAACTTGACAATTGAACGTGCTATTTTTTTGAACTTTGCCCTTTCCATATTACAAGAAAGCAACAAAAATAAAAGATATCGTTATAATCATACATCAAAGTATTTACTTGTGTGGAAAATTTGATCTTATGTAAATATTCTTACATGATCAGGATCTCCCCCAGTCGGCTGAAATTATCGAAATAGAATGTATAGTGGTGTTCAAATTATTATGTAATTTTAAATTTGAAATTTTGATAATAACATAATTTTAATTAAAATGATACTAACCTGTTGCATGTCTCTCTGTGAATAAAAGATTTGCTTAGTCTACGAGAAAATTTAATCGATATGAGGTCATATATTAAAAACGAAAGTGACTACAAATGTCATAAAAAATTCTCTATTCTGTATATTAATTTCAATTGAGAAAAAACATATTTTCCAATCGTACTAAATGAATGATTATTATAAAAAGGCATTTATATAACATGAGTACTTTAATATGTTGCTTATTCTTTGGACCAAATTATCAATGCAGTTACTAGCCGTGTGATTTTATCATGCATGAGTTATAGGATAGAGGTAAAAATTTTTTAATTACAAACTTTGTAGGGGGTGATAAAGAGAGTATTTGTGCGGATTGTTAATACTGGGAAATAACAATTACTATTGTTCATCGAGTGTCAAAGATTGGCGAATTGCGTTTTTTTCACCTTCCACCGCTTACGTAGCGAGAACGGTGATAGATATTAAAAAAAAGTTAATATCTTATTTGTAGAAAATTGAATACTCTAAAAAAAATATCCACGAGAGCATCTGCCTATCATGTACAGTGCTGCGAAGGCGCGCTGAGAATCGAGCGTTTCGGTAGCTCCGGCAGAATATGCCGTTAAGCGCCTTTTTATTTAATATTTAAAAAAAAAAAACATTTATAATAGTGTAAAAAACTCACAAAAAATCTGAAATGTTCACAATCGATATCTGCATATTTTCCAATGTAAATTGTAGAAAAATATTAATTTTTCAAATTTTTTCATTATCTGAAACTTCATTTTTTTTTCTTTCTTTTCTTGAACTTTGCACCTTTATCTCTTCTTAGTTTAAGGGTACATTTAATAGCCAATTAAGGAGCAGGTGGGATTTTTTCTGATGTATAAAATGGCTATCTTAGTTTTTTTAAAAAAATTTTATTACCAATGACAAAAATCCAAACGTTGTTTATGGATCCTTTTACCCTTATTTTGGGGGTAAAATTATTGCATGATCAAAAAAAGATACACGGCGAAGTTTTACATTTTGATATGAAGAGTATAAAACAATTTTTTATTTGTTTTTTCAAGCATTTGTTACTAATAAATTTTATACACATATGTGTAATTTTTCATTACTTAAATTTTTTTCCCTAAAAACTAATATTTCTAAAAAAAAAAGGATCCTATGCGGATTCGAACGCATGGACGCCGTGTGGGCATGCTACCGACGCTCTCATCGTTCGCGTGACTTCCCGCACTAAAAGGACCCGCCCCTTTACAGGTACGATGAGCAGAATCAAAGAGTTAAAAAACATAAAAATACTCTAGAATGAGCAAAAATTGATTTAAAAAAACCCACAATCTACCAAATCGCCTGAGAAAAGTGCGTAGAATGCGTTTTTTGATATAAAAAGGTAAACAATTGACACCACGATAGACAGGTGCTCTCACGGACTTTTTTTTAATATCTATCACCGCTCTCGCTACATAAGTGGTGAAAGGTAAAAAAACGTAATATGCCAACCTTTGACACTCAATAAACAATAGTAATTGTTATTTCCCAGTATTAACAATTTGCACAAATACTCTCATTATTGCCCCTACAAGAATCTGCAATCAAAAAATTTCTACTTCTATACTATAATTAATGCACAGGGCTTAAACTTACGGCTACTAGACTAATGTTACTCATTTGGAACAATATCACTTGCTGTATTATCACAAATTCAGTGAACAAACGCCGCAAATTAAACACTTCTACGTTCCTCACACAAACTGACTAGCTTGATAGTTCCTCGAAGAAGTTAAAGAAAACACTCAAATTGAATATGCGAGAATCCCGAATACATACGAAGAGTCCATATTTATAAATAAAAGGAAAATAAATTTTTTGATCAGTTATGGGAGTTGAAGTCAGTTTTATTGCTATATAGAATTTACTCGAAATTAACCAGGACTACGCTCACGTGATTATTTATAGTTATCCGAATGATAGGCACTTGTGACCGGGGAATTTTAATCCTGCGCGTAGCATTCATTTGACTATGCGTTGTGCATTTTTTCATAATGAATGAAAGACCATCTTTTTTATTTATCTACAAGGTTGAAGATTTTTTTGGAGAGAAAATTCCGCTGAATGTACTTAGTAAAATTCACCCAGATTATTTTTTAATAATTCATAGATTTTGAAGGTAACACGCGGTTGACCTAAAGTTAAGGGTAATTTTTCACGAAAAATTTTCTCAGTGTACTCGTAAAACAACGAAAACCTCAAATGCCTGATATTTTAAGGAATTGCTCTTAGAGTTACGAGGTATAATTCTCACTAAAAAAATGTATGCAACCCCAGGCATGAGTAGCAAACTACCCTTGGGAATTGAATTTCGGAGCTATCTCATGAATCAAGCAAGATACAAATAAAGAAATTAAAACTAGTAAATAGATTCGATTATTTTCTATAAAAATGTATTCACTCGTGCTCGTCTTTTCCATATCTCGGTTGTATCATAAATCACGAAAATTCGAAAAAAATTAAAGAGTGAATTCTGGAATTTAGTAAAATTTAAAGAAGAATGTTTTTAGTACTTTCTTGAAAAAAATGAATACTTTAAAAGATTGAGAAAAATAGCGTGCAGTTCGCACGAGACGAGGGTGAGATAGACATCGCTGTGTCGATGCGCTTGTCCTTCCCATCACGAATTCCAAAGTACAAACGAGCGCGCTCAGCAAGCTCCGACCGGTGGAAAATTTGGTAAAAAAAACAGATTTGAAAGGAAAAGTGTCTTTACAGCTATAACTCGATCCACTCAGTTTTTAATTTGTACGAAGAGAGTGTACGGGTTAGGGGAAACGGATTTCAATCATTTTCAGCGTAGTGGTAGAATATTATGGTATATTATCTATAAAATATGAATGTGTAACGCTCAAAAGTAAGAAAGAAGAATGGAATCTAAGTTCCTCGAGCACTCTATATACAAGTTATATAACATTGCGACTAGGCGTGCGATAGCGTACTAATAACGCTCTAGAATCGTATTCCTGTTGATGCGGGTCCAAGTCCGCATATATGACTTTCTTTGTGGTTCATTTATAACTATCAATTTCTTACAGAATGAATAGATAGCACAATTATTTCTCCATTTTAACTATTCATTTTTTTAACTTTATTTATATTACTAGCTGATACCAGCCCGCTCCACAGGTCATATGATAAAATTCGATAGTCGAACCTAAATGTAAAAAAATGGGTCTGGGCGCACTTTGTGCCCACACGACGAACTTCCGATTATATCCTTCTTTAGAATACTGCTTAACGCTCATATAGCAGTGTATAAATTAAATATTTAACATGTTCCCAAATATCCCAACATGGTTCTTAATTGTTTGCAACAAATTCACATTGTTATAAACAATTCATATTTGTTGAAACTCATATCTCGTCATAAATCACATTATTCTGTTAGAAACATCTGAATCTATATGATACATGCATTAGTTATTCGATAAGTACAATTATCAAATGTTCATAACAAATTCATATTGTTATAAACAATGTGTAATTGCTGAAATTCATTTCTCGTCATAAATCATTTATTTTGTTGGAAACATCCAAATCTATATGATATATGCATTAGTTATTCAGTGAATACAGTTGTTTATAACAAAGTCATACTGTTATAAACAATGCGCAATTGTTGGAAGACAAATTTAGTTGTAAACAACAATGTTCAGTCGATATTGAGTACATTTTCAAATGAAATTTTATTATTTTTTTTGCTCAAAAGCATTCGAAAAAGTCCATCTTTTCATCTTTTTATTACTAGTTTTTTTGTTATGAAAAAAAATGGCTGGACCGAATTTATTCAAATTTCTTTTAGATCTTTTTTATAACAATATCTTCCGATTAAATTTTGGTTGAAGTCGATATCTCAATCTGTTCTTGAGATATCGAAAATGAAAAAAATGCTGACATATGTATGTACACACACACATCGTTTAAAAAGTTGGTCAGTATGTGTGCAAATATCTAGAAACGTGAAGACATGATGAAAATTCACATTTCACCAATCGATCCAATTTTAATAACTTCTTAATAGAGAGTTAATAATTCTCAATTTTCTTTTGCCGATAAATTGAAATTCGAAGTTATAACTAATAATACTGGTTAATATATGTAATGTAACTAATATCCGATCTCCTCTCTTAAAGTAAATGTAAGAAATTTTGTAAGTTTGGTATTTTGTTTATTTTGTAAATATGTCAGTTATCTATCATCATAAGTCGAGTCCCCAGCAAATTTACTAATTTAGTAAGAAATTTTTGTTTCAAAAATTTATCTATTTCCAAACAATTAAAAACTCGCCCAGTAGAATGATAACGTAGTGTAAAGTACAACGTCGTATCGTAAAAGACATGTGTCAAATCTTTTAAATTATGTATTTTGTTGCGAAAAATAGCTTATGAAGAAATAACATCCTTTACTTATTTAATAAGTCATTTCAATTTTTAAATTTTTAATATTTGTAACAAATCAATAACTGACTCAGTAGTCTGATAGAAAAATGTAAATTACAACTATCTATTATGAAAAGTTAATAACATTCTCGAACATTATGCATAATTCGTGACATAATTCGTTTTCAGCAACGTCAATAACACATTTTCGCCCTTGGAACATAATTTTGGTCCGGTCTTTACATTAAATTTATTTATATTATAATATCGATTTATACGTGTTACCCATGTCATTTTAAAATTTCGATTTTGTTTCTTGCTTATGAAATATTCACTACAAAAATTTATCAACTATCAAATTCACTTTGTAAGATTTCCTCAAGTTATCGAAAAAAAGTCAAAACAGTAATGTTTACTTCAGCAAATAGTCACTATGACAACTGTTATCATAGCACCGGTGACTGTGACAACTGCTACCATGGAAATGGTTACTATGGCAACTACCAACATAGCAACGATAGCTGTGACAACTATTACTATGGCAACTGTTATCATAGCAACGGTTACCATGTGATGATTTTAGTTTTAGTTTTTACTATTTGAGTGAGGTTGTTTGAGTTAAAAATGAATTGTCTGGTTTTAATATGTTTATTACAGATTGTAATAATACACAGAGCAACTTAGAAAAAGGAAAAGTAATACAGTAATTCTAAAGGCGCCTGCAGCATAGAAGAAAAAGAAAGTATGTTATATTGCAGCCAGAGAAAAAAAAAATAAGACCTGACTTGACAAAAATAGCAATAATAATAATACCTTTTTTGGTTTCAACAGTTGCTGTTAAACAGCCTTCACAATACCTTTAATAAAATAAATTTTTTTTCTGACGCAGCAGACTCAGACTCTTTTCTATATTAATAATACTTCTATGAAATGGAGCGACATGCGCAAAAGCTATGCGCATCTCCTTAGGTTTCATTTATATGAAAAATAATTACTACCAACACCATGGCAGAAATAACTATGACAACTGCAACAGCAGCAATAGTAACTAAGGTAACGGTTACCATAGTAACAGTAACTATGGCAACTATTACCATAGCAACGGTTACCATGTCAACACGTGAATTTTAGCTGGTGTCGATATATTATTGTAGATCAGTAAAAAAAAATTTTCGGATAGGATTTAGTTACAATCCGTTCTTAGTCGGTGTCAATGTCGGGAAATGAAGAACTACTTTGAATTTCAAGTTAATTAGGCGTATAGATTTGGAGATCTCGTGATAAGTGAGTGAGTGAGTAAGTGGTAAATCGCCTATATATATATATATATATATATACTAGCTGTTACCCACCCGCTTCGCTGCGGTTACAATTAAATTTGATGGTTAAACCTAAATGTAATGAATACGCTTGATTGATTATTATTATTAATTATTGACAATAGACATGAGTTTAAAATAATATTGGAAATAATGCTAAATATTTCATTGACGATAAGTTTTAATTCAAAATTATAATATACTCATTATTGTATGTGATGTAATTGATATTCGATCGTTTTTTTTAAGTAAGTTAAAAAATTGTTCAATTTTTTTTTTTCCGTGAATTTGTCCGTTAGTCTGTAAATCTGTCATTACATAGATTTCCACACCACCCATGAGGTACTGTGTAATAGGATGCGTCCCCATTATTTTACATAGCGCGTTCCCAGTAGGCCTAAACCATGAAAAAGTTGCCATCATCAGAAGAAGAATATATTGTTTATTCAAATTCATTAATATCATTTTATTCTGATGAATATTATCTGTTTTCTACACAGATGAATTTCGGTATATTTTGATTTCCGGCATTTTTCATGAATGACAATATTTTTGAATAAGTTTATTTTTTTTTCTTCAAATAATCATTTATTGCTTATAATTTCTACATGCGATCTAATAATATTCTATTGATGTCTAATAGTATATATTATTGGATATATAAAAATTTATAGAGGAATTTTATTACATATTAAACACTTTTCTATATACAACATTCTTGGTTTGTTTTTCTGATTTACGGAAAATTGAATTTTCATGTGAACTTACTCTAGAACATGCCACGTAAAATTACCCATGAGAAAACCAGTCACTCTGTAAATCCACTCCAGCTACTTTCAAACTTCGTCCTTGAGATTTATTGATAGTCATGGCAATGCAAACTCTGACTGAAAACTGCAATCGTTTAAATTCAAACTGATAATCTGACGGAATCAAAGGAATTCTTGGGATGAATACATTTTCGCCTTTATACTTTCCTGTAAAAATGGTCGCTTCGATTATGTTTTTCCATAGTGTTTTCACCTGAAGCCTTGTGCCATTACACAATTTACGCGGGCTTAAATTACGTAATTATATTATTGGTGTACGAATTTTTAGGTAAAGAATATGTGGTGGTATTCCTGGTGGGCTGACCGTATGCAGAAATTTCACAGGATACTCAACAACATCTTCTTCTTCTACGACTGTATCAACAGACGCATATTTCATATGTTCAGTTGTTAGTTTTTCTATCAAAAATGCATTGATTTTATCAGCTGAGTCATTCGTTCGAGTCAAAATGGCTCTTTCAACAGGCTAAGTTTGTCTATAATCACCGGCAAGAAGAATAGTCAAGCCATCCATAAGCTGATTATTTCCGTTAATGTCTTGAAGCGTTCTATCAAGAGCCTCGACACATTTTTTGTGAGCCATAGTACATTCCTTCCAAATGATAATTTTTGTTTCTCTAACTACATGCGCCATGTCACTTTGTTTGGAGATATTACAAACAGGATTTTCAGAATTATTTGAATTGAGTGGTAGTTTAAATGCTGAATGTGCTGTCTTGCCGCTATCAATCAATGTAGCTGCAATACGTGATATAGCAACTGCAACAGCAATATTTTTTTTACTTCTAATGCGAGCAAGTAGTAGGTTAATTAAAAATGTTTTTCCAGTGCCACCAGGAGCATCATAAAAGAACAACTGTTTATAATTATAATCAACACTATTCAAGACTACATCGTAAACTGGCTTTTGACTTTCATTTAATTTTGTAACACCTCTAAAAACTAATTCCATCAACTTAGATACATCATAAGCCAATTCATTCAAATAATGACGGTTACTGATAACTGTCCTTTGCTCTCTCAATGGTTCTGGAAGCCCGAACTGTGATACCGTTTTACCAGACATTGATGTAACAATATCTCCAAGGAGAATAAGACATTGGTTGTAAACAACATCAATGACCAGTTCAACATTTTTATTTTCTTTCTCAAGACGGCTTCTGATATCTTCTGCTAAACTTTCCCGATACTTGTTCTATCATTTCATCGGATCTCCTACATGACAAAAAACTAACATTATTGCAAATAACTCTCTAATTTCGTAAGGAGAATTAAAAAATGAAGCTTCCTCTAAAGTAAGATCTCAGTGCAGGTGGTCTTCTAGTAATCTAAGTGCTAGGCATGCTGCTTGAAACGTCGGACGTTCTACATTTGCTATAGTTTTCAAAGCAGTAAATGAAGTAGGGCCCCAAATCTCATGTAGGAGACGGCGCAAATAGTAGCATTCAGAATTTCCTGGATGGACAGTATACCTAATACATGATGTTTTTTTATTCCTGGATAGTTTGAAACAATCTTCCCCTTTTTTCTTCTAACGAATGTATTTTTACTCCAAACATAATAAGCTGGAACTTCATAATACAAAAGAGTTCTCACGAAGCTATCTGCTTTACAAAGATCAAAAAATCTCTTAAGAGTTGTTCTTGAAGGATTTTCAATCTTGTCAACAACATTTTCTTCTGTAAAATAAACTTTTTGACCATTTTCGAGATGAACAGCAAGATGAACAACAGGAGGATACCTCTCGTGAATGTTAAAATGCAAAATTCGTCAAACTGCTTCAGAACTGCTTATGTATCGACCTGCTTCATACCTAGAAATCTCTTCTAAATTTTCGACGGTAAATGCTGCTTAATCAGATCCTTTATTCACGTATTCACATTTGTATTTAATGGAGTTCACTAAATTACAATACTCAACATTTATAGGAGCTTCAGAAGTACGGGACAAAACTGGGTTGTACGGTACAACCCATCTAGACTGTCATCACTGTTAATTTTTGTCTTCATCCTACCGTCTTCTAGAGACCGTCTACGATATTGAGGATAGCCATCCTCACCTGTTTGAGTTTTTTTTAAAAACGGTCATGGGTATCGTTTTGTGCATTTACCATCTAGCATGCAGGGTAAATTAAGGTTAAAGGATCCACAAGGGCCATGGATCATTGTTGATTTAATTATTTCATGAAGAGTCTTATCTAGATTAGGATCAGGTAATTCAGCTCTTATAATATTGTCAATAGAGTCAGGTCTTATTTTTTCTTTCAACCAGATGAGAATGTGAACACGAGAAAGTCCACGTTTTTGCCATTCCACAGTATACATGTGGCATCTGGTACTGCTAAATATACAACCTTTCGTCAGGAGATTCATTAAGTATTTCGCTTTTAACTAAAATACCCTTGCTATGATGTCATGACGATCATGAGATTTTTGACCTTGACTTAAGAGATCTTCTATTCCTTGCTATTTAGGATTACAAGTGAATGTAATAAACAAATCTGGACGTCCGAAATGGCGTACGTAAGTCATAGCGTCTTGTGTTCGTTCATGCATATAGCGAGGTCCTCCTGTGAAGGATGACGCCAAAACGACCTTTTTTCCGAGGTCTGAATATTGTCCGTCTGATTTTGTTGTACCATTTTTCAAATAGATATATTTATCAATCCTCAATTTTTCTTGATTGTTGCGAATCTAATTGAGTCTTTCAGTTTCAATTTTCGCATACATTTTAACAAAAATTGATCGAAGAGATGACGAAAGAGCACTAAATAACATATTTCACCAGCACGTTCGATTATTCGATAGCTGTAAAACTCAGAAGCAGAGACCGTCTTCTTGCGAGGAGTCCTATTTTTTGCATTACGTTTTTGTATATTTATGGAATAGCCATCTTCTCCATGGAATAACATCAAAGGGTACTGTAGAGCATCGTAAGCACGATTCGCTTCACTGATTCGTACTAATTTATCGTCTCTGCTATAGAGAATAACATCTCTTTTTTGGAATTCCGACCAACAATAGCAACTGCTACTCCTTTATCTTGAGGAACATCAAATCGACCCTTGTGTTCTCTATGCGGTTTTTTATCCGCATTGATTACAACCTCGAACTCTTTTTGTCCTTTAGGAACTAAATCGATAGCAGCCTCGAAATCGCGAATGTATCTATTCTGTTCATACAGCGATTTCTGTAATTGACTAACTAATTCTGGTTTGACACGAAGTGAAATTTCACATCGAATATCTGTTTCACGTTTGTCATTACCAAGAAAGCATAATCGAAGAAACGAAGGTTGTTAATGAGGTTCAGCCATAAGACTACATATTCTATGGTATACTTATCCCTGGATTTTAAATGTTGGTATAAAGTTCCCCTCTTTTACTTCTTTTGTTTCGACGGATGTCATTTGAAAACATCCAGTATACTTACAGATTGTAGAAAAGAAATGTACTAAAAGCGGATCCTGATCTGTGAGAAGACTTTACGAAAGTTCAGGCTATTCCTCAATAACCGGAAGAAGGGCTTGACCAGCGTTGTCTTAGAAGTCTTCGAAGTCCAAGCTGTTAATCTAATTTGAGTTCTTTTTTTATTATAATTCATTACAGTTTTCTGGTGGACATGCCTTTTTTTATACGTATAATTTGGTACAGCTGTTCTATTGACTTCAGGATGATTTTTAGAATGTTCTCTATCAGCTTTTCTGTTAACTTTATGATGACTTTAAGTATATTTTCTATCAGCTGCTCTCTTTACTTCAGGATGATTTTGTAAATACTTTGGAATAGCTTGTCTTACCTGTTCAATTCGGATTGAACTTGTATATTTTTTCCTTCGTTTCCTCGCTTTTTTTTGGTTCAAAAGGTATTTTATTATCATTTGGATTCAATAATAAATTTAACGTTATTCGTTGAGTACCATTGTGTAATTGATCTACTTTTTCGATTTCGTTCCACATTATTTATAATTTTATCATTTAAATTTAATGAATAATTTTTGGAATTTAATAAATCACTCCAAACTACACACGGTATTTTATCTTGATGCTGAGATTCTGAAAAGAATTCATATTTTCAATTCTTTTCCACATTATCACTACAGCTATTGATAAAATTATTTTCACTATGTATTGATTCACCAATATTAATTAAAACATCGAAATGGCCACTGTTAAAATTTCGGGTGAAACGCAATCTTTTTACACCTTGTGTTACATTCCCAATAGAAGCTCTTAGGCAGCCACCTTGATATACTTCAAATTTGAACGGAAATAATTCTGCAGCCACCATAATTTTACAAATAGATACATACGTGTACTGCATAGACATTTCTGTGCAATAGAATTCTTTAGATTAATAAGGGGCGCCAGATAGCATTTGAGTACAGCATTGAAACCGATCCTAGTTGTTTGATACTGGCATATTGACAAACAATATTTTGTCTGATCTCGTCAGCCTTTAAAATGTTGCCCTGTATTAATTAAGAAAGCGTAGAAAGTATACACGCTCTACCACTTACAATTTCAATAATTTGTAACGGAATATAATGGCCGTCGATTGAAATATATTCCAATCTCGTTATGTAAAATGAATTTATAATGAATAAAATTTTCTCTAACTTTAACCCACGAAGAATATATCTTTATATATATAGGCACTCTACCACTCTACCACCACTAAGAAATAGGTCAAATCTATTTAAATCATGTATTTCGTTAATAAAAATGTGTGATTGAAATATCATTTTCATTACTAATTTGAAAAGACATTTTTATGAGGAAATTTTAACTGGTATTGATGTATTATTAGAGATCAGTGAAAAAAATTTTTTTGATAGCATTTACTCAAAATCTGTTCTTAGTGGGTATCTAGGTCGGGAAAGGAATAACTATGTCAAATTTCAAGTCAATCGGCCGTATAGTTTCAGAGATCTCGTGATAAGTGAGTGAGTGGTAAATCCTCTATGTATATATAGATTACCCTCTTCTAACCCCCCCCCCCACACACACACAACCGCAAGTCCATAAAGGGTAGGGGATGATTTTCCGATAAATACCGCAATTTTCTTCTCTGCCGTTAATGTTAATCCAGATTATGCAATGACACGTACCTCATCATTTTTCATACTCTTCCGATTAAAATTGGTTCCATTTAAAAATAATCAATAGTTTTTGAGTTGTACATTTTTTGTTAAAAAAAAAAAAAAAAAAATGTATACCCACAAGTTCTATGTACATGCAAATCACGGTATTCTTTATCATTTCTTATTGTTTTCAACGCACACGGTCGTTTTAAATATTTGTCAGAAATGTGTGAAAATCAAAAATTATCTTCATAGAGTGGTAACTTTGGGGGTGATTTTCCCCCTTCAAACCGTCTTTTCGGAGAAAAAACAATACGAATTTTATTATTACCGACGTAGATTATTATATAGAAGGCCAAGCTAAATTGACGGTGACCACCTTGCGAGGTTTCCTTGTTAGAAAGAAAAGTATGTTAGAGTCAATAGTCACTTCATTCACATTATCAATAATCAATTATTCTACCTTCGTTTATTTTCGTAAATTATCAATTTTAACCAAGCTATCTCTTTCTTTGTCTTGGTGACTATCCTCTTTACTAGAACTTCTCAACTCATTCAACTGTCTCCAATTATTAATAATTTGATAACGTATTTGCCTTAAATGTAATTCCGATATTTTTAACAAATTGAATACCAGATATCGTCTTCATACAATTATGTTGCTCTAGTTCCTGCCAGTTTGATCAACTTTCTATTGCCTTTTTTTTATTATGATTATGTTTTTATACTCTTGAATGAAAAAAAAAAAAATATTCTCATGATATCAAAATCGTTAGGAACAGTTTAAGAAATACAATGTTATGTACTATACAAGAAATACAAATACAAATTTATGTGTTCTTCAGATGATTATCATTCCAATTCAATGAGTTAATTTCTAAAAACGGTTTTACATCAATGCCTATTTCATTATCATTTTTTAACATTATGTTTTGCAAATTTATCATTGCCGTTGCCACTGTAGTGAATATAGGTCCTGTTAAAACGACTGGTTTCAAATTGAACAAATCATTTCTTTCGTTGTAAATGAATTGTTGACACGGTGAATTACGAATATTCATTTGCTGCGCTCGAATCATGTGAACAATATCAACGTTATTATTAATTCTCTGGTTATTTATAAGCTCGGGATACTTGATCGAGATTTTACCTCTAATAAGTATATCTGGTTCACCATATGGAGGCTTAGCACGCATGCGTAATAACGGTAATAATTTGTTTCGTATCATGTAAAAGTTTTGATTTTTATATTTACAAACTGCCAGTAGAAATGAGTCAAGATATTTTTCCAATATACTTAAACGATCAATGTTAATCTCTTCAATGTATTGAGTAAACAAAGTTAGTTTTGCAATGTGTCCTAATTCGAGTAAATCTTGGATTGCAAATTCAGTTTTATTACATAGATCAATTACTTTATCGATATTATGAGTGTTGAACATCGATTTATCTGCATTGTAAATCTTTTCTAAAATTCCTTCACTTGTACCTGACAAGTGAATGATGTTTTGATAGCAGTCGTTCGGATCCAATGACGTATCTAAGGATGTTATATTCGTAAACATCAATTTTAAGGGATTTTAGTAAAACAGTATGTCCTGACTAATTATAGACCGATTTAAATTTCTTTTTCAATCAATAATTCAATTCATTCACAAATTTCATGTAATTTGACGCGCAATCAAATGGATATTGCTCTCCACTACTATATATTCTTAACATTTCACTGATAAGATATTGAGTTCTTATGATGCTTCTATTCCCTTGGTCTGTAGATTCTTCTTTTTCTAAATCTTTATTCTTCCTACATACCTCGAGTATCTGAACGTCATCTATTAGAGATCTTTTTCCAGATATCTATTAGATACTCAAAAAATGATATTTATAAGATAATCCGATCAAGACATATCTTCGCAGACGTCTGAAAGATATCTTTCAGATTTCTTAATTCAGATGTATAAAAAATCACCTCAATTCAATATCTGTTCAATGGTGGCAATTGGATTATAATCGTATACATTGTTGCAGATGTTTTCCTACAATTTTAAGATTATCTGACTATACTCAGATACATATGTATCTGTATATACTATAATATTTTACTATGTACACGTGTATGTCAACGTACATTCCTCACTTACATGAAATTTATCATACCCCCCCAGAACAAGTATTCGGAAGATATCTTTTTTCAGATATCCGTAAGATATCCATGAAATAATGTCAAGCATATATTTTTCCTCAGACATTTTTTTAGATTGATAAGTAGATGCCCGCGACTTCGTCCGCGTAATGTGCACGTTTACGTCACATAATAATGAACTGATTTGGAATGTTTCTACAGAATCTTGGATGCCGATTGCAGTGTCATAGTGAAGATAGAACCGTAATGCATCCGCAAGTACTTGATGTCAACGGAGAAAATTCGAATTTTAATGTGTTATTCTACTTCTGCTTCTTTACAACATGTTTTATAGCGTAGGTCTGTCTTATAACGCATATAACAAATCGAAAATATTTAAACAAAAGAAATAGGTTCCGATACAATTTAACATGGTTTGTAACATCATTTCAGTAAAAAAAAAAATATACGTTGGAAAAACGCAAATATGATAAATAGATTTCGTTTTTTATTGTTCATAACAAATCCAAATGTTATTATCAAAAAGAAATACCTTTCTAGACATCTTCCATGGTTCATAACTTTATTCTGATTGAAGGAAAAAAATACTTAAATATGCTGAAAAGATTTTGTTTTCTATTGATTACAACAAATTTAATTGTTATAAACAAAAAGAGTAAGTTTCTATGCTGTCTGTATGGATTGTATGTTTATTTTACGAAAAGAAGGAATTACGCGTTGAAAAAACTCAAATATGACAAGTAGATTCCGCTTGCCATTGTTTATAACAAATGCAATCGAATATTTCATTCAATTACAACGAATGAATTGGTTTAGTCATACAAATAGACGATTCGAAAACAGAATCTTAAGTTGTCCAGTTTGGCACAGGGGTCAAGGTTCAAGTCTACAGTTACAAAAGTTCCAGGATCGAGTCTACAACAGTTTCAGTGTTTACCTCTCCGTATAGAAATAAAAGTTAGGATAAAATTTGGGCCAAAGTTATTTGCCAAGATAAAATCATGGGCCAAAATTAGGAAAAAACTCGGACCAAGGGTAGATTGTTCCACATTTAATTTTCGGCCCGAACTCAGCTTTTCTGGCCCACGATTCAACCGAAATTGGTCTAATTTTGACCATTTGGTCTTCCCAATAATTTTTTTCCACGATGATATAAAGCGAAGGATTCAGTTTTTATACATTAAATTTCGATTTATCAATATAAAAATTATCAAATACATTTTTTGATGCATCTACTTCTGAACAAACTATTATAAACTTTAATGCTATAGTTTTAGTAACTAATACTTGTTTTTCCATTATCAAAAATAATTTAATATGTGATATTAATCATATATTCATTTTTAATATATCACACACTTAAATATCATTTTTTTCTTATAATTTTTAATATATTGTACATGCTTTTTATGAATGTTAAGATTCCTATAATTATGATCAAGGGCATTCTTATGCTCGTTTTCTTCTTTATCTTCATCACCTTCATCCTTATGATTGTCATCATATTTAATTTCATCATTTTTTCTTGTCATAATCATCATCCCCGATGGTAACAGAAGCACTTTTATTTGTATTGTTTTTAATGGGGTCGAAATCACTTTCCGGACTTACTCTGGTTGAATCGTTATCGGTGATGCCTACGCTTCGAGTATTATTAGTGGCACTATAATGTTAGGAAAAAAAGTGTCTGTAGAGGTATAGTTCAATCGGCTCAGTTTTTAATTCTGAGAAGGAGACCCTGTGAAGTGCTCACCGTCAATTTAGCTGAGGCTTCTTTTTAGGGAATGGAATTTTCGATTTTTGATGGAATCTTTGCGATATTGTAATGTAATTGTTTTAACAAAATAAAATAATCAATATTATCGGGAACGAGAATGAAACATAGAATGTAAAGAAAGCAGCCAGGTAGAAAAGGTAAATCATATTAAGAAAATAAATGGAGAGAGAATCAGGAGAGATATTGTAACCGATCTCCTTTGAGGATTCTATTGATCCTCAAGGACTAGGGACCAAAGGCAAAATGCGATGGAAGGGGAAATTTGCGGATCGCTACCATCGAGACTAGGTCCTATAACAGCTCGCGCAAATTTGGAAAGAGCATAGTCTTAGAGTGTCACCTATTACCTACGATACTCGTTGACTGGCTGCTACCTGAAAGCTTTCTTCGATAGAATACCAGTCTTTTTCATACTGAATAATGTCAGCATTTATATAGGCAAGAAAATTCTGGAAATTGCACTCAATATTCATTTCTACTTATATTGAAGCGTCCTCAATCATCACTGAATAAAGCGAGGTCTCCACTCCCATGAAAGTAAATTAAGTAATTTTACTGTACATAAATTAAGAGTCCGCTATTCAGTTACGGGTCTTAATATGAATTTCGGTGCCAGGAGTGAAATGGAAAAAAAAAATCAACTAAATCATGGATTATGGTAAGAACGAAGCCCTAGTGATAAGATGAATGTGAAATGCCATATACACGAAGTTTGACAATGAAGAAGACAAAAGAACAAGAAAAATTAACAGAGCAGCAAATACAAGACATAGAATAGCGTAAAGAACAAGAAGAATCGACTAAGAGTGAACAAGCTGAACTAAATTAATCAAAGAGCTAGAGAAGGATAACAAACTAAGTGAAATATCAGATCAGGTTATAAAAAGACAGCGAAAAGAAATCGAATGATTGAAAACGACGTTGGAGAAAAATAAACTGCTGACAAGGAAATCTCACGAAGTGTCTCTCACCGATATAGTTGCAGCTTTACTACAGTAATCTACATGAAAAAAAATAAGATACATATTATTTTTTTTTATGGCTAACGGATATTTTAAAGGAGCGAACATCATGCTTGAAGTTCGTACCTCGAAATAACAGTATACAGTTTTTCCATATTTCTAATGAAAATTCTCCAAAAAGACTTTAACCATAGAAAAGAGCATTAGAAATCATGAAAAATACTTTCATCTATATATTTCATTATAGTCAAAAAGACTTGTGGATACACATCTTTTTTTTATTAAAAATGACAAAACTTTGATAACTCAAAAACTATATATTATTTTTAATAAGACCAATTTTAAATGAAAGGTCATAAAAAATGCGAGATGCGTGTCATTTGCAACTTTCAAAATAACATCAAAATCGATGCGAAAGAAAGTAATTTCTTTTTTTCCAAATTTGTATTAAAATAAAAAAGAAAAATTATATATTCGTTATACGTATTACATATATGCTGATCATCGTAAAAATGTTCAAGCAATAATAATTTTTTACACCATGCACAACGGATAATTGCTATATTACGACATCCCGAAATAACACAGTGAAAGTTGTGTTGTATGTAATATGTAATATTATATATTACATGTAATATAATATCTATAGTGATCATTTTACGTGACGTTAGGTTTTCAGATTTCGTTATTTCTATGTATACATTATGTGGTCTCAAAAGCGATGCGTCAACCCGTGGTCGTAGTTTTCCAGATGGTTCTTTTAATACGAGAAAAAGGGGAATTAGACGTTTTCCATCAGCTGATATAGATAGCTGTCTAATATAACTATGAGTTATTGAAGAGGTGATTAAGGGGTACACGCTACTTTTTTCTCTCCTTCTGGAGCCAAAGATCTCTCAGAATGCACTTCTAATGTGAAACTACTGCGATGAGTATTGTATGTATTGTCTACACTATGTTTGAATCTTCAACGTTACATTATCAACAAATGCTTCTGATGTTCGTATTAGAATTTTACGATCTTCAATTGTGTTTAATAATACAAATTTATTGATTTTACAAGAAACAATATGATGAGCTCTTTTAAACGATAGTAACCATGTTGGGAGTGTTTGCAGCTTTGCTATAATAAACTACATGAGAAATGATGAAATACATATATTTTTTTTTTAACTAACGAACGTTTCGAAGGAGTAAAAATCATCCGCAAAGTTTATACTCCAAGATAGCGGTTTCTAGTTTTTATACATTTCTAGTAAAAATTTCCCAAAGAGACTTTAACCATCAAAAAGGGCATTAAAAATCATGAAAAATACCTTTTCCCACGTATTTGTAAGATTTATGGATATACCTTTTTTTCTATTAAAAATGACGAAATATTTATAACTCAAGAACTATTTATTATTTTTGATAGGGCCAATTTTAAATCAAGGAGCATGAAGAATTACAAAATATGTGTCATTGCAACTTTCGAAATAAACATTGAAATCGATGCAAAAAAATGTATTTTTTTTCCCAGATTCGTAAAAAAAGAAAATGAATGATTTATTCATGATACGTACATACATATCTTTTCGTTATGAGACACTGTCCAAAAAATGTCTCATAAAATTTTTCTACACTCTGAACCCATAAACATCTAAAGGTTAAATTTGTCCAGTAGTCCCTTTATGCATCATCATTATCTCAACTTCTTCATCCACTGATTTTGGCAGCTGTGACAGCTTCAGGACAATGACCAATCCAGAAATCAATTGAAAGTAAACTTTTCTTTCCAACATTTTTCATTCAAATTTTAAAGTGGTCTGAAAATAATCATCATATCAAATTTCTGTATAAATAGTACATAATGTAATATCTATAGTGAGTATTTTACGTGACGTTAGTTTTTCAGATTTCGTTACTTCTATGTATACATTATGTAGTCTCAAAAGCGATGCGTCAACCTGTGGTCCTAGTTTTCCAGATGGTTCTTTCAATACGAGAAAAAGGGGAATCAGAAGTTTTCCATCGACTGATATAGTTAGCTGTATAATATAACTATGAGTTATTGAAGAGATGATTAATCGGTACACTCTACTTTTTTCTCTCCTTCTGGAGCCAAAGATCTCTCAGAATGCACTGCTAATGTAAAGCCACTGCGATGCGAATTATATATATTGTCTAGACTATGCACGAATCTTCAGCTTTACATTATCAACAATTGCTTCTGATGTTTGTTTTAGAATTTTACGATCTTCAATTGTTTTTGATTATACAAATTTATTGATTTTACGAGAAACAATATGATGAGCTCTTTTAAATGATAGTCACCATGTTGAAAGTGCTTGAAAGCGAAAATCATCGAATCCTAAATTTCTTTTAGCTAACAGCGCCCATTTCTTTAAAATGGAATCATGGATTATCATACTAGCATCGACGGCAGATTTAAAATTTTCCAATGTATTTTTGCAGATTTGAGCTATTCTTTCTTTACATGTTCCACCTTGATTTAATTAATGTGCCCAGCGCCGTAATTGTCGAAGAGATTGGATTTTTTTAAATCTGTTGTTGACAGTATCTATATTTAAATTTTTTTTTATCCCACTGTGCCGAAACTCAACTGCTCGCAACATATAGTCATGACTCAAGTCCTTTCCATCAGCAGTACATGCACCCTCAGGCGTTTTTGGTTTGCTTATTGCAGACGTATATTCATCATCTTTTACAATTTCGGGTTCCAAATCTTTATATGATCCTTTAAAATAAAACAAATTCTCCTCCATCATTTCCACACCATTATACTCATCTGTTGCATTTCTTAAGATTTGTTTAAAATGAATTTTTATTTGTAGCTCAGCTTTGTTAATAGGTGCTTCCGGAATTTGCATTGTTTGAAATGTTGTTAAGCGTAGTTTGAATAACGTCGAGGGGATTGACTTTTATTTGTATCTATCGATTGTCACACAATTATTTACATAAAAAATTATTATACTTATTTCAAGCGTCACAATTCTATCATACACATTTGAAACAATCAATATTTACTGACGTGAGAATAAATGCAAGCAGTAAAAATTAAAGTTCGGGAAGTAATTTGAGAAATTTTTAAGAATATTAAAACACATTTATGGATCTTAAAAATGTGTTACTTTCTGTAACAACGCTCAAATCAAACCGACTTTATATTATGCTTTCAGATATGTCAGGTCTGAAAGGAAGACAACTGATGCTTATGACAAATATTGTATCTATTTTTACCCAGACACGATACTAAGATAACATTCAAATTGATGATTAAGTCTTCCATTTAAAAAAATTTTATTCTTCTATTATTGTGACTATGAACAACTATCCCAAAACAAGTTTCGTATGTATGTTACATGTCATGTATGATAAATTTAATGGATAGAATAGAATACGAATATAATTTTCTAGGTACTAACAGTTCATAGTCCGTGTAAATGTTATCTTGAAAATTGCAAAGACACGTATCTTGTAATTTTTTATGCTCTTTCATTTAAAATTAGTCTCAAAGAGAAATAATAAATAATTTTTGACTTATGAATGTTTTGTCATAAGTGAATGATCAAAAATAAAGAGTTGAAGATGATTTAAATAATGCAAGTGTAGAAGACTAATATCTTCTTACTTTTACAAATTTATGAATCATAATAGCATTTTTTGTAGTTGATGAAAATCGACTGTAATATTCAAAATCGCCAAAAAAAATTATATATTCTCGTCCCAGAGTGATTCATCATTTAAGTAATTAAAAATAGAGAGATGAAAATAATTTAGACAATGCAAGTGTAGGACACTAGATTCTTCTTACTTTCAAAAATACATAAATTTTGAATAACACTTTTTTCCATTAATCGAAATCCTACTAAAACTGCCATCTCCGAGTGTCAGTAAAACACCGCGCCATGTACACGTTCCAAATGACTCTGCAAATAACAAAATCTTATTGTTGAATCATTATTTGATAAAATTTTCAAAGAGCAGAAAAGTTCAGAATCAAATGGAATGCCATGCCATCTATAGAATAAAGTCATCTTTTTATTTTCTATCAATGAATAGTTTGAAAAAATATTCTCTTTTTCAAAATTTTCGGACATGATTCTTAAAAATTGGGCCAAGTCTGATAAAATTTTTCTTGAGCTAACTTCTTTTTTAAATAAAGTTAAGATTAATTGCAGAAAATATTTATCGTGGATTTTAATCTTCAAAAATACTTCTTAATCGATTTCAAGAACAACCGAACAAGTATTTTCTCAAACAATTAGTGCTAGAACTACCAGTGTTCAGGAGCGGACATACATACACATTGAAAAATATAATAATTATAAAGACTGACTATTTTAACTCTATAATGACGTCATTGACTATGATAGTAATAATAATGATAGCATACATTCCGTAAAGATTTGCTCCAAACTCTTACTGTCTCTAATAATGTTTTTCTTTGTTTTGTTTTTATATTTTATTTCAATTATTTTTTTTTTCTTTGACTAACTCTATTTCACTACTCTTAAATATCCTTGTGCTCTGCTGCTCTCTCGTGCTTTGGTGCTCAATGTTGGTTCTCTCTTCTTCTCCGGGCTAAGATGATCAGCATTATATTTGCAGCATAAACTTTTGCTACGTGCCTGTCGTGACTGTATGTTTCGATTTTCCCGCAGGTTATCATTGCTAGTGTGCTCCCTTGTATGATCCAGGTCTCAAACTTTATTTAAAGAACTCTACATGTTATTACACAGTACCTCATGGGTGGTGTAGCAATTTTTGTAATGACCGATTTACAGACTAACTGACAAATTTACAGAATAAAAAAACTACTAAACTTATATAATTTCTTTAGTTTACTTTAAGAAAAGAGACCGTATATCGTATAAATTTTACAGCTCTCTGCGATGGCTTGGGTGTGTCGTGCATTGCTCCTAATTCTGTTTGGGTACCAATTGTCTTTTTTATCGTGAACTTGCGTGATCTTCTGCAATTTTTGTTGACTAAACATGCAATGATAAGAAAACCAACTAATAAGCTGAGTACTACAATAGTTACCTTATTTTTAAATATCTTATGCTCAGTATCTTCAATAATATAAATTGTTAAATAATGTATCTGCTAAGTTAACTATGCGATAACTCTCTACTCCGATTATTCTTGTTCCTGCTATATTTATTTTCTTAATCTCTCCGCGATAAGTGCTTATATTCACTTCTCTTCTATAATAAGTTGTGTACATCCACCCGTTACTGTTCACTAGTTTCTGTCATTGTATCCCACAACTCAAGCGTTTTATTATTTTATAATCCTCAAGTACTCTGGCTTCGTCATCAAAAAATATCTTGGCCTTGCACTCACCTGTAGCTTGTAGCTTATGAAAAAGATAAATTGGTACGCACACCATAAAAATTCTCGTCTTGAAACAATCTTTTACTTGTTCTTCATTTATCGATGCGTACCATGTTCTACTACTTGATACCATCAAATACTTATTTTCCGGTTGAACTGCAATTGCTTCCTTTGTGTTATTGTTCAGCTGTAGTCGTGATATGCCATAGAGTGCATACAGATGGTGTTCCTGTAAGTCTACTTCAGGTGCTTCAATCGAAAAAACTGTTCTTGGTACTGTTCGTCGCACTGTCTCTTATCATTTTGTTGAAATCACTTAAACTGAAATTTTCCTTAAGTGGCCCTCTCATTTCCTCTTCTTCGAACAGTCTTCTGAAATTTATGAGATAATGGTGCAGCTACTCAATCGCTGCGGTCCTTATTACATCTATAGCGGTTCTCAAAAATTTAAGATACTTATTTCGTGACTCCAAGGCCGTGTTCTTCCACTTGTCTATTAATTCTATTTTCTCAACGGACATCATTTCTCCGTCACATCGTTTTTCTTATAATTTTCTTATTCTCCACTCCTTGGCTTCTACTTCTTCAGTCACATATTCTGTTAATTCTTCAATGTCATCCTGGAATTTTGATTTAAATGCATAGGTTTCATTCCCTAAATCGCCCGTCTTTCTACCTCGATCCAAATGCATCTTCTCTAAAGCCAAATTTACTGCTTGAAATTTTCCTTTCTCACTATCTTTTATTTCTGGCACTGTCTTGTATGAACTCAACCAAAAGGAGTAGCTCAGATTCACTTCCCTCTCCAGTTCAGGGTGCTGATACAGGTTTAATTGATGTTGTATATCAAACAAAGCTGTTTTATTACACGTCTCCTTAAAGTTTGGAACTATATCTGTTATTGGTCCAGGTCTTAAGTTCACTAGTTTCTTCGGTTCGAATGCAGTGGAAAATTTCTTTTGACGATTCACCATTAGTACGTGCTGCGCTGGTTCAAAGGAGATCCCTGCTAGATGTTTTATATCGGTTATTTCTAGAGCTATAGCTACCACCAAAATCATATTAATCAATGTTATTCCCTTCATTATTTTCCTGCAACATACATTATTATATCATCGATTATTTTATATATTCCTAGGTTTTTTTTCATTTTCTGCACGAAACTCAAATAATCTTGTGCTTTTGATATTTTTCAATTTTTATTATACAAATTTTTACAATCTTAATGTTCTTCTCTTTCCCCAAATAAAATTATGTTAACTATCATCTCATCTTCCCCTAATCGAGTGCCTAATCGCTTAACCTCATTAGTTAATTGTCGCAAGTTCATTTTTATTCAACGTATTCTGGCTCTATATCTTATCATATCTCTCATCATTTTCTTGCCCAGCTCTATCTTGAAAAATATTGTTTCACTTGGCGATTTTTCTTCCTTTTTCTATCCCGATGATTTCACTGAATAAGGATAATTCATTCGAAAGATCATCCGTCAAAAATCTGACTTCATCTCCATTAATATTTTCTATCACTACTTTCAGTAGTTTATTTGCTGTTCTTTCTAGGACTTTACGCACAGATGTTTACTGTGTCCATATTTTTCTATACCCATTACTGAACACCCCACCAGTTTTCTCTGCGCGTCTATCACCGTATACGTTGGTATGGCACCTACATATTCCTTACATATTTTACCTAAATGCGCTATTTTGGAATAGTTACTTCCTAGCGCTGAGGATACAGTTACTTGTTCTGGTTTGCCATCCCCCCGGTTGATCTTTTTTCTGCCAATTTCCTGCTTGCTTAAAATATTTCACAGAAGAAAATGATCTGGTTAAATTAACATTTTCTTATGCAAAATTATAACAACTTAACATTTCCTTATTCATCATTTCCTATATTAATATATATATTCTTCTAATGTACAATAGATACACACATAAATATATATATATATATGATGTAGTTGAAGTTTTAAACGTTTATGGTAAACGAAAAAAAAATTTTTTTTTTTATCAGAAAAAACTAGAATAAATGTGATAATACCTGTGAAAACAGAAACCTATCGTAGATATAATGTAATTAAACCACTAAATGCTGGAGAATCTATGGGATTGACCTTTTTACAACATAACGAAGTCTAAAAATACAACGACGCATCATATCAACTCGAGATTTGATATTTAACATTTCTTTAATCCTAAAAACAACATACTAGAACCCCAGATTTTTCCAAGCCCCGGAACACCCCGTCACCTCTTACCTGTTTATCTTTAATTTATAAAAAAAAATTCAATGAATCGTAATATTAACACCAGATTTGATATGCAATATTTTATCAATCTAAGAAGTGTTATTTTCAGATATCTGAACTTTTATGTAGCTGTAGTTTTAATAGTTTATATCAACGGAAAGAGAATTGAACTAAATAGCAAAACTATTGAAATTATTTAAAAATATAGAATTCAATAGAGTAATACGAAGAGAAAACTTTATATCTATTCATTTAATCTGAATTGACGCTGAAAATTGAAAAACATAGCTGGCGACGGTATCGAGTATTTTTACTCTCAATCTATGTTTTAGATCAACCCAGACCTTGTACTAAATGTTTTGTGTGCTGTTTCAAACACGTGGGCAGATTTCCACGATTCGATTTTTCTGTTCCAGTTTGAGTTTTTTTTTCACGTTTTTCCGTTCTGTAACAATTTGCACTATCGTCTTCCAGTTATCTTGGAACCTTCGGAATTTTCTCACTTGGTTTAAACAGTTTAAATAACATTTATAGCAAGTTCCGAGTTGTTATAAATCATAGAATAGAAGTTATAATTTTTTCTGTAATTTCATTGACTTCATTCTTCAGATTTTTTGTTCTTCAAAATTTCGCAAGACTGTCTTTCCGTAAATTTGGATTTTTTAGAATTTTTTAGGATTCGCATACTTATTTCAAATAGTCTAAAGAACATGCATGGCAAGTTTCAAGATGATCTGAATCATAAAATGAAAGTTACATTTTTTTTGCCGTCTTTATCTTTTTTTCCGATTTTTGGCTTTTTTTCAAATTAAATTGATGCATATTATGTTTTTTTTCATATTACTTCACTGTTTTCTATATTCTTACACTATTGCTATGTTTTTGCTATTTTGTTCAATTCTTTTTCCTTTCATATAAACAATCGAAACTTCAGCTACATGATTTATTTCCGCCCCGAAACACCCTCATACTCCTTTCTCCTTTGATTTTATTTATTCAAAGAAAATACAACAAATCTTTAAATCGACTTAAGTCCAGTCTGATGTGGGATATTTTTACAATGCGTACTATTTTGCTATCTTCTTTTCTATTATAATAATATTTGTACTACTCATTTCGGTGTCGACATGAAGCTAAGTTTAGAATATTTTTAATAACTTTCTTACAATATTTGGAATCCAATATCAAAGTTTTTATTTACACTAGTAGAGATATTGATATACAATTTAAATTTGTTGTATTTATGCTTTTTATGTATTTTGTACAAATTTTCTAAGGAGTTGAACTACGGTTTTGGAATTCTAATGGTTGCGTAACACCTCTACTAAATTTCATTTTTCTCATATTCTTTCCCTAAATTAAAGTTTGCTCTTCGTTTTTAAGGTCCCAAAGTTACGTATTCTATTCTGTATAAAATGACAAGAAATCTCTTGTGCGTATGTTCAGACGGGTGTTGTCTTTCTCGGCGAGAGAGTGAACACCACTTCTTTCACCTCAAAACGGACAATAAAATTTTATTCTGGAGGATGCAATGTTAAAGAGAACAGTATGTTGGCCACGGAACAAAGTAAAATATCCTTACTTGGGTGTTTGCCACCCTCGCCTTCGGCTCGGGTTTTAATTTTACTCTCAGGTCAGAATATTTTACTTCGGTTCCTTGGTTAACAATGTATCATTTTTAGTCCGGTCAATATGCTTTGAAAAAGGGCTAAAATTGAAAGTCCGTTACACATCAACCGATTTTGTTCATTAGGTTGTTTTTAGTAACGGCAGACATCAGTATTAATATGTGAACACATGGCAAAATGTGCTTTTTTGTTCATAAAAAAATAGCTTTTTCTTAATTAAATATCTTGAAAACAACGCATCGGAGATCGAGACATGATGCGTGTAATTTTTAGAGTTTTTCGGGAAAAAAACAATGAGACCAGTCTCAACTCTCTACGACTAATAGTTCTCGAGATATTTAATTGTATATGTCAAAAGTACCACTGTTTTATAAACAATTGATCGTAGCTCATCAACAAATGAACTTTTTGAGTTTTTTTTTTTAATCGGAAGCTATATTTATGCCAAATATATAAACCAACTTTGCATTGATTAATTGTCATTACTTTTTCAGATAAAGGATAAAACATGCAAATTTGATAGAATTTGCCATAATGCATGTTAACATAATGCATAAAACATTTATTTCGAAGAGCATATTGACTGGACTATTTTCTTACTTTCCTATGGAAAAAAAAAAATGTGAGTGTGTTGATTTTTTCAATAGGATAGGATTTTCATTAGTGACAAATTCGAGTTTGAGAAATTATGAACCATGTCGTTGTGTGTTTAATTTGTACTAGTAGGCTTTTTTTTTGTTAGTAAAATTAGGGTTCATTTCTTATTATGCGTTGCAATTCGTCATCATATGTATCTCGTACATTGTTATTCTCGATCAGCTATATGTTTTGTATTTGAGACACTTTACATCCACACTTTCTATTCTTTGTTGCATGTTTTAGTTTCGGTCATTGTTCATATTAATTAGCCGTTAATTTCGGACTTTAGTACTATTTAGCTGCCTTATTGATATTTTGATTCATTACTGAGTCTGTTTCATAGACTATTTTAATTGACTAGCTGTTTATTGATCGCTTTTTTAATTATATACTCGAGTGAAAATGATTAGTTTTTAAATGCACATAAAGGAGGTCTGAATCAAGCCCAAAAATATTTGTCAAGTCCATAACGCAGCTAAATTGAGCTCAGAAATAGTTTCCATGCCCATAATGCAGCTAAATCAAGTGCGAAAATATTTTTTAGGCTCATAGTATGCCGAATTCAAGCCTATTCCCTACGATCATATTTGACATTGATGACGATGAATTATTGCAACTATACATTTGGTGCATAAAAGTCAATTTACTAATAAGGTTATTTAATTTTTGTCTCATTTGAATATGTCTTGAATGAAAAAAAGCTGAATGCTGACCTGATTGAAGCCTATTTCGATCTCAATTTTATTTTCAGTTCCGAAAACGAGCTCAATACTACACACTTCAATTCAGAAGGCACTCTCAATTCAAGTTCAAAATTAGTTGCTGAGCCCACACAGCGCCCATTTCCTAATCTCATATTTGTTAATGATGAAAAATATTTATTCCAGCTGTAAATTTGTAGTATGACAGTGAATACAATAATAAGCTTTTATGATTTTCTTTTGTTTGTTAAAAACATACTTTTGGGCTTAATTGAGTTGCGTTGCGGGCTTAGAAAATATATCTGGGCTCGATTCAGCTGCGATATGGTATTGGAAAATATTTCTGGGCTTGATTTAGCTGAATTATGGGCATGGAAACTATTTCTGAGCTCAATTCAGCTGCGTTATGGGCTTCGAAGATTTTTTAGGGCGTAAACTGGACGCTTTCTGAATCTAAGTGCATATTAGGCTCGTTTTGGGCACTGAAAATATTTTTAAGTTCAAGTTTGGCCTCAGTCAGGTCCGCATTGGGCTTTTTCCATTTTGTGTGTGTTTAGGCCTTTTTTAAGCTTATTTAGTTTTACTTGGGCAGCTACACTCTTTGCGCTATCATTAAATCTTGTTTGAAGAAGAATAATAGTAATTGTAAAATTTACTATGTATTCTCTTGTTTGAGTGTACAATTATTGTATTTTATCTAATTACGTTTTCTTAGACATCAACTAGTAGCATCACATACCCTTTCATTTCCTATCAGTTGCATTCTGTACCCTTTTGATCTTTTTTAACTGCACTGTTAGCCCTTTGATAATCAATTAAAAGTAATATTATTGTTTTTTGTGGCATTTCAGTATTTTTTACCCCTTTTTTTTATCTTTTATTTTTGATGTTGTGAATATTTTCGGCAGAGCCTGCACCATTTAAACTGAGTTGACAGTGGTGTTTGTAATAAAATATTTTTATCTTCATCTGCCGATTCGAGTCCATCGACTTCAATACATTTTTCATGAATATATCGATTGCATTTTGTACATTTTGATTTTGGTGTATCACTTAGGTCTTTCATACGATGTAGACATTGTTCTGTGACATTTTCCGATTTCTTAATGAGCGTTTCTGCAACATGGGTACGAAATTGTACAAGATTCAAATTTTTTTTTTTTCCTATACATTCCATATAGTGCATTACAAATAATGCACAATCTGATTTGTTATTTTCCGGTTGATAAGGACGATCAAACTCGTTACTCATCTTCCATTCAATAGCCTCCAGTGTTTTTATCGTCGATGTGGACTTAGATATTCTAATAAACTTTTTAAAAGCCGCTTGTACATTTCTTCTATCTGAAGTTTTTTCATATGGATCCATTAAGATTAACTCATGTTTTGTACAGTCAACCGCTAAAAGCCGCCAATGATAATTTTTGCAGTATGGAAACAACAATATTTCATTTAATCTTTTTGTAATATTTAATGTACTGAGTTCTGAAGAGTGTTTGTTCTTCCATTATTGACCTAACATTGTTGTTCCGATGTCTGTTGGAAAATATGTAACATTTTCCCATTCTCGCATGGTACATGCCATGTATGAATTGATAACAACATCGTCTATCATTGAATTTGGGTGTGCCAGGCATTTGAAATTACTAGCTTTTAGGTAAAATGTTTTAAAATTAACGGTACAGTCTTCTTTGGCATTAGACATGCTAATTATTATTCTGTTCGAATTTGACAGTAAATAATAAAGTACATCATTGACTAATCCATTTCTTAATGTTTGGAGTTTCTGTTTTTTATTATTGTGATCTCCAAATTCTTTCTTATTTACTTCTTTCTTCGCAAGAATGCAGTCATTTTTAATACGTCGTATTGGTGGCTTCTCTTCTAAGTTATCTTCAATTAAATTTTTTCTTTTTCTCATTGATGTTTTCACATTTTGATCTTCATGATTTGCATCCTCTTCTTCATCTAATTTGCGACAGATTTTAATGATATGTTTACCCACCATATGGGCATATCTTTTCTTCTTCGTTGTTTGAGTGCTTAGATCGCTTTTACTACGACCCCAAACTTCTCACTGAAACGGGTTTGATGCCTCTTCCGGATATGATGACCGTTCTTTAATTGTAATAATTTTGTCTTGTTTACTCATTGACTTTTTTTTGAGTGATTCTTTTTTGTCTTTCATTTGTTTCTTTCGTTTTTCATTGTTTCGTGGCTTTTCTTCTTCTGTTGTTTCTGACTTCGTTTTTCGTTTGTTCTCTTGTGGTTGTTCTTTTTGATTTCTCTTTTGTATTTTTTTCACTTTCCGATTCTTTCCTTGTGTATTTGCCTGCGTGTCTTCATTTTTTGTGTGTTGTTTTTGAATTTTTATTTTTTCTAATTTTTCTTCAGTAACCAAGAATTGGTTATATCCTTTTAATGACCTGCATACGTCACCGATTGGATTCAGCTTGCGACCTTTGAGAATTCTTTCTTTATAAGCCTTATTATGTGACTCGACGTATGCGTTGGAAACCCTTGATATATTAGGGTCAACAAGATTTATCATTAATCCAGTCCATATAGGACAATACGGCATAAAATGACCAGTAAATGCTTAGCATAATATTCATTTGTTATTTCTTCAACGCTTGCTTCTTCTTCTGACATTTTTTTCTGAACATCAGTTAATATTTTCCAAAAATGTTTGAAAAATGACGAATTTGCATATATAGCTAAACTTTTGCCATATAATTTAATGAACTCGTCTTCCAATTCGAGTTCTCTATCATTTAGTTCTGTTTCCTGTGCTAAAATTTCATCAAAATTTTTTTTTTCTCCAAATTTTTGAGAGCACAAAGAAGTGAAGGAATTTTTCATTGTATCTCTTCTCTTAGCCAGAATTATTTTTAAAATATCATTGAATACGTTACTTATTTTCTCAATGTCTTTCCATAATATAAGCAACGCAACACAATCCAGAATAAATGATTTTATTTTCATAAGTTTTGGAAAATGTTTTCTTAATGTTCTTTTAACCTTGTGCATAGTGTGAGCACAACAACTGAGCAATATTGTTATATTCAATGGAATGATGTTTTCTGTTACATACAGATATGCGCTTTCTAAGTATTCTGATATATCCATCTTATTCTATTTAAACAGTATGGAATTCATGAGCACCCAACTCCAATCAGTCACTACAGCTTTTATCGGCCACGTATTAATTTCACTTTTAACAAATCCTATATATTTTTTTAAAAATATCGATATTGACTGAATGGTGTGTTGAGATGTTATCATTTTTGCAATGGGGATAGATGCTTTCGTTCCTCGATAGATAAGGCAGTAATAGAATATTGCTCCTTTTTTAATCCATGATGGAAATCTGACATTTGCCCCGGTTAAGTCTAAATGGACAATTACGGGATTTTTAATGTCTATTGTGTTTAATTGTGCGGATGAATACAAAAGTATTTGAAGTGGTAGAGTTACTTGTCTCATAAATGGGTCACTAGAGTTTGAATCTCCTATATACAGTTGCATTATATCGTCTATATCACGAGAAGTTAAGTTTCTTCTTTGAGCACATCTATCTTCGGACTTAATCTTATTATACACATGAATACTGTGTGTAGATTGCCCATAACCATCAGCAAGCAATTCTGGATCTGATTGTTGCATTAATTCTAACTGCACATCTCTAGGCGAACGATATTTTAAAAGTGACAACATTTTTTTTCGTTCTTCGCCGTTGATTGGACGACAAATTGGTTTACTTTCCTCGTGGTGTCGATAATTCAAAGTAATGTTACTCGAAACATGAATTCTTATGATATTCGGTGATAATAAAAAAATATCGAATTTTATCCTTGCTCCATGACTTGACAATGTACATTTACTGTACATGACCCATCTGCCGTCATTATTTGATCGTAGGCTTCCATAAAATCGTACCCGACATTGACAAAATTTATCTTTTTCCAGCGCTTTATGACATGCATCTCTTCGTAACGTAGTATTAATTTTATCATTCATTACTAGTTTCTCAGTTAAAATTTCGAACATTCCATTGTCAATTCTGTATTGATTTTTTTTTCCTTTTTTCTTTTCTTCGTCTTCTTCTGAATCATTATTATTTGAATCCCGTATACTTTCATTTTCTTCATCACTGCTTATACTTTCTATGTCACTAGCTTCTTCAATGTCAAAGTCTCTTTTGCCGCTAGAATCTTCTTCTGAGCTGGAGAAATCTGGGCATCTGTATCTGAGTTAGTAATTTCAGTATTTATATTACTTCAAAGATGCTTATACGGCGCAATAGAATCATTTCCACTGTTACCGTCATGACTATTTTTATCAATAATACTAATCTCCATCTTGCCCAGACTTTGAACATCATTATTATCTTGTAAATAATCATAATGTCCTCCACTTTCCGTGCCAGTAAATAATAAATGGATATCTTTATCATATTTCGGTGGGGTTGTTGGTGCAATTAAAAAATAGTTATGGTTTCTCAACCTCCATAATATAATGCGTTTGTTATGCATTTTTGCAAAGATTCCAATTTCGAAATCAGAGCCATAAATGCCGTTTCGACTCATATAATTTTTATACTTCTCGGCAGTGTTGAATCTTTTCTTAGTACGGGTCGCATGCAGAATGTCTTTTTCGGCTTCGAAATTTCTTTCAACATAGTCGACAATTTCTTGGCGTATTATTTGATGACAATTTTCTTTTTTATAAATAGCATACGAAAGTGGACGAAATAGACAGTTACCATCTCCACCGATACTGATTATTTCAAATGCAGTTGAAGAAAATGGCGATATAATTCTACAGTGTTTAGTAACTATATCATTTTCAACGAAATCGGTGTCAATCGGCAATGTAGTCTCCTTAAACTCCACCGTTTTTGCATGGATTATAGACAGGTTCATCGTTGTCTCCACATTTGTAGATGGATCACAATCACTGATATTTTCTCGGATTAATTCTACATCTTTTTCAACGATTCCTGAATCGCTATTTGTTTCAGTGAAATTTCTAATTGATTCTGATTCTTCTGTCCTTGCATGGCCATCAATGAGAGACAAGTTCATTGTTGTCTCCCCATTTGTAGATGGATCACAATCACCGATATTTTCTTGCGTTGATTCTTCTTTTTCTTCAACGATTCCTGAATTAGAGTCTATTTTATCATCTACATTTCGTTTATCTATCGCATTGGTGACATTATTTTCGACTGCCGTTGACATTGAGTCAGACTCTTCCCTATTAAAAACTTTTTCACTGTTGATGATAATAAACCACTGTTCCACTTTGCTTGCAAAATACTTTTTAATTGAGGCGTACAAGCAATTTTTTTTCTTGTTGCAATCTGATAAAATAAATAATTCAATTTAAAAAAAAAAAAACACATACATATAACACGAAAGAAAATTTTTTAAGCGATAAAAAAAAATATTTTCCTTAATCCTTTAGCCGAAAGTACGTTGTTCCTGGCCGCGTTTTGCTCCGGGAACAACGGCTTCTGTGGTCTGCTCGAGCCAACGCGTGCTCTGATTGGCTACAAGATTTCTGTGACCCGCTAGTTTAGCTACATCTACAATGTTCGTTTAAAAACATGAATGCCGAGGCGGAGCCAAGGTTTTTGCGGACCGGGGCCAGTGTCAAAAATGTATGTAGATATTAATAAAAAATTCAAGAGAATAAAATAACACAATTGATGCCAGAAATTATTAAAAATCTATACGGGCAAGTGAAACTTTATTATTTCAACAAAATTTTTTTATTTTATAATAATAGTGACACATATATGATTGAAAAATCCAAATATTACAACATATTGCTTAATAATTTATGGTAACTTGAATTATTAAAAATTCGAATTTAAATAACTTAAATTAATTTTTTAATAAAAACGGATTTTGTAATAAATAACTTAAATAAATTTCTCATTCATTGAAAGGGTTACTATAAATTATAAAGTATTGTGTTGCATTGTTTGGTTCTTTTTTAACATCTATGTGTTATGATTATTGTAGCATAAAAAAAGTTTAATTACTAAAATAACAAAGTTTCATTTGACCAAATAAATTTGAAATAATTTCTGACGTTACTTATGCCAATTTTTATTTTTTTAATTCTTTATTAATATCTACATACATATTTGACGCTCGCCCCGGCCACCAAAAACCTCGATTTTGCAAAAACCGGCGGACGATTCTTGCTCAGCTGATCGAAAGCAATAGAAATCGAACACATTGTGCGACACTTCACTAGGTTGCAGGGAGGGCGCGCTGATGCAGACCGCAAGAGTGAATATTAGAGGAGAAGGTAGGATAATGGTCCGGTTTTTAATATGGTCCATTCGTTTATTATATGAGCGATAATTTAACAAAATATAATGTAATTGACGAAAAACAATAAGTGACTCATTGAAAAGGTAGGATAATGGGTCACTTTTTGTTTTTACTCACTTATATTAAATTCTGTTAAATTATCGTTCACATAATAATGGAATGGACCACATTAAAAACCGGACCATAATCCTATCTTCTCCTCTATATATATGTATATATATATACAGCTGACCGCAAGCGTGCTGCCGTGAACGTTATTTGATTGATAATCAATAATAATTAAGCGTACTTTCGACTGGGGATGAAAAAAAATAGTATACGACACACGGCCAGAATGATGGATACCCTAACGCGTGTGAAACAAAAGCCTCGGCTTTTATCTCAAACACACCAGGACAATCTCCTCTGCAGCGAAAGTCAAAAAAATCGTTGGCGTACAAGTGCAACCGCATGTTGTCTTTCGTCATAGGAGAGAGATAGTTACCTTTCTTACCGAAAAACTGAACAGAAACTGTATCTTTCGGGGACGTTCGGACGAAAAAAATATTTTTTCGTCAGAAATAAAGTGAGCTATATCATAACACGTAATTGCCACTCTCACCTGACTTAGGTAGCAATTTTACACGTTGTATGATATAGCTCAGTTTCGAACCATGGTGAGAAAAATGATATTTCAAGACGCAAGATGAGTGGACGCAACAAAGAAAACTTCATGAAGAAATGTCAGAGAATGCTGTGTCTGTGAAATGTAACAGCAATTGGTCAACAGCCGTCGACATAAGGTAAATTTTAATGCAATGGCTTAAAGAAAAAACTTGAAATTTTGGAAGTGCCGCCATCGAAGAAAGACAACTTGAAGAAAGAATTTTGCCTGTAGGGTGACAAAAGTAGCTTGCCAAAGGCAGTGCTTTTTAAATAGTAAATGTCATAGAAGTGTTTTACTATTGGACAATGGGCAAAATTTACTCATAAGTCTCATAGTTTTAAGACTGAATGACCGAGTCAATAATAAAGATTAAATGCATCAAAGTGACGTAGATATGAGAGGCAGAAAAAATTTAATTTGTCAAAGATTCAAATTATAAAGAAAAAAGCTCTACAAGTAATTAGTAGATTGTAGAGCAGTATTTAACATAAGTAATGGACATCGTACGCTAATAGTAATGTAGAATCTCGGAAAAGTAATAAGAAATATGCATAAAATGAAACGAAAGGCAAATGGTAAATTGACAATAAAGAAAAATAAAATTACTATTATCAAATATGCAAGTGATATAGCTATAATTGCTATATTCAGTGAAGAATTGAAATATATAATCATAGTTTGCAGTAAAATATGTCAATACAATGTAACTAGAAATTGACTCTACGAAGAGTAAATTAATAATTTTCCAGAATAGATAGCGGGAAAAGGGAAGCAAATTGAGATAATTTTTTATAAGTAATCAAATCAAGATGTTTAATAAGTTTTAATATTTAGGTACGTGCTTGCCATTACCGAATTCCTGCAATAGGCACATAGAAGTTATGATAAGTGGAGTACAGAAATGTGGCTAAGATATGTAGCTAAAGTTTCGATCATTCATATGAACGTAGAAAGGAAAATTAACATACAAAAAAAAAATACGATGTATAAACATAAAATACAGTCAAAAAAATTGAGGAATGATAAAAGCTACTGCTTAAGATTTATGAAAATTCCAAAATTGGAAAAAATGAGTTGTCATTGGAAACATAAAATTGTATCGTCAATGCGACGACATAGACCCGGGTGAAGGAAATTTGCTCCGGAGGCATGTCGCCGGTGTTCCAAATATTGATGCCGCCATTTAGACGGAGTGGTACAAATTTGGAACTTTTTAATAAAATTTTTTTGTAAAAAAAAATTGTAATGGTTAAGTTTAGGGAACTCACCTCCGATGTCCTTAAGATTTAAGTATGTTATACAGTTTGTTATGCTGAACAAGAATATATATATGTTTTCACGTCGGACTACACCTAACTTACTAATAATTTACTATTTTTTTATGAATTTTTCTCAATTCAAGTGATTATTATTATTTTGAATGACAATTTTAAACACTAAGGAAAAATATGCGGAAAAACATTTATGAATATTACGCTAATGCGAAAAAATATATATAAATGTGTATTATTTTCCTGGTGACGGGTTTATTAAGTTTAAAGGGACAACATTTATTCAGGCTCAAGCAGTCATTATGAAAAAGAGGAATCATTTGAATTGAAAAAAATTTGTTCAAAAATAGTAAAATTTCTAGTGAGTTAAGTGTAGTGCAACGTGACAATATTGTTTAAAGACATTAGCTAACATTAAACTGAAGAAAATAGTATAGTGTAAATAAAAAAACAGTGTTATGTGATTAAAAATTAAGGATAAGTTAAAAAAAATGTTAGGCAATGAAATGTGTTTTTATAATTATTAAGTTTTGATTAGTTTAAATTATTATTTCTTTACAATTATTTTTTGTATTCCATATATTAATCTTTTAATGAAGTTTATGTGAATTAAAATTGTACAGTTTCGTAAGAAAATCTTTCTTCGCCAATATATTAATGAAATTAAATTTTTTTTTAAAAAAAATGTATTATTTTCAATAAATTGTTAAAAGACTTTGAAAAACCTCACACCTGGATTCGGAGTTTTTTTATAACAACTTTTATTTCTTTAGAACATGCCAAATTCGAAATAATTTGGAATTATTTTTTTTTACAAAAAAAATTTTATTACAAACATCCAAATTTGTACCGCTCCGTCTCACGGAGGCATCAAAATTTGAAATTCCAGCGGCATGCCTCCGAAACAAATTCTTTTTACACGGGGATTACGCTGAAAATTGGCCGATATGTTTTTTTTAAAACTTCAAGGAATAAGTGCATAATTCGATTGCTTTACGATAACCAGAAGTCACCGTTTTTAGATTTTATGGATCGGAAGTTTCAAACGTTCCCAAAACAAAGACTTCCAAAATCATCGAAATATAGAGAAGTTGGTTAGATAATTATTATTAGCATAATTGAAAGTAGAAAAACCTAAAAAAAACTTCCTCAAATGTCAAAAAACCCCTAATAACTCAAATAAACCCACAAATAACACGGCGCCTAAAAAGTAATGCATGAAAGTCACTAAGGAGCGGTTATGCCAAAAAAATCATTATTTTTTAATTTTTTTCTAACAGATTAAACTGTAAGAAATACAAAAAGAAAAAACACCCTTCCTCAGAACTCTTTATACTAATTATAACCTACCATCATCTTGAAAAACTTGAAGAAATCAGCTGAAAGCCGCTTAAAGGCATGGTTAGCCGTAATGAAGAATTTATTTTTAATTTTTTTATGAAAGAACAAAAAGTGAGGTACACATTGAGTGCACTACAACTTATAGGAAACCGTTTTTACTGATTATAACCTACCCTTATCTATAAAAAACTTAAAAAAATCAGTTAAGAGCTGCTGAAAGGTTTCTGTAACTTTTATAAAAAATTTATTTTTAATTTTCTTTCAATAAATTGAAGAGCAAGGAACACACTCTAATAAAAAAAAATTGAAAATAAATTTTTTATTATGGCTAATGAAGCCTTTCAGCAGCTTTCAGCAGGTTTTTTAAAGTTTCTCTCAAATAGGGGTGGGTTGTAATCAGTGAAAAGGGTTCTGATGAAGGGTTATTCATTTATTGTGTTTCTTCCAGTTTAATCTACGAGAAAAAATTTTACAAAAATTATTTTTGTGGCATACCTGCTCCTCAGTGGCTCTTATGCATTATTTTAAGGATCCGCGTATTTGGGGGCTTTCCGACATCGCGGGGATGTTTATTTTAGGTTTTTCTACTACTAATTATGCTAATAATAATCATTAAACCAACTTTTTTATGGTTCGGTCATTTTGAAAGTCTTCGGAACTTCCGATTCATTCGATTTTTGAAAAATAAAAAATAAAATTGTCGTTTAAGGTATAAAAATGTAACTCAAATCTGATAACTGAGATTAAGCTAAAGATATAGACATATCATTGAAGATAGCAGCAAAACGTATTAAAAATATCAGATGAAAAGCGCAAGAATCCCATTCCGCCAAGTAAGCAAAGTACATAGGCTAGAAAATTGACAAACAACGGATATTTACAATAACTAGATTCGACTGCAGATGTAATCACAAAAATAGAATCAAATCACAGATTTTATAATATTACAGATTCGCAAGACTGCTATGATTTCTTGTGCAACCGACAATGATAGGAATGGAAATTGATTCCAACAGTTCATGAAATATTAGTTTAATTTTAATAATACATCATAATCGTTGCAAGATTTCTTATAATTCTGACTAAGTTGATAATTCTTTTTTTCATTTAAGATAATTATCCCTTGAGAGCTTGTATTAAAATTTATTGGGCCTGAGCCAAGTAAAATTAGTGATATATAGCAAAAAAAATCCAACAAATATTCAAACTTCGGTGGAATTATATTCAGAAATTATTTATTATACGATATAAGTAATATTGAATAATATCTATAAAGTATTATTGATCATTTTTTCTGTACAAATTGAAACAATTCTTTGTTCGAATCTGTACGAATACATCAACATCACTCATTTGTATGTACTATCACATTGCTATTCGTTCATTTGATACTAGAAAATTAATTCTAATAATTTTTTGTTCAATAAAAGAACTTCAGAATTGTATTAAATTCCATTGAAGCATTCATTTTATATTTATTTGTAATCTGATTTTTTTTTAACATAATCATAAATTCCATTATTGGAAATTTATTGAAAAATTATAACGGGTTACCTTCAACCTTTAGAATGTATAATAAAATCATAATGTTTAATTGCAAATGTCGTCGTCTAAAATGTCAGATTTTTTTGGTTCAGCGAAAAAGAATGTTCATTTTTGTTACAGCTGTAAGAATAATGTGGTTCGAAAAAAATTTTAAGTAATTGATTTTGCAAGATAACTACGTTAACTCATAAATATAGAACCAAAAACGAGGTGACATCGATGATTCAGGTATCATAGAATCCAACAATTTCGGTATGATTTACCTAATAATATACATATCGATAATATACACAGCATAGATAGATTATAATCATTTGTCTGTTTTCTAACCAAATAACTGTATAAATAGAAGAAACAGGATCAAAAAAAAAATCTTGTATACATCAGGTTTCCTAAAATCCTCAAACTCCGATATGGTGAAACTCATATATATGTAGATAATATAGACTGCATAGTTTAAATATAATTATTTGCCGCTTCGTACAACTGAATGATGATTTAAATTGATGAAGCAGAGTCGAAGAAAGGTTTTTTACTTATATTACATCAGGTTCAAAAAAGTATATGTTTTTTCGCGGAAAAATAAAGAATATAGAAAAAAAGGTTCCATCAATCTTTAATTTCTCTTTCCGAAGAACATCGGACAAAAAAGTGCAATAAAGAAAGGACGGAGAAGGGAGAGATAGACTTTGTGGCTTGTGGAACTACGAACTGCAATAACGTATTGTTTTTTGGGTATACAGGAAGATTAATTGTCAAATCGGATCCCAGTTAAATTTTTTTTTTTTTGTTTTCGCGGAAACATATAGAATGTAAATAAAACAACTTTGATCGAATGGAAAATATTATTCTCAAAAAACTTTAAACAAAAGTAACCGTAATAGTAGGAGGACGACAGGAGGAGGAATATACTTTGCAGGTAGTAGTGCTAAGACAGTAGATAAGGTTCTGAGTTATATTCTTTATTGTTGATAAAGAAATTTTTAAAATAAAACGTACAGCGTGTAAACAACGGATCGCAAACATCATTAAAAAAAAGGAAAGGGCTTCGAAGCCAACAGAGCTGCGGCGTGCAAGCAAATGTTGTCTAGGTATACGACGAGACTAGTTCTCGAATCAACTTATATGAAGAAATTTCTTCTTTTCTATCAACTTATAAATGAAAAAAAAGTAACAAGGAAGACAATGGTAATTGGGGTTTCATACAACCGCACAATTCCAGTATGATTAATCTGATGATATATATATATATATATATATATATGAAGATCGTATCAACAGCAAAGTATAAATATAATCATTTATCCGCTCTAACTAATGAATATATATTCAAATTAAAACAGCAGAATGGAAAAAGTGGTTCTTGCTTACTTAAAGTTCATTAAAATAGATGTTTTCTTTCAAAAAACATTGAACAAAAAGTGAGCGTAATAGCGCAACGACGAAGAAGGAAAGATAGACTTCGCAGGTAGTAGAGCTACATCCTGCAAACAAGTGTCCTTTATGTATGCGACAACATTAATTGTTCAAACAACTCTTAGCTACAATATTTTATTTCTTCTTACTTACGTACAAAAACTATAGAACGAGGAAAACAATGGTAATTGAGGTTTTATACAATTTTACAATTCCAGTGTAATTAATATAATGATATTGATATAAATTATCCCAACAGCAACATTTAAATATAATTATTTCATCATTGCAGTCAGTTAATAATTATTTAGATCAAAAAAGCAGGATCACATGAGTCGTTGCCATTTACCTAAGATTCTGATTGTAAATATCGTCTATTTCGCGGTCTAATAGAGATTACGAATAGTATAGATTTAATCGATCATAGTTTATTTTAAAATTGAAATTTGAAAAAGAGTGAGAATTACAAAGAAAACTTCACACACTAATTAACTTAAATACTACATTTTTCACTGAAATAAGAATTACGTTAATTTTGCAAAATAAAAAGCACACACAGATAATAAGTGATATTAAAATGACAATGAATCTAGGATATATTGTTACGCATTCTTGAATACGAATACATTCCTTCCCCTCTTGCTGGTCAAAGGGTAAGTTTGTGATCTTTGGCCAGATCTTTGCCCACCTCCTCTTCCGCGATGGTTCAATCGGTAACCTATAAATACATAATTTTTTTTTAACAAGAATATGACAAAAACGCATTCACATTATCAGTAACAAATAAATATGTTTTCATTGAGAGTTCATTAATTATAACTTACTATTTTCACGTTGATAAGCATTGTAACGTTCATCTTCACATCTATCACACCGGCAACGGTAAGGGCGATGACGGAAGGGACGTCTGGATGGCTTCCTAGGGGATCGTTGTTGACGTGATCTATCGCGCTGTACATTGCGATGACCCTGGTGTTCATTTTTCCGAAAAGAATGTTGTGTTGACTGTAGTCCATGCGATGGACATCCCTTGTGAGGGCACTTGCTCTCTTTTTCACCGCTTTTTCTATTTGGCTCGGTTGATTCAGCAACTTTTTATGACGATGTTTGTGAACAAGAATATCCAATACTTTCTTCATAATTGAAGTCTGTTGCAGTTGACCTTCTGCGAAAGACATTAAAGAATGACCTTGTTCATTCTCTTCCATTCCACTTTGATTCCATCACTGATGATATGTTATCTCGCTTTATAAAGGCGTCTTCAGAACAGAAAAAACACTGTGGAAATGTCAATATAATTTTGTCACACACGCTGCATAAAACACTTCAATAACACAAATTCAACTATAGCTATGTAAATTAACTAGAGGTGCACTCGCCATAAGATCGCAGCCAACACTGACCGGTACACAAATTAGGAAGGAGTATTGAAACGAAAAGAGGGGATATTTACTTTGTTGCCCACCTACTAGAACAGCAGAATGTATTTTGAATTCTGTCCTTTATTGTTTATGGGAAAATTTTCAAAATAAGACGAACAGCATGTACCTAACGAAACGCAAACATCATAAAAAAAAAGAAAAGAGAGACTAGCAAAGCTGCAGCGAGAAAACCCATGTTGTCTAGGTATACGACAAAACCAATTGAAGTTTTTCTTCTTTTAATTATTAATAAAAAATATGCTACAAGATGGAAAACGGTACTGCTGATTTCATACAATCTCACAATCTCAGCATGATAAATTATCAATCTAGTAACATATTCGTATATTCTATGCACATAAATAATAAATAATTATCATTCATTTGTTCGCTTATAGAACATTCATTTGAATTGGAAAGGAAACATGTTTACATCAGGATCGGGAGGGTGGGTCATTTTTGCACGGACTAAGACAGACTACATGAAAGAAGAGATTTAATTAATTAATATTCTATTTTTCTCAATTCATAAATATTCGATTGAAGATAAGCGAAAAAAAGGCGGGGGTTGAGCTCCTCGGCAAGTAGAGCTACCACCAGCAAACACGTGCTGTACAGGTATACGGCAACGGGAGTAGAAGGATCCGTTTCTGCAGTAATAAATTTATTTTCTCTTTACCGTAAGAATCCAAAACATGTCATAAATTATGACACTAGTGCTTCAGTCTTCGTACATTTTCTGTCAGATGAATCTAATTATTTATATGTAGATTGTGAACATAGATTGCGTAGATTAAAAATCATTATTTATTTATTTACTAATTATACAACTATTTGGTAGAGCTATACAGTGCAAACACATTTTTTTTAGAGTTGTGAATAAACTCATGATGAAAGTGAAAGTTAATAAAATTATTATTATTATATGTTGTAATTCGAGATAAATAAAAAGCAACAGATAAGATCAGAAAGACTGTCTCAGGACTTTTAACGTCTAATAATTTCAAAATCACTTATATTAAAATGTATCTGATCTTCATATATGTGTAACGATTGTATACGGATAATAGCTCACAAATAATTACTGATCAGTCCAAATAACTGGAAAATACAATAAAGTCGAGGTGCAAAACCGGAGGAGGTATAGATCGTCACTTCGAATTTTACAAGGTAGATGTTATGATTCGCTGTAACAATAGGATTAAAAAAAAATTGTAGATTTATTGAATTGTATTAAAAACAGAATTCCAAACGATAAGTAAGCATATGAGAACGAGAGAAAACAGGTATCGCGGGTAGTAAAGCTACGATCTCCGGACATGTGTCGTTTACTTTACGACAGGAGCAATTGACCAATCAGCTCTCGATTAAAAAATTTTTTTTTAATTTACAAAAAGGAACTATAAAACGAGAAAGACAATGGTAATTGGGGTTCCATACAATTTTACAATTCCAGTGAAATTGATATAATATTCAATTTCGAGTCGATATGATGATTTTCTGCACTTTTTTCGAATAATTAAAAATAAAGGGGTAAGAGGTGAGAGGGTATTCCGGGGCTCGGAAAAATCTTGGGATTCAGTATTTTTTTTTTAGGGTTTCAAAAATGTTAAATATTAATTCTCGAGTCGATATAATTATTTTAAGTATTTTTTTTTATGAATTAAAGATAAAAAGGTAAGAGGTGAGGGGGTGTTCCGGGGCTCGGAAAAATCTGGGGTTCTAGTATGGTATTTTCGGAGTCTAAAAAATGTTAAATATCAAATCTCGAGTCGAAATGATGCGTCGTTGTTATTTTAGATTTCGTTATGTTGTAAAATGTTCAATTCCATAGATTCTCCAGCATTTAGTGGTTTGATTACATTCTATCTACGATAGGTTTCTGTTTTTACAGGTATCATCGCTCTTATTTTTGTTTCTTCTAATAAAAAAAAAAATTTTTTTCGTTTACCATAAACGTTTAAAACTTCAACTACATACTCGTAGAACTCCTTCTGAGTCAACGTATGCTGTGAGTCTGTTGAATGAATGATTTGGTGGAAGATTTTGATTGTTAGATTAAGTCCTTAGTTCTTGATGAAAATATACTGCTTGAGTAGACTTTATCCAGAAGATTCTTGCTTTTTCGATGTCAGCTGTTGTGATTGATGATAAACGATTGGTAACTGGTGAATGTCTGAGCTTTGAAGTGAATTTTATGATTAAGGCGGTGATTCTGAGTAGTTTATTTGATGTTGCATACTTGTTGACCAAATCCCATTGAATTATTGAATCTCGAATTGCTGCTACTAGTGAAATTCCAGGACGAGCTTCTAAGTTGCAAGTCTCGTCAGCTGGTGATGATTTGACTGGTCAGTCTTCTTGATTTTTAGCTAACCAGGTGGGTCCCCTCCACCATAGCGAGTAATCTTTCAATTGATTGGCTGTGATGCCTCTTGAAGCACAGTCCGCTGGATTTTCCTTGCCAGAAATGTGTCTCCAGTGCTCATCTGGAACAAGATCTTGAATCTGAGTAAGTCTATTTCTTACAAAGTCCTTCCAGCGTCCTGCATTCGAATTGATCCATGAATGAGTAACAGATGAATCCGTCCACAAATGAATTGACTGTATGTTCACTTGATGAAGTGTAGCTCGAACATACTTGGTGAGTTTTGCAAGAATTAACGCAGCTGTTAATTCAAGCCTGGGGATCGTGATTTGTTTGATTGGTGCGACTTTAGTTTTCGCACAGATGAGTGTGATTATGGGCCCTGTGGACGGTGAATTGATTTTTAAATAGATTGCTGCAGCCATTGCAAGCTGTGAAGCATCAGAGAAGCCGTGAAGTTCTACTGTTGAATGTCTTGTGGTGTGAATCCATCGTGGAATTGAAATTTCATGAAGTCGAGTGAATTCTTCTCCAATGATCAGCCAGCGATTGATGATTGATTGTGAGACTGGTTCGTCCCAGCTGAGGTTGTGTAGCCAGAGTTCTTGAAGGAGTATTTTAGCTCTGATGGTAATTGGTGACACAAATCCCAAAGGATCATAGATTTGAGCTACTTCTGAAAGAATGAGGCGTTTTGAATATGTTGACTCTTGAATGACTGATTTCGATGTGAATGTGATGTGTATCTAAACTTGGATTCCATTGAAGTCCAAGAATTTTTGTAGTGCAGTCTTTGAAGTTGATTTTTTCTTGATTGAATGATGATTGTGACGTTTTTTGAAGAAGTGATTGACAATTTGATTGCCATTTTGCAAGGGGGAAGCCGCCCGCCTTGCACAAGTTGATTAATTCCTCAGCAACTTGCATTAATTCGTCTGGTGAATCTCCTCCTCCAAATATGTCGTCGACATATCTGCCTTTGATGATTGCTTCAGTTGCTTTCGGATATTTTTGACCTCCATCCTCCACTAATTGCAATAACACACGAACAGCTAGATAAGGAGCAGATCTGGTGCCGTAGGTTACTGTTGTGAGTTGGTATGTAGTGATTTTGTTGTGATTGTCTAACCAAAGAATTTGTTGAAGCTTCCAATCTTCATGATGAACCATTATTTGACGATACATTTTTGTTATATCAGTTGCGAATACGTATTGATGTTGACGAACCTATAAGAGTACATCGAAGATGTCCAGTTAAATTTTTTCTCCAGTATGAGTGATGTCGTTCAATGAGACTCCAGTTAAGCTCGGGCTGGATCCATTGAAGACGACTCGAAGCTTGGTGGTAGGGCTGCGTGGTCTTAAAACCCCATGATGAGAAAGAAAGTATGGATCAATGTCTTGAGAGTCTTGATTGATTGTTGGAGCAGGTCTCATGTGACCGAGTTCTTCGTATTCTTTCATGAATTGTCTGTAGAGATTGCTGTATTCAGTCTCATTAGTTAATCTCCTCAACTGGCGTTTTAAACATCGATACGCTGTTGTATAGGAGTCTCCAAAAGCTGCAAGTGGTGAAATAAGTGGAATTCTGACAATGTATCGTCTTGATGAATGTCTAGAGTGAGTTGACTTAAAGAATTCTTCACATTGTTGATCCAAGGATGACAGTTGATGTTGATTTGACATGGGAACTTCTTCTTGGACCCAGAATTTTGTTAACAACTCTTGAATGTCTTCATGGTTCGTGATTGTAGCAGCATGATGAATGTGATAATGATTGACTGATGAATCTGGTGCTGCTAGACCACGAATTAGCCAACCAAATAGCGAAAGTTGGGCTATAGGAGCAGTTGGAGAATAAGTTATGATGTTTTCTTTTATGATTTGTCCATAAAAGTCAGCTCCAAGTAGAATGTCTATTGATTGTGGAATATTGAATGTTGGATTAGCTAGTGTTAATCCATTGAGATGAGGCCAGTGATTGTTCGGATATTTACAAGGCACTTTTGGAATTAATGCTGTCCACTGCTTCATTATGTGAGCTCGAATGTAGATTGGATGACTGGATGATAGTGATTGCAGCTCACAAATTATTACACCTTTAGTTTGTGTAAGTTTGGAGCTTCCTACTCCTCGTATATTGATTGTCTGATGGTGTTTTTTCAGTTGCATCAGATTGGCTGATTGAGAAGTGATTAATGTAAGCTCTGATCCAGGATCAATGAGCACTTGTGCAATGTAACTCCCTGAAGGTGAATTGGCTCTGACACTTGCTGTTGCTAGCAGTGTTGAATGATCATCTTGTAGATGACTTGGAATGGTTAGACTTGAGCAAACTGCTCTAGTCAATGATTGTCTGTTGAGTTGAATGCTGGTAACGTCACTTGATTGTTGATTTTGTGTGCTAATAGCACGAATTGAATTTTGATTGATTGTCCCGTGGTCATTCTGACCTTCTGATTGTCCTAGATGATTGTGCTGCTTTTGAACTTGTCCTTTGGACCATTTCAACCGGACCCCTCAACCCTCCTGAGGCCGAAACCTTATGTGCTAAGGTCATCCAGTCAGTTTGACCCTCCAGAGCAAGTCCATCAGCAAGCATGAATGTCTGTGTCGATGATGATTTTTCTTCAAGGGCTGCTTCGTCTCCTCACTGTTGCGAAGTCGAAGGTTGATTGTCTGCAGATGATTGTGGCCTGGAAGACGCTTGATTGTTGTTTGATGATTGTCTGGAGAAAAGTGAATGGAACATCGTATGATTTTTGGCATTACACTCCTTGCATCTGTTTTTATTGGTAGAAGCTGGTGTATTGTGTCTTCCCAGGCAGTTTCTGCAAAGCTTTTTGGAGTCCACAGTCCTCAGGCGTTGTTCCAGAGGCAAAGCTCGATACTCTGGGCAGACGACTATGAAATGGCCACCATTACAGCAGTCACAGATGAATTTTCGCTCACTAGTGGTTGAGTGAGATGAGCGCTGTTGAATGTCTTTTTTTGTTCGTGGCTCCAGCTTTTCTAATGTGCGAATACGCGCCAATAGAAAGTCACGAAACTCAGCATAAGTGGGCATCCTCTCAAGGTCATTGTCGTGAGTTTCCCAGAGCTCACGAGTGTATTCGTCCCGATGCTTGTGAATATGGAATATGAGAATTGTATCCCAATTCTCTGTTGATTGTCCCAAGAGTTTTAATGAATCCAGTGAAGTGTCTACGATGGTGAGTATTGACGAGATTTTCTGCGAATGTAACCCAGCTCTCTTGGACTCAGCAAACTGGCTAAAGAGTTTTTCCAGATGCACGTTAATGAGCCTCTTGCGATTCTCATACCTGGATTTGAGAGTGGACCACGCCTTGCTAAATGACTCCTTCGTATGAGGAAGGTTTTCTACCAGGGATAACGCTTGTCCTGAAAGAGCTGACTTGAGATAGTTAAACTTGATTACCTCATCAAGACCTGGTTGATTGGTTATCATTGACTCGAATTGATCCCGGAATGACAACCAGGAGGCACTGGTCCCATGAAACTTTGGCACTGAAAGCTTTGGCAGTCTGGCCAATGCTTGAGACACCTCAGATGCACTACTGGTTGCTGCTGATTGTACTGGAGGCTCTTTGGAGGCTACCTTGGCGGACATGATGAGAAATTGTGACACTTCCTTGTTGAACTGGTCAAATACGTCTTCAACCACATATGGATGATGAAGTTGGGCAGGTGGCCAGACCTCTTCAAGCACTTGATGCTCCAGATTGAATGAGTCATGAAGCGAATTAAGTTGTTTTTCCAGAGAAAGTCTTTCTTCTCTGGTGATTGTCTCTTGTTGCTCAGTGATTGTCTTTAGAAATGATTGTGCTAGGCTCAGCCTGGACATTTGAGATCTTAGTTTAAATGTTAGCTTTGGATCAGCAGTGGATTTTTGACCGGCCATTTTGATTGTTTAAGATCACTCACGCACTTGATTGTCTGATAAAGTTAGTGAATTAATTAATGTTTCGCACTGATAGCACTAAAAAACTTGACACTTCACTACCGGGAGCTCTAATCCGGTTCGAAGGACCAAAAAATTTAAAGAATTCTCAAGAATGAGATGAGCCTAACCGTTTAACGAAAGGGGTGATTGTGCCGGGTCAGAGCAAATGGGGTCGACAGATTTTATTAACAAAATATAACAAGTTTATTCAACACTATCAAAATGTACACTGAATTACAATTGTCTTGATGAATGTCACTGAATGTTGTATGAATGTCTGGTAGCTGACTTGACTTAGTGTGTTCAGTATTATTGACCTCCCACACGAGCTCAACACGCTTTACAAGTCAAGTTGAATGGTGATTGTGCACGTGGCGTTAGCCGAACTAGCAATGCAAATGAATTTAATATATTTCAGATGAAGTATATCAGAATGTCTTAAAATAACACTTGGGTTAGGTACTGAGTGTAGTCCTGAATGTTTCTGAAGGTTCAGAATGGCACAGTGACTGAAGATTGACTCAGAATTAATTGAATTTTGAGAGAATGAATCGAATAGCGTGTACACGTGAATGAGAACAGAAAAAGAATGTCGACAGAAACTTAAGTAGTCAAAATGGCCACTGAAAATTAGTCAATTGAGTGACTAGAATTAGAATCATTGATTATTTGGTCGATTGGTTATCGACCTGGTGCCAAGATGGCCACCGAAGTTCCTATCAGCTGTCAGTTTGAATTGAGAATTGGGTGTGTTTGGCAGAAAAAAGCGCTCGAAAGCGCTGAGCACATAAACACAGAATACATGTAAACAAGCACGTGTATTGTACATTCGTGTACTTAGCGCTCACGAGCGCTTTTTTCTGCCAAACACACCCATTGATGAATTCCCAACAGTATGTAATGTAACTGATTTTCGATCTCTTCTTTCAATGTAAATTAACGAAATTATGCGAGTGCGGTTTTTTTTCCATTTCGTGAATTTGTCAGTTAATAGGTAAATCTGGCATTACACAGATTTTCACATACTCCGTGAGGTACTATGTAGTAAGATGCATTCCCATTATTTTACATAGCGCGTTCCCAGTAGGCCTAAACCATGAAAAAATTGCTATCATCAGAAGAAGAATATATTGTTTATTCAAATTCATTAATATCATTTTATTCTGATGAATATCATCTGTTTTCTACACAGACGAATTACGGTATATTTTGATTTCCGGCATTTTTCATAAATGACAATTTTTTTGAATAAGATTTTTTTTTTTTTCTTCAAATAATCATTTATTGCTTATAATTTTTACATGCGATCTAATAATATTCTATTGATGTCTAATAGTATATATTATTGGATATATAAAAATTTATAGAGGAATTTTATTACATATTAAACACTTCTCTATATACAACATTCTTGGTTTGTTTTTCTGATTTACGGAAAATTAAATTTTCATGTGAACTTACTCTAGAACATGCCACGTAAAATTACCTATGAGAAAACCAGTCACTCTGTAAATCCGATCCAGTTACTTCCAAACTTCGTCCTTGAGATTTATTGATAGTCATGGCAAAGCAAACTCGGACTGGGAATTGCAATCGTTTAAATTCAAACTAATAATCTAACGGAATCGAAGGTATTCTTGGGATGAATACATTTTCGCCTTCATACTTTCCTGTAATAATGTTCGCTTCGATTATGTTTTTCCGTAGTGTTTTCACCTGAAGCCTTGTGCCATTACACAATTTACGCGGGCTTAAATTACGTAATAACATTATCGGTGTACCCATTTTTAGGTAAACAATAAATGGTGATATGCCTGGTGGGTTAAGCGTATGCAGAAACTCCACAGGATAGTTAACAACATTTTCTTTTTCTACGACAGTATTAACAGACTCATATTTCATGTGTTCAGTTGTTAGTTTTCTATCAAAAATGCATTAATTTTATCAACTGAGTCATTCGTTGGAGTCAGAATGGCTTTTCCCTTTAACCATTGCGAATTATGTGGTGCGGCATGTTGAATATTTGGGTAAATTCTATCAGTTAACGAAATCAAATCTCCGACAATATCACCAAGGTTATTAGAAATTATTATTTTCCCTTTTTCTTCTGAAATATTTCCGTTACCTATGTTGACCAATCATTCTGAGAACTCTTTTGCTCCTAATTCATTTTGTAGATAGACCCGCATATCAATCTTCAATGATTTGACTTTTACATAAGGCCATATAATAGATGATTTCAAACAGGTTTTGATTTTATCTGCGCATAGCCCTCGCGGCAAAGTTTGTCTAAAATCACCAGCAAAAAAAATAGTCAAGCAACCCATAAGTTGATTATTTCCTCTAATGTCTTGAAGCGTTTTATCAAGAGCCTCAACACATTCTTTATGGGCCATAGTATATTCGTCCCAAATAATAATTTTTGTTTCTTTAAGTACATGCGCCATGTCACTTTGTTTAGAGATATTACAAACAGGATTTTCATAATTATTCATATCGAGTAGTAGTTTAAATGCTGAATGCGCTGTCTTGCCGCTATCAATCAATGTAGCTGCAATACCTGATATAGCAACTGCAACAGCAATATTTTTTTCACTTTCAATTTTAGCAAGTAATAGGTTAATTAAAAATGTTTTTCCAGTGCCACCAGAAGCATAAAGGAAGAACAACTGTCCATAATTATGATCAACACTATTTAAGACTTCATCATAAACTTGCTTTTGATCGTCATTTAATTTTGTAACACCTCCAAAAACTACTTCCATCAACGTAGATACATCATAAGCCAATTTATTCAAATAATGACGGTTACTGATAACTGTCCTTTGCTCTCTCAATGGTTCTGGAAGCCCGAACTGTGATATCGTTTTACCAGACATTGATGTAACAATATCTTCAAGAAGGATAAGACATTGGTTGTAAACAACATCAATGACCAGTTCAACATTTTTATTTTCTTTCTCAAGTCGGCTTCTGATATCTTCTGCTAAACTTTCCCGATACTTGTTCCATCATTTCATCGGATTTCCTACTTGACAAAAAATTAACATTATTGCAAATAACTTTCTAATTTCGTAAGGAGAATCAAAAAATGAAGCTTCCTCTAAAGTACGATCTCAGTGCAGGTGGTCTTCTAGTAATCCAAGTGCTAGGCATGCTGCTTGAAACGTCGGACGTTCTACATTTGCTATAGTTTTCAAAGCAGTAAATGAAGTAGGGCCCCGAATTTCATGTAGGAGAAGGCGCAAATAGTAGCATTCAGAATTTCCTGGATGGACAGTATACCTAATACATGATCTTTTTTTATTCCTGGATAGTTTGGAACAATCTTCCCCTTTTTTATTCTAACGAATGTATTTTTACTCCAAATATAATAAGCTGGAACTTCATAATACAAAAGAGTTCTCGCGAAGTTATCTGCTCCACAAGGATCAAAAAATACCTTAAGAGTTGTTCTTGAAGGATTTTTAATCTTGTCAACAACATTTTTTTCTGTAAAATAAACTCTTTGACCATTTTCGAGATAAATAACCAGATGAACAACAGGAGGATACCTCTCGTGAAAGTTAAAATACAAAATTCGCCAAACTGCTTCAGAACTGCTTATGTATCGACCTGCTTCATGCCTAGAAATCTCATCTAAATTTTCGACGGTAAATGCTGCTTAATCAGATCCTTTATTCACGTATTCACATATGTATTTAATGGATTTCACTGAATTACAATACTCAACATTTATGGGAGCTTTAAAAGTACGGGACAAAACTGGGTTGTACGGTACAACCCATCGAGATTGTCAATATCATCACCGTTAATTTTTGTCTTTATTCTACCATCTTCTGGAGACTGTCTACGATATTGAGGATAGCCATCCTTGCCATTTAGGATTGCGAGTGAATGTAATAAACAAATCTGAACGTCTGAAATGGCGTACGTGAGTCATAGCGTCTTGTGTTCGTTCATGCATAAAGCGAGGTCCTCCTGTGAAGGATGACGGCAAAACGACCTTTGTCCCGAGGTCTGAATATTGTCCGTCTGATTTTGTTGTACCATCTTTCAAATTGATATATTCCTCACTCCTCAATTTTTTTTGGTTGTTCCGAATCCAATTGAGTTTTTCAGTTTCAATTTTCGCATACATGTCAACCAAAAATTGATTGAAAAGATGACGAAAGAGCACTAAAAAACATATTTCACCAACACGTTCCATTATTCGATGGCTGTAGAACTTAGAAACAGAGACCGTCTTCTTGAGAGGAGTCCGATTTTTTGCATCACGTTTTTATATATTTATGGAATAGATATCTTCTCCACGGAAAAATATCAAAGGGTATTGTAGAGCATCGTAAGCATGATGTGTTTCACTTATTCGTACTAATTTATCGTCTCTGCTATAGAGAATAATATCTCTTCTTTCGAAATCCTGACCAACAATAACAACTGCTACTTCTTTATCTTGAGGAACATTGAATCGACCCTTGTGTTCTCCATGCGCTTTTTTATCTGCATTGATTATAACCTTAAACTTTTTTTGTCCTTTAGGAACTGAATCGATAGTAGCTTTGAAATCGTGAATATATCTATTATGTTCATGCAGCGACTTCTGTAATCGGCTTACTAATTCTGGTTTGACCCCAGGTGAAATTCCACAACGAATATCTGTCCCACGTTTGTCATCACCAAGAAAGTATAATTGAAGAAACGAAGGTTGGTGATGAGGTTTAGCTATAAGACTACCTTTCTATGGTATACTTGTCCCTGGACTTTAAATGTTGGCACAAAGTTTCCTTCCTTTGCTTCCCTTGCTTCAAAGGATCCTCTCCAAAGGTCATTTGAAAACAGCCATTATACTTACGGATTGTAGAAAGGAAATGATCTGAAAGCGGATCCTGATCTGTAAGAAGACTATACAAAGGTTCAGGGTATTTCCCAATAATCGGAAGAAGGACCTGACCAGCACTGCAGCACATTCCTTGAGGTTCATCTTTCCATTTTAAAGCCCGACACCAAAAACACGGCAATCGTTTTTCGATACTTACAATTTTATCATTTATATGATCACCATTCGTTTTATATTCAAAACCCGTAAAAGTCTTAGAAGTCCAAGCTGTTAATCTAATTTGTGTTCTCTTTTCATTATATTTCAATACAGCTGTCTGGTAAACATGCCTATTTTTATACGTATAATTTTGTACAGCTGTTCTATTGGATTCAGGATGATTTTTAGAATATTCTCTCACAGCTTTTCTATTTACCTCATGATGACTTTTAGTATATTTTTTAACAGCCTTTCTATTTACTTTAGGATGACTTTGTGAATACTTTGAAATAGCTTGTCTTACTTGTTTAATCCGAATTGAACTTGTAAATCTTTTCCTCCGTTTTTTCGCTTTTTTTCGTTGAAGAGGTATTCTATTATCACTTTGATTCAATAATAAATTAACGTTATTAGTTTAGTTCGATTGTGTAATTGATCCACTTTTTTGATTTCGTTTCACATTATTTATAATTTTACTATTTAAATTTAATGAATTATTTTTTGAAATTAAAATATCATTTAAAACTACACACGGTATTTTATCTTGATACTGAGATTCTGAAATGAATTCATATCTTCTATTTTTTTCCATATTATCACTACTACTATTGATATAATTATTTTCACTATGTATTGATTCACCAATATTAATTAAAGCATTGATATGACCACTGTTAAAATTTGCGGTAAAACGCAATCTTTTTACACTTTGTGCTGCGCTTCCAATAGAAGCTATTATGCAGCCACCTTGATATACTTCAAATTTGAAAGGAAATAATCTGCAGCCGCCATTATTTTACGAATAGATCCATACGTGTACTGCATAGACATCTCTGTGCGATAAAATTCTTTTGAATAATAAGGGGCGCCAGATATCATCTGAGTGAAGCATGGAAACCGATTTCAGTTGTTTGCTACATGGCAAACAATATTTTGTCTAATCCCGTTAGCCCTAAGATGTTTCCGTGTATTAATTAAAAAAGCGTAGAAAATAAACACGATCCATCACCTACAATTTCAATAATTTGTAACGGAATATAATGACCGTCGATTGAAATATATCCCGTTATATATATAAAAAAGATAATAAAGAAAATTTTTCTTTACTTTAACCTACGAAAAATCTATATCTATATTGATTCCGACTTTAATTGACATGACTCCGTAATTGATGAAAGAATAATTATGAAAAATATAAATTTCTTAATCTATAATAAATAAAAAATATCTTACTAAAACAGCATGAAGAAATCAAAACTGATATCCTAATTAATAGAAAAGACTTACCAATAACATATAAATAAAATAAAATTATTTTAAATTACCCACTGGCTTCTTCTCAATTAAATAATTAATCATTTTTTTGTAGAAAATCAATTAGAACACTTATATTTATGAAAATATTTTCTTTTAAAATTATTTTGACGTACGCTGATATTTCGTTGAACCATATAAACAAATGAGTTATGATTAAGCGTCAACTTCAATATATAACTGAAAATCGAATCCTTTTGTTCGTATTTAAATACTTCTATATGCAAGAATCTTACAAATATAGAAAACTAGTTGAATAGACTAATATAATATTGTAAAATACAATCATGCAGCATGAAAAATAGTTCAAATCTATGTTAATTACGTATTTCGTTACAGAAAATGTGTCATTAAAATATCATATTTTTCACTAATTTGATAAGACATTTTTATAGTGAAATTATTTCTGTTCGTATAAAATCAATAACTTCTTTGTTACACTGATATAATAGTGTAAAATACAATTATGTAGCATAGAAAATAGTTCAAATCTATGTTAATTACGTATTTCGTTACAAAAAGTGTGTTATTGAAATATCGTATTTTTCACTAATTAAATCAGACATTTTTATGGTGAAATTTTTTCTGTTCGTATAAAATCGAAAACTGGCCTGGTAGACTGATAGAATAGTGTGGAATACGAATGAAAAGAATAAGATAGGTCGAAATTATTGAATCATATGTTTTGTCACAAATAGTGTCTTAGCAACGGTAACTCTTACAACTATTACCATAGAAACAGTAACTATCGAAACAGATATCATAGCAATGGTTACTATGGCAACGTTTACCATGGCAACAGGTAAATTTTCGATAGTATTGATATATTATTAAAGATCAATGAAAAAAAATTTTACGATAGGATTTACTTAAAATCCCTTCTTAGTGGGTGTTTATGTCGAGAAAGAAAGAACTATGTCGAATTTTAATTCAGTCGGACGTATAGTTTCGGAGATCTCGTGATAAGTGAGTGAGTGAGTGAGTGAGTGGTAAATCGCCTATATACATATATAGATTGATAGTTTGAGATGCACTAAAGAGCATCCATGTGCTACCTAACGTTAAAAAATATAACGCGTGCCTCGACAGGTACGCAGGCAGGGTCTGTGTGCAGTCCGTTGTTCGGGCGTAAGTAGTAGAAGGTGAGGGCTTATGGGCGGATGACGTGTTATTGCCGCGCAGTCCGAGAGCTTCCTACGGTCCCATGCATCCTTTTTTTTAGCCAATGAGTGGCGTCTGTACGAGCTGCGCACAAATGCTCTTGCATATTAGTAGATGTACTAGTAGTGTCCCCTCCCGATAAAACAGATCGAGGTTTGTGTCCGCGCTAAATTACCAACTATTGACTGCTCTGTTTTACCGATCGAATTTACCGCAAAAATACTGATCGCCGACAACTCTGTTTCACCTACAATCGATATTTGTAGAATTTTTCCTCTGTTTTACCAACGGTGTTACTGGCAGTCGATAACTGTCGGATTTCTGTACTTTTTGTAGAATGTCTTTTTTTGTAGAATGTCTTTCTATTTTACCGACTTCTCGATACTCAACTGTTTCGTTACTTCGCGATGACGTCATATACATGTATACATTACTTACAATCAATTTCACGAAATTTCGTTTTGCGTAGAAGATGACGTCATAGGCTGCGTAACGATGGCACAATCCGGTTTCATTGCATCATCTTCGGTCACAAATGATGTCATGAACAACTTTCAACGTGTTTTGCGCATGCTCTTAGAATAAGGATCTACGATATAAAAGTCGGGACCTAAAATAATTTCTATCAACCCTAAAAATACATCTGTGCTCAGTATGCTAGGGAAGATGCTGTTACAAAGGTGAGTCTCAAGTGGATAGTGTGTAACATAACTGAAATTTCTTTTGAATATAGAAAAAATGGATCTATCACAAGTAAACTAACTCGTCGAAACCGAAAAATATGGATATGCTGTTCTTGGACTATTGGAAAAAACGGATGGAGACAATGTGAACGTTTTTCTGCCCTCACGCATCACTAGAGTGTATCAACGAGACAATTTTGGAGATCACCTAAATGAATTAGCCACAAAAGGCCAGCTACTCCTTAAATATCTCGGTGGCGAATATAATAAATTTGGATTTACTACAATTGATCAATAGTATTGAATGTATGAAAAAAGTCTCAATAAATCACACATCCTAGGAACCATCGATGTTGGGAAAAGATATATCATACATTTAATGTGAATTGTTTTACATTTAATGTCTTATATTTTATATATATAACTCACATTAAATATAAAATATCTCACATTCAATATGAAATTGTTTTGGTGCAATCGTATGACGTCATAAGCAAGTTCAGACTTGTAACTGCTTAGTTTGATGACGTCATAAACAAGTTTGAACTTTTTCGCTTTTTGACATTTTTGTTGCTATCAATTTTTACGCCATTGAGTTCATATCGAATTTCTTCAAATAAATAGCATATAGCTATATTTCCAAGTTTTGATGAAGCTGCGACTGCTTGGTCATTGAGCTTGGTGAATTTTCCAGTGATGTGTAGCGAACTTTTACTCGGAAGTAAACTCAAATCTTAATGTTGGACTGAAATGCGTATTTCATCATTATTGCTGAATGTTGCAGAAGCGTATGGCTGATGAGCATGCACTTTATAATGTGAAGTTGACTCATCAAATATCACGCCTCTATTGATAGCTACGATTCCTCCTTTCGCAACCATGGTAGTAGACATGCAACACTTTTGCTTGATTTGTTTGCGTGGTTTTAGGCCTAAACTTCCAGAAAGAAATAGTTCTGATGACGCAGTTTTTTGGGTGTTTGTCGTTGACGGACGATATTTTGGCATGGTAGCTCAGTTTTATAGCTTTATCCAATGATTGGCTTGTAAACGATTTCCATTTTTTCATGGATTTTACATATAATCGTATTGTTATTGTTTCTCCTCGGAAATTAACTGATTCTCCGTCTTGATCAACAAATTCTTTATTGTATGTGATGTATTGCTCGCATGGCGATTGGTGGATGAATGATGTTGGATGGCACTTCAATGATTTTATATCTTGGAAGAACTGAAGGAAAAAATTCCTGAATTGTATGAACTAATTTATTATTCATGTGCGCTCCTGTTGTAATATTACACTTAACTCTCTGTGCATTTGCTTTCAAGATGGACACCGGAGAATCGGATATTTGATTTGACTTTGGAGGGACAACTCGTAAACTGAACCACACCAAACGATCAATCGATTCGTCTGGTACAAAATTTATGAGAGCGTTTTTACTGTAATTTGCACTGTGTAACTCATTGTTGTTCGGCTTGATAGTAATTGATAATTCAGGATCAGCTTTCTTCAAATAATTTTCAATGTCTTCCATTTTATAGCTTCCGTAGGTATTTCGATGATTTTCTCATTGTTTTTTATTGCATAATAAAATTTAATATTCCCTCGATTAAAGGTTGGGATAGAATTGAACGTTAATACTTCAATAAGTCCCAATACATGATTTTTGGACTTTGTTAATTCAATCGGTGGGAAGAATAAGCCTCCGATATGAAGGACTGCTCAGACAGTATTATTGTGAAAGGATCGTCTATAACTAAAGTTTTTTGATCATTTTACAATTCTTTTATACTTTTCAGAAACTTCAAACGTAAATGTCCACAATTTGTCGTTGAATAATCTTGATGCTTTAAATGATTGTAAAGTATGCTACTACCATCAAGATATTTTTCTAGTTCTGGCGGGGGTTTTAAATTTCCAAAACTATTAAACTATATGACTTTATTTCCACGTTTTTTATACACTACCCAGTGAGTTCCAGGCCTATCTTTATCATTGAGATTAATCATAGCTGAATCATTTTTTCAAGGTTTCGATTTCGGTAAATCATTTCTCATGAAAACTCCACGAAAATATGGAATTTTCATGATTTATGCATGCTTTAAAATATCGATGTTATTTAATGCTCGATGTGGTAGCTCTGTACGTTTTTTTCGCCAGTTTCAAGTACAATCCATGTCCTCGTTTTCGGCGTTTGAAGTGTAGATTTCGTCCCAAAGCTATTGCTCCCATTTTCTGATTATGATGTTTCGCTTTATTCAATTGGCGTTGAGCAGCTTTAGCATTATTGACTGCTTTCGCGAAACCTAAGGCTCCACCAGCTAGAGCGCCGATTACACTCAAACCGGCAAATATCGGTATAAGTGGTAAAACACCACCAACTTTAGTGGGTATAGGTAATACTCGTGGAATTCTAACATTCTTTTTTCCACCAATCGTTTTTACAGCTTTTCGTGCAGCTATTAATGCTGATGCCATAGGATCAGCACCCGAATTTATCGTCAACTTTACTAAATCCACAATCTGTCTTGAAGGTTATTTCTTTTAACCTTTTCCGACTCTTTTTCTTTCCCCCTTTTTTTATATGCCCATTCCGCATATCAATTTAATTTTCATGATATTTGTAGCTCCTAATGCAGCAGCTCTCTCACCGAGATTTGCGTCTTTAGCAAACACTTTTTGCCAAGCTTCTTTGGCAAGCACTTTATCAGCAGCGTTCCTTACTTCTACGTTTCCTCGATTTTTGGAGTATGCGATATCGTGCTCTTTACAAGCCGCATCCGACGGATTAACACCAGGATCTCCACGTTCAAACCTTTTTGTAATTTCGTACCAGGTCCGCAGTACTGATAACCGGGAACATGCAACTTAAATGGCAATTTATTGATGATTGAATCCACTAAGTCAGCTCCACGTCTGCACTCTATTATAACGTTGCCGAAACTGGAACAACATCTATAAAAGTCGCAAATTTATACTCTAGCTCGTCAGTTGTCGTCAAGATGAGGTTTGAGCAACAGAGAATGCAATTACCAGTAACAAATTTTGACAATGTTATGTCACAAACTGTAAAAATTCAGCGTCATGGCAATTTATTGCCAAGTAGTGTTCGCGGAGTAATATGTGGTCCTCCGAATTGCGGGAAAACAAATGCACTCTTGGCCCTTATTATCCATCCGAATGGTTTACGATTTGAGAATATATATCAATATTCCAAATCTATGCATCAATTACTTCAATACAATACAACAAACATTTCAAAATTTGAAAAAATACAAAATCAAGAAAAGAATGGACGATATCATTATTATAATCACACGTATTTAATGAAATAAGTCCACATATTCCGTAATTCAATATGTATTGTGCGAAAATGAGGAGTAAAAAACCCCCCTGCTCTAGGCCAGAATCGTACCAACGTAAATGCGATTGCCCTATTTGATGTAAGCTTTGTTTCAATCTTTCTTTATGATATTCTTCAAATTAGTGATAGTATTTTATAATTTGTAAATAAATTCATTTACTCACTTAATGTTTCTATTTTTTCTTATTCATTCATTTACACAAACTCTCTCTTCTCTCTCATTTATCTACTTATACATACACTTTGTTGTCTCTTTTCCATCCACTCATTAGATCCTCTCATTTATTCACTCACTTAATTTCTTTATTATCTTGCAGTTATTGCCTCACCCAAACTCTTTCTTTTCTTCCGTTCCTCTACTCACTCATAAACTCTCGTTTTTTTTATCTATCTGCTCATGAAATCTTTTTCTCTAATTTGGCACCTACACGGTCAGGGATTAAGGCAACTTGCCCTGATCGCGGTAGCGTTGCAACATGTCTTATAACATTGAATTCATTAACACTAAACAATATAAATATCCACCAGAATTAAAAGATGAAATAAATAGACAGGTACAAGATTTAATAGAAAAAGAGATAACTCATCCTTTTCCTTCGCCTCATGATACACCTTTATGGATTGTATATAGAAAGCGAGATATAAATAGACATAAATGTCAGCGTATGGTGTTAGACTTCGAAGCATTCAATGAAACGACAATTGGTGATGCATTTCCATTACCACAAATTAGTGATATATTTGATCGAGTAGTAAGAGCACAATATATTGAGTGAATAGTGATAGAAACAAGACATCAAATTTTTATGTGTAAAGCCAATTATTCGTATTTCATTAATTTCAGAGGAGAGCCCTATGATGAAGGCTCGAGACGACTAGCAGAGAAGTCGTTACTCCCGGAATATGGCAAAAATGAAACAGAAAGGATAATAATAAAGGAAATTGAGAAACGGACGCACGTTGCGTTAGTTATAGCAACATGTAAGAGATCAATTAAAAAGATAAAAGATACATTGAGTTAAACACTTCAGAAATTAAAGCTGCATATGCTTGCGATAGCCAAAATAGAAAAAAATGATAATAATAGCTGGTCAAAAGTTTACAAACAAATAGAAGGAAGTCTAATCGATTCAAAGACCGAGCTATGTATATGTTTAGATAACGTGAGGTATGTCCCTAGAGAAGAGAGAAGTAAAAATAAGGTAGGCGCACGTAACGTCAATAGGGGGACATAAGGGAGTCACGAAAACCTACAAAAGAATTAGACTAAGGTATCAATTAGGAAAAAATAAAAGATCATATACGCAATTTTATAGGAAATTGTTTATCATGTCAAATACATAAATTAAAGTAAAGAAAGTGTAAGCAACCAATGAGAATTTCCGACACCCCTCAGGTAGTCTCTAATAAAATAGGAATGGATATAGTAGGTCCATTACCGAGGTCTAAGAAAGGAAATACTCACATACTTACAGCGCAAGATTAATTGAGTAAATCATTAATAGCAATACTATTGCGAAGAACTACGTCAGACAATGTTGCCTCCGCACTAATGAAAAAAGTTATATGTGTATATGGAGCACCCAAAGCTATATTGACTGATCGAGGGGAAAATTTAACTTGCCAAGTAATGAAGAAATTAGCGAAAATTTTTGGAATTACACGAAATAGAACAACAACATTTCACCCACAATCAAAGGGTTCAATAGAAAGATTATATCATACACTTGTAGAATATCTCAAACAGTCTGTTAACAGAGAAGGTGATGTTCGAAATAATTGGCTGGAATTATCTTCATTCTCTTATAACACAGAAACTCATGGGGGAACACATCATCAACCATATGAATTAGTTTTTTGTAGACTATCGACACTACCTTCGAGTAATATTTAAGAAGAAGATGAGGAAGAAGACTCTCATACAGGATGTCTCATTGATTTAAGAATATTAATGCATAATTTAGCTGAAAGAAAATGGGAAAGCTAGATTTAGCGTATGAAGGACCGTACAGAATAAATAAAATGAAGCCAGACGGTAATTCAAAAATAATGCAGCATGGTAAACCTAAAATAGTTCATCCCAATAGATTAGTTCACGCAACAGTAAGCAGTGATAATGATGATTAAGACATTTTTGCATTCTATTGTTGTAGGATAACAACAAATATGGACATGGTGGTACATATGACAAGTTTCTATGAGAAAAAAGAAAAACCAGTAATGAAAGAAGCGACAATAATATCGGTAGATGAAACGATGATAAAACATTGGATTACAGCACCACTATACAGTTCTTTCGAATAAGTATACAAAGAAAGGGATATGTGTTTATTATAGAGAACATTAATAGGATTAAAATGGAGCAATCTACGATTAAAGTGTTATGTATCGTATGAGAAGTTAAATGCTGGTATGATAATCCATGAATCCAATTTGAGAAAATGAGCACTATTAGCTGAAAGAAATTCAGGATTTGATGATTTTTGCTTTCAAGCATCTCCAACATGGTTATTAAGAAATTGAAGTGACAATTTTACAAGACAGTATAAGAGTGACAATGTATTTTTCCCAAGAATCCTTCACATATCCTTAGACTATCATTCTGAGTTTAAACGTTCACAGTTGTCAGTTAAAGCTTGCTTTGCGATGATTATTCATAAAACTTAAAGGCGGAATTCGAAAGAAGCTTGAGTGGATTTAAAAAGTGACGTTTTTTCTCGTGGTTAATTTTCAGTAGCATAAGTGATTAATCATGAAATTCAATTATATTATAATAGCTTCTGGAAAGCTCATACGTCTGAGCAGTTAAAATAGAAGAATGAATTTGTTTATCAATCCGAGATCGCTGATTTATATCGTCGTAAGGATGTTGTTTTACACTGGATATTTTCGACTTAAATATATCTCGCTTCTTATTGTACAACCAGCTTATATCCGTGACTTCGATCCTGTGAATATTAAGTAAGAGTTTCGTGTTCTGTCATAAAAAATGAAATTTTTTTATCATGTTGAATGCCGATACTCGATTTTCGCGGAAAAAAGAGTTCGTTGACAAACTTTAGTAATTCAAAGATTTCAAAAATTATTGAATGAAAAAAAAACAAATAAAGTAAACGAATAAATCAGTCAGATATAATTTTAAGAACTAAACATGCAATGAGTAATTTCCTCAATTGAAATCTTTATGTACAGTTTCTAATACCAGCACTTCGAAAAAGTTTTGAAATAATCGAATTTTTGACTGACGAATGATAATGAATTTACCACCATGATGGGTTTTTTCTTCGTCTGCGAGAAATTCGTTTATTGACATAAATCTTTCAAGTGTAATAACTATCAACTACAAACAAATCATCCGATCGATAATCATTTGTTAGTGCAATTGTTAGCAGATTCATTGGATTTCGTCAGTGACGAATGATAATCACACTGTCTATGAGAATGCACTAGTTTGAAGAAGACACTTTTTTCGACGATCAAATATGTCTTATTTTCATTTTTTAAGTTGCAAATGTGTATTGAAGTCGCTAGTTGACTTGGCTCATCAAACTTCGTTTCAGTAATTGGTTTAAATAAATGCTCAACATCAGAAATATCAAGATGTAGATCATGAATATTTTTTAAACCATCAATAAAGCCTTTATATTCGACAAACATGATCGACTTTGCTAGTAAAAAGATGTGTGAGGTCTAATAATGATTGTATTTAACGAATAATTTTGAGTATTAATAGACATTTCAATTACTCTTGTTTTCATGTTGAATCTTAATCAACACACTGTCAATGTCATGTGAAAATGACTTAGAGCATTTGTTGCTTTTATTTCCGAAAACATCAGCAGACCTTCGTTTACATTCTGTGAAACAGTGCAACAACTCATCGAAATTCGTTTTCTCAACAATGACATATTCTGGTCGATCATAGATGTTACGAAAGTTAAATGGAGTTACACTATTTCTTCTCAATGAATTGAAATAAAAACCATGATCAAGATCTACGTTTTGTGAAAACATGCCTAAATATTGCCTCGGTTATTATCCACTAAATAAACTGCAAAAATTTTTAAATCCTCCAATTAGAAGAAATTTAAATGTAAGAACTCTATCGATTAGAGTCATACAATCATTTAAGAAAAAGTCATTTTTTCAAGTGTTTACCATTATTCTTTCCTGAATGTTTTTACATAAAAAAAAAACCAAGACACAGAAGTTTTTCAATGCACGTGATAATAACTGTAGGTACAATGAAAAGTTGAAGACTTTTAATTCATAGAAAGCAATGAACAACATTATGTACACATTATTTCACCTCTTAGCACTTTTTCATCATCCAAAAATCCATTAAATTACATGCGATCACAAGTAAGCTCCAACAATTAATATTGTGTGATGATATTAACGTTCATATTTTAAATGATGAAATGTTTATCATATTCTTGAATTTTTGACTAAGCAAATCATAAAAGCACATAATGACAAACGAATGTAAACAAAGAAATCGATGCATTGTGCACATCCTTTCGTGATAATTCCACTACTGTTGGAAAAAGTACTACCGTAATAAAATCTATTACACGTTATTATCTCAATTTTCAACTCGGAAAAAGTATGTGAAGGAATGACTTCCGTGCCTCATATATGTATATCGAATTATCATAGTTTTATTTTTTAATAATACTTTTTTAATATTATAATCATCATAGTTTTCTTCGTAACATGGTGAAATTTCGAGGAAGCCGTCCTATGAAACCTAAACTGATTAATCACTGAATTTTCAGAATTTAATATCCTTTATTTAGAAGCAATGGAAAATGTGTTCACTTCTAATGACTAGTATAACCAAGTATGTCGATTTCTGTGTTTATCTCATAGGTAGGCACGGAAAAGTACTTAAAGCTTGAAGTATTAACATACAAGTGATCTTTCTCATTGGTATTTGGTTACTGGTGAATCCCTAGTGAGTAGGTTTCAATTAACATACTCTTATAAATAAAAAAATAAATTTTTAAGTTTTTTAAAAATTATTTATGAAGAATGTTAACAATCACTATAAAACCTTTTTTCAATTCATACAATTACTACTACTCTATGCCTCTATTCCCGCTTAATGAACAAGGATAACAATTTGTACATGTGAAGTTGACTCACTATAGTGTTTACCTATTCTTACGGTTAAGAAATCAATTGGAATCGTTGCCGAGTAATATTAGACACTGTGTCATCTTATGTGCAGTAATTCATTGTTAATCGATGAAGTATCTCCTCTACGGCTAACTCTCACTTTTCATTTTCGTTTTCTTATTACTCGTTCATACAATTTAATAACTCCTCTACTTTCGCAAGTTTAAAAAATTCGCAGAAACAAATTCTCTTCGGTTTCCACATGTTAATTTTGTGGAAATAATTTTGAATCACAATGTAGGCCACAGGTGGGTAAGTGTATAGTTTAACCTTTACAGCTTTGATGACCTTGAAAATTTAGTATGTTATACAGTTTTTTATACTAGACAAGAATATATTGTAAAATATAAGATTAAGACAATTTATATTAAAAAGAACGTTTATTGGAATGACAGATTCAAAATACAAAATCTAATATGACGTCTAATCTGTGCTAGTCTCAGTCACAAACTGAAGATAAACAAACTCTCCCCTCGTTGCTATAAACAATCTAATCGTCAAGAAATCGTCGTTAACTAATAAACTGTCGTTTGTCAATCCATCAATAGATGGACACACACGCATATGTTACACTTCTCCCGATCTTCTAAAAATTTCCTCCTGGCAATATCTAACAGCTGGGTAAAAATATTGGATTGGGCTAATATAAAATAAACATTCAAAATCTAAATTTAATTGTTCATTTAAAATTTCAAAAATTGATTGAATTTATATTCAGCCTAGATTCCAATATTGCCGCTTCCCAACTCTGCCTGCATAAAAATAAGTAAAACAAATTATTCTGGAGGGGAAAATTCTGTGGCGAGTAAAAACCTCCAAAACTGGCCAAAATAATCTAAGTTAACTAAAAACGTGACTATATACAATTCAAATATCTTAAAAACTAAGAGTCCGTCGGTCAAAATTTTAAAATAATGAATTCTTCTTTTCCTTCCTCCTTTTTCATTGAAAAGAATCCTGAAATGAAATCAATATCCATAAGAGTTGGAAATGCCAAAAATTTGGGAGGTCATATCAAGGAAGATCTAAACAGATTTTTCAAAATTACTGCAGCATCAAAGTAATTAATAATTTTTTAAATTGAATTCATATTCCTTTTTATTTAATTGAATGGTCTTACTTCTTGGAGTATATATTTTTCCGAACTAATAACCGACTACGCATCCTATTTATGAAATCAGACTCTTAAAATCTCAATAATAATAATCACAAATGATTCACTTTGCAAGGAATTTTCAAAAATAACTTCAATAGCCGCTGCTCACTGTGCAAACTAAATTATTAAACAATTGGGCTCACAGTTACGCATACTATCCGAATAAGTAGGATACCATGGACATCTAGTAGCTCACTTTGCTTCACCTTGGCCAAATAATGAAGAAAAGGATTCCGGCACAATGACTCCAACCGTGTATATCCCATAAGAGTCAAAATAATTAATCATCATCATAGGAAGTGAGTCTATTCATATGAACAACTTTCAAACGACCATTAAGAATTTTTTGAATTCTAAAAAAACATCATTTCATGTATTTTCAATAATATACGGACCTTCCCAATCTGATTGAAGCTTAGGACATTTCCCTTTAACTCTTTTAGGGAAATATAACCAAACCTTTTGACCTACGTCAAAAGAAAGAATATTAGATTTTAAATCATAAGTAGATTTAAGTTTGCCTGATTTATTTTCTAAATTACGATGCCCATAATCATAAGTAAATTGTAATTTTTCTAGGAGATCAAAAACATATTCACCTGTAGAATTATTTTCAGAAATATTTTCTGAAGGAGAAATTCTACAAAGAAAATCTAAATGTTATCTTAATTCATGACCTAACATTAACAATGCTGAAGAAAATTCTGTAGTCTCATATCTAGAAGAACGATAGGCTAATAAAAATAGAGAAATCCAACGATCCCAATCTTCTGGATTTTTATTAATAAATTTTGATAAATATTGAAGAATAGTCCTATGTAACCTTTTAACTAAACCATTAGATTGAGGATGAAGAGGTGTAGTTCTAATCTTTTTGATTCCAAAAAGATTCATCACTTCTTTGAAGATTCCTGATTTAAATTCTCTACCTTGATCAGAATGAATTCCTAAAGGAACACCATATCTACAAAATATTTGAGAAACTAGAGCTTCAGCAATAGTAGAAGCTTGATGAATAGGAAGAGGAATTACTTCAGGCCATCTAGTAGAATAATCAGTGACAACTAAAAGAAATTTATTCCCAGACAAAGTTTTAGTAAGAGGACCAAGAATATCGGTTGCAACTCTTTCAAAAGGAGAACCAACATTATAAATTTGAAGAGAACTACATGATTTCTTATGAGGACCTTTTATAGCAAAACAAACCTTACACTTCTTACACCAAATATCAACATCCTGTTCAAGAGTAGACCAGAAGAATCTTTGACAAATTTTAGAAATTGTCTTATTAATACCAAAATGTCCACCAGAAGGAGAATTATGAGCTTCAGAAATTATTTCATTAACTTTAGCTCAAGGAACAACAACCTGAAAAACTATATAAGAAAGATTAGGAGCTTCCCAATGTTTAATCAAAACGCCATTTTTCAATTCTAAAGAATTCCAATAAAGTAAATAAAGTTTGAAAGTTGAATCTAAATGAGAAACATCATTAAATTCAGGAATTTTATCTTCCTTCTTGAATTTAATTATCAAATTCAAAATACTATCATCTTTCTGAAATTTAATCCAATCTGAATTATTATTCATTTCACGGATAGTACGGAAAATATTTTTATTAAAGAAACATTCTTCATTAGCATCCATTTTCAGACATTTCTTACAGTCACATGGACGCTGAGATAGAGCATTACCATTACCGAGATCAGCATTACCATGAAAATTTACTGACTTCAACAAAATTATTGATACAAGACAATATAAGACTTACAATTTTCGAGCGATGTTTCACGATGATCTGATCTCGATCTTGCTTTTCGACAACTGACTGATGCATCAAATCTCACGTATTTATTTAGTCGAGGATGATATTATTAGAAGTCCCTTGCTTCAGGCGCGCACAAGTCCCTTCACATGGTCTTTTCCTTTTTTGGAAAGCTAATGCTCTTCTTTCGTCACGCACTCTTTTTTAAACTTTTATTGCTTTTTCGCCACGTGGGTTTTTCAAAGCAATAAAATGTCTAAAAGATGATTTCCTCAAAAATTCTCCGAAATCACTTCTATTTTAACGAAATTTAAAAAAACTTAAGTTATAATCGTTAACCTTTATTATTGAGTTTCATTTTTGACCTTCTTGTAAAATATATGTATATATGAAATAATTATAGAAAATAATTGAAATACACTCAGACATTACATTACAATTTTTTAAATCTAGCTTTTTTAACAAGTTTTTGAATTAAAAAATGTTTTAAGTACTCTAAGTTTGATATTGTCATACTTCCAGTTTCCTAAATCTGGTTTTTTGACAAGTCTTCAGTCCAAAAAAAGTTTCATGTGCTGCTAGTTCAATATTTTAATACTTACAATTTACTAATACTAAGTGGTTCACGAGTTTTAGATTGGAAAAAATGTTTCAAATACTCTACGTTTTATATTGTAATACTTTCAAGGTTCTAATATTAATTTTTTACAAGCTTTATATCAATAAAATGTTTTTTTCTTAACAATTTGGTATTTCTAATAAAAGAAAAACAAAAAATGAACATCGATATTTTTTTTTTATTGCCTCCTAACAGGACTTTGTTTTTATTATATTTACTTCCAAGAAGTGTACATTTTGCACTTTTTTAATGGTTTATTAAAATTTATATTTCATATTACAATTCAAATGTTATCTTTAAGTTGAGATATTGATTAAAACATTTCAATATCTACCTTACCACCCAATAAAACATTTCTACTTTATCGACAGCTTAGATTACAGTTGTCATCTGGTATAGATAAATAAAAATTTGGTAGTTAAAACATTTGGATGAATAATTATGTGGTACAAATATTATTAATTTTCAGAGGGGTACAACTGTAATAATTTGAACATTTAAATGATACAAAAGTTACGGTACATTGAAAACTGATCCAAATGTCGTTGGGTACAGTTGTATGAGGCATAAAAATAAATGTGCCAAACAGAGCAGTCAGTGGTCGGTAATTTAGCACGGACTCAAACCTCGATCTGTTTTATCGAGGGAGGGGGGACACCACTGGCATATCCACTGATACTTAATAAGATTTGGCTACAGTTATAAGATAGTTGTACACTACATTCATTTTAACGTTAATCTATATTCACTGCTAATTTCATTTAATTGTGTTACTATATAAACTTATGAACGCTGTTCCTATTTTATCCTATATTGATTGTTGTTTTTTGACTTACCAAAAAATTATTCGGTACATGTATAAAATATTGAGATCATTGTGTTAATTAAAGATAAGGAAATCTCTGAAATTACATCAATTGAACGTAAGTGAATTCTTCTCCCTTTTATTTTGTCTTTCGAATATGATTTTGATACTTAAATAGGGCTGCATAATAATAACGGATAATTAGTGAATAATTAAGATGAATTCACTTAGATAGAGATGAAAGTGATTGTACCTCAGGAGTGGGTACCTCATGTAAAAGATAATCATCTCGCAAATCAGATGTATTTAGCTGTGAATTTATGGGTGCAGTTTACAGGAAATATTCACAAATTCCTTTTCCCATACCGAGTAATGCCGGTAACGCTACTCAAAAATCCAAATGATAAAACATGCACATTTGTGAGGGTGCTGGAAATGCAGTATGGAGATATTATTATTGAAGATATCGATTCCATGAAAATTATGAATCATAGAGCTTAAGTCGACAGCATTGGAAGGTATAGTTTAAAAAATAGGAAATATTTATATATGTAATATATATTCAAATATGTATGACGTGAAATCTTCATTGTTGTAGCACATACATCCAGCCATGGTCGCTTTTTTACGTTGCTGTCATTCCATTTCAATGGCAACACGTAAATCAGATCGAAGAAAGGATCAATTACGCCATTAAGCATTATTGTTTCCAATTAAAACAGCAGGAACGTTTATTGTGTATAAATGACACCATATTCCGCTCAGTGTATGATGATGTGGAACGAACGTATGAGTTTGGACCAGTAACTGCTGAGGAACTTTATCGTGACGATATCTTCTAAGTTTCTAATAATGAAGTGGAAGGAAAAGAAAAACAAAGTGATTACGACAGTGAAGTAGAAAGTATTGGAACTGACGATGATGATGGCAATGACTATAATAACGATAGCGATTTAAAAATCGTCAGGGTTGGAGAGGAACTTCACTATTCAGGTGTTGATGAAGATCGAAACCGTTCTGGCAAACGGTTTTATTGTTTGCGAGAATTAAAAGAAGAATTAGAAGAGGAGATAAAAATATGGGCGGGAAGAATAGCTAAAAAAGGTCAAAGGTCAATATATAGGATATCGTCTTCTTTTTCTAGGGTTTCGATAAGAATAACAGGGTATGCGGATGGATACCCTCTCTGTGAAATAATTAAATAGTACCTTTACTTACCTGTGTCTGTCGATGTATTGAGTAGCAACAGCAAGCAAATGAGTGTGAATTGAAATATAGACAAATAGAATTTAATAGATTATCGAGTGACACATAGACGAGATAAAGCAAGAGATGCTGAGAGACAACGCTGCACGAATTCTCCGAGTTCCAGTGATGATCTTATTCTGGAGGTCATAGGTCGATGAGGCGAAAGTGTGACACACGTTCCCAGAATTACTATTAGCAACCAGTAAGCTCATGCAATGCTATAGATACGAATAAAGGGAGTCCGGAGCTATGGAGTGAACTCACCTACGCGATAAGTTACAATAAACACAATGTTTATTCACAAATATTTCAATTAGGAGAAATAAATGATCCACAATATTGTAGTTATCTTTTTTGGTAAATGATTTCCAACAATTAAGTTGACCTAACGTATATAATGCTATAAACATTGAGTTCGTAGTTACATAAGAATAATAACATTAGTGTAATTGTCTCTGAAGGTTTATGTGACAGCTGCAAAAGACTAGGCGGGTGTTCTACAATATTAATGATTTACGCGCATCACCCCCATGCAGCATCGTAAGAGGTATAAGTTCACCCTTAGCGATGTCCTGGTCGTCTCGGCCGTCTGAAGAAAAGAGCTGCTTCAACCTTGCTGTCCCCGACTCGGGAATACAACCTTCTGCTTGGCAACGTTGGTCCCCTTTTTTGGTCCAGTGGAACCAGTGATAGCTTGTTAGTCTTCCTTCCGTCCTTTCGATACTTCAACGACCATTTACTCGGTGACCAGTAATGTGCTTCGTGCGTCTCAACGCGTTTGCGTATCTAGATACTCAGAAATATGCCGTTGTGTTCACGTCTAAATGTCTACTATAGGACTGGTGGTTGTCCGCTTTGGGGCGTCGGTGCTTAGCAGTCTCTTCTGGCCGTGTACTGCGCGCGCAGACTCTGCCCCCAGATACTATAGCACCACAAGTCAGCAAGCTTGCCATGACCAAGAATTGCAGGCAGATGGTGAGGCAGGGATCCTCTACCACCATCTTTTGGTTCAGCAGAACTCGTTCTGGCGGACTGTAAAAACAATAGAGCTCCCACAGGAGGTATTAGTATAATACGTAAAGTGGTCAAAAGAAGTCGCGCGTTTTTGGAGAGGACACACAGATCACGAGCCGCCGTGTAACAAGATGGAAGCGATAATTTAGACAGTGATAATGATAGTGACGGCAATGCGAATAAGGATAATTCGAGTTATTGTGATTCTGATAATGATGATGAAGATCATTCTAATGAAAAAATCTCGCAAACATAGGATTAATCATGACATACTCTTTGTGATGTAAATCTCAAGTGTTTTTCTATTTTGCCAAAATGTTATTTGTCTTTTTATTCTGATTAATGTCAAGGTTACTATAAGTTAATTTACTTATATTCTTTAAGATGAAAAAATGACCATAATGTTTGCAACCACACGATAATATTTTATATTTTATAATTGAATAAAAAAGTATTCTCGTTTCCTACTGTAAACATCGTTTTTTATTATAAAATACATAATGGTATCATTATTATGATTGTGTGATTTTTTTATTCTAAGTTACTTTCACAAAACTTACATTGATAATTATCGGAAATTTAAACATTAGCATTGAGTTATAACATCAGAGAGTAATTAAGAATGACAAAGCTAATAGTATATAAGTGATAGTAATGAACTGAAAACATATTTTTCGAGAAATGGTTAAAACAAGAGACTTCTTTTCTTCGACAATGTGCCACTTTTTGTGTGTTCGTTAGTTTGGAATGTCTCCCGCATGATAACGTTCCGGCATGATTGTAAGTTACTTTATCTTTTTGTTCCATGTATTTCATGATGACTTCAAATTTTGGGCATCGTATTGGCTCGAGATTCATGTAATTGTTGATGTTCAAATTCATCAGCCTTGTTTAATCAAAATTTCCACCCTTGTATGCTGTAAAAATTTTTCATTTTCTGCTTCATCAGCAATTCTTAACAATAATTTATCCAGGTTTGATGGATCTTCATCATCTTGTTCATCTCGATATAGCATTTAATGGACATTATGCAAGCAAAATGATGCAGTTTTTTTATCTTTGTTGAGAATTAATTAATTCTCAATTTAAATAATCAGCTGAGGGAACTCCGACGGCCATCTTGATACTGGGTCGATAATCAATCGACCAGACAATCAATAAATTCTCAAATTCTAGTCACTCAATTGACTAAAATCTGGTGTCAAGTTTGACCAGCGAAGTCCCTGTCGGGTATTCTTCTTTTTCTGTTCTCAAGACATTCGGACGCCATTCACTGTTATTCATCAAAATCTAATTCTTGTGAGACAATCTGTGAAGCTTGTGACATTCAAAGTAATATCAATTATTCATCTAGTCATTCTAAAACTTAATCAACAAATATTTCAAGAAAATTTATAGTATTTTCGATACATTAAATAAAGTAAATTTCCTGTTCTGTTCTTATTCACGTAACCACGCCATTCTATTCATTTTCACAAAAATCTAGAATTTTTGAGTCAATCTTTAGTTCTTGTGCATTTCTGAATCAACAGAAATATTCAGTACTTAAGTCATTAACTAAACCAAGTGTTACTTTTGGACATTCGAGATTTATTTTACCTGAAATAAATTGCATTCACTCCGCATTGCTAGTTAGGCTAACGCCACGTGCACAATCATATTCTTGCTTGACTTGAGAAGCGTGTTGAGCTCGTGTGGGAGGTCAATAATATTGAACACACCTCGTCAAGCTAATTAATAGACATTCATAAACATTCAGTGATAAATCAGTGACAGACATTTCCCAAGTATTCGTAAAATCAAACTTGTATTATTGTGTACCTGTTGATAGTGTTAAATAAACTTGTTATAATTTTTGTTAAACTAAGACCTGTCTACCATTTGCTCTGACCCGGCATACTCATCCCTATCCTTAAACGATTAGGCTCAATTCATTTTTTGAAATTCTTAATAATCTTCATATCATAGTTTATCGAATTCACCAATTTTACAAAGTCTTGAATTCACTCCACTTGTCGTAGTGTTAAAAAATTCCATTTCTTTGCAAAAAAATTATTTGTTAACCACAAATCTTTCCATATCAATTATGTGAATTTTTTTTCCATCTCTAATTATTCAAGACTATACACGACTGAGAATATCTTTCTTAATGACTCTTTAAGCCACGTCTATGATTCTGAGAGTATTTATCGATATCTTTATTAAACCAACGTATATTTTCATTAAATGACGTCACAAAAAAAAGCCATATGACCAGATAGGGTTGAAGGATAGTTTTTATTTAGCATATGTCTGATGACGTTTTTCAAAGTGACTGTATAGTTTTCGAGAAGTGATATCATTGGAATGTATTAATGAAAAAATCTAGTGATGTTTGAGGGTAGTATCGGCTTGTATATAGAATAAAGTGTATGAGAGCTTTTTTACAATATTTAATTCAAAAGTCGCCGAGTAAACATAGGAATTCAGTTTAAATTGTGCACAAATGGATAGTAATTAATGATTAATTTTTTGATCAAAGAAAAATTAACTGTTATGTTCGAAGATATTTATCATTGATTAATTTAAATAATTAATTATACGGATTGGTAGCGGCCAAAAGGCTAAACGAGGGATCTTGGACTAACAGGGCGTTTCTCTTCTAACATATATAATACTAGAAGAGTTTGTTATTTAAAAATGAATTGTCGCAATTAGGTTCTACCTTACGAGAACCCTCACCTCAGTTAATGAAGTGAATGTGATCAAATGAATTATTATAATACTTACCGCACTACAGTGTCGGCGTAAAATATAAAAACGATTTGATCAGCTACTTCAGCTGATGATTGGAGAGTTGACTTATAATATTGGTTTGACAGGAAGCGAACTTGGATAAAGGCAGATAGAGGTGCTTCCTCAAGAAGACTTTGACGCACTAAATAATCTTTCGCTCACTTCACTTCATTTAAACACAATTCACAAGTCGATACAAATTATAATTAATAAGCAGAAATAAAACTCAAGAAAAGATTTATTACTATATTTCGTTTGGAGTTTTTTTTGGAAGGCGCCTCAGTACGCACATGAACCGAGAGGATTTCATATCAGATTTTGAATAGATCCTGGAGGTTTGAATGAACAAACACCTCGTCCAGATAACGGAGAAAAATCTTAATAGAATTCTCGAACTTACTAACGCGCCGTGGTCAGCGAACGCGGGGCGATCGAGCCTGCGTGTCACCGACTAGTTTGCTGATCAACCAAAGAGTGATGACTTTCGACGGTTTTTATATCAATGAAATTAGCCTATGGATTGCGGACATTATGGGAGAATGTAGGACAGCAATAAAACTACCAAGTTTCCAAATCAGTATCACAATGAGTTTTTAAGACATTGAAAATAAGAAAACTGCGGAGTTTTGAAATCACTCTTATGTTTAGCAGAGTGCTGAATCGAGGAGGATTCATATTTCGCTGATACTTAAATATCGTTAAAATTAATAATCGTTAAATTGGGACATGAAAATGTCGGACATAACATAACCAAAAAAATTGAATGACGAATAAATTAATGAAAAGTGAGTGAAATAGGATAATTATTATAAAAATTTGATCAAATTGATGGGAGAAGTTTATGTGTTTCTTTTATCATTGAATGGACCAAGTAAAGATGAAGCGATGAACAAGTGTTTGGAGATTAAGGAAAGGAATATTGCAACATTAAGAAGGCAATTACGAAACAATATGACAGTTGGTGAAAAAAAGAATACAACTAACCATCTTAATTTTAAATTCATAAACTGAAAAATTCATTTTTCAACAAAACTATATACGAGGGAGTGATCTCCAATATGATGATAAATAACAAAGTCCATCAGTAGCTTGGAGAGAGGACGAAAGTGTATTTGAACTTTGGATTTCTACAGGATCAATCATAAATTTAAAGCATTTCAATTTGAATCAATTTTTGATCGATGCTAAGACAATTATATGTAAAGAAATGAAAAATACTATTGATGATAATGACAGTGTAAAAGTGAATTTTTCTTTGGCTTTTGAGTTTAAAAATGTGTAGGATCGTGAATGTATTAAAGAAATAGAGTATTTTACAACACTAAATGAACTTTTTATACCATCAAGTGAAATAGAAATGATTATAAAAGGAAAATGCATTGATGTTTTGTCAACTAAAGCTAAAGTCTTTTAAAAACGTGATTCAGGCTGGTCCATGGTAGAAATCATTTATCTTCAAGTGAACATCAATCGATATGATCGCTTATCAGCAGGAAAAGAAACACTTTAGATTTCTCTACCAAAGTTTATTCAAGATAACATCGCTGTGTAAAATATTCAGTACAATGACCAGTGTTGTTTTCTTCGGCAATAACTGCAGCTTTATATCTAACTGAAAATAATACCATCAGAACATCGTCATATCCGGATGTTAGGGCAGTTGTCAAGTATCAAAGTATCAATTGTCCAACAACTTAACATGATATTCCTAAATTTGAATTAGACAATAGTCTATCTATTAATATTTGTGAGCTAAATAATTAAGATGAAATAGCTCCATTATATTGAAGTGAATAAGCTCATGAAAAATGTGTACATTTGTTAATGGTCGAAAGTGATGTTGATATTGATGAAGATAATAATGTAAAACCTATCTATTATTTTTGTATAATCAAAGATGTCTCTAAACTGGTTAGTTCTTAAATTTCTAATGGTGAAACGAAGAAATTTCTATCAATTTAAATCAATAAAACAGCAATCACCTTCCCTCCAAGTAATAGAAAAATTAAATTTAAAAATTATCAAAAAAGAAACAATTTCTATTTGTTGTTTATGCCGATCTTGGATGCATTTTCGAACCATACGGTAATAAGCAGGAACACATTCCACACAGTGTTGCTTTCTATTGTCGTATTCGATTTAGTGTTCTGAAAACAAGAACAGAAAAAAGTAGAGCGGCATGATGGTAAGAACGTTGCAGGTACACCAAAAAAATTAGTATATCTTGCAACCAACAGACAGCGCCGCGAGTAAAAATTAATCTCCGAAATACGCCACGTAAATTATGCGGCTTGATATACTGAAATAATAGCAACAATAACTGTTTTATTAATGAATTTTGAAGAATAAGAAGCGACAGGCTCAATAAAAAAGATTTTATCTAAAATTAAGGATGATTGAAATAATTAAAAGTGAGTATTGGAATACGTAGGAAATTAATAGAGCGTCGGACACAGAAAAAAAGTACCTCAAACCCGATCGTTCGATCTATTAGAATTAATAACTTTTTAATTAATAAATTTCAAAAAATACAAATCAACAGGCTCCAAGGAAACAGTCTATTCTGTGGTAAACAATGATTGAAATCATTGGGATTCTGTAATAAAGTCCATAGAAAATTAATAGACCTGCGAGTACAAAGAAAAAAATACCTCAAACCTGATGCTTCGATCTATTAAAATTACGAACATTTCAATAAATGAATTTTAAGGAATAAAGATTCCCAGGCTTAAAGAGAACAGTCTAATCTGTAATTAAGGATAATAAAAATAATTGAAAGCCTGTAATGAAGTTCGTGAAGAATTATGAGAGCGTCGAGTACAGTGATAAAGTTCCTTTAGATATGATTTTTTGATCTCATAAAACTAATAATTTTTTCATTTATAAATATTGAGAAATAAAAAGTGACAGGCTAAATGAAAACAGTCGGATCTGTCATTGAGGATAGTTCACAATTTTTTCTTTTTATTTAGAAATATATTATTTATAACGATTTAGCTCGTTTAAAAAAAGCTCAATTAAAATCTTATTTTTCTGGCTGCAATAATTAATAATAAGAAAAAATAATGATAAAATCCTGTAAATCTTTATTTACGTTTAGTGATTTATAAAAAAGTTTACCGATTCTTAATTTTATCTAAGGAAGTCATAATTCATTTATTCAATTACTAACAAATTGTTAACAATATCTGCCGTTACAATAATTAGTGAATGATAATAAGCAACAACATAGTCTTTATAGTCTTCACATAGTTAATATAAGTTTTTTATTCATTCTTGAAGACTAATTTCGTGTTTGATGACTAGAACCTCTTGGTTTGTTTATAAAAAAATAGTCAAAAATATCCATGAAAGACGAATAAATTATCTATCAACTCCATAAATTAACAATTCATAATGAACAGTGACAAAGCCTTTACAGTCTTCAACTAACTAGATTTATACATACAAATGTTGACAAAGAGCTCATTTTATTTAAAAAAAATGAAAATGAAATTGTTTGAGTATCGAATCTCAGACATGCCGAGAAGATAGTATGTCATCTCAGAGGTTGGATACTTGTTGACCTATAAGCTAGGCACGTTTAGATATTTTATTGAGTCGCCTTACCTGGAATATTACTGTAAAAGTAATTATGTTTAACAATGTCCTGTCTACACTAAGGACTGACAAACTTTATTTTTTACTAGGCTACAAATAAATATTTTATGCAGGCTTTCGACAATTTAGAGCTACTTTAAAGAAAAGAGAAACTCGAGAAAATAATTCAGCTGAATGTAATTTTCGGAATTCCAGTTAAATCTGAAAAATTATTAAAATGATTCTAAACCTTAAATGTAATAAGGACTTTGAGTCGGAAAAAAAAGTTTTAAAGTCAGATATTCAGTCCGTGGACAATTATGAGAGCGGCAAGAAAAGAGAAGACAGGATCTCAGACATGATTATCTGACCTTTCAAAAATTATAGCTTTTCTATTTCTATACTTCAAGGCATGCAAATCTTATTAGTTGTAGATGATGGTCTTATCCAAGATTTAGGTTAATTTAAAAACTTGAGAGCCAATATTTAAGTCCACGGACAATAATAATGCTCTGACAATAATAATGATAAATTTTATCTGCGGATTTTGGAGTGTCACTGTTCGTTTCGGAAACAATTTTCAAACATAATACAAGGTACGTTAAGAAAACCATACAGTTATCAGTTTTTATTTGATTATTTATTTCATTTTCAAGAATTTTCTACATGATATTGATAAACAGATCTTCGGAAATAACTTCTAAAACTTGTGGCAATTTCCATCACTCATTATAGAGAAATCAGATGAGACCTATAAACATCATCTAAAATAATTTTTATCCAAATCCGGATCTACTTACTTTTTGTTGAATTTGCTCTGACAGTTTGAAGGATCTCACAATTCTCCTAAGAATGATCTTCCATACCACAATACCAACATCTAAATCCATGGAAAGAACTTACGTATTGCATGCTTTTGAATTTTCAACATAAGAATCAGAATTTTTATCATTGAACATTTTATCTTTTTCAACGAAACATAATTTATAACCCGACTCTAATTCAACTGTTCGTTGAGTTGCCGATTGAAGAAATTCTAACCTTTCTGACCGTGAAGAATACTGTAACTTTGGATTATGCGATCCCGCAATAAATTGCAATCCGGACATACGTTCTCTTTGTTCGCCAGAAACTCCTAGATACCCATATTTGACTAATTTATCGAAACCATTTGGGAAATCAGTCAAACTTTCTTTTTCATTTTGTTTTCTTGCCTGGAAACGACTGAAGTAAGCTCTGGAAAATTGAGTGAAAAACTCCAAAAAATGACACAAATTAATATTATTCACTATTATTCACGAATATTACTTCGTCCCGTGAGACGGGTCGCTTCTGACACCAGATGTAAAATATAAGATTAAGAAAACTTATATTAAAAGGAAAGTTTATTAAAAATGACAGATTCAAATACAGAACGTAAATATGACATCTAATCTGTACTAGTCTCAGTCATCAACTGGAGATAAACAAACTCTCCCCTCGTTGCTATAAACAATCTAATCGTCAGGCAAACGTCGTTAACTAATAAACTGTCGTTTGTCAATCCATCAATAGATGGACACACACGTATATTTTACAATATTTTATGAGTCATTTATGATCAATTTTATGTGTACGATCGAATACGAGTATTATTTTCAAGGTACTGATAGTGAACGTTGGCATCCAAAATTTCAAAAACGCGGTTCTAATCATCTGTGTAAATGTTATTTAGAAAATTGCAAAGACACGTATCCCGTAATTTTCTATGCTCTTTCATTCAAAATTGGTGCTATTAGAAAATAATAAATAGTTCTTGAGTTATGATTGAAGCCTTTTTGGAAAAGTTGTTTTAGCAATTTGTGAAAACTGCAAACCGTCAGTTTGGGGTACAAACTTTGACGGTAACTTTTCCCTCTATACAACGTTTTTTAGCAAGAAAAAAAATACGTATCTCATCATTTTTTATGTAGATTATGATAGTAAAGTGGTAACTTAATCGGTGAGGGACACTTTACGAGGTTTCCTTATTAGTAAAAGAATAAATTACACGATCGAAGAACTTATAGATATGTTATAGATCCTGTTCCCTATTGTTTAAAACACATTGAGTTCTTATAACCAATTCACGTACACAAATAGTAGCCTATATTACCTCTGACCGACCCCATTCAATGGTTGCATTGTTTTATTGGAATCGGTTTTGCTGTTTTTAAAATTGCCCCGGACAGACCCATAGACAGTCGGACACTGAAAATCTGTACAGTTGTATAGTTTTTCCGTTGTTCTCTTCTTAACCACTAACTGATTCTCACGATTTTTCCCGCGTAACGTGCATCATTACATTCCAGTGCAAACATTGCAAACCATCGAAGAAACACAATTCCACTCGAATAAATTCGATCGAATTTGTAAACCTTTGAATAAATGAGTTCCAAATTGATGCAGATTTCCAAGAAATTGCCGACAATTGAATCAACACAAATATATTAATACGGCAAATCTGATCCGGGCTGCAGATCTTTATACGTATCATTCTACAGATGAGCAGAAATGAGGCTTGCCAGCTTCGGTCCTGATCAAAATTATCGCAATAGATTTATTAGGCGGCAAATCTTATCGGTGCCGGATTAGAATTTGTAAGGCTTGCTAGTTGTCTTCGAACCTAGTCAGAAATGTTTCAATAGGTCTTACCCTTGCAGAAATCTGTCAGTATTCCATATAGCGACCTTTCAGAGTGCTTGCAACTTTGTAATTAGATCTGGAGCTGATCGTAGTAAGGTTGACCTAATCTACTCCAGATTATTTTACAAACCATGATGCATTATTATTAATTGTTGTGCCATAGACTTCTAACCTTATTACTTATATATCAATACTCAAAATACTAATCATGTATATGTCTGAGTCATACAGGTATTATGGAAGTTACGTGACCAATTTTGTGGATACGGTTTTTACCTCCGATTTAGCGTTTTCACCAACTAAAAAGCACGTATACCACATGAAAAAATTTCCATTATTATTACACCTGACTTGAAAAGCAATTGAGAAACCGATAATGACAAGCACCTACGATGCTGAACGAGGTAGTATTTTGGATTGTAGTGAAGAAGTTGTCTCCCAAGATAGCGTTGAAAGACCCAAAGGAATCAGTAGTGACACATAACGTAACGTTGTTATCCTATAACATCGGGGTAATCTTACCGCAGATAGCGACGCTGTCTTGAGCGATGCCTTGAACCTTATTAATAACTGGTAGGGCTTGCAAGTGATCGAGTAAGTTGTGATAGGATTTATTGATTTTTTGAGGATTTATTCGGTATTTTTCTGCAATATTAGAAATGCTTCTAGTCCATTGACAGAGACCAAGGGGTTAGTCTTCGTTTTGTTTGTCACCTTCTTTTTCTTCTGGAGACCAGCACTTCGAGCTCATAAAAAATGGGTAGGGAATAAGGAAATAAGAGAATAAGGGTAAACGTGAATGTTTCTTTATGGATAAATGATTATCTCAACAATATTTCAGAGGCATCCAGGTCAGTGCTCAACACTTTGTGGGCTGTCTATAGGGGCTGTAGTAGTCTAGCTCGCATCTTGAAGGGCACCGTTTGGGCGATGCTGTTTTTGTCAGTGTATTTGAACTATAGTCGTTTCAGTTTGGAGTTACTGTTTTCAGAGGTGCCAAGATTGCGGGACTCAGGCGGGCTGAACGTACAGAAGCGAGACGCGAAGCGTCGTCTGTTCCATTATTTGTTGCTGCTACGTCCGAAGTTGTACTTGTTGTTTCGTGTTTGCTGTTAGACGTATGTAAGACCTTAAACAAAACAACTAGCAAAAAAAACAATTAAGGAGGTCGTAGGATTATATTAGTGATACGTTTAGGTAAATAAATAGTTCAAGGAGGTATTACATAATCGTCTTAAGTAATCGAATCAATCGGAATATACAAGGAGCATTTTGTTCCCACAGTGTAGGAGTTTTTCTCCCCGTAATGAAATGATGAGTCCAACGCGATTTTTCGACAATCAAAAAGCTATCGCGCATGCTAATCTGTTAGAACGACCGAAATGTACCGAATTAACTGCAAAACTGTAAAATTTTATGGCCAATTAGTATTTAAGCTTTCTTTCAAGTACTGTTAAGGTAGCCTTAACCCTTAATTCTCTTCGTGTAAAGGAGAAAATCTTTCACTGTCTAATTTTTTTCTTATTTAAAAGATTTTTCTTTCGCTTGAATCGGACGTCTCGTTTCTTCATCTCACTGTATCTTTATTGTTTTTTTTTATTAATCATAATTTCTATTTTCCACTATGAGGAATCGTTCGAATATTTCATTTTTTTGAAATTTTAAGAAAATTTCTGTACATTCTGTATTTTCGAATATATTAAGTCATCCGAAAAGTCGGTGCCGCATTCAAAGCCGCTCGGATTTTGTCGGAATTCTCCAAGTAACGATCGCAAATGCAACATGAAGGAACATGTTAGTGTGCTGCAGATAGTGTTGTTCAGAATACCTATTATACGTCTTTGAACGATGCTCAATACATTTTTCGGGGTGCTCAAAACAAATAACGGTATGAACTTCCTGGATAACCTCATATAAATAGAATGTAGTTTTTATATTATAGAATATTTTATATATAATATACAGAAATTTTCTCACAATTTTACGCTTTTTTTTCTGTAAGGAAGTCCAATCGCAGGGTGTGTATACAAATTTCTTAGTTACCCTACATATTTTCAAATTATTCTCCTGAAATAAGTCAAATTAGGGAGGAAATTTTAGTTCCTAGTAGTTCAGAGAATATTAAAAATTACGAGGCAATAATAATCTTTTTTTGAAGGTCTGAGCCTAGTTGTAATCGTACGCGAGTGATGATCACGTAATGCGCGACTCTGTTATCTCTTCTAATTTACGATGCTTCAACGTTCTTTTATATCAAAATGTGAATGAAAATTACCTTATCTTATTCATTTATTCATTTCAGTTGACGTACGAAAAAAGATTTTACTCTCTCGCGAATACGGACAAAAATTTTTTTGTCCTTTGAAATAGTGAGATTTATAAGATACCATCGAGACAACAAAGTCTTGCGGCCCTTCAGATTAAGTGCTGTAAATTTTCCTTTTCCGCACTTAAAAAAGATGTTTCAATACGTTTCAGTTCTTTCCGTTATTTGATCTAATTAGAAAAAAGGAGCAATGGTTTATTATTCGTGTTACCAGTTTGTTCGACAGATAAGTAATTGACTGATAAATGGGAAGAATCAGTAAATAGTAAGTATCGTTGTTAAACAAAAATAACTAAGTTAAAATACTGATAATTATACTCAAAATAATAACCTTTGACAAAAGATCAGTGCAAGAGGGCAGAAAGAAAAGGGTGGCCACAAAAAATTCTACACAAGTTTTTTTTTTGGATGATTATGAGTAGTCCATTCTTTATAAGAATTTATTTTAATCAGATACACAATTTCAATAACACTTTTTTTCAAATGCTTGGTCAATATGGCTCTTGAACAAACATTTACATTTCAGTCCTTTTATTACATAGAAATACAGATTTCATGCATATATTTGATAATATCTAGCATGTGCTCTGTGGAAAGCCTTTATTCCTCTAATTATGCTGTGAGTATTGAAAATGATGACGTAATCGTTAGCAATCTGCCTTTTGTAACAAACACAAATAATGCTAAAAATACAATAAAGATATCCATGAGTTCCAGAAATGCGACTTATGGCTGTAGTAACAATTCGGATAATATAAGTGCACCTAATTGTTTTTTCGCTTATTTTTCATTGAGACATTTTTTTTTTATAGTTAAACTTTTCAATACGGAAATTTTCACTTATTACATTTACTTATCTGTACTTTTGAATCATTTTATGTGTAATCATATCTCCTTGTCGAGGAGAGGTTTTCATTTGAATATATCAAGTGTCTTTATTTATTCATATTAATCAACTAATAGTTTCTAATTGTAATATGTAGAGATCCAGTTACTGCTCATCAATCAGAGTTTATATACAAGTAGACGCGGAGGCATAATTTATTATTAAAAATAAATAAGCGTCTGCAAAGTATTTATCATAAAAGTGGAAGTATATTGTACGATTTGTTTTCACAAAAACATACTTTCTCTCTCTTGACAAATCTCTATGTTTCAAGGTATCCAAAGTCAAATACGACAGTATATATGCAAGTGTCTACTTGTGTGTTTGTGTACGTATGTGAATTCAGATCCATTTTTAGTCACAATTATCCCACGAACAAAAAAAGAATTGACATGCAACCGACTGCATTTAGACAGAACTTAAACGCTTGATCTTCTTACTGTAATTATAATAACAATGATGACGTAACAAATTGATTTTGTAATCAAAAAATTGTTGGCAAAAACATAATTTTAGATATTAAAAATTCTCGGTCAGAAATGTCTCTGCAAGAAGTCAGAATCAAGCAAATACTATTTGAACCTTAACAACTGGAAATGGTCAGTAACATAAAAGTCATGATATAGTGAAAATTATCACAGCTGAATGGCCTATTTGAAGCCTACTGATATTAATAAACCTAAATTATTTGTTAATTGTCTTGAGGATGACTACTTTAGACCGAGATTCTACTGATAAGTAAAACATTGCTCGAAAGGTTTAATTTTTTATTACGACAGACAATGTACTAACAGTAGATTTTGTTTCCGAATTTAGTTTTTCAACACGATGATCATACAAGATATTTTTTGTACAAGATTTACAATTTTCTAATGAATAGACCAACGGTTATCAGAATTATTTCTTTTCAAAATTTTAAAATTTTCGGACGCGTCCACATGATAGATTTCAAAGTCTATGACATGAATCTTTAATTGATTTATATAATATTAATATAACACTATATTTTTTAATCAAACGTAATTTTGATAGAAGAGAAGATCACTAGAAAAATTACCTGTTAATTGTAAAACTAAGATTGATTTGTATGATATTGTTTTTCTACTATCCTGTGAACGCATTTGCTTTATTTTTCTCTCAGTCTTACGATAATTTTGTACAACACTCGGAAAAATTGCTCTAGTCAATAAAATTATTATACCAGATGCCTCGACCTTTCAGAAAAAAATTTTACATTTGAAAGAGTTTGAATTAATTCCGAAGCTTTTAACTGGTTTTCAAGCATACGCTGAAATTTAATTAATACAAAATATTTAGACCATTATATGCAGTATTAAATATTTTTACAAAATTGAAATGACATTCTAGACTGGTTCAGCGCATAGGTTTTTATTTTTTATCGGGCAGAAGATTTTTGTTTGTTTATCTGACATAAGAAACATATTTTGATCATAATTGTATTTGTGTACCCGAACTAAGCTTGTTTTGACTACTTCATTTGTTAATGAACTGACAGATAATTTTGTGTTTTTATCCGTAGATTGATTATCCTTCCATGGCGTCGTCAGGTAGGATAGTCTCTAAAACAACAAATTTTATAATTATTTCGAATTTAGATGTCAAACATGTTTGAAACACAATAATTATTGAAGGATATAACATTATAACCCAATTGTTCTAATTTTCTACGATCCAATACTATTAAAAGTTAGATGAAAAATTAGAATAAACGTAAACGTATGAATATCGGAGCTTTACGTTTTACTATTACCTCGATAAAAGAACCAGGAGTAATGATCAATTGAATTATCGCTATTCCAGGGATCATACTGACGGATGATGAAGCAATAATCCAACCAACTATATTAGCCCATTGTGGATATGTGTAGTCTCCGAAGGATAATGGCTCGTCACCCATCAAACCATAAATGATAATAAACTAATCATACAAAAATTTATCGATTATTGTTTATGTCGTAAATTTCTGCTTAACATAGCATAGAATTTCAGGGAAAGACGTTGAATGGTTTAATTGATAAATAAGAGTATCTTACAATAATGAATAATGGGGCAATAAATTTCCAGCATACACGCCAATATAATCCTGGTGAAGAACCGACCATATCTTTGATATCATCACAAAATCTGTCGGTTCCGTAAATCCAACTTACTGCAATTGACTCTGCAAAAACGGCAAAGAGCATAGAGTAGCCCGCTGCATAGCGATCGAGCAAGTGAAATACGTAGAATCCACCCTAAATATTCATTTGATAACAAAATACGTTGAAATTTCATAAGTCAATTAATCAATTAAAAATATGCTTACTTGTGAGCATGAGGCAAGACCAATAACAAAATAAAGTGAAAATAGGCATGCAACAAATATTTCCCGGTGATGGCCTATGATTGGAAATTCATCACTCAATGCCGTTATAATTGCTTCTGAACCACCAAACTGTAACATAAATCGGGATTTAAATATGCTTAGAGGATCATCGTTAAAACATGTTAAGCTATACAAGAAATGCCACAGAAAAAAATGGGTCTAGGCTTAGTTTGTGCCCTGACGACAAACTTCCCATTAATTGGAATCCGTAATGTCATCTTTGAGTATTTTTGTTTATAAAAAATTACTATTGTTGTAAACAATATACAATTGTTTCATCATATTAAATGATTAATAACAATATTTAATCGTGTTTGGCAACTTGATTTAAAAAAAACTAGCTAGTTTACCCTTTTTTGATTCTGCATAAAAAATAGCTCGGCTGATTTTGCTAAATACCTTATTAGTTCTAAGTTATATCATTATACGTCGAATGTAATTGGTCCCGCCTCGATATTATTTTTTATTCTCGAGATAATCGAGGTGAAGAATAATTCCGAATGCACATACACACGTACGCACATACACATAAAGACGTCTACTTAAAAAACTATTGTATTCGACTCTGGGAGTTTTAAAACATGGAGATATGTCAAAATTCGGAATTCGCAAAACCGAACTCATTGCTATAACCTCCGATTGGGTAGTAAAAAAATGCATTTTTTGTTATGAAAGCATTCTGCAAAATTTGATGTAGGCAAAAAAAAATGAGTTGCCAAAGCAAAGTGGGAGAAACATGAATTCCGTAACACGAGTTGAAAATGAATCGCATCTATATTATCCATTCTTTTTGTCATGGTCTCTTCAGCGAGGACAACAAATCAATTAACTATTTGACTTATTGATATTCGCAATTTTCTAATGAGTGATAGTATTCTAGGGAGCAAAAAAAACCCCGCAGGATTTGAGTGTACCTAGTTAACTTCTGTAAATCGAATGTTTAATTAGTTACTATTTTAATGAACGTTTTATTTAGGATGTACATAACAATAAACCTATATTCAGTTAGCTTCATCTAAAATTGTATTAAAAAACATCAACACGTTTAGCACTGTTATTGATACGATAATTAAGATATTGATAGCAAAAATGCAGTCATCTCTTTCTATCGTCCAAAAACCATTGCAGTCGGGACTATCTGGTAGTCGTGTCTTCTCCAATGTTTCTTGAGTTTCAGAAAATATTCATTAGAAGCCGTAGATTACAAATAAATTGGGTTTGATTATTATATTATTGGTTTTAGGCTCTAAGAGGGACAGTAGACGATGTACGTTTATTGTGACTATCCTGTGACACTAATGTGTTAAATGATTGAACAGGACAATGAACAAAAGTCACCTTACTATATAATAGTAAGCTAACTGTATGCTCACATAAAAGTATGGTTTTTTTCTTTGATACATTTATCTAACAAGAGCAAACAGACTTGATTGGTTTAATCATAAATTTTATAACTATCATACAAATAATGACTTCAAACTACATAAATGTTAATTCATATTATAATAAGCATGAAGAGGAATGTTCTAAGGTGAATCTAGGATTGAATCAATAATCTTATGCAATGTTTCAAGTGATTAAATAATTATTGTAATTTCTGTCAACATTAAAAGAAGATATTGGAGGAGTACGTGGGGGAGCGCTCTGAGTCTGCATGGCTTCGCTCGTGCGTCTAACACTGCCACCGTGGGCATCGGCTAGTTACCGCCCGCGTTGCGTATGCTATTTTTCATCACAAGTGCGGCGGGGGAGTTTATTCAGCAGGGTTGGGGACGGGTGGCTGGGGGAAGAAAACGGGGGGGGGGGCGGAGCCCCCCCGCAAAGAAAAAAACAATTTTCATTAAATTATTTATTTATTGTATAAGGAAACCAAACTTTAAAAAATATTAATTTTTTTATTTTTTATGAATATAAATTTTTATATTCGAGCATTTCACTAGGCGTAAATGAATGACTTCACCGTTTTCTAATTTAATTTTTTTTAAAATTCCTTTTTCTTCGTCTTCTTCAAATTGTTTATTCAGATCACTGTAGCATTCTTCATCTGAACTTTTAGAAAGTTCGCTGGCGGATTCTTCAATCATTTCCGCGTCAACCTGAGATTGAGCTGCATTCGATGTCGATGGCTGGTTCACATTTTTTATTGTTTTTATTATTTTTTTTTGATGTTTCAACTTTGTTTTTTAATCGAATCTTCTATGTATGATGCAGCCACAGCATCAGATTCCCATCCCCCAAATCGTTTAATTTCAAGAAGATTAGCTCCAGAATTGGCGAGAAGTGTGGCGGCACTTCTATGGAATGTGTTACCGGTATATAGCTCAGGTTGTGGTAATTGTAGGTAGATGGCGACCATTTTCGGACCATTGCCTAATGTATTGATTCCTATCACTTGGTTGGAACATTTTTCCTCTTTATATTGTAAGAAGAATCTGTTTGTAGAAATATTTGGCGGACGTAAATTGAAATACTTTTTAACAACTTCGTAATATTCGTTCATTATTACGAATGTCCGTGGCTTATGAGTTTTTGTTTTTGGTATATTTACCACGACCATATTGCCTTTGTCGGCAATATTTTCAATGGTCATATCGCACAGCTCCTGTCACCTACAAGCTCCTTGTATTCCAAAAATTAACGCTACCTGTAAATTAAATAGTATATATCAAAATAGATTACAATTTTATTCGTATTAATCAGTGAATATATTTTTAATTAATTTTTATTGTTTGAATTTCACTTACTTTCATCCCCAAATTTTTATGATCAGGAGCTTCATCAAGAAACTGATTGATGTGTTCTTGTTCCAAAACCTTGGCTTTTTTATTATAGTATCCTTTTTTCTTCTTCTTCAGGAAAGCTAGTGAATGCTTATAATTAAAAATATTGATGGAATGATTAGTGGTGACAACACGTTTTACCATCGAAAATATTCCCCACAAACTTGACGGCTTTTGTTTTTTTGACAACTCGTCAAAATACGCCAAGAACACTGGTTCAGAAAAAGATTTAATTTTTTTCTTGGATCGCCATTCCATAAAATTATTATACGCTTTTTCGTATTTTGCACGTGATTTATCCGGCAGTAAACCACTTCGCACTCCTTTCGCTTTGTCCAAAATGTCAGATGGCACCTCCTCATTACCACTCGGATCACTCGAATCACTCGGATCACTATCCGGTATGATCACGTTCTTATTCATTTTCTAATTTACTTTGCTGATCACACTTGATGATTCTCTTTGTATCTGATCACAATAGAAAAATTTAACTGTACAGCGCTCGTTAAAAGTCTCAAAAAGAGTGTCATCTCAGTGCAATATGTATCCAAAACGACAAAAAGATTTTGTCAAAATGTGGTGAGGGAAAGTTTTTATGATAAACACAAACAGACATTTACAAAATAAAATAGATTACATTGTCTTAAACTATTTGAATGGATTTATGGGATCTTATGTACTTATTTTTTGTTTAAATAATACTTCAAGTTACCTCAAAAGTGTTAAACAGATGTTCAACATGCGATATCGTCATGAAAAAAGGGCATAAGGGTTTTCCAAAGAAAATATTAAAATTTTGCTTTCATTTAATAGACATCCGTGCGTTATTCTGAAAGCCTCGTGCGTTATTTAAAATCTCCCGTGTTTCATTGCCCGTAGGCCCAGAGTAGTCAATCGCCACCCGGAAACCCGTGCGGTAACATAGTAGTTATCCCGCATGTGTGATGAAAATAAAATAGTTGTAATAAAAGTAATGATTTTTAAACAGATATTGCTTTTTAAGAAGAGTGCACGGGTTAGGGGAAACGGATTTCACATATTCTTAGTGTAGTGGTAGTATGCCATGCAACTTGCTAACGCGGGTTCGAGTCTACTTCCATGACCTTTTTTCCTGGTTCATTTTTCATTATTAATTTATTTATTTATCACAGAGTACATAAATAGCTGTTTTACATAAATAGTACGGTGGTTGTTGGAAATGGGTATAAAGTAAAATTCAAATTCTCACGAAAATTATTTTGATTCATTTACGTTATATACGTGATTACATATTAGTATCAGTTTTACGTGATCGTGAATGATAATCATGGTAAGAATAATTGAAATAAATCTTATGTCTACGGCAAGAGCAACAAATAGATGTCGCTCTTTCACATTTGCAAGGTAGTTTCATACAATTACATGAGTAACACGCCTGATAAACATTTGTAGAAATTGTTTACTTGTTAACAAGTGCACCGGCAAACCTAGCATATTTTAACATGTCACAAAATAGTACTGCGGATAATTGGTGGTGAATAACAGAAAAAATATCAGGCAGTCTTTATGCGAATGAATTTTATTATTTTTATCCAGTAGATCAGTTGTATTTTGGAATTTTTCAATAAAATTGTTGGATCAAGTCCGTTATGGGGGGCACCTTTACGTTTTGCTAAATTAAACACATACGGATAACTCCACATCTACAGAAGATAATATTCGCAAAAAATCGTCCTGAGCTAGATGTGGACATTACAATCCAGAAGCTTGCGGCACAGAAAAAAATTGCAACCATTGTAGATGTGAAAATCGTACTATGCTTTATAATTTTGCAAATCTTACAGACACTCCACAATGAGACAACACGCTTCTGTTTAAGGACTCATCCCTGCACTCACACAATCACTCAGACACTCATTCGATAACTCATGTTAGTTTGCACTCACCAAGCAACTCCAGAACTTACGACAAACTGCACTCATGTACTCAATTAACTGCTCATGGCACTCTGAATCGTTGCTCTTTACAACTGACTACTTAGCCTCACAACAGAACTCATTCAAGGAAGCAAACTCATGCTTAACAGGTTTCTGAGGCTGTTTCACCGTCTCTTGTACTGACTAATACTTATCCCAACTCATTTTCATTCACTAAACCTATTACTTAACCTTCAAACTCACCCATTGCGTCAGCGCTCATCATAACTGGGGTAGGAAGTTTAAAGGCCGAACAAATGAAGGAAAGACGATATTAACACTTGGGCCCAGGTACACATCGCACTCGATAACCGTTGGTACTCATGTCCTATTATCGGCGCAAAAAGTACCGGTCCCTTACTTCGAAGGAGCATAGGAAAAAAACTAATGACCCTACAAAATTGTAATAAGAATGAATAAATACGTTGAGTGATCATACGTAACCAGTTAAAATTTGATATAAATCGGTCAATAACTTCGCACGGCTACCTAACTTTAAAAGACATAAAAGGGCGTTTTTTAATGAAAAAATTTTTTAGAGTAACTTCAAACGATCATAGTAATGTCAATATTCTATCAATTAAGTTGTTAATTTTTTGGTAGGTTCCGAGAACGATTCTCAAACACATCGTGGTGGAAAAAATTTCGTGAAATTATTATTAATTGCCTTTTTTAGTAAGACTTCGAATGACCGTGCGCAAAATTATTGTGTCACTAGAAACGAATGATTTGCTGTCGTTATTTCGGTGGAAAATTTTTATCATTTTTTTCTTGGAAAACGGTTCTTACTTAGGCCTGATCATGTAATTGTAAAAAATGTGGTAAAATTAATGCAGGTGATCAATTTTCTGATACTAAAAATATTTTCAGAATGTTAAGAATTGATTTATTCTCAATTCAAATCATCAGCTGAAAGGAACTCCGGTGGTCATTTTGGAACTGGGTCAATAACCAATCAACCAGACAATCGATAGATTCTCAAACTTTAGTCACTCAATCAACTAAAATCTGGTGTCAAGTTTGACCGGCGAAGTCTTTGTCACCCTTGTTCTTCCTGTTGTCAAGACATTCAGACGCTATTCATAGTTATTCGTTAAAATCTAATTCTTTTGAGTCAATCCTTGAAGTCTGTGACATTCATAATAAAATAAATTATTCATCTCTCCATTCTATAACTAAATCAACAGATAGTTCTGGACAATTTAGAGTGTTTTCTATTTATTAAATGAAAAGTAAATTCTTCTCCGTTGTCATTCACAGTCACACGGCCATCCTGTATGTTGCAACCAAAATCTACTGTTTCTAAGACAATCTTTCAAGTCAGTGACGATAAATATTTCTTGACGAGATACAAATATTCTGTAAATTAAAATAATATTCAATTTTGCATTGTATGATAGGCTAACGCCGCTTGCACAGTCAGATTCTTGCTTGACTTGAATAGCGTGTTGAGCTCGTGTGGGAGGTCAATAATACCGAACACCCTAATTCAACTTATATTTTTAGACATTCTAGTTAAATTTAGTAATTATAATTGACATTCATTCGTTCCGAAGTGAAATTCATTCAATGTTTAGTGATTATGACGTGTAAAGTGTATATAATGTGTATTAATAGTGCTAAAGAATGAATAACATTATATTTTTATACGACCTGATTTTTCAATTGCTCTGTTCCAGCACAATTATCCCTATCCTTACTGGGTAGGTTAACTCACGAGGTTGACATTTGTCAACACAGAACTATTCGTGAAATTAATAATAATTTAGATTGAATTAAATTTCGAAATGATGATAGTATTCTAAATTTGATTATTGAATTCAAAAAAGCCAATTAAATTTCAGAATATGAAAATATTTTTTATACCGATTCTTCTCTAAAGATTTATTCATTTTACTGGAATTCTTTGGAACTAAGAGATGGAGCTTGAGTTGAACCCCAGCAAACTCTTAGTCGTTCTTACGTTACTTTCTAAATTGTTGTTTCTTACATCAAAGTTGATGAAATAATTTCTGAAGCTCATAGTTCTTCTTGTGGTGGGCATTCTGGTATCAATAAGACGATTCCAAAAATTCATCAAAGATTCGTTTGAGCTACTCTTCAATTTGAACGGACATTTGATGTAAAAAATGTAAGCTTACTATGGCGGTTCTCCATTTAAAAGTCCTGCTTTTAATAGTCTCGGTCCTTTTACTAACACATCTTCTGGTCATAAATTTATCCTTGTAATTACTGATTTTTCCAATAAACGTCCTGATGCTATTCCACTACCTAATCATCAAACTTTTACTATTGATGGAGCATCAGTTACTTAAGTATTTTGCAAATATGTTATCCTATTAGCAATTCATTTGAATCGAGGTAAAGAATTGAAATCTGAAATCTTCAAGAAGGTGATAAATCTTTTCGGTATTAAAAATACTACAAGTACTCCTCTGTATCCTTAATCGAATGGTTTAGGTGAAAGTTTACAGAGGACTATTCTCCAGTATTTATTCAAATGTATTAGTAAAAATCAGAAGGATTGGGATAAACGGATCAACTTATTTCTGTTAGCCTATCGTTTCTCAAGACATGATACTAGGGAATTTTCTCTAGCATTATATATGTTCAGTCGTGAATTGAGGACACCTCTGAATCTTTATCGTAGAATTCCTTCTTCGGATGATATCAAAGCAGATAATTCTATAAATAATAAGGCTTTTAATGTATGTAAAAATTGTTAATCACACTCAAAGTCCCAGAACAGGCGTCAACGTCACGCGACGGATCGAAGTCTCCACCGTCCATCTCGAATACCACGCTCTTTGAGATAACATCACAAATGTCTAAATATCATTAGCTGCAATTCATAGAGCAAGATGTAAATGACTTGGTGCGAAGGCCTGAACTGGTCAACATGACCCTCATCGAATGCAAGCTCACATAACTGAACGAGTTGTGGACATACTTTGTCATAGAGCATCAGGCGTTGGGGATGGGTTCCCCCTACCTGAAGGCACATGTGTCAGGTCCACCAGCTCAACTCATCAGACAGATCATGAATGACAATGGCTACGCCTCAGCTTGGAAACAACTCACTGACAGGTATAATAACCCTAAACAGCTCATTTTTTCTTATATGAAAAACCTTTTCAGCTTACCAACACGATCATCAAAGTCAGCTGAGCAACTCGATAATCTAGTAAGGATGGTGCAGCAGAACCTGGAGGCCCTGAACGCCTCTAAGGTACCAGTCGACTTAGCGAACGATTTCTTGGTTTACCTGGTAGCTAGTAAACTGGGGCAGCCTCTGAAAGAATCCTGGGAGTTGGAGCGTAGCAGATCCACGTCTCCTAATACTATGAAGAGACTACTCAACTTAATATCTACACGTGCCAGAGCAATGGAATCAGCCCGGGAGGCAGCGCGACAAGCAAAGAGGTGGCCTACCCCGGTTATAACACGGAAATCAAAGTCTCAACAGAGATACCAGACAACTCGAGTCTCCGTACATGGAGCTCAGAAAAAACAAGCTGATTACCCATGTGATCAGTGCAACAGTTTAGCGCATTATTTAGTTGACTGTAAATCATTTGCAGGTCTCTCACAGTCAGATCGGTATAAGCTGGTCCTCTCAGCACAGTTGTAATTCAAGTGCTTCGGCTACTACTCCATCCAAATGTGTCGGTCAGAGAAGAGGTGCAGTACGTGCAACCAGAATCACAACTCGATTATCCATGGTCCACGTACGGAGTCGTTGAGAAGGCGAGGTTATGGACCAGGGGAAGAACCGCAGTCAACTCAATCGAGTCAACAATCATCAATATCTCAGCGGTGAGATAAGAATGTGCCATTTCCACAGCTAATTCATGATCACGACCACCAACCATCACAGACTTATCACTAGATAATTCATTGCAATAATCAACTCATTACAGGCAACTCATCAGATGTTTCAGTCAACTTTCCAAGTAGCGGTGTGATTATTTAACGTTGAGACAACTCAATAATGCACGGTGATGAATCATGTAACTCAAAATGTGCTAAAAGGAGTAAAGAATGTTTCTCTGGTGGCTCGACGGAAGGGATGACCTCAGCACGTGAGGTTTCGGCCTCAGGAGGGTTAAGGGTCCTGGAAGGAGAGTCATTAGGTCTCGTTCAATCTCCTACAGCTGAAGATAAGAGAGATAGTCTCCTTAGTCAACTCGCAGACGACTCGCATGATTCTGAAATCACGAAGAACAATGCAGACAGCTCAAAGATACATGACAAGTTCTCGACACCACTGAGAGCAGCAAAAGAAACATGTATCGTTAACTCTTCAGTGCAACCAGACAACTCAGCAGTCTTACTTGCCACCGCCAATGCACTGTAAATCTCAGATTACTCTCAGCTCTCAGTGCGACTCTTAATAGACTCAAGGTCGGAGCTAACGTTCATCTTATCAAGTTTGGTAAAAACATGCCATCTCCAACGTCGACTATCAGTCATATCAGTGCTGGGGATAGGTAATGCACTAGCTCTACAAACCAAGGGAGTGACAACAGTGACACTACGGTCAATTCCGACTAAAAAGCAAAAAATTGGTCTGAGCACACTTTGTCTGTGCTTACATGACGAACTTCCCATTATTCTAACAAATCCATATTGTTATAAAGAGTTTGTATGTGTTAAAGCTCACATCTCGTAATAAATCATATTATTTTGTTAAAAACATCCAAATTCATGCGATATATGCACCCTGGCCCTAGTTATAAACAATGAGTAATTGTTAAAACTCATATCTCGTCATAAATCATACTATTTTGATAGAAACATCTGAGTTCATGTGATATATGCATAAGTTATTCGATAAATACAATTTTTAATTGTTTATAACAATTTTATATTGTTATAAACAATGTGTAACTGTCGGAAGTCGTATTTAGTTGTAAATAATAATGTTCAGTGAACATCGAGTTGTTTTTCAAATGGAATCGTTATTTTTTTGCTTAAAAGTATTTTAATGAATAGTTAATCTTTTCAATAATTGGTCAGTATGCTTGCATATATCTTAAAACGTGGAGATATGATGAAACTTCACATTTTACCAATCGACCCAATTTCATTTACTTCCTAATAGGGAGTTAATAATTACAGACTACTTATTTATTGTTACTTAAGTGCCAGTTCATGTGGCATGAGAGGCCTATGAAACTGGTTTGTTACTTTTTGCGCAAGATGAGTTTATTTATGGTCACTCCGATTTTTAAGAGCCGGGTTGATGCAGAGTCAGTAATTACTTTGGTAACAATAGTCTAGAAAGTGAGGCCATTTGATTGAATGACTAATTATAATGAAATTTTGATTTTTTCTTGAAAACCGCGCCCTGTCTTTGATTTCTTGGTGTTCCCACTCTTTGAATTTTTCAAAGATATTTTTCAGAGGTTTCGTTTCATTTTGTGACGATAGGCAGAGAGTGGTTCTCAGCCTGCAACGACTGTTCTGACTCGATGCAGTGTCGATCATTAAAAAAATTAAATTAATTATGCTTGGAATGAAATTAATACAATTGAGCAAATTAATTACCTCTATAAGAACAAAATGTGAATTGATGTTTATTTATATACTATGGATAAAATCGAATTAATTTTGATCATACAATGATAAGTTTCGGCGCTAGGTAGGAGGACAGATAGGTTTTACCTACCAAAAGACTAAGAATCTTATTATGGAAAACCTTGAAAAATTTGTTTAATTGAACCGGCTAGCTTTTAATTCACAATAGATAAAAATATGTATCTGAGCTTGAGTCTCGCGTATAGTGTGTGACCACCGGCAATAACTTGACTCCGGTAATTAAAGAATAATTAATAATAATTAATAATAATACAATAAATTAAATAATACACATACTGCTGACGCAACGGGTTCGAAGAGTTGAGAGAAGTCCAAAACAATCGTTCAGCACTCTGGAACGCCGTTCACTGACTAACTATTCCTGTAATCCTGAGATGCAACTGGATTTGATGAATAGCTTAAGATAACTATAGTTTGTATAACGTAAAGTTGTTTTTCGTTTACTTTGGAACAATGACAATTGTTATTCATCACGTATCAACCCCTCATTACGGAAACTCTCAAGGATTTTTCCTGGACGCAGCTTGACCGTTAGAATTTTGAATTTTAATCACAGTTGCTCGCATAAAATATTTAACAATAGTCGGAGATCTGTAAATATCAGTTAGTTTAAATATACAATTTTTAGTTGATTTATTACACAATAGTGAGTTAACATTAATTCGATGTCCATAAAGACTCGACAATGATTCACTTCACTGTACCAATCACACAGTCTACCAATAGTCCTGAGATTGCGGCCTGCCAGCCTCGTTGCCGCCAAAACAACCCCGCTATGGCGTTCCTTAATTATTCCGTGTAATAACAAATATATTTTAATTGTTATACAATGAAAAAATAAAACAACAAATCTCAATCCCACTCGAATTACAGCAGTTGTCCCAGTAACAGCAATGACTGCTACAGATGATGACCTTTGTTCCACCACCAACGGTTATAGTGCGGCTTACGGAGTACTCCTCTTTCAGTTTCTTTTGGCCACCAACAGCTTTTTCATTGTGAGAATGAGCTTGACACTTAGATACCCGCTGCGAACGTTCGCGTTCCTTATATGATATTTAAGATTTCTTAAATGCACGAATAGATTAAAAAATTAATGCACAGAAAATGGAATAAGTGTATCTGAAATTTTTCTGCTAAATTAGTACATTTTCTTACGTGTATCATATTATTCATCCTTACTCTACATTTTACTCTACGTTTTACATACTAAGTAACTTTACTTTATTAAAACAAAAAATTACGCTTTGAATGAACTCAAATATGTTTAAAAGATTCTGTTTTCCATTGTTTATTACAAATTCAATTCGTATGAACAAAAAAAAAATTTGTTTACATACACTTTACATCGTCAGTAACTTTATTTTATTGAAAGGAAAAATTACGCTCTGGAAGAACGCAAATACGTTAAAAAAATTCCGTTCTTCATTGTTCATATCAAATGCAATCATTATAAACAAAAGAAATAGTTTCCTATTTATTCAATATGATTTCATGACTGTATTCTAGTAAAAGACAAAATTTTGCGTTAAAAAAACTCTAATATGTCAAATCGATCCTGTTTTCAATTGTTTATGCTGTATCCATCTTTTTGTATGTTGTGTATTGTGTTGTGTTGTGTACAATGCAATTGTATGTACCACTTTGTCGTATTGTCTTTTCCTAAAAAAAAAGTCTTTCTTTCTGATGAATTAGATGAAGCTCCATCATTATCATCTTTATTTGTATGAACAATATTATTCACATTATTTGATTCTTCATCTGTAGAATCATTACAATATTGTTCACTTGGTTCTTGATCTGAATACCCTCTATCATCAATGTCACTATGTTATACTAGTAGTATATATTTTTTGTTATTTAATGATATGCTTCTATGATATAACATTGTTATTTCTATATCATATTACATTTGCTATGCAACTGTTCTTTGAATGTTATATAACATATCTTCCTAATTTCAGGTAACATTTGTTGCATACAGATATTTTACAGTTTAAAAACTAACTGTGTATCTGAATTGTTAAAGAATTTCAAGTTCACTTTATTGGTGGCTATGTATACAGGGTGATCTAAAATTATTATCACAAGGAAAACATGTAGAAACTAGAGAGAATTTAGAACAGATTGGCTTTTGCAAATTTTGTAAATTCGCAAAAATAGAGGAGTTATTAAATAATATGAACGACCAATCAGATAACGGAGGTAACAAAACAGAGTTAGCCAGAGAGGGGAGACTTCATCGATGAAAAATGAATTACCGTGTATAAGATTGCAAAGTGGCTAATATCACTCGTTAACAATTCCAGTTGATTTCTTAACCATAACAATAGGTAAACATTGAAGTGAGACAACTTCACATGTACAAGCTGTTATCCTTGTCTATTGAGCGCGAATAGATCACACACGTAGAATGATACTTAAAATTAAAAATAATTCTACAGCTTTTTTTAATATTATTTTAAAATAATATTGGAAGACATGGAAACGAAATTTTTTCAATATTTCCATTTTTGTAAGAAATAAATTACTATTTACTTATAGACTACTTTCTTCCAGACTCTCATCAATATTATTCCCGGTACTATTTCCGGGACTTTTTCTGGTACTTTTCCCGGTACTATTCCCGGGACTTTTTCCCATCTACTTACGCATTCAGTCCTCTTTTTCAATTTTTTCCTTTCTTACGCAAACTCACATTGACTTATTGATTCCTTTCTTTATTCACTTTTAGTAGATAGGTGGGGTTCTGGATCACTCTACTATTACCGGCCGTGTCAGTAAATTACCGGCGCTGTCGGTAATTTACTGACAGGGCCGGTAACTTACCGGTGGTGGGCGTAGTTCCCAGTTTTCCCGCGAGATGGTGCTGTATCGACCTGCAGTCGGTAATTGTTGGGCGGCGCTGCTGTTGTGGCGGGTAAAAGAATTTGAATTTTTTTACTGGCAATTGTTACCATTGTTGGTAACTGTTGTTAATCTTTTTCACTGAGTAGCGCTGTTGTTGTGGTGGGGTGAAGAATTTAAATTTTTTTGAATATTATCGACCTGTAACGACTATCGATCACCAGGCGATAATTATTACCAACATTTTTCACTCAATGGCGTTGTAATTCCGGCGGTTTAATATCCATATGTACTTCACTCAACAATTTACCAATCACTGTTCTACAATTAATCGTGTACACTTAGATTTCAGAGAAATTGAGCAATTAATTTGTCATCCGTTAGAGGGTGCTATCAGTAAATGTCAGAAAATATTTGAATTCAAAAAAAATTTATTTTATAATCATTGACATGAATTAAATTGGATAACATTGACATAATTGAGTGTTCTTCGTGTTGAATTAATTAACTTTATTTGTGGAATCCTCGCTGATGTTGACTTTACGTTTTTCGAAGATGAATTTGTAATCATCGCAGTCTTCACCGAAGTATTGCAGTGCCAATCTTCCTTCCTGTATATACGTCAATACGAGGTCGAATAAAACAATTTCTTCAAATCGCCGTGTTGGAACAGAAACATTGAATTCATCATCCAAAGTTAAAATAATTTCACTAAAGTACCCCACTAACGTTAACTTTGTCACTTTGTATTTTTTTGATGTATTTAATTCGGTAATTTTCTTCATGGGTTTTTGTGTATTGTTTGCAGTATTGGCGATGGTATCCATATTCACGACTTTGTACGCTGGATCGAGCGAAAGTTTCTCCATCTTGCTAACTAGCGTGGAATCCTCCAAAGTTGCAGATTGGTTCGCTTGAGATGGATCCATTTCCACAATGATTTGTTTTCTGAAATCAGACATTAATTTTCGGGAATTTATTTAAAAATTTTATTATGAAAGATTGAAATTTTCTTTTTATTATAAAAAAATTGAAACTTACAATTTTAGAACTCTTCAAATTATGCCTCTTCAATAAACACCACTTAAGGCCTGCTTCTGTATTCGTTTCTTCTTCACGTAATTGTTAAGCACCCTCTCACAGAAATTCTTTGACTGATAGGATAGCATTTGAACGCCGATTTATATAGCCCTTACTCTAGCGGCCAATTATTGAAACACATTCCCTAACAACGCAATTTCCTGTGTTCGATGAAATGTACGTCATATTTCAATTCTCAGAATAAATTCAAATATTAATATCCGTTAGAAGGTAATATAAGTAAATTTCAAAAACATTTAAATTAACAAATATTTATTTCATAATTATTGTTATAGATTTAATTGTATTACATTGATGTAATTATATATATTTTTTCGTTTAATCAATCATCTTGTTTTGTGGATTCCTCTGAGATTTTGTCTTCTTGCAATTCAATGAACTTGAAATTATTCCATTCTCCACCAATGTAGAGAAGGGACAACTTATTGCGTTTGACGAAGTCCAGGAACACGTTGAATGCAACATCATCATCTTTGAACACTTCAACCAGTCGTTTTGGTAGAAAAACAATGAATTCATCATCTAATGTGGCAATGACTGCGTCACCATGCTTTGTTTTTACTTTTTTCAGCCCTGTCACTTTATATGGCTTTGTTGTTTCCAATTCTGCCATTTTTTTCTTAGGTTTTTGCGTGTTATTGGCGATGCTGTTGATGTAATCCATTTTTTACGTTCCTCGACAATGCACTATTGAATAGTTTATATATTTTTACTCAAAGGTGTACACTTAGATTTAAATTTGGTGATGTCTGTGACTGAATTAACTCGTCAAAAGTCTTTTTCTGTTTTTATATAAACCTTACTCTAGCGGTCATTTTCCAAAACACATTCCCTAACAACGCAATTTTCCTTTGTTACTGTCTCGTGATTCCTAGAATAATACGTCATCTCTGTTTGGTTAAACCTCTTTGTCGGCTTTTCGGAGAAATGGCGTCACAGAAGTAAAAAAAATAAAAAATTCTTTTATACATCCGTATCAGATAAACCTTTCTAAAAAAAAATATCAGAAAATTAACGATCAAGAGTATAGATTTCATTCTCTCTCCACTTGTATTGAGTCATTCTTAGAATAATAATAAAACGTCATATCTTTTTCGGAAAAAATGACGTCACACCAGTAAAAAATAAAACATTTCTTTGTTTATCTAGATCAAATAAACCTTTCTAAAAAATAATGACGTAAGAAAGTTAACGGTCGAGAGTATAGATTTCATTCTCCCGCCACTTGTCTTATATCTTAATATAAACGACCGATCTTGTGCTTTTAAAATTAGTCTTGCAGAGAAAAACAAGTGATCACAATGGATCTAATTCTCGATATACAAGGATATCGTTTATCTAACGGTAAAGTTATTGTGAAAGAGTTGGCGTCATGTAAATGGCTAGGATTGGAAAAAATTTGTGAATATCACTTTTTATTTAAACCGCCATACGATTATGGACAATTAACTGATGATGAAGCATGGGCAGTGGATGTCAATACAAGATATTTCCATGGACTTTCATGGGAAATTGGTGATACACCATATGAAACATTGGTTAAATACTTGAAAGAGACATTGAACAACGTGCGCTATATTTTTGTTCGCCATTATGAAGTGCAATATTATCTGGAATCATTCATGAAAATAGATATACCAATCATAAGATTGGGTGGAGAGGATTTTACAATTTACAATGATTCGATTTTTATCAAATGTCCACATCACGACCAACACTGCGGAGGAATGATGAAGGAAGAAATAGATTTAAAATTTCCACGTCTATACAACCCTCGATATGAATGTTCACTTAGAAATGTGAAAAAACTAAACCAATGGGTTCTTGAGAATATTTCAATTCTTGATGATGATATCAGACCAATGAGAATTTATCAAATAACCAACAAATTACTCAAGTTGCATCCAACAGATTTAAAACTTTTAACAAAGGATTTCATCATGGAAAATGCTACAAATCTTATCGATACTGCATGGGATGGACTGCCTGATGAATGGAAATTAGATGAAGATTTTAAAATGTATCGACGATGTTATGAGCATCATCCACCAAAAGACGACCAAAATGATGGCCCTGTTCCATTTGTGAAGGATTGTAAAATGTGTAATGAAAAATAAAATGTTTTGTAAAATGTGTTTTAAAAAAATAAAAAACAATTATTCATACATGATTTATTTTATTCATATAATCAATTTTTTTTCAATAATACAGGATTAATGATAATATTATATTTTTTTATTCGTAATCTAAATCTTTCTCTATCTCGAGCTGCTTCTTCCCAACATCCTTGTCTAGCTGCTCTGTAAGCATAAGTCCATGTATGCATTACGTGTATTTTCGGTTGAAGATTGAATTGAACAGATTTTCGTTCCATTATAATAATTTTCTTAATTGTCCACTCAAAGGTTTGTATTCAACAATTCGATCATGAACGATTAAACAGTATGCTGATGTATTATCCGGTATCGGTTTTGTAGATTCAAATTCGATTCGCACATCCACAGGTCCAGATTTTAATGATTCATTTTGTTTTGAACAATCGATGACAATTAGGGGTGCTTTGCCAATAAATTGTTCTTTTGTGAGGAGAGGTTCTGAATCTTTACCATAATATGATTCTTGGAAATTTTTGTACATATCATATAATAATGCATATTGATTGTGAGATATGTCAAGATTCAAGTTGCCATATGGATAACATTGTGAATTGAGAAAAAGTTTTACGTCTCTCAAATTACAATGATCGAATTGACTGGAATCTTTTGTTGCATCATTTTTTCGTGCTGTCTGGAATGCCAGTATAACATATCTCGGTTTCTCCAATTGTGTTGATGTTTTCACCATCCAGACGTTTTTTGTTGTTCTCGGTAACAATGGATATTCATAAGTTTCCCATGATCGGAAACTCACTGTTATTGGCGGATCCTTGGCAATATAATTTAATAATTGTATTTTTCTTGTATCCGACACTGTGATGTAAGGAATCATCCATTCAATTTTCGTCAATGTAATTTTTTCATCTGTGCTAGCTGCAGTTTGTACTATTGCATTTAGATCGGTGTTTGAACGTGTTAAAACAAGTTCATGCTTAGCATTGACAATAATGCGATGATAATCTTCAGCAAATCCCAATAGCATATTCAATGGCAATAAAATGTCAAAATATCCTTTGTTATCCATAAGCTTTTCATCATTGACAATCCAACCTGTGTTATCTAAGTAATTTAATTGACTTGGATGAAGTGATAGATATCCCTTAATGACACTCGTAAGACCGACATTTTTATTACGATCAATCTCAATGCCATTCAATTCATATCGTATTTCTTCGAATAAGTGACATAATGCCATGTTTACTAATTTCGTTGTCGCTGCTACAGCAGTGTCATTAAGTTTAGTAAATTTCCCAGTAATATGTAGAGAACTCTTGCAAGGCAATAAGCACAAGTCTTGATGTTGGACAGCAATCCGGATTTCATCGTTGTTATTGAGTGAAGCTGATGCATAAGGTTGATGAGCATGTAATTCATAATGTGATATAGACTCATCAAAAACAACTCCTCTGTTGATAGCTAATGTCTCCTCCCCTGCAGCCATGGCAATAAACACGCAAAACAGCACACTTTTACTTTGACTTTTTTTGGATGCGAAGGCCCAAGCTCTTTAAAAACGAAATATTCTGACGACTTAGTCGTTTGAGGTTTCGTCGTTGACTGGCAATTTTTTGGCATGATAACTCAGTTTTATAGCTTCTTCCAACAATCGTTTTATAAACAATACCCATTATTTAACAGATTTCACATGCAAACGAATTGTTATTATTTCTCCACGAAAATTGACCAATTCTCCGTCTTGATCGACAATTTTTAATTGCATATGATGTATTGCTTGTACGGCGATTGGAAGATAAATGACGTTAGATGGCACTTCAATGATTTTATATCCTGGTGGAACTGATGGGAAGAATTCATGAATTGTATGCACTAATTTATTATTTATGTATGCTCCTGTAGTAATATTGCACTCAATTCTCAATGCATTTATTTTCAAGATGGAAACTGGTGAATCTGACGTCTGTGTTGATTTTGGCGCGATAAGTCTTGGACCAAAACCCAACAGACGACCAATAGAATCATCTGGCTCGAAATTTATTGCAGCGTTATCACTGTAAATCTCACTGTGCAATTCATTGTTGTTAGGTTTAATGGAAATTGACAATTTAGGATCAGCTTTCTTCAAATAATTTTCAATATCTTCAATTTCATAGCTTCCTGTTGGTATTTCAATAATTTTATCTCGTTTATTTATATTATAATAAAATTTATTATTTCCATTGTCAATATTTGGGATAGAGTTGAACGTTAATAATTCAACAAGACCCAGTACATAATTTTTTGTCCTTGTTAATTCGATAGGTGGAAAATAATATGCCTCTAATATAGAGGACTGTCCAGACAGCGTTATGGTGAATGAATCGTCCATGACTGAAGTACTTTTATTCATGTTTATCGCTTATATATCTTCGAGATTATATTCCATACCAAGTCCCCAGAGGTCTTCAACTTTTTCTCTGAGAAACTTTAAACATAGATGTCCACAATTTGTTGTTGAATAATCTTGTTGCTTTGTATGATTATATAGTATGCTACCAACATCGAGATATTTTTGAAGTTCAGTTGGAGGTTTTAAATTACCGAAACTATCAAAGTATATTGCTTTATTTCCTTGTTTTTTATATGCAACCCAGTGAGTTCCTGGTCCATCTTTATCATCAAGGTTAATGATAGCTGACTCATTTTTCCATGGTTTAGATTTCGGTAAATCATTTCTCATGAAAACTCCACGAAAGTATGGAATTTTCATAATTTTTGCATACTTCAAAATATCGATGTTTGTTAATGCTCGATGTGGTAGCTCTATACGTTTTTTTTCGCCGGTTTCAAGTATAAACCATATCCTCGTTTTCGACGTTTAAAACGTAGACCTCTACCCAAGGCTATGGCTTCCATTTTTCGATTGTGACGTTTTGCTTCATCCAATTGACGATGAGCAGCTTTAGCATTACTAACTGCCTTTGCAATACCTGAAGCTCCACCAGCTAAAGCACCAATTGCACTTAGACCAGCAAATATCGGTATAAGTGGTAAAACACCTCCAACCTTAGTCGGTACAGATAATACACGAGGAACTCGAACATTCTTTTTTCCACCAATCGTTTTTACTGCTTTCCGTGCAGCTATCAATGCTGATTTTATAGGATCGGCACCCGAATTCATCATCAACTTGGCCGAATCCACAATCTGTCTTAAAGGTTTTTTCTTTAAACCCTTTCCAACTTTTTTCTTTCCCACTCTTTTCTTCAAACCCATTCCGAGTTTTGATTTAACTTTCATGATATTTGTTACTCCTAATGCAGCAGCTCTCTCACCGAGATTTGCGTCTTTTGCAAAAACTCTTTGCAAAGCTTTTTCAGCAAGCACTTTATCAGCTGCGTTTCTCGCTTCTACGTTTTCTCGATTTCTCGAATACGCAATATCGTGCTCTTTACACGCTGCATCCAACGGATTTACACCAGGATCACCACGTTCTAATCGTTTTTGTAATTTTGTTCCGGGTCCACAATACTGATATCCAGGAATATGTAACTCGAATGGCAATTTATTTATGATGGTGTTAACTAAGCCGGTCCCACGTCTGTACTGTGTCATCGCCTGAGCCGTACTGAAATAATTTCCATAAAAGTCGCGTATTTATACTCTAGCTATTCAGTTGATAACGAGATGAAGTTCGAGCAACAAAGAACTCAATTACCGGTGTCGAATTTCGACAACGTCGTGCCACAAACTGTAAAAATTCAACGCCATGGTAATTTATTACCGAATAGCGTTCGCGGCGTGATATGTGGCCCCTCGAATTGCGGTAAAACAAATGCTCTCTTAGCTCTTATTGTACACCCGAATGGATTACGATTCGAAAATATATATTTATATTCGAAATCCATACATCAGCCAAAATACAAATTTTTGGAAAAATTACTTAAACCTGTAGAAGGTATGGGTTATTTTCCTTTTAATGAACATGAAGAAGTTGTTAAACCAGAGCAAGCAAAACCAAATTCAATAATGATATTTGATGACGTAGCGTGTGAAAAACAAGATAATATGCGTGCTTATTTTTGTATGGGACGACACAGAGATGTTGATAGCTTTTATCTATGTCAAACTTATGCACGTATTCCCAAACATCTAGTGCGAGATAATACAAATTTTCTCGTGCTCTTCCGACAAGATGATATGAATTTGAAGCATATTTATGATGATCATGTAAACACTGATATGTCATTTTCTGATTTTCGAGAACTTTGTTCCAAATGTTGGAATGATAAGTATGGATTCGTCGTTATCGACAAAGATAGAGAAATCAGTTGTGGACGGTATAGAAAAGGATTTGATTGCTTTATAAAATATATAAATTGAACAACAATAAGAGAAAAAGAACATTTGTGACGTGGTCATCAAAGTGGTAGTATGAAGATAAGAAAAATGCAAAAACGAGCTGATATTTTGCATCAAATTGCGAAAGCTAGTGACGCAATACGACAGAAGCATGAAATTATTAAACATGGGCGAGAAATAACTCAACGAGCTATGAACGAAATGTTTAAACCAGTCGTAACTCCTTTACAACAATTAGTGGACAAGACTCCGATAAAAACAGAGGAATTTGTTGTGAAAAAAGAAGAGCTAATCAAAAGAGATCCTACAGAAGGAGCGACAAGCTTTCAAACAACACATGATAATAATACTGTTGATTATGATGTGGATAATAGTATAATAACTGATGATGAATCTTTTACCACTGCTCCTCATCAAAGTACACCGATAAAAGAGTTACCTGCAGTATCATATTTGAAAAAATTCGATTCAAAACATCAAGTGAAAGAATTGGATACAAAGTTTGGTGTAAGAAAATTAAAGAATAAACTGATGATTGGTAATGCTGAAGTAAGATTTGATGATAAATTTGTTTACATCGATAATAAAAAATATGGAAGTACTCCGGGTCTCTTAGAATTACTTTTCATGGAATCACCTGATCCAAATATAACAACAGACATTGACGAAAATACTTATGGACAAATTTTAAAAAGCACTTACGCCTATCATAAACATTACCACCCTGACAGAAGTCTCAGAGAGAATAAATATTCAAAGAAATATCAAAATATTATCAGCAAATACTTACCGAAAAGCGGTAAAGGTTTGCCGCAATATATGATAAATCATAATCGACCACTGGACTATGTTTATTGGGATGATCCCAATGAACTTGTTGATCGATTACGTCTACTTGTTTCATCACGTGCTGCTGGTAATTTTAGCCATAACAATGAAATAATGTCAATTATTGAAGAACTACGTGAAGCTGGAATCATATATTAATCAGATGCTCAATGTCATTACTCATTGATCAATTATCTCTTGAAGAGAGAGGATGAGTGTAGACATTTTTGGACGTCAGTTGGACAATGATTCACGAAAAAGTGCTGTCCGTGGTCCACCTGGTAATGGATTTAAATTAACAATCGATAAACAATATGATATGAATAATAGAAGATTGTGCAACCTTGCTGATCCAGTAGATCTAAATGATGCTGTATCATTAAAAGTTGTTAAATCTAAAATCAGTAATACGATAGCATCTATAACACAAGAGATACAAAATCTCCAAGCAAAAATTAAAAATATCAGTGAGCAAGTAAAACAGCAATTGGAATCATCACAAGCAGCACAACAAAGTTTGAAGGCTGAATTAAATAAAATAAATGAATTTTATCAATTCGATCAATTAAATACGTTCAAAGAGGCAGATAATAGGCATACTGACATTATAAAACAGCTGGAGGAGAACGTTCAGAAAAAATTGAAAGGAAGACCTAAAGTCCAATTGCCATGAATAAAGAAAAAAAACAAATTGCAGAAGAGCTTCATAGACCGGTGAGAAGAAATTATCAACGACGACATGTGGATATACGTGGTCTTGATGAGACTTGGCAGGCTGATCTTGTTGATATGAGTGCATATAAATCCTACAATAAAGGATATCAATATTTATTAACAGTTATTGATATTTTCTCTAAATATGCTTGGGCTATACCAATTAAAACTAAAAATGGTAAAGATGTCACTGCTGCAATGATGACTATTTTAAAAGGAAAAAGAGTTCCCAAGCATTTACACGTTGATAGAGGCAAAGAGTTTTATAATAAAGATTTTGAAGGACTTATGAAACAATATAACATTAAAATGTACTCAACATTCAGCAATCTCAAAGCATCAATTTGTGAAAGATTTAATCGAACTTTAAAAAACAAAATGTGGAAAGAATTTACTCTTATTGGAAATTATAAGTGGATTGATCTGCTACCGAAATTATTATTATCATATAACAATATTAAACATCGTACAATTAAGATGAAACCTGCGGATGTGACTTCAGCCAATGAAAAGCAACTATTTGATACCATTTATAGAAAACTCAAAGCCGTGAAAATAAAAAAGAAGAAAAATAAGTTCAAAATTGGCGATAAAGTTCGAATTAGTAAATATAAACATGTATTTGAGAAGGGATACACTCCCAATTGGACCACTGAAATTTTTACCATCAGCAAAGTTGGAAATACACATCCAGTGACTTATAAATTAACTGACTATCAAAACCAACCAATAGAAGGCGGTTTTTATGAGGATGAATTAACGGGAGTCCAATATCCTGATGTATATTTGGTTGAAAAAGTTCTAAAAAAACGTAGAAATCAAGCATATGTAAAATGGTTGGGGTTCAGCAATGAACACAACAGTTGGATAAATTTAAAAGATATATAGTTTATTTGACAAAAAATTAAACTTGTAATGATGACAAAAACTTATAATTATCAGAAAAAATTATAATAATGATAGGTTAACTTATAAAATAACAATTAAGATCATGAGCTATGACAATTATAACTTATAACTACGATATTTTGTAATTATTTCAATAAAAAAAATATAAAAATTACGAATTTGTATTACTTTTTTTATAGCCCCATGGCGCAGTATCAGTAGTTCCCTCTAATAATTGCCTTTTATTGTCTTGCCAACTCAAAGCTTTTTTTGATCTAGAAACAGTAGATACTTCATGTTTCTCACTAACAATGTGATACTCAATTTTATTTAAAATTGTATAATTAAATAGGCATTTTTTGTAGTCATCAAATGTGATGGTTTTAACTATAGCCTGCTTCACACCTTTAGCTTTTTTAACAATATCATCTTCATCTTTATCTTTTTCTTCAATTGAAAATAGTATAACTATACATTTTAGCTCGAAGACCAACAAATTCAGTCATAATTATCCCTTTATTCTCATCTTTCATTAAACCTAGTACCTTCTTATTCTTCCTAGGAATACCATATACATTATTTTCTGGATAATCAGAGGTATCATACATATGAATATCATGTTTTATATAGTCATATATGTTAACATTCATAAAATGATAAACTAAGCTATCTGTATCAGTATATAGCAATTTAACATTATCTTTGAACGTTTTCTTAATATAATTATAATGAAAATTATAAATAAAAATCTTTGATAAATCGAGAATTGCAAAGCCTACATAAATTGGTTTATTAAACATTACTTCAAGCTGATTCATTTCAATAATAACCATATCATCATCATCAAAAATAACACTGCTATGGAAATTCGGTTGTGATATCAGACTTTGTGCACCCCATCTTCCCTCCCATTTTGTAATTAATTTAATATCTTTATAATTACGCACATTTTCCATAGTTTTCCCATAAACAGCGTTATTCATGAGTTTAAAAAAGTTTTTCTCGAAATCATTTTTGGACTTTTTTCTCATTTCTGTGTTTAAATCAATATATTTTTTCAACCAAGCTGACTGTTTAAACTGTAAAACTCTATGAATTTTAGTGATTTTTAAACCAAGTTCAATACATTGTTGTAAATTTCTATAGTGTATAACATATTCATTCTTTGGCAATAACGTTGTCATCAGCTTTTTACATTTGCTATCTGGTGGTTGCCAATGTTCAGGGCATAATGGTAAATCTTTATGATGTTCATGTAATGATTGTGGATAATCTAAGTCTACTTCAAAAATATAGCCAGTAGACGAATTCTTAGGAATATTTAAAATTAAATTATCAATATCATTATTAAAAATAAACTTATCAGTTACCCACTCGAATGAACCGGTGGGTAAATATTCACTCATTGCAGCACCATAAAGATTATTCACATCAAAATACATCAGATATGATTCTTTTTCATTTTCATCAAAGTTCTCTCCCATGTACTTATTATTAGCTTTGGCATATCTATTGCTACATTGAGAAACACCACCTCTTATACCTTTCTCAATAAAATTTAACATTTCAACATCTTGTAAAGGATCAAGTTCTATTTCTGTGTATTTTAGCATGGCATCATAAGCTAGACCTGGAGCAGTTAAATAATGTAATGGATCAAGGTTATAAGCAGCTAGACAGTTTTCACGAAAATTTTCAAAGATATCTGCTAATAGTATAACATCAGTTTTTAAATATAAATCTGAATATTCACCCAAAGTTTTAAGCTGAAACTTATTCCAAACATTGAGTGCATGTTGATAGTCTTCATCTGATATGCTTGTATTATTCAACTTGGAATAAAAAGCTGATTGTGCAGGGAGCTGGGTTTCATCAAGTTTATCCCAGTTATCTATATATTCATAAGGAAAAACACCCTTTCTCACTACTAATTCAAATTTTTCAGGATCGTTGTAAAAGCTTTTAGTAATATTTTTTTTATCATCATCTAGAAAGGATGCTAATTTATCAATGCTGCTAGCCATAAATCTAAAGGAATCTATGAATTGCAATTTAATTACTATTTCACGTGTTCTTTTTCTATTTCCATTGTACTCTTCTTTACCGACAGCTTTTGTGAAAGCTATGTATTTTTCTTTATTTATCGGCAACAAATCGATTTTACCTTCGAATGATGTTGCTGCTAATTTTTTAATTAAAAAATGAGAATCATATCCCGAAAGATTGTGAAAAACTATTAGAATGATATAAGATATCTGATAATTCAAATTACATCTGTTGTGTGCTGGACCGCGATAATTACCGGTAAAGTGACAATGATCACGAATTTTAGGTTCACTATGTAAAAAAACTCCATTACAAATATGACACTTTCTAGCTTGATTATGAGCTTTTTGCTGCTGGAGAGTTAATGGTTTCATTGGCACAATATGTTTGATGGTGTCTTTTCCATGTTCTGACAATTTTTTTAATTCTCTCATGAACCAATCAATGCAATCTATTCCACGTTTCGTGAAAAATTTAGATTTAGACTTATCATATGAGCAATGAGAATAAAAAGCAATACTACATGGAATATGTTTTTGTCTATTGTTATCTGGTTTAAGTATGCATTCTAGATCAGCATATACAACAAATAGAACTTGTTCCTTATTATTATAATTTTTAAATGTAATTTTTTCATCACTTGGTGGGAAAGTGATTGCTGTTTTATTCATCTTAATACAATCTTCACGATGATTATCATAAGATTTCTCAAATTTAAAATGACATAAACAATGATCGCATAGATATTTTTTCGTTTTACCATCAGAAATTTGAGAGCTAACTAATCTAGAAAGATCCGTAATTAAACAAAAATGATAAGTAGATTTTAAATGAACTTCATGATTTATGATTTTCATGGAATCAATATCTTCAATAATAATATCTCCATACTGAATTTCCAGCACCCTCACAAATGTCCATGTTTTATCATTTGGATTTATGAGTAGCGTTGTCAAAATTCCTTGGTATGGAAAAAGGAAATTGTGAATACTACCCGTCAACTGCACCCATACTTTCATTGCTGAAGATATTTGATTAGTGAGATGATTATCGTCTACATAATGTGCCCACTCCTGAGGTACGATTACTTTCATCTCCATTTCAAACGAATCCATCTAAATTATTCAACAATTATTCATTATTATTATACAACACTATTTTGTTATTGAAATCATATTTAAAAGAAAAAAAATAAGAGAAAAAGAATTTACTTACTTTCAATTGATGTAATTGAAGTTTTCTTATTTTTTTTAATTAACACAATGTTATTAATATTTTATATATATATACCGAATAATTTTTTAATAAGTTAAACACAATAAAAACACAATAATCAATATAGGATAAAATAAATAGTATTCATAAGTTTATTAAGTAACACAATTAAAATAAAATCAGCAGTAAATAGAGATTAACGTTAAAATAAATGCAGTGTATATCTTTTAACTCTAGCCAAATCTTATTAATTATCCAAGTATGAACTTTAAAGCAGCAACGCTAGCTTGCAAGAGACTGAGCCTTAGTCCCATCTCTTTGTGCTCCTCTGGCCTTGTTCGTTGTCATGGGAAAAATACCATTAATATAAACAAATACAGATTATTGGTCCACGTGATTTAAGTGGAATCGAAGACTCAATGTCCTGTTTACATCTCTCTTAAATTTATTATCCGATGCAAGATAACGAGCTGGTGCTATATGTAGAAAATATATTCCTACATCAAAATTATTTTTTTGGTGTTAAATAATCAACAGAACACTTTAGAACACTGTAGAATATTGTTGTGGAAGTTGCGTCTTCGTTTAACCAAAGCATTCCATACTACGCTCTATCTTTATTCATTTTTGGACCTGTTAGGGCACAAGCATCAAAACAAAGCGCACGTGTATTGGCGTAACACAGTGCTAGTGTCGCATCTCTGTTTTACTACCATAGACTATATTATATTCCATCTTTGTTTTCAGTTGTGCCGGTTGAAGTATAAACGCACGTGGTTGAGCTGCGCGTTCAACCATTTTTTTTCCATGGATGATTTTGAAGAAAATCTGCTTACATATGAATATTTACTTATACGTATTAGGAATACTTAAATGAAACATTTAAAAGTAAATAATTATATGATTTTGAACTTCAATCATTATTTCATTCAAAACAGACACATTAAATAATAATTTTATATTATTTTTAATTTCTTTTATAATCGAAATTATCTTAAATATAATTATTATTTAATAATAAGTCTTATTTGATTAGGTTTTGGTTAATATTATTACATAACAATTGAATTATTATTGAATAATTAACATAATACTTTCATGAGAAGGATAAAAGGCTGATTTTTAAAAGTAGCATTCAAAATAGATCGACATTTAAACTCTAGTTACCAAAGGCAGATATATTGATTGAAATGAGCCGCTAGATGGCAGAAATGTACATCAATAGATCGATATTTTGATTTCTCAGTCGCTAGAGGGCAGGTATGTATATCGATAAATAAATATTTCTGTTCTTCAGTCGCTAGAGGGCAGATTGATCAATTCAAAATCATGCAAATGTTTTCCCCTATCAAATGATTCATTGACAACTTAAATTTACCAAGGCTTAGGGTGTATTTTGGTGGTTTAGGGTGTTCACACAATCAAAAACATAAGCCGTAAGATTTAAGACGTACGCATGCGCACAAACCAATTTTTTTAACTTATTATGATGTTAGTGCGCACGCGTACGGCTTATGTTTTTGATTGTAGGCATGGTCTTAGAGTAAATTTCAAGATTTTATGTTGATATTATTGAATATTTTATCAGATAACCGCTAGAAAGATTAAATACATGAATGCAGTTGATTTCATTACATACATTTATTGAAAATCAGCCATAATACATAATAATAATATTTGAAGTAAAAGTAAATCCATTTGTTATCGTAAATATAAAATTCTGAGTAAAGTAATTTTATGTGCATACAAATTACTTTATGGATTGATAGATTTGTTTTTCATATCTTCAATTTCTTTTTCAAAGTATATAAGAAACTTTTCTGGTAACATATGAATTTCATCCAATGATAAGCAATTAAAGTCCATTCTAGCGTAGAGCTTTTTTAGCACTGGTCGCATTTTGTTGATTGAGTTGGAATCAAACCACATCTTCATCTTCAGTACATTTTTTAATGCACAATTTGAAGCTAAACTTGGTCCATGATGCGAAGCATGTTTCCATCTTGGTAAATCGGGAATAGTATGTAATGATGGGCAATCCAAATCATCCAAGTTAATCACAGTTTGTCGGTTATTCACAAACTGATGCATCCACACTTTCTTTTCAAGACCTTTCACATAAATGAAATTAGCTTTGCCTATTACATCAGCAATTATACCAGGCATATCTTTATATGTCATTTCACCAGAATCCCATTGAAGTCCATGGTAATTGCGAGTATACCAACGATTTATTACTTGAAATTTTTGCGGTAATAATTTCCAATCAAATGGTTGTTTGAAGAATAAACACAACTGATTTTGTACTGCTCCGTCAATAAAGAAAAAAATCACTGCAAATTCTTTCACAACAAATTGATTTGGAGGAGCTTTGAATCCCTGAATATCAACAAAGATATCCATTGTGTAGGTTTGATGTTACCAATTCAAAGGTTTCAAACTGATTGATGAAACTTTACAAACGTACTTTATCTAAATTTATGACACCACATCTTTTCTACGAAACCGGCGATCTGTTGATATTATAATAAACAAAAAAGAAAGACTTGTTACTTCCATGACGTCGTTTGTATTGAGAGCTAACAAAGAAATAATATTTATAAATAATATTTTTCTGGGAATTAAAATCTAACGTACTCCTCTGCTAATAAATCTTTCAAAAGTTACAAAGAAAATTGCGCTGTTAGAAAATATGTTTTAGTTATCGGTCGCTAGAGTAAGGGCTATATATGAACAGAACAGATTGCCAACAAGTCAGTTCAGCAACAGAGATCATCGGACACATATCTAAGTGTACACGCTTAAGTGTAGAACAGTGATTGGTAAATTGTTGAGTGAAGTACATATGAATATTAAACCGCCGGAATTACAACGCCATTGAGTGAAAAATGTTGGCAATAATTATCGCCTGGTGATCGATAGTCGTAACAGGTCGATAATATTCAAAAAATTTAAATTCTTCACCCCACCACAACAACAGCGCTACTCAGTGAAAAAGATTGACAACAGTTACCAACATTGGTAACAATTGCCAGTAAAAAAAATTCAAATTTTTTTACCCGCCACAACAACAGCGCCGCCTGAAAATTACCGACTGCAGATCGATACAGTGCCATCTCGCGGGAAAACTGGGAACTACACCCACCACCGGTAAGTTACCGGCCCTGTCAGTAAATTACCGACGCTGTTGGTAATTTACCGACATGGTCGGTAATAGTACAGTGATCCAGAACCCCCCCTACCTATCTACTACTTTTTTTTCTCTTTTATTTAGATTGTGTCCTTTTTAAAATTTATTTGGTTAGATTTTTTGTTTTTCTTCGATCGGTGTACACATTTAATTATAAGAAAAAAGAGGTGGTTGAGAATACGTAACAAAAAGTTAAAGTAAATTAGTAAAAGAACGGAAAAACTCTAAAATTTTCTTACTCATTTAGATTTTTTTTCATCTCTCTTTTATCTACTTACTCATACACTCTTCTCTCTTTCATCTATTTACTTATTCAATTTTCGATTTTTTTCGAATCTCACTCTCAACAGGATACTTTCGGACAAAGTTTCTAATAAATTTCATTTCAGGTGTATATTTATACAACAAATACGTGTAAATAAAAAACCTCTAGAGTGCATTAAAATTTCCCTTTGTTTAAATTAATTTTTTTTGTACTAATGTATAGGTTTACCTTTAATTCAATAGAAAATGTCGATAGTATTAAAATCCCATGAAATAACGTCAAATCTTATTGCAAAGTTGAAAAGGAAAAAAAAATAGAATAGGATTATATACTTCATATTAAAATCCTATAAAAATTATTTCTTTTCTATAGAAATACTAAAAATGATTTAGTACATCTCTATGGAACAATTGAATGGGATTCAATGGATTTCTATAGGAAATATATTTCCAATAGGATTCAACAGGAAATTTCCGATGCAATTTTCCCATTCAATTGGTATTTCCCAATAGGATCGTTTCAGCAGGGCCATAATGGGAAGTTCGTCGTGTAAGCACAAAGTGTACTTTGACCTATTTTTTATTTATTGTATGGGTTGAAAATTGATTGATTTTTAATCCAAACTAACAGCTGATAGGAACTTTGGCGGCCAGCTTGGCACCAGGTCGATACCCAATCGACCAAATTGTCAATAATTGAGAGTTTAGTCACTCATTTGATTAATTTTCAGTTGTCATTTTGACTACCGAAGTTCCTGTCGTCACTTTTCTTCTGTTCTCATTTACTTGTATACACCATTCTTATTCTTTTTACTTAAACGTACAGTTTCTGAGTCAATCTTCAGTTCTGATGCATTTCTGAATTGACCGAAATATTCAGTGCTTCATTCTTGAATAAAATTCAGTATTATTTTTCGATATTTAGAACTATTTTATCAAAGATAAATTAAATGCAGATTGAATTGCTAGTTAGGCTAACGCCACGTGCACAATTAACACTCAACTTGACTTCCGAAGTGTTTAGAGCTCGGGTGAACGTTCAATAATATCGAACACACCAAGTCGAACTAATAGACATTCATAAAGTTTTCAGTGATAATTTAGTGACAGACACTCATAGTTCTTTCGTGAAATAAAACTTTTTATCACTGTGTGCCAGTTGATAGTATTAAATAAACTTCTCATATTTTCGTTAGTTAAAACCTGTCTACCGTTTGCTCTGTTCCGGCACAATGATTCCTATCCTTAAACGGTTAAATTAACTCACATTTTTGATATTTTTCATTAGTATATATTACATCTACTGTAATCATTGTGAAAATGTTCAAGATACAATGATTTGTTACACCATGCACAACTGATAACTGCTACATTTCGACATCCTGAAATATTGCTGAGAGAGTTACATTTATTTTAAAACGCAAAATCTACTCGATTGTCGAATTAATCTGGTTTAGTAGAAGTGTAACCATTTTTTAACCATGAATATCGAAAAAGATGAATTTATCGTGGAGATGAGAGTTGATTATAGATTGATGATTGTAATTTAATTATATTATTCCTCAAGTGTAAACCCACATTATCTAAACCCATGAACACCTAAAGGTTGAATTTGTCCAGTGGTCCCTTTAGGGATACTCATGATCTCAAGTTCTTCATTTGATAGTTTGGCAGACACGACAGGTTTAGAACAACAACCAGTGGAGGAAGTAATTGAAAGTAAACTCTTTTTCCGACATTCAAAAAAAAAAACAGCTTTTAACTAAATTTCAAAGTGATTTAAAAATAATTACATCACATTTCTGTGTAACTATTATATAATGCAATATTCATATTCATTTTTGTTACATGACATAAGTTTTCCAGATTTCGATACTTCTATGTAGACATTATCTCGTCTCAATAGCGATGTCTCGATCCGTGGACCTGGTTTTCTAGCTGGTTCTTTTAATGCAAGAAATAGGAGAGTCAGGAGTTCCCTATCATCTGCTACGGTTGGTTGTGTAGTATAACTGTGAGTTATTGAAGAAACTGATCGAACGGTATACTCCGCTCTTTTCTCTCCTTCTGGAGCCAAAGATCTCATAGAATGCACTTCTAATGTGTAGCCACTTTGATCAGAATTATGTATATTATCTAGACTATATGTTTGAATCTTGAACTTTACATTATCAACAAATGCTTCTGATATTCGTTTTAGAATTTTACGATCTTCAGCTGTTTCCGATGGTACAAATTTATTGACTTTACGAGAAACCATACGACGAGCTCTTTTAAACGATAGTAACCCTGTTGGAGAAGCATGAGAACGAAAATCATCGAATCCTGAATATTTTTTACCTAACAGCGCCTATTTCCTCAAATCCGAATCATGGATTATCATACTAGAATGGACAGCAGATTGAAAACTTTTCAAAGTATATTTGCAGATTTGAAGTCTTTTTTGTCTATGTAGTCTCCACTGATGTGATTGATGAACCCAGCGTGGTAATCGTCGAACAGATTATACTTTTCTGAATCTGTTCCTAGCCTAGTCAATATGCTTTCTGAAATGAGAGTCTGTTGAACATTGACCGATTTCGTTGATTAGGTTATTTTTAGTGACAGCAAACGTCAGTATGAATTTGTGACCATATAGCAAAATGTGCTTTTTTGTTAATAAACAAAAAGCTTTTTTTGTATTAAATATCTCAAGAAAAAAGCATCGAGGATAGAGGCATGACGCGTATAACTTTCAGAGATTTTAAAAGAAAAAAACAATAAGACCAGTCTCAACTCTCTACGACTAATAGTTCTGGAGATATTTAATTGTTCATGTCAAGAGAGTCTATATTTTTTAAACAACTGATCGTAGCTTATCAACAAATGAACTTTTCGGAGCTTTTTTTTAATCGAAAGCTATATTATGTAACGAGATTGGTAGACCGAGTGTCACCCAGCCCATCAGTAGGTCGATATGTTATCGACCTACCGATCAATACCTGACCTACTTTACCAATTAGGTCAAAATAATTTATTTTTGGTGGCGCTGTTATCACCACGTAGCCAGCCGGCTAAAAATTTTCCATAGAGACGCCATTGTGGATTTAGTAGCAAACCAAAACGCACGTGGTATCACTTTTTCTTGGTTAATATCTGCAATTGCGTTTCCTCCGACGTTGCGGAGTGTAAAAATTATTATATAAAACTATTAAAAAGTCTCTCGACGTTGCGAGAGTATTAGTGAAGTGCTTGTGCTTGATTAACTTGCACAAAAACCCTCGACGTTGCGAAGTGAAAACCATTCGCTGATTGATTAGAGTGTGTCACGACCTGCTGAAAGACCAATTGTTGAAGTACCAGTCGTGGATAGATTTGTGGATGTCTCGCCAAAGAGGTAAGCCCCGCTGGACCAGGGAACTGGGATACTTGGACGACGAGGAGCTTCCGTAAGCTGAAATTATCTACATCTATCTACTATTCTTTCCTTTCTTCTCTATATTCCCCGTGTGTGAGTGTGAGTAGTAAAGAGAGCGCGTGTTTTTCGATCTGGTACCAGTTAATTTGCTAAGGACCATCTGTCCTTGTTCCTCGCTGAGGAATTTTCTTTATTTGAATTCATTAGACCACTTCGAGAAAGTTTTCGTGTGATTATTATCATCATTAGTCGATTTAGCTGACCTATATTACGCGAATACTTGAATTACTCCATATTAGTATTAATTCAAGGTTCAGTTCATGTAAATTAAATTTATTATTTAATACTGATCTTGTAATCGATTTATTTTATATCGTTATTTTAGGATTTAGTTACATCAAGTTGAGTTAAATGGAAGATTATAAATTTTTGTTGAATTAAAATTGATTAATTTGTTTTTGCGTTCATTGAATATTTAATGGAAGAATAAATTAATTTTTTTGAATTTAATCTATATAACTTTATTTTTATGTTAATAAATAGATTAATTGAACCTAAATAATTAGTATAGAGGTTATTTATGTTCACGCGAGTATTTTTCGCGATTTTCAAGGGTTTCAGAGCTAGTCAGCTCTTCCAGGTTATTCGTTTTCTGGCCTAAAAACGAGTGATGTCCACGGGTAGGATTATTATTATAAAAAAATTTTTCTTGTTGGGTAAATTGGCACCTACACGGTCAGGGATTAAGGCAACTTGCCCTGATCACGGTAGCGTTGCAATTTATACCAAATATATAAACTAACTCGGCATTGATTAATTCTCATTACTTTTTAAGATATAAAAATAAACATGGAATTGGAATACGAATTCAATTTGGTATGTGCACGTCAGTGTTACAGTCTATTCAAAATTTTATTTTAATTAATAACTTTCCTTTTTTTTTATTTAACATATATACATCTCCACTTTTCTTATGAGGGAGGAAGTCTCATGACGGAAATCGGGCTGTTGGTTTCGTCATGAGAAAGAATTCATTCTATGACGAGGCCCTAAACCCTAAAACTGCATACGGTGCATCCTTTTGATGGACGGAAAGTTTCCCATCTAAGTCAGCTTGAGAAACAATCCGGATCATCATAAATCATACATAAATGACGACTCAATAAATACAGAGTGAGACTTTGTTGGGTCGCTGTTTATGTGTGACGATAACAAGCATACCGGTGCAGTGTTACTCCTGTTATTCCTGGTTACATTCGGCCATTTTAAAGATAAAACACCCTTTATTTAAGCTTTCCGTTGTATACCACAGACTCGTCAAGACGGCCCGCGTATCTAGCATCACGTGAATAAGAATCATAATCTTCCGTACTGAGGTCGAACTCACCAGAGCAAGTTCTCTAGTGCTGCTGCCATTTATTAATAACGTCACTATTAGTCAGACTATCAATATTGCTATCAACAGTATTATAATACTAATCTACAACATTATTTTATTACGTCATTCAACATTTACATATATATATATATCATAAACTTTATAGCGATTAAAAGAGCACACCCTTGTGAATGCTATATAGTGATTAAGGTTGAAAATTAAAATAAAACCAAAACTTTTTAAAGTGGATTAAGTTTAATTTTCTCTTCGCTTTTCCCGTTCGCCAAGAAAAGGGTAAGTTGATTTTGTTCATCACTATTTAAATTTCTTTTTTTTCGTTTTTGGTTGCAAGAGAAGAGAAGGGTTCAGACTCTTCTAACGTCCCCTTCAAAATCTAAGTTGAGATGAAAAAGAGAGTTTTCTTTCCCTCTTTTCAAAACTACCTGTCCATGTCCGTTTTTATCGTCCGTAAAAATGTTATTTTGAAAATTTCATAGATACGCATCTCGTATTTTTTTATACTCATTTCAAAATAGTCCTATCAAAAAATAAGTAATGATTTTTGAGTTATAAATGTTTTGTTTTTCTTAAAAAAAAAAAAATTTTGTGTATCTACAAGTCTTATAAATATGTAGATGAATGCATTTTTTATGATTTTTCATGCTCTTTTTAAGAATTGAAGTCTTTTTAAAAAATTTTCATTAGAAATATGCGAAAACTGCAGACCATCATTTTGAAGTACGAATTTTGAGGATAATTGTTACCCTTTCAAAACGTTTGTTAGCGGAAAGAAATTACGTATCTTATTATTTTCTATGTCGATTATTATGGTACAACCTTGACTGAATCGGACAGGGACACTTCGCCAGGTTTTCTCGGTAGTTTTTTTCAACCTGTTGCGGAGGTTTTTTACCTACCGCAGGATTTTTTTCTCGTAGAAACTTTCTTTTATTTGTTTTTTAACAGGGAAAGTTGAGAAACTGCAATATTGGAAACTAGGCGAAAATTTATTTTGATTTTTATAGTAGATGATAGATGATTTTTTTTTATTTTAATTCAAGATTGAGAGTGATCATTTCAGCCTAATCAAATACTTTACTTAACTTTTACAAATTGCCAGTAGGCTATTTTAGAAGATTTGAAGAAGAGTAAAATAAATACATGTCTCTATCCATATATAATTTGACGAACAACTGAATTTTTGATTGCAATGCCTGACTGATTCGTTCATGTTTAGTTACTGACTGAGACTGGAGCTAACCGTACGTTTATTCTTGTCATTGAGATGTGCCATTGCATTTAATAATAGTTTCAGTTCTTTTATATACCTTCTTGAAGCTATGATTTTGTCTCATTTGACAATATTAATTGTGAAATGATGAGCAAATATTCTGAAACTTATGCATGAATTAACGAAAAATTCAAAGAAACAAAATAAAAAAGAAAATTTTTTTAGTTTTTACAGTTTTATGTAGTTTTGTTCTTTAAAGGTGTCAATATGAGATACATATGCTTAACCTTAGAGACTTTAAAGTCCTCTTTAGTCATAGCCTTTCGACCATTACACAGGGATGAGGGGATCTTCGATAGAGAAAGTAAAGATGTGTGATTAATTTAAAACAATAACAAAGTTTATTAAATAAAAATTATTCAAAGAATTATAATATCAATTAAAACGTTACCAACAGATGATTTCCTTTGCTCCGGTAAAAATGTATTAAAATTAATTGATTCTCCGTTGATGCTCTAGTCAGCGTAATATTCTTTTTTTAACTCGCGAATTTTTTAAAATATTTGTTGTTAACGATTCTTAAAAATTATATTGGCTTCACATAAAAATTTACTAAGTTCACCAAAATTGATGCAAGAAAATATAAGACTTACAATTTTCGACAACGGACTGATGCGTCAAATCTTACGTATTTATTTAGTCGAGGATGACACTATGAGAAGTCCCTTGCATCAGGCGTGCAAAAATCGCTTCACATGGTCCTTTCCCTTTTTGGAAAGCTAATGCTCTTCTTTCGTCACGCTCTCTTTGTTCAAACTTTTATTGCTTTATCGCCACGTAGGTTTTTCGAAGCGATTAAATTTCTAAAAGATGATTTCTTCAACTATACTCCTAAATCGTTTCTATTTCAACAAAATTTAAAAAAACTTAAGTAGTAATCGTTAACCTCAATCATTGAGTTTCTTTTGAATCTGATGGCGGGCAGAATGTTGAGAATTAATGATTCTCAATTTAAAATGCCAGATGATCGGAACTTCGGCGGCCATCTTGACACCAGGTCGATAACCGATCGACCAAATAATCAATAATTCAAAGTCTAGTTACTTACTTGACTGATTTTCAGTGGCCATTTTGGCTACCGAAGTTCCTGTCGCCATACTTTTTCTGTTCTCATTCACGTGTACACGCGATTCCGATTACTCTCACCAAAATCTTCTTTTTCTGAAACAATCTTTGCATCTTGTTCATTGGTGAAGTGACAGAAACATTAAGATATCATTCTATTCTGTATTCAGCGATTATTTATTGGACATTCAGCATTCATTCCACCTGAAATAAATCTCATTCAACTTGCATTGCTAGTTCGTTTAACGCCACGTGCACAATCATCATCATGCTTGACTTAAGAAGCGTGTTGAGCTTGTGTGGGAGATCAATAATACTGAACACACCAAGTCAAGCTAATGAACAGACATTCATCAAACTTTCAGTGACTTTTGTAACCGACATTTATTGTGTATCCGTGATAATCAAACTCTGTATTATTGTGTGCCTGTTGATAGTGTTTAAAATAAACTTGTTATAATTTTTTTTTATATAATTTTATAATTTTGTTGAACTAAAACCTGTCTACCATTTGCTCTGACCCGGCACACTCATCCCTATCCTCAAACTGTTAGGCTCATCTCATTTCTGAGAATTCTCAATAGACGTAATTTTATGAATGCCGTGGCACTCTATTTGATTCCGATCTTTGTTGTTGTTTGAATATTCGTTCAATTAATTATTTTAAAATTAGAATTGTTATTTCTCACAAAATAAATTGGGGCGTGTTCATGGCGCGCAGTTTCACTGACATCCGAAGATGGCAGTTTTGATCTGATTTCAATTCTTTCTATAATTGTATTGATTGCTCGTTTTTAATTATATTTTTCATCTATGTGAGTGATTCGTATGGGATTTCTTTATTGTCTCAGACAACTGAAAAATATAGCTGCTTGGGGCTCATATGTTGAAAAAAAAATTAATTTACCGAAAATGTTAACTATTGAATACAAAGCTTCCAACTGTTCTAATAACTAATTAACAGACATGTTTTGTATTATTTTATATGCCGGTCTAAGTTTTTCATATGCGTATGTATCAGCCGTGTTTCTGAAACCAACAGACGTAGGATTTTTGTCGACGACGGAATATTATAACTAGGGCCAGGAATTTCGCTTTGCTGAAAAAAAAAGGAAAATCATCAAATAATTTTTATTCTAATTAATAATAATTAAATAAAAAAATTATCTCATCTGAAGATGAGTAGGTGCAGATGACACAATAACATTCTAGTACAAAAAACGACGAAATTCGGTTATGTGTTAGTTTACATAGCATGAATGTAAACATTGCAGTGTAATCAAATAGAATTTTGATATATATACCCAAGTAAAAAAATTTCGAACGTTACGTTTCAGTAAATGAGTGTTATGTCTTAATGTACAATTAATTCATTAAATTTATTGTAACGAAAGACACAAGCAAGGATTTCTCTGTTTTTGCCCTAGCTTTTCAGCTAATAGACAGGAGAGGAGTACAGGGATCGTTGATTATAAAAATTGATTCAACAATTAATATGATTTTGAAGTGACTTTTAGAAAGCAATTTTAATAAAACAAAATAATATTTTCAAATGAGATTATAATACCCTGAATTAACAGCAATTAAATCCACGGAATGTACAATTTGAGATGAGGAATACAATAGTCAATTGGATGAAGGCAGGAACCACATCTTACAATATTTTTAAATTTCCGTTGACAGACTACGACTATTATTTACGTTCGCTTAGTTCAAGTACGCCTTCGCAACTGACTTTTGCATTTTTACAATGGAATATATCCATTTTGAAGAAGGCGTTGACTTTCCCAAAACAAGAAAAGTCAAAACCAATTAGGTTTAAGGTTTTTAACTTATAAATTGTTATTAGTGAGAACTAATATTTTTCTAGAGAGCACACTATCCCTTCCATATTGGTGACACTTTAGCCTGTAGGTATCTTACGCACTACGCACTGGCATCACTGGGCGTAATTACCTTCCTAATTACTTCTACTAATATATGTTGAAACGATACAATTTCTTCAGAGTAATTTAAAATGGTGTTACAATAGGTATTGATTATCAGGTTTTTCTTTCGTTACAAATATTCAGGTTCTATTGCATATATGAGATACAGATCATTTATCACTCATTGGTAAACCTTTTCAGAATAACTTTAATTGTTTTTTTGCTTTTTTCATGATTTTATAGAATACTTTATTATATTAAAATTATCCTGACCATAAATTATTGAAAATATTACAAATTTAGTGTTAAGAAAATAATTAGTATGTTAAGAGAAAACCGACCCGTGGTCTAATAGTAACGCGTCAGCCTGGCGCGCTATAGGTAGCAGGTTCGATTTCCGGCTGAGACAAGACCTAATCTTGTAGTCTTTTCTCTGACCACGGTGAGCGGAAGGCCTTTCCAGGGAGCAGTCAAAGTGTAAGCTATCGTGCTGATGACTGATCAGTACAAAGTACTATTGCCGCTACGATGCCCTTGGAGGAAACAGGCTCACCTCATTGTATATACAGCCTTACTTGAGCAAGAGGCTGTACCAGGTGGACCCCAAAATTCCTCACTCTCTCTCTTTCTCGTTATCTTAGCCGATGTTGAGGACCCTTGAGGCAACCGGCGGAATCTTCAGAGGCTGGGACGATTTCTTGTAGCGAGCTGGTGGACGCCCTCTATGGTTGACACACCGGGCCTATATAGATATTACCCAGCTGATGGTGAGGAAGCCGGGGGGCCACGAGGCCTGGCAGAATCTCCAGAGGCAAAATATAACGATTCAATTCGATTTAAAAACTGAACACTATGGATTAAACGGGGGCTGTTCAGGGCCAACAAAGGAACCAAGGCAACTTGGGAACCTGGAAGAACCTGCAGTCCTAAGACTTGATGACCGCCTTTACGGTGAAAACAGACCCAGCACAATGGCCCCGTGGCTCAGCGCAGGGGAAAGCGGGACATTCAAGAAGACACCTGACCCCATGAGGGGGTAGTCTCCCACCCCCTTTTTTAAAAAAAAAAAAACAATGTTAAGAGAAAATTTTTTTCAATTTAAAGAATTACTGCAAAAATACTGAATATAAGAAAGATATCAATAATGAGAGAATAATTACTAAAACGATTTAAATGTAGCGAAATAATTATTCATTACTTCTCAAAACTATTAAAACAGACGGATGTCACAGAACCATTAAAGTATATTGATTGCATCGTAAACATTAAAAATTTTATTTAATATAAATGAAGAGAAAATTAAATGAACTAAACTACAACTAAATAAATATCCAATAAAGCAAAAAGCAAAAGAAAATTCATTTATTTTACTATTATTGAAAATGTACATAGCCGAACAATGGGATGTAACAATGAATCAACATCTAGTAAATTTTATCGTCCTTTCCCCAGTACTCCTACCAGTACTTTCTGCGGTACTTTTACTGTACAATCTGAATAAGGCGGTTTTGATGAAAAAACAAAAAATGTAATAAAAAATAAACATAATTTGTAGAAGAAATTGGAAAAAATTTTTACCAGTGCCAAATAAGAATGCATAGCAAACATTAACATATTTATTAGCAATAACGAGACCTCGTTAGATATAAATTGTAAATGACTCTACGCCCAAGCTAAGTTATAACGTTTCTAACAAGCCAAATTAATTAGCTTAGTATAAGTGCCACATGCCGAGAAATAGCAAAGAAAAATTAGTTGCAAAATTTGACTACATTTAGTGTTTCATCAGACTTAGCAAGCGTAAACTTAATTGATGATTCTAAATGATATACCTTGAAAAGATTTGTGAAAGTACGGGTAGAAGTACCGAAAGAAGTACTGATAAAAGTACTGGTAAAAGGACGATAAAATTTACTAGATGTTGATTCATTGTTACATCCCATTGTTCGGCTATGTACATTTTTAATAATAGTAAAATGAATGAATTTTCTTTTGCTTTTTTCTTTATGGGAAATTTATTCAGTTGTAGTTTAGTTTATTAAATTTTCTCTTCATTTGAATTGAATAAAGTTTTTAGTGTTTACGACGTAATCAATATTTTCAATTGTTCATTTACTGAAACGCAACTTTCATACATTCCTTATTTGGGTATACATGTAGTGCCGCTGCACTCACATTTATACTTTCACGTATTGATTTTCACTACAATTATAATCGGATGTGATCGTGTACTGATCGCCACTCTTCGTCAGGTCGATCACCTCACTAATTCGAACATGAATTGGGCTACGCCCCAATTCTTGCTCAGTAGCCAGCGAGCAACGAAATAAGACACTGTATAATTCCTTATAGTGCGCTATCTAGTAAAGTCTACTCATTAAAATAATCATCACATTTCTTCTATGTACAGATCATATTATTTCATACAATCTGACCTTCCACGATTCGCTCCATTTGGCGACCTCGACGCATTCTTTTCGGGTTTTCGACAATTACGCAAAACAGTGAACTATTCTCACGCGTAATAATTTCGCCTCGTGTTTCACGTCAAGTCAAGTGATTTTTTTTGTGCCTTAGGGACTGCTTTTATTTGCATTAGTAAATTCCTGAGAAACCCAGAGACGCTCTGCTCTACCAATGTGTAAGGGACACCCCAATTGCGAATTAAATCGCGATAAAAGTGTCTAAGTGCATATTAACAATAATGAGCAATTTGTGTTTGTAAGTTTATGCGTTAGTGTTAGTGTGTGACAACGATGTCCCGATCGGACAATGAATTTGTTGATGTCCGGCCTCTACCAACCGGCAATTTCTGAGCTCCTCCATTTGGCAGCCAACAACCTGGCTTATGGTTCTGCCGAGTCGAATCTCTTTTCCGCAAGTACCCGCTCGAGAACATTATAACAAATGTACCTGTCCTTTTACCTTACCAGACTCTGAAAACCGCGTTAACGGCTCGATTTTCGAAATCGAGAGAGGCTAAACTACAGCAACTCCTAGACGGAGAACAAATGACAGATCGTGAGCCCTTACGATTTTTCCGAAACCTCAGGAAATTCGTACCAGGCATCGACGAAGATGTTCTAACATCAAGTGGGTGTCCAGTCTACCAGATCAGACCACGGTTTTCCTGACCGTTCAGGCTGACCAACTCTTCGACAAGCTTGCAGAAATTGCCGATAAAGTCCACGGGAAAAGCGAATAGTATCGATGAAAGTCCTGGACGAAGTCCTGGAAAAAGTCCCGGGAGAAGTACAGGGAATAGTGTCAATGAAAGTCCCAAAAAAAGTACCGGGAGTAGTACCGGAATAAGTCTGAAAGAAAGTAGTCTATAAGTAAAAAGTAATCTTTTTTCTAAAAAAATGATAATAGCAAAAAAATTTTATTTTTTTGTCTTTCAAAATTATTTTTAAATAATATTAAAAAAAAACTGTAAAACTATTTTTAATTTTGAGTATCATTTTACTTGTGCGGTCTATTCGCACTCAATAAACAAGGATAACAGCTTGTACATGTGAAGTTGTCTCACTTCAATGTTGACGTATTGTAATGATTAAGAAATCAATTGAAATTGTTGCCGACTGATATTAATTACTTTGCAATCTTATACACGGTAATTTATTTTTCATCGATGAAGTCTCTCCTTTCTGGCTAACTCTTTCTTGTTATCTCCGTTATCTGATTGGTCGTTTATATTATTTAAGAACTCCTCTATTTTTGCGAATTTACAAAATGTGCACAAGCCGATCTGTTCCAAATTCTCTATAGTTTCTACATGTTACTCTTGTGATAATATTTTTTGATCACCCTGTATACATAGAAATTCTATTTGTTTATATAACCTAATTCTGTCGGTTTATGTACTTGACTGTCATTGTATCATCTGAACCTATTCATCTTTGGATAAGACAATATTTTCATTAGATTATTATTAATTCAAATGAAAATTATCTAATGATCATTTTTTTTTTCTTAACGCAGTAAAATTCCTGGACCTAATTAAAACAAATTCAGTTGTTCTAAACAAAGGTTGTTTGTTCCTATCCATGCCGTGTAATGAGAAACAGTTTCTTTGCTTATTACAAATCCAATTGTTATGAACAGTTTTTGGTTACTACGAGCGATGGATAATCTTTTAGAATCATCTTTACAAAAACCTTCATATTTACTACTTATGTTTTCCATTGCGTATGTGAAATCAATTTCTAACTATTTATATTTTGATCGTTGCCTTTAGTTGAATTGAAAAATATTACATTACGTTTCTTTGACCTTCAATTGATACAATTCATTCAATTTTTTTGCTTGTTTCACGGAGGGGTAGTGACTACCTCTCATGGAAGTCAGGTGTCTTAGGATTTTCCGCCTTCGACTGCACTGAGCCACGGGGCTATTGTACTGGGTCTGTTTACGCAGTAAAAGCGGTCGTATATCTTAGGCCTGCTGGTACCGAGGCTCTCGCATTGCCTTGGTCTTCTTTTCTAGCCCCGAACACAGTCCCCATTCACTTTCATGTTGTTACTAGTTAAATTAAATGTTATCATTTGCCTCCGAATATTCTGCCCTGGCCCCTGGTTTCCTCAACATCAGCGAAGCAATTTCTATAGGCCCCAGTGTCAACCGTTAGAGGTCGTCCCAGTGCCACAAAAAATCGCTCTGCCTCTGGAAATTCAGTCTGTTACCTCAAAGATCCTGGTTTACTCAGTATCAGTTATGATAACGAAATAGAGTGTGAGAATTTTGAGGTTCACCTGGCAGAGCCTTTTGCTCAAGTAAGGTTGTATACAATGGGGTGTCACCTGGTTCTCCCACGGTATCGTACTTTAGTACAGCACTTTTTGTACTATTCAGTCATCGTGCTGTCGCGTTACCACTTACGTCACGATGTCGGTACATTCAATTTATTTATATTTTAGAATTTTTGATTGTATTGTCATGAATATCTTACGTTTAATTGAGTTATGTAACTTTTCAATTTTTGTAATGACCGCCAACTTGATAATAAAATAGATGGTAAGTTTACTGATTAGGTAGTCGGCAAAGTAGTTACCAGACAATCTTGATACTATCAATGTGGAATAGAATACAATGCATAGTTTTATTTGCTTTTTGTCGATACACAAAACAAAAACCTAATAGTTCATAAACATAAATTCGTTTATTATGTTACGATATCATCAATTAGATAAATTTTATACATCATTATTGTAAAAAAAATATTTTTAGCCTAGTAATAATAAATTTGTACATTTTTCTTACAATGTAGTACTGCCAACTGGATAAAACGCGAAATTTCCATCTTTCACTCATGGAAATAAGTGGTTAAAAATTATTTCAGAAAACTCCTAAATTTTTATCTAAGAAGTCGAATATCTTTCCAATAAACAAATGGTAAATTATTAGTTATGCAGCAAATGAGAGCTCATAGATGGTGCATGTAACGAATGTCAGCATAATTCGCTTCTATCTTCTATAATTGCCGAGTAAATGAAGGAACAAGGTTGCGAGGAAAAGAGAAATGTGAAACTTCGTGTCTAAGTGTTTCTGCTCGTTGTAAGATATAGCAGATAGTAAGAGACAAACAGAGAGGGAGGGCAAAAAGTGGGATCTAAAATGGCACGAGTAACGATCGGTTACTCTTAATTCTTAAATGACGGTCCCAGGGGGGTAGCTAATTTTTATTTTTTGTAAACCAATGATGTCAAAGTCACTATAGCAATCGCAGCTTGTTGTAATGGCTAATTGATAAGGTTTTCAAAGATTATTCAATAAAGTTTGAGTCATTATTGCATTGAAATGTTAATTTTGAATAACATAACCTCAAAAGTGCTGATTTACGCGGAATAGGGACACAGTAGTGCGCTTGTCACCGCCATTCGTACTTTGCGCTCGAGACACTACAAACATTATCGTGGCTCTTGATCATCACCGTGCATGAAAATTACTAAAGTGATTGCAAACTAGGAGATGTTTCGAACAGAACTTTGTTATATTGATCTATTTTCATTTATTTAACTTTGATAACTCTCTGTCAATAAATCGAACATAAATTTCATACATTTTTTTTTCGCAATCTGTTTACGATTCAAAATTTTAGTCTATTGCGAATGAGTTTTTTTGCTCCAAATAATCCTCAAAATAATGTACTCGAAAGTAAGGTTTGTTCATTACTTTTTTTTATCAGGACAATTGAAAAAAGTGCAGTAAGTATATTATCATGACGGAAGAAATTGTAATATCAAAGGGACGTGATTTCCATAAAGTTTATGCATAACAATTCTATTTTATTGTTAATAACTAACAAACATAGTAATCAACCGTTTCTATTATTACGACACAACAGTCAATTATACGAATGCACATTATTTTTAATATTTCTTTGAATTACTTTTTATAAAACTTTCAATAAAACCCTAGAAACGTTTGAACTTTCTGTTAGAACGTTGTATTATGAGAATCTTTTCTCATGATAGATTGCCTTTTTTTATTTAGTTCATGATGCTACTTAATATATAATTACAAAAATATGATCAATACTCCAAAAGATAAACAAAATGAAATAATTATTTAAATATTTGCAAATGATTATCGTAATTTTAGATACAATCAGTATTGCAATAATTTGACAGTGTGTTAAACGTACCGAGCTGTCGAGGCCAAGAGTCAAAAGCATCATGAAGAATATTAATGCCCAAAAAACTGACCCTGGCATGGTAGCAATAGCAGCAGGATACACGATAAATACAAGACCTGGGCCTTCTGTAGCTACTTCATCGATCGACTTTCCACTTGCATGAGCCATATATCCAAGAACGGAGAAAATGACAAAACCAGCAATAAATGAAGTCGCACTATTTATCACACTTGTCAGCAATGCATCTCTGTAACAACAATTTAATACATTTTTGACCATCAAATTATTTCCAACCGCATTCGTTTACAATTGTTACAGTTACAAATTTTGTGCTTTACATTTGAATCAATAATGCTACAATTTCATGAATCGATAAATGCGATTTACATGCTTACGATTTTTATACTTGTATGGTTAAATTTGGAGATAATCAGCATGTTGACACTGATGAAAGTATAATGATTTAAATGAAGAACGATATTTCGTCCTGAAAAAGTCTATAATAAAAACATATACTAAACTGATAACGTCATGAATGTATCAAAAAATATGTTTATGCAGTTTAGGTCGTGGTGTTACGAAACGTTTGCATTAAATAAATTTGCACAACTTGAAGATATCAATGTAGCTCAATAGCTCCTATCTCATATTTCATTAAACTCATATCTCGTCATAAATCATATTACTTTGTTAGAAACATCTGAATTCATGTGATATATGTATTAATTATTCGATAAATACAATTTTCAATTGTTTATAACAAATTCATATTGATATAGACAATGTGTAATTGTTAAAACTCATATCTCGTCATAAATCACATTATATTGTTAAAAACATCTAAACTCATGTGATATATGTATTAATTATTCGATAAATACAATTTTCAATTGTTTATAACAAATTCACAACTGTTATAAACAATGTGTAATCGTTGAAAATCATATTTAGTAGTAAACAATAATGTTCAGTCAATATCGAGTTAATTTTCAAATGAAATCGTTTTTCTTTTGCTTAAAAGTATTTTAAATAGTCTACAACGGCATTGGATACAGGCATAAATAAAATAACCGCACATTTGAGAGACTGTAAGTTCGATGATGGGAGAAGAAAAATGAAAAAAACAATAACAGAGAAATTTTGATTAATTGGGGTATTTAGGGGAATATTCGTGTCCACGCATCTGAGAAAGATTTTCTTTCTTCTATTACGAGGAAATGGGATCAAGCATACCTGAAATAGATGACGTTTGTACGCGTTATACAAAACTGCGCCTCAACCATTATCTGAAAAGCACGGTTTTGGAACGTTGTGAAAAGTAGGACTGACTGCACGCTATATGCAAACTATACCTGAGACAGGGAAGTGCAACAAGGAGAGGATAATTCCATGTACGTGGAGACAATCTAGAAGTTAATACTGCAGATAAAAAAAGTCAAAAAACAATCAATGATTCGATTTTAAATTACTATTTCATTTAATAGACATATGTATGTAGAGAACGTTATAAATATACATGTAATGTCGACTCGGATTTACAAGCTCTGAATGAGTGTGACGTACACTCTTCAAGATTTTGCTATTGACTGAAGAGATAGATCATGTCAGCGCCGACAACATCTTCGGAACTCGACGTGCAACGTTACTATATCTACGGAGATACAGGAGAAGCGTCAGAAGTTTTCGGGAGGAATCAAAAACGCTGAGATCCCGGGACCTTGTCACTGAAGAGGTGTCCCTACCTGTGTAATTATACACAAAAAAAATGAAAGGGATGAGGACTTCGCCGGGTCTCAGAAAATAAAAGTTGCGTGAGATGTACGTTTGTACTGATTTGGTTTTATTAGAAAACACTTAACACTAACTAGAACAATTATTATCAATACAGAAAAGAAAGTACTGTAAAGTTACTGCACTCGCACTCTACCCTCAATTAATGAGTTACTCCACTTCTCGTGATTGGAACTAACTCAGCAAACCTCTAAAATTGTGATGAGGTCTCAGTAACTTAAACGAAATCTCTGAATAGAAAAAGAACGCTTTGTGCTCGACTATTTTTAAGACCCCACTGACATAATATTAGCCAAGGCGCTTAAGTTCAGTTTCACGCCACTCGTAGTGATATTGTCACGGTGCGGCGTGACATTAGGTATTCGGTGGCGTGACTCTAATTTTAAATAATTACATTTGATCATGCTGACCGAACACCACCCATTCATTTGATATTCTTCTAAAGCATCATAATAGTACTATTTTAGATATATGTTTTTCAGGTGTTTTGTTATTAGATGTACAAAGAAGTTTTAAAGTTTTTTTTTTCTATAATTTTTATTGAAAAAAACCGGTGCAATGCATATTAATCAAAATATTGTCCGTTGCTTTCTACTACTGTTGCCTATCTTTTGAGCAGCATACGGATAACCGCGTTTAAACAATTCCTCATCTTTAGAAGCGATCCACGCATCAAGCAAAGTTTTTACATCTTCGTGAAAAGTGAAGTGCTGCTTAGACAGCCCATAAGCCATTGATCAGAACAAGTGGTAGTCCTACGAAGCAATGTCAGGCAAATACGGCAGGTGAGGTAGGATATCCCAGTTTACTATCTCTAACGTTTCCCAACGGCTCTTTTTATGCTCCATACCTAATGTCCGGAAATGGTTTGAAATTGTTTGATGAGTTATTTCGAAGGTTTTAGCAAGTTTCTCTTGAGGTTAGCATTAATTTTGGTCCAGTAATGTTTTTGACTCGATGTTTTGGAACTTCACTGGCCTCCCTTCGCGTTCTTTGTCACTGATGTCTAAGTCGCTACGTTTAGAAGAGCGGAACTAATACTCGTATGTTTTTATTGATGGAGCATGCTACTTATATGCTTCACATAGCAATCAATACTCTTCAGTTGCATTTTTCTTTGAATTGAAACAAAAAAGCAGTGCATCCCGCAAATGTCTTTTAGTTGCCACCAAAGTTGACATAATTGGAAAACCAAAATGCGGGTCGTTTACACTTTAACGAGATAAAACGTACTATGAGAAAGAAATAATGATGTTTTAACATTAATATAAAAGTTTCAACATAGTTCGATGTGATTCAGTACTAGTTATACAATCCTTTGTGAACCCCTTGAAACTTATTTGTACACCGATGATTTCTAGGGGTTCTCATCCAGCTACAGATGCACAGATACGGCTACATACATTTTTTTTTATTTTAAGCAAAGTAGTTATATTTTAAATGGTAAAAATGACGCGATTTCATGCGTCTTTGGCGATTTGTAACAAAATCGTTACTTCGTTACTTGATATTATTATCACTTATTACTCAGAATTTTGTCTCAGGTAGTCTGGTCAGTAAGATGACCATCTCATTTCTTTCCAAATTTTCAGCTGATGCTGCGAATGGATGCGCGTCGATTCTTGTGCAAGTATGTATACTCATGCGCATACATTCACTTAAAGAAAAGTATAAAATCTTGAATTCAAATAATTTTAGGGTCTTAGTAAGTAGAAGCCATTATAATAAATGTACCCGCAAAAACGCCAGGTAAATTATCATTATTTACCTGGTTATTAAATGAATAAAGTAGGGGGTATTCGTTACCCATGTCCTCAAGCACCCGACGTTACCGGCCTCAAGGCCCCTGTCCATCCTACCACACTAGCAGGGTGCGAATGACCTTTCTGCTTAACGTCTCTAGATTAATTTACGTTTAAGATTTCAGTCATATAAAAATTCGGTAAAAACAGTAACTGAGTTGTCACGAAAATTCGTGTACTAGGCATTCAACGTGTCAATTACCATGTAAAATATTCTATAATTTATAAGTCTCAGTTTTTTCTTCGGCATTAGAAAAAAATTCATTCGATTTTTCTAACAAAATTTTTCTATGATCGATTGTTTTTGATGTTACGAATTTATTATACTTCGTTGAATGTATCCGATAAGCCGTTCCAAATAACGTTAACCATTTTTTAGATGTTCAAAAGCGAAAAATGATTAAATATCCATGATTTAAAATTGAAAGAGTACGAAAAGAGATATATATTATTGTTTTTTCGTTTTTTATCATATCAGAAAAGTCACAGATAACTAAAAATTTTGTTACAAATGAATTGGAACATTTACGCAATAAGTAGTATGGAGCAACTTTAACGGACCCCACTCCTATCCCCCCACAAGTGTTGATTAGAATCAATCACACCTGATTGTAATTGTACAGAAAAGCTATACGTAAAAATATAAGTGTGAGTGCTATAGCACAACATATACACAGGTGGCTGGCGAAATTTTGACACTTAAATAATTTAAAAAATTTCTTCGCTCTAGCTGTATGTATAACCTTTCATGACAGCTGCCTTTGCCTCACTAATGCAAACCAAATCATTAACGTTATATTTAGATATTTTTGATATTTTTTTACGCCACCTATTACTTTCATGACGATATCGCATATTCTAAAAGATGACTCATTCATTCTCAGTATCAATTTCAGGCAGCATAAATTTTTTTGCACTGTGTTTAGTGTTATCGTGAGCTAAGCAAATTTCCTGCTAAACATAAATGTGTTTTATTGTGTAGGCATATGTAAAATAACGTCTCATTCGATTTTTCCATGTGCGATTGAAGCGTTCAACAATAGCGGCTTTAACATGAGGACTCTCACTGTTCTAAAAATAATTTCTTTTTTATTTGGAACTTTTGGAAAATCACTGCTCAGAGATTTTTTGCTACGATCTGTTTGTAATCTGCGTAGTAATCTTTTATCACTATGTTTAAAAATCCGGATCACTGCTCAAGTAACAGTTAAGCTTGTTTTGTCATATAATACAAATTTACTTAGAACATCAATGAATAGTAATGAATACTCAGTAGTGTCAGTATAAGTAGCAACATGACGTAGATAAACTAAATTTGCTTTCCACACATCGTCACATAATTCAACAATCACGTTGCGCCAGAGAAACCTGCGGGGGGTTCGGGTTCTATCAACTGCCAATTTACTTTGTGATTCAATTGAGGAGGAACCTTCAGCTATTATATCATGTATGATGAGCCGGCGCCTACGGGTTGAGTGTGTCAGCGTAAATGTCCCCACTGTTTCAGCATCAGATAACTCTTTGGTTCCTATGTACTCGCGTGGCACGTAGCCTCTATGAATAACGCGTGCAAACTGATCCCTGCCTATAGCGTATTCATTCTCTCAAGACCCCATTACATCATTCAACAGATCCATAATAATATTACATGGGATAATCAGGCGTGGTTAGTATTGAAGGAAGTTCTATACCAGATCTTCCTTAAACGTCTGTAAAAAAGTTTTTCTTCAACTGAAATTTTTTCGGAACACTATCAGTAACAGATCCAATGATGTTATCATCAGGCGATTCATTCATCGACTCCTTTACTTTATCTCAAAATGATTTGATGATTTTTCATTGTCAAAGCTATTTTCATTTTTAATTTAATTTGGTGTTGTTACCGTCTGATTTTCATTACTGATAAGGCATAAATACCTTTCTTGCACTTACGAGTAAGCATTCTACTTCTCATGGTCATTTTAATAAGCTGTAGAACATAGTATTTCTTTCATTTCTTGATCGAGGCGTGTTAAAACTTAATCATGAATTTTATCTAACCTATTCATTGATAATTCTATATCTGTTGCTTGGAAATTTTCAGCAATTTTCCTGGTATTAAAACTATTTTATTTGGCATGTTTCATTATTTTCAAATTGTTTATGAGTTTTGATATCAAATTATTTAAAATAGGGGCTGAAAGTACAGAAAAAAACCCACTCTCTTTCTGTAAAATTATCTTTTTTTTCCGTTCAGCAATTCCTCGTGAAGCTAAGCATCGTAAAATGAAAGCATGACGTTCTAATTTGTGTTTCAGCTCGGCTGTCAATAAAACGTTGTCCTGTAGAATGTTAAGAGCGCATCCACATACATATCTTACCAAAAAAGAATTAGCTTTTCGTCAAATAACAGCTTGTTGTTCTTTACCTAGGTAAAATAAAGCGCTAAGAATTGCTGCTTGTTTCTTCCGTGATGCGTTTGCCGTTATCACTAAATGACAACTGATAACTTATTATTAGAACTCTTATTTATATGTTTTTGCTGGACATAAACGTGATGTCTCGGATCATCTAGAAAAATGCATCTGCGAAATCGACAATTTTCAGGTGTCGATTGTTTTAAGTCAAATAATAGGTATCGATAAGGCTATACTGTTGCGTCATCATATATTTGTCAGAAAAACTATCTATTATCTGGACACACCTGACGAGCTGAATGCTCGACTTACAGTGGTCGAGGGGGTTTTGAAAATTACAGTATAGTTAGCATTTTAAGATGGGTCTCTCTGACCTTTCCCCTGATAAAATAAATTTTGCGGTATGAATATAATGTTCAAGTTATAATGATGACTACCCTCCGTGAAAAGATCTATAATTGTGCTACTCGATGATTTACGCATAAGATTATTAATAATAATGGATTTTGGTCGCTGATCAGACGCATAATTATCATAAGCTGGTAATCCTTCTCTCAATTTCAGTGGTAATGTTTTTGGATAATTGTTATAGCAATCTTGATACCCAGCCTAGCAAAAAATGATCTAAGAAAAACGTGTATCACTCATATGATATATAGCATACATAAATTTTTATACAAAAATAGTATTCCTACAGCCTGTAGGTCTACACATAATAGAAGTTCATGGATGTTTCCAACGTGGATCAATCTTGTATAATGATCATATACTGGCTGTAAATTGACAGTAGTCATTTGATGCGCCGTTTCTGTGATGAGGAAAATAAAGGGGTACTAAACTTAATAAAGCCGTCGAATTAAAAATATTTTCTGGAAAGTATAGACGCTCGTCAATCAAATTTTAGAATATTTTTTATACCTTATCATGACCATCATTGTTGGTGTTGGTGTATTATTTATAGTGCTACAAGTACTTTATAAATTGGTGATAAATAATTTGTAATACGTTTGCAAAAAAATGTTTATAAAAGTTTGAAAAACATTCTTTATTTGTTAACGAAATTATTAATAAACATTCAGCATTGTAAAGGTTTTGTTTCTCGGGATTTATAATGTGGTAACTTGACTAAGACAAGATGTGTTTTAGCACATAGATATTATCGTTCTTCTAGTAATCTAGAACTGAACATACCAAAAAACTGCTCTGCTGAATATCAGCAAGTGTTGGTATTAGCGACAACAATTTGTGAATTAGAAATGTGACGTAAATACGAGACAATGTGTAATTTCTTATGGGATGGTGTGCACCAGCGTAGAAGCAGAAATAAAAAACCGATCTATTTCATCTTCAAGAACCTTGGATACCCCAAAGCAGCTGGATCAATATGTATGTGTCAGATGACAATGACATTCATAAGCAGTACGAATTGTATAAAAATAACAATCCATGTCGACAACCGCTATATTGGTCTGAAGAAGAGCTTCGTTGGATACAACAACTGGATGAAGTGATGGTACATTCCCACGACTTCGACCAAATTCTGCGAGACTTTTATCAATGGGGTGCGGAGCAAGAAGTAATCGAGAATTACGATTCGCGACCTGGAGGTAAAGTAAAAAATTGTATAAAAATAAAAAAATCCTTATAAATAGCTACTTAAAGATATGATTAAATAAACGGCGTTTTTTCAAGCCTAGAACATCCAACAGCACCGACCAGGTGGCCGTGGTGGGGCTGTTAGGAGCTTAACCCAGCGTTGCGCGCGCCATTTTGACGATAAAGGTTACGCGCGCCATGAGGGATTCTCTCACACATATAAAAGAAATGTTATTTAGGTTTATTTGTAATGTAGGAAAACTTTTTTTGATTAAATACTGAATAATCAATAATAAATGTTAATAGTGAATGTTACATTAATAGTGCATAATCCTGGTTTACGATTAGTTGCAAAATTATTTTTGAATTCTTTGTGAAGTAAATTTGGACAGCGCGAAGATCTTACTCAAAGGTGATTGTTACCAACTGTGCGAAACTTATGGAATTATTAACAAATCCTGAAACTGATATTACAGGTTTACATTGTGTTAAGAACTCTGTTTTGCATATTTCACATGTACAACGAAAAGATTCTCTCGAATCGCACCCTACGACAAATGTTGTCATAGTAGTTTATACAGCTACCTAAGCTCGCTTAAAACTATGTTCTTATTTAAAAAAATTAGTTGACCATGCATTTCATTGAAACGACGACTCGGTTATATATGTATCCAATGAAAATAGCATTGATATAGAAACTGTTGACTATCGTGGAGATCCAACCGATGAGCTAGAAAGTTATGGTGTACATAAAATCTTCTATTTTGGTGGTCAAAAATTTCAGAAACCTGATGGTTGAACTTATGAGATATGTAAAGTTGAAGGTGTGACATTAAATTATACAAATAGGAATTATATAAATTATAAATCAATACGATTTCTTACTACTGGTGAACGTACAGAGTCCATTGTTATTTCTTTTGATGCTATTGGAAGAACGCCATTTAATTAAGTCATCATACGCCGTGAAACTAAAACAACTGAAATACAAAATAAGAAGTGCCGTATGAGTGACATATTTTAACACTCCCTTCTAGCTATCGAACAGCGTATTGATTTTGTTGTGTAAACTTAACCGCAACCTGTCAGCTGGGCTAGCTCTCGTCCCAGCTCGAGCTCCGTCGCGTTTAGCTGATCCGCTCACCCCGGGTATATATGGTGGACCCCTTCTTGTAGGTATACTTTGTAACTTTACTTTTATTAGAGCAAGTCGGAGGCTAGGAGCCACTACTACGATGCCTACTACCACTTTCTTTCTACATTGGGGTACTGCCCTAGTGTCCCTGTTGTGGACTACTTCCCAAACTCCCTTACGAACTTGTACCGTTCTACGAGTTGATTCAGGGCCTCACCAGGCGCTGCAAGAGGACTCACTATGTGGAGAATTCTTATAGTATGTGTCACTTCTTTTATGCCACTAGTTAATACCACGTGTTATTCAACATACAAGCATGAAGAGGGACAGCGTATTAAGCTAAAGAAAACGCACAGGTATGCTTTGTGTGTGCAGAGTGTGGAAGAGAATGTGTGTGTGAATGCGTTTCTGATTTTCAAAAACAGTCACAGATAACAGGTTGATAATGGTGTTACACAACAAAATTGCAATAAGTGCAAAATTACAAAAATGTAACAGGAAAAGTTGTAAAACGAATGATATTAAATATAAACATGAATATAAAGATTGCAAAGGATGTCCAAGTATTACGGCTGAATTGCACAAAAAGTAAAAACAAAAGTAAAATCAATACATTTTGGTCCACTTTCTCAATTCTGCGTGAGTAGAGCCGTGATCTCAGGCTGCCGCCTCAGGAGGTTAGCTAGTCCCTGCCATACTGTACCAACCAAACAAAAAAAGAACAGATATCAGAACGCAGGGAAACTCAAAGCTGGAGTAAGGAAGGAAGTTCACCTCTAAGGCACGGACAATCTAGCGTGCCCTTTACCTCCGGAGGTGTTCTGAACTGCCTTGCTGCCACATCGTAGGTTTCTTAAAAAAGCGAGAAGATATTGTGTTTTTAATAGCCCAAGCCATAGTCATCAAATCGTGCGACGTTTGCGGGCTGTATTACCATCTCCGGCACTATTATGAGATGGACGAGACGGCATCGCTGCTATATATATCCAATGAAATCAAGTCAGTCGTTGAGAATGAGAGACTAAAAATTCTTTGGAATTTCCCGCTCCCTACGCTTCAACGAATCGAACACAATAAGCGGAATAATACTCTCGTCGATTATGACACCAAGCACGTAGATTACATAGACTACTCAGCTCTGGCTGAGACAAATACACATGCGGATGGAAAGAGAAAACACGAACGCTACAGACAGTTCATGGAGGTCATGAGAAATGTTTATCAAGACACCAAGATAATAACTCAAGGGGCTCTCCTAGCGTGGTAGATGCTGTTCTAATGGTGACAACTCTCATTCAGGAAGTCTCGATTCAGTAAACTCCAGTAATGGAGGCTCGGGTAAAGTATTCAGTGGCTCTCCGATAAGAAAATGACCTGGTGTTAGGGCTTTTAGGTCAGATGGATCTTCAGAAAGCGGGCTCAGTGGTCTCGAATTTAACACAGACTCAATTCGTGTTGATAGTGTGGATAACTCTTCATAGGTGAGCAGTGTTTTACCTATGACTCTTTTCGGATGAAATTTTAACGATTTTACCGCTGCTTTCCACATGCCACCAAAGTGAGGAGCGCTAGGAGGGTTAAATTGCTAATTAGTCCCATCCGTTAGTAATAACTCTCTCAGATTCGCGTCTCAGAGTTTCCAGCTTGGAAGAAGTCTTTTAGAATTTATCTGCACCCACGAAGTTAGTACCGCAGTCACTGTAAAGCGTGGTGCAGATTCCTCGTCGACTGATGAATCGTTCATACGCTGCGATAGAGGCCTCAGTAGAATAGTCGGTCACGATCTCAAGATGCACTGCTGACGAGATAGACAGACAAACACAGCAATCCAACTCTTCTGTGTTTTAGCTCTTCTGCCTTTCCACGTTTTTAGTGTGAAAGGCCCGGCGTAGTCGAGTCCACAATAAAGAAAAGCTCGAGATGGATTGACATGTGCAAATGGCAACTGACCCATCAATTGTTGAGCTCGAACCCCTTGGTTTCTCGTACACTTAAGACAGCGTAGAATGTGTGAGCGTACTGGAACACGACCACCCACAATCCAGTAAGCTCGTTTCAGATAGGAAAGAGTAAGCTGCGTAACCCCGTGCAGCGTTTTCTCGTGAGCATCAGCAATCACCAAGGAAGACAATGGTGAACTGCGAGGCAAGATAGCCTGATGCTTTCCCTCTGAAGTGATCTCGGCATGTTTCAATCGACTTCCAACTCTCATGACACCTTCATGATCGACGAAGGGTGCCAATTTGCATAGATGATTGGAACTTGGTAGAACATTGTCTCTTCTCAGTAAACTAAACTCCTCAGAAAAGAAAAACCCTTTTGTTGTCTTCATCAAAACTCGTTTAGTAGCTTCCAGGTCACTCGTAGATAGTGCCATGGTTAAAGATGACTGTGTTTATTTCTTGAAGCTAAGAATAGCTTGTAGACACGTGGCAGTAATTCTCAGAATTGACAGTAGTCTCGATCTCTTCTCTAGGAGCTTACAGAAGAGATTCTCCTCAGATTTTCTCACAGAAAAACATTGACCTGGTCTCTCCTCAAGATTAACACGAATAATAGATGGTAGTTCCAATGTTGGCTACTCCTCAGATGATTTAAATAACCATGATGGTCCATGCTACCATAGCCTGTGACCTCTCAATTTCTCTGGCGATAACCCTCTCGATGCACAGTCAGCTGGGTTTTGTTTTCTAGCGACATAATGCCAGATAGCATTTGGTTGTAGCTCTTGCACTCGGTGTACTCGATTTCTCACGTAGTCGTTCCACCTTGAAGGGGAGCTTTTGGTCCATGTTAAAGTGACTGAAGAGTCAGTCCATAGATGAGTGGGCACATCAGTTATCTCAAGAGTTCTCTTAGCATAGCTAACAAGTTTTGTAAGTAAGACTGCAGCATTTAAATCAAATCTGGGTAAAGTTGTAGGTTTTAAGGAGGCAACTTGAGACTTAACACAAACGATAGTAGATGAACATTCTCCAGACTCGTTAGTAACCTTTCAGACCACCACAGCAGTCATAGCAAGTTGCGATGCATCGGAATACCCGTGGATCTCAATAGATGATGATGATGACAGATGTAACCATCGAGGAATGGTGATGATGTTAACTCTGGAAAGATCTCCTCTGAATTTCCTCCACTTTTAACTCAACTCAGTAGATAGTGGCTCATCCCAGCCCACTTTCTCTAGCCAGAGCTCTTGCATGAGCATCTTTGCCTTTACTAGCATAGGAACTAGGAAACCTAGAGGATCAAACAGACGAGCAATCTCAGATAAAACAATTCTCTTTGTGACTTAGAAAGATGGTGACTCAGAATATTTGAATTGGTATTGATTAGTCGTGGAATTCCATGAAAGACCGAGAACCTTTACTGAATTTTCTTTCTCTTGGATTTCAATCTCAGATGACTGACCCTCAGGGTCTATTAGAGCTAAGACTTTAGACGAATTACTCGCCCATCTCGCGAGGGGAAAGCCTCCAGATGCACATAACGATTTTAATTGATTAGCTGATGAAATGGCTTCAGCAACTGTCTCTCCTCCTCCATAGATGTCATCAACGTAGCGGCCTTTAAGAATGGGCGCAACAGCCAGTGGAAAATTCTCACCCTCATCTTCGGCAAGCTGCAACAACACTCTCACCACAAGGTAGGGAGCACTTCTCGTACCATAGGTTACGGTAGTAAGCTGGTAAGAAATCATTCTCTTTTCATTGTCGATCCACATAACTCGTTGGAGATCCGAGTCCTCAGGGTGAACTTTAATCTGTCGGAACATTTTTGTTATGTCCGTAGCAAACACGACTTGATGTCTTCTGACCCAAAGTAACACATCAGATAGATCGGGTTGAATCTTGGGACCAATATGAAGAAGGTCGTTCAACGAGGTGCCAGGTGTAGTGTTGCTGGACCCGTTGAACACCACTCGTAGCCTTATTGTAGTACTCTACTCTCTCAGGACTCCATAATGAGGAAGATAGTAGGTTGGTGACTCAATTGTGATGGTAGAAGCTTTTCTCATGTGATCTAGATTCTCATATTCTGTCATAAATTCGGAATATAGTTTACCATACTCTGGGTTAGCATCGAACCGTCTCAAGACACTTGATAAACATTTTTTAGCTTTGTTAAATGATTTACCAAGGAGGGTAGGTGACGCTCTCAGTGGTAGTCGATCAATATATCGACCAGTCTCATCTCTCGAATGCTTTCTCGTGAAGTGATCTATACATTGTTGCTTTCCAAGACTAAGGGTTGATATTGTTGTCGCACTAATCTCTTCTTGAGCCCAGAATTTACTGATTAGAGAATGCAACTCTTCATCAGAGGTTAAATGATGGCAGTGAGATATATCTCCACCAAGCTTAAGTTGTGCAGAACCGTAAGCTATCCAACCAAAGATAGTTAATTGAGCGATTAGAGTTCCACTATCTCCTCTAATAACTCCAGATAGCATAATTTCGCTCACAGGTATAGCACCTAGCAAAATGTCAATGGGCTGTGAAGTCTTGTATGCTGGATTAATAATATCTAGACTATCTATTATCGGCGCGTAAAGTACTGGCCCCTCACTTTAAATGAGCGTAAAAAAAAAACTAAGCACTCGATGGAGTTGAATCAAAAGTACATATTAAGGTAAAGCGATTCTACATTACGTGTCCAAATTTGAGATTAATCGGTTGATAACTTTGCCTGTTATCTGACGTGAAAGGTCAAAAAATAGCGTTTTTGTGATAATATGTTAATAAGGGTAAAATCAAACGACTGTAGCGTCATTAATATTTGATCAATCGAGTTGCAAATTTTATCATAGTTTCCAGTAACGTTTCTCAACAACATCGCGGTAAAAAAAATGATTTATCTCAATTAGAAATCTATTTATCAAATTAAATATCCACGAACACTATTTCGAGAACGAAAACTGATATGAGAACGAGATAAAGTCCAATAGACGAAGAAAAAAATTAACATCCATATCCACAATTCAAAAAATTAGTAAAAATAAAATTCGCGAAAATAACAGAGTTTTAAAAAATGATGCAGGTGTTTATGACACTCATTACCGTTGGAGCTTAACGCCCGTAAGCCTATTCATTGACGATGTAGACACAAGACAGGATTATCGATAGAAAAAAATTTTATGTGTGCACTTCGGTAAAACATATGTACACGAAAAAGCGTAGGAATAAATAAATTTTCAGAGGGGCCCGAAAAACTTACAAACTGCAAAAACGAAATACATTCGAAACTTAAACAGTCCATCGTGATCCCAGAACGTGATCTCGAGAACTTTAAAAATTAATATCTTTATTATTTATTGATATTAACAAACAAAAATTGCTAAGAAGGTTTATAATCGTGCACTTAACAATGCGGAATAATTAATTTTATTTATAAATAATATTTGACGTCCCAAAATAATTTTTACCACCTTCACGTGGTTTCCGTTGAGCAACAATTAATTGTTGGCCAAGAGTAGGCACGGAATCCTTCATACTCTTATCAATTTTCTATTCGGAATTCTAATAAACTCAAGAGCTATAAATTTTTAAAGACACAAGAATCGCGCTCTTGTATCAACTTGGACAAGTTGACGCACTCAAAAATTATTTTAGGACGTCAAATATTATTTATAAATGAAATTAACTATTTTGCATTCTTCAGTATCCGATTATGAACCTTCTTAACAATTTTCGCTTCTTAATATCAATAAATAATAAAGATATTAATTTTCAAAGTTCTCGAGATCACGTTCTGGGACCAACTTGGACAAGTTGACGCACTCAAAAATTATTTTGGGACGTCAAATATCATTTCTGAATGAAATTAATCGTTTTGCATTTTTCAGGATTCGATTATGAACCTTCTTAGCAATTTTCGTTCGTTAATATCAATAAATAATAAAGATATTAACTTTCAAAGTTCTCGAGATCACGTTCTGGGACCAACTTGGACAAGTTGACGCTCTCAAAAATTATTTTAGGACGTCAAATATTATTTCTGAATAAAATTTATCGTTTCGCATATTTCAGTATTCGATGATGAACCTTCTTAGCGATTTTTGTTCGTTAATATCAATAAATAATAAAGATATTAATTTTCAAAGTTCTCGAGATCACGTTCTGGGACCAACTTGGACAAGTTGACGCTCTCAAAAATTATTTTAGGACGTCAAATATTATTTCTGAATAAAATTTATCGTTTCGCATATTCCAGTATTCGATGATGAACCTTCTTAGCGATTTTTGTTCGTTAATATCAATAAATAATAAAGATATTAATTTTTAAAGTTCTCGAGATCACGTTCTGGGATCACGATGGACTGTTTAAGTTTCGAATGTATTTCGTTTTTGCAGTTTGTAAGTTTTTCGGGCCCCTCTGAAAATTTATTTATTCCTACGCTTTTCCGTGTACATATGTTTTACCGGAGTGCACACATAAAATTTTTTTCTATCGATAATCCTGTCTTGTGTCTACATCGTCAATGAATAGGCTTACGGGCGTTAAGCTCCAACGGTAATGAGTGTCATAAACACCTGCATCATTTTTTAAAACTCTGTTATTTTCGCGAATTTTATTTTTACTAATTTTTTGAATTGTGGATATGGATGTTAATTTTTTTCTTCGTCTATTGGACTTTATCTCGTTCTCATATCGGTTTTCGTTCTCGAAATAGTGTTCGTGGATATTTAATTTGATAAATAGATTTCTAATTGAGATAAATCATTTTTTTTACCGCGATGTTGTTGAGAAACGTTACTGGAAACTATGATAAAATTTGCAACTCGATTGATCAAATATTAATGACGCTACAGTCGTTTGATTTTACCCTTATTAACATATTATCACAAAAACGCTATTTTTTGACCTTTCACGTCAGATAACAGGCAAAGTTATCAACCGATCAATCTCAAATTTGGACACGTAATGTAGAATCGCTTTACCTTAATATGTACTTTTGATTCAACTCCATCGAGTGCTTAGTTTTTTTTTTACGCTCATTCAAAATGAGGGGCCAGTACTTTACGCGCCGATAATAGATAGGGGCCGGTGCCGCGATTATTGAACCGCAGACAGTTCAACTGCGTCAGTTCAACCGCGACATTTCAACCGACGACAGTTCAACCTTACGACAATTCTGCCAGAAGATAATTCCACCGATGACAGTTTAACTGCATGTGAAGTCATGATGGGGTTGGAAGGTATAGTTCACTAGATTGATATCAAACTACATTCATTATTATTGTTATGCAGACAAAATAATTATAAGAAGGATGGTAAGGATATAAAAGTTTTATCGTAGTTTGAAAATCCCGCGTATTCATTTTGATCGATTTAGAATTATTTGAGGTTGATAAAGTAGTGAGTCACGTTTTTGGTGCAGGTACGTGATTTTTCGTGTGAAATATTTTCATTGGTTCGATATTGGTGTTTTCGAGTTGGTTACGGTGTGCTTTCTTAACCTAAAAAAATTTTATCATCAAGAGTCAATTTGTGAAAAATAAATCACTGAATGTTTATTCATTTATTTGTTAATTTTTATTATGTGGATTTATAATGCCGTTGAAATTTATTCTGTCAAGTAAAAACAAAAAACAACTTCATCATGATGGTTATTTGTATAACAAAAAAGGCAATAATAAGAATAGCGTCACATGGCGTTGCGTTTCTTATCATTCAACTTTACTGTTTATTTTTATGTTGATAATCAAATGTTATTTTATGTTGAAAATCAAATGTTATTTTATGTTGAAAACCAAATGTTATTTTAATATTGAAAACGAAATGTTAATACCAAATGTATTTAATATATTCTATTTTGTGATAAATAATAATAATAATGATGATACTTGTTCAATATATCATTTTGTGATTTTCATTTCCACATGTATGATGATAAGTGCAATTTATAAATTCTATAATATTGTGTAATATAAGGATGATGCAGTTAAACTGTCATCGGTTGTAGTATCTTCTGGCAGAATTGTCGTAAGATTGAACTGTCGTAAGTTGAAATGACGCAGTTGAACTGTCGCGGTTGAACTGTCTGCGGTTTATTTGTTACAGAACCATAGGGGCCAGATAGCGATTTCAAGATTCTTAGTAGGAAGTTAAGCAGTACGCTCGCTTACTATTAATGTTTGGGTAAGGATAGAAAGCTCGGAGTATCTCGACTGGAGTTTTAACAGAGAAACTCCTTTTGTAATTCCACCAGAAAAATTACCGATGCCCTTCAGCGGAATGCTCGATGATTCTTTTGAAACTTTTAATGATTTCAAGAACTTCTCTGAGATAAAGCAGAGTTCAGAACCAGGATCAATCAACACTCGTGCTTCTACGCGTTTCCTCTGAGGATGGATTACGAATACTCGGCCGGTGGCAAGGCAAACCGAAGGATTCTCAATTTCTCTCCGCTTTTCTCGACGTTCAAATCCTGTATAAGAACGTCTTGTAGTTGATGCTGCAGTATGCAGGTCTCTCTCGTCGATAGAAAATGCTTTCTCAGATGAGTTACCCGAAGGTTTAGACTCTAGTTTTGCTGCATGAAACAGATTGCTTCGTGTAGTAGATAATTTTTTCTCAGTCTCCTCCACGACAAAGCAGAATCTTAACTCGCTGGTAGAAAACTCTCTCTTGAGGTCGGCTGCGTTAAGCAGTTTACTCAACGCTGTAGAGAATTCAGTCTCGGATTTGATAGAAGAAAATCTGCTCCTAGAGTTAGAAGTATTGCTTCTCAAGGTAGATGGTTTACTCTTTGCTGATGCTGCCTTAAGCAGATGGCTATTGGCGGTAGAGAATGCAAACTCAGATGGTTCAGTGATTAGCTAATCGCTGTCAATGATAGATAATGCAATTTCTCGTTTAGAGGGTGGTCTCAGGGTTCTCACAATTCGTTCAGATCTCCTCAAAAGTCACCGCTCTGCTGTGGAAGTAGATGGTTGACTCGTAGTCGTTACCTGGGAGGCTCTCCTCTGCTCTCTAGCTTTTGCTCGATCCTCAAAATGGATTTCTGCGTGATGCATAGCTCCGCAAGTCTGACACCTCTTCTCTCTCAGACAATCTTGATTCCTGCGCCGGCCGAGACAATTAAAAAAGAGTCTTCGCTCCTTCACCGTCTTCACCTTAACATCAACAGAAAGCACTCACAACTTTGGAGATGGTTTCCTCGCGGATGGTTTACTCGTTGTTGTCTTACTTGAAGATGGCTGACTCGTAGATAGTGACTCTTCCTGGCATCTCTCAGAACTTTTCCAGACGATAGCAGTGATCTCTAAGAACTCAAGTAGTTTGTCGTAGGAGGGAAACTTCTTCGAGAGGCCTAGCTTCGTCTCCCATCTAGCTATCGTACTCAAGCTCAATCTGCTGAGAGTCGCTGTGACCAGAAGAACGTCTGAATAATTAACGGGTGACCCCAATGCCTTGAGTGCGTCAAGGGCTTTAGTAGTAGAAGCAAGTAACTCCTTCAACTTGGCTGCTGATCCTTCAGTGACTTGTGGACTGAATAACAGCTTCTCAGCGTACCTTCGAATTAAAATTCGAGGATTGTCGAACCCTCTAACTAAAAGATCCCATGCGGGCTGAAAGGGCTTGCTCGTAGGTGGAAGACTTGCCAGAAGATCATTGACTTCTCCGGTTAGTTGAGTCTTTAGATAATACATCTTGGTAGCAGGATCCAAGTTTGGGTCGTTACCGACCACTGCTAGGAAACGATCTCTGAATGTGACCCACTCTAGAAGGTCTCTTGAAAATTTAGGGAGCTTAATCTCGGGTAGTTTGTGTCCAAAATTGGAAGTACTTGCCCCAACTGCCGAAATGTTGAACAACTCTTGTCCACTGGGAGTCCTAGCCGCCATCAGTGCCTCTTTTCTCTCAAGTAACAGCGCTCTAACATCCTCATAAAAGATCTGAAGGCTCTGGTACACGTTACCAGTATGATATTTTGTCTCTAGCACATCACTCTTTCCATCATAAAGGGAGTTGTGCAGCGTGTCAACTTGATCCCATTTTTTGTCAATAAGATCAAGTTGACTATTCACAGATGGTAAACTCATTGATGCTAATTTCACAGGAGTTCATTTGTGGTTAAGCTCCTCGAAATAATTTAACCTCTGTAACTGCAGCTGAATTTTTGATTTTAATTTAGCCGCCATCTTGATAATATTAACTCAGAAAATGTCCTCGTAGAAAATGAACTCACTCTGTGTTCGCGAATATGATGACTCAAAGCCACGAAAGAAAAGTCTGATGAACCGGTGTTCACCTGGCACCTGAGCAGCACAACGTCCCTTAGGTGCTCAGCAATGCTCAGGCTCGTCACACAATCATAGAAAATTCACTCATACGAAACTACACAATACTCAAAAAAAAAACTCAGCAAAATTCTAGGCTCTGTGATTTTCCTCAAACTGCACTCACATCCGGTTCGAAGGACCATAAAATGTGGCATGAAGCCCAGAAAATTTGTTAAAAAACAGATTGTTGCTCGGGCATCGAATGTGAGGAGAGATGACAAATAATCACTTAACAAATACAATAAATAATTCAATTTAATTATTATCACAATGCTCAGTCTATTTAGTTAAATATTGTACTCTAGCTGTTTTAGACAATTCACTCTCATTGTTTTCTTCTCAACCACGTGGTGTGGTGTCACTTAGAAAATCCCTCATAAGTCGTCGAAAGCGCAGTACAATTTCTCTGTAACTACTTAGGTTTACTCTGCTAGTCTCTCTGCTGCTGACTGTACTCATTAAAAATAGTTAACAACTCGTAAACTCTCGTTTTTCTCAAATTAAAATCTCAGAATAATGACGCGTATTCTCTCCTCGAGATAACAAAGGCAACTCCCGAAAGTCCAAAGAGAAAGGTTGGACTATCACCCCCAAAATTTGATTGGTCACTCAGATCATTGTGAGTGGCTCTGGATTTCTCTAGATGATGACGTCTCCTCAGCTGATTGGCTCCTCAAGTTACTAGATAGTAACTCTTATGTTAATTAGTAGAGGAGAAATTTGAAGCAGAGAAACGGGGTACACAGAAATTTCTTACGGTACTACTTAAGGGTTTTGTGTAGTCCTGTGTCACCAAGATAATAACTCAAGGGGCTCTCCTAACCTAGAAAGAATCTCTGAACCTCATGCAGTAAGTGCATTGGTATTTCGGTGGTAATGTTCCAGCACAACGTACAGATAGACCACTGTATGAAAGTGATTGTGAGGTGGCAAACAATCACTGCAACTTATAAATCACATGCCTCAATCGAAGATGACTTCGTCCCGACCATACGCAGTCTGTAGTGTGGAAAACGCTGATCCACTTACTCATCAGACTTGTGAAGGCAAGAGCTCTAAAATACCAACAGGAATAAACATGTATTTTTATGTGCTTCTCACTAATCAATGAACTGTAAGATTGACATAGTTTTTTCATCAGACTTATTTGGTGCCACGTTCAGGTGGATCACTGAACGATGCAGACTCAGAAAGACTCTTCAGACAAAAGGGAACTCAATGTATCAAGCCGCCAACTCTCCAGTCAGTTAACTCACCTCTTCGACAACTCATCTTTCAGCAAACTCACGTCTCAGATGAATCATCTCTTAGAAAACTCATCTCCTACAGATTAAGAGAATCTACGAACAAAAAAGGGTCAGACAACTCATCAGCAGCAGTTCGTCTCTAACTCAGCCCATGATCGTCAAGGATCGTGAAGAATCTGTTTTAATTCACTTTTTCATGAACTAGCTTGTAATAGTTATAAAAAGTACAGATAAAAAGTACAGGAACATTCTATCTCTAATGACCAGACCTGAGATGATCAACAAACTATCACGATCATCAGCAAAGACGTTGCTGATGGGGGGTGAATGTTCTGACGGGGTCAGGAATAACTCATCTATGGCCTGACATTGTTCTCCCCACCTAATACTTAGACAACTCAAGGTCACTCCTGCCAACTCATCTTCGCCAATTAGATTACTCTAATTAATTTCTGGGCGTCGATATCCCTTCCAAAGGACCTAGAAGCTCCGAGAAATTAGAGTTTTAGGTATATTAGACAGTATTCGTCTGTATTCTTGTGTTATTGTCTTGGTCAGTAGTCACCAGGTATTTGCAAATTACGGTCAGTATTTGTACGTGCTAGTACTCGGACTACTCATTGGCATCATCGAATGATGCCAACCGACAGACAACTCAGTATAACAGTCAACTGGGTACGTGTGTACTAATGGACAACTCACACAGCCAAACTCGCGAGTGAAAAACCAAAAAACACTCCAGAAGATTCTTCAGAAATGGAATAACTAACCAGTCAATTATCTACAGAGATGATTGTAAACTCATCAAGCAGTCTCACTCACATCAAACAGTACCAGTCATCTCAAGTTGGTCTGATCATGCATCTTCGCTAAAAGAGACGTGAACGATGTCGGCTTTGACGCCTAATAGCCTCATGTACAGTCACTCACATGAGGTCTACTCCAGAACAACTCACTTTTGTCACTGTGACTGACGCCAACTTATACACAGTCAGACTCCTCCTGGTCCAGGAGACCAGTCCTGGAAAACTTACAACCTTCCAGGGATTTCTACTTATCAAACGATTCATTAGTGAACTCACCATCTATAGAAGATCAGTGAACGTATTATGTGACTTTTTCAGTGAACTCAGATCTGACAATTCTTAGACAGACTATCTCTTGCTATATTTGTGTTACTACCTTTAGTTATTAATAAATTGTTAATTGTTACTATAAAAATAGTGTCTCAGCCGACTCATTTACACCCGTTCAACAGTCCCGACTGTTCTAGCATCCAATCATCCTTCAAAATACAGTCCACTTAATTTTCTGATTACCGTCCGCCTGTAATCTTTTCCCATCTTCTTTCACAAGCTCTTCGAAGCCGCAACAGCGAGTATTTAAAAATTTTTTTAACTTGTGTATATTTTCAGTTATACTCAATATTTTACTTTCATCATGAATATTATCTTTCAGGATTCGATTGCTTGCTAAGTAACACCTCAGCAGGATCTAAACTTCTGCTCTTAACCCCTGTTTGAAACTGTACATTGAGAGATATGTAGATCAATGGAAACTACTCTAAATAGTGGTGCAATGAACTCAATTACATTTTACTACTGTTTAAAAAAGGTGTTTGTTTATCTCTCGAAAGAAAAATTTATAGCTCGTAGTAAGTTTAAAGAATTTATATGTAAAGTTGAAAATCGATTGGAGTGCTGTATAAAATGTTTGCGTACATCAAATAGACTTAAATATAAAACCAATGCGCTCTCTAAATTTTCAGCAACATCTGGTATTCTCTATCGAACAATAGAGCGTTATACACTTGAACGAAATATTATCTTCGAACGCATAAATTGTACGCTTCTTAAAAAAGCAAAGTGTTGGCTGATTGATGCAAAACTTTTTAAATCATACTGATCAGAAACAATATACACAACTGCATAACTCTTTAAGAGATTCCCAACACGTTCCTTGGCTTTCAAAATTCCAAAAAGAGTGTGGTCTAAGACGAAACTGAATATAAAAAATCCGAAAATATTTGGCTGTGAAGCAATGATACATCATCTAAGTGACAAACGTAAAAAGTGGAACAGTAAAACACAGAAACTTATAGTTATCAAATATAGTAGAAATACAAAAGGGTATAGGTTTATAATACCTGTCTCAAAAACTTCAATCGAAAGCAGAAATGCTGTTTTCTCAAAGACCACAGAAGAGAAAAACTATCTCGATAAATCGGACAACAAGAAACCATGTGTGATACATCACTGGAAAAAATTCTACTGACACATCAGATACATCAAACACCACCAGTAAATAAATGTCAGATCAAAAAGATTACGTATTTTTCGAGTATAGACTAAAGATAAATGCTCAACTATCAAAAATAACGATGAAACTTATTTGTACTACAGTAAAGGACAAAATAAATTTTTTTCCTTAGAATTGCGAAAAAGCTTTATCCTCCACTGAATCTGAAGAGTGAAAAACTTTACTAAAATAAGAATTAGAATTACATTCTAAATATGTTACTTGGACATGAATAAAAAAATTCCAAAACACCAAGCTTATCAGATTTAGGGGAGAGTGGGGTAAACACGGACACTGTGTAGTCGCAGACACCCACGTCTTGTTATGTTAGAAGCGGTGGAAACATTTTCTCAGTCATGCAATCAGAAGTCGATCTGAAATGCAAAGCTTTAAAAACAGTAGTAAGGTGAAAACGCACTCGATGTATGAAATATGTCAATTTCATTCATTTTTCGACAATTTAACAAATTTTGAAGTAAAATAAAATAGTTGTCTAACATTATGATGGAATGCATAAAGATCCTTTCAGTGATAATTGAATAACTGGTCATGTTTTTCTGAGAAATAGAGCTGCCATTACCTGGTTGTTTCAAAGGCAAGATACAGTGGCCTCATCCACAACTGAGGCAGAGTTTATAGCTGCGTATGCTACCACTGAAGAGGCAATGTGGTTATGTCAACTATTTAAAAAAAGCAGTAAATATAAACAAGAGTTTGTGGCTATTTTCAATATTATTAAAAAATGTACATTTTACAAGCGTTGCAAACATATAGATATTGAACACAAATTTACTGAAGAAAAATGTTATTAACCTCAGCTATGTAAATACAACTAATCGTTATGCTCGTGTGTTTACCAAAACATCGTCCGAAGATAAGTTCATATTCATTAATTATGATAAGGTGTTTACTCTTCTGTATACCAAGAAAACTTTGAACGAGATAATAATTATATTACATACTTGAAGTACTTTATGGTTTTTATATTTTGTACTTCATACTATATACAAAAGAAGGCTCTAATTTGAAGAGAGTATTGGAGTGTTAATTTAAATTACACGCTTCATAATGGAATATTCTTGTTGGCCAGTTTGTATCTCTGATTACTTTATAGTTAAGGATACACTCTCACCCGTGGTCCTTAAAGCGGTGATGGTGAAAATTATTTTAGGATCTGACTTTTACTGTGCAGTTACGATAACGGAACACCCTAAAAACTAGATACGGGAAGAGAAACTGACTTTAATATGCCTCTAGAAGGTTCATCATTATGGAAAGGATTGTTTATCAACATCTCGAGTAACTCAAGGAATTCGTTCACGAAAATTCACCAGAATGTTTCTTTCAGCTATTTGAAAAAATTTCTCATCAATTGTAAGCGATTTCTTTCTAAATCAAATTACCCACTATAAGAGTGTAACTTCATACTATCAATCGATTTTTAGAGGTAGCCCATTTTTTCTCAAGACTTTTAGATTAAACAGCTAGTGCCCCAGAACGTTTTTATCACCTACAAGGAAACCTCGCGAGGTGGTCACCGTCGATTTAGCTGAAACTTCAATATAATAATCTACGTCAAAAATGATGTAGTTCGTATTTTTTTTTCTGCGGAAAACACTTTAAAGGGATGAAAATCACCCTTAAAGTTGATACATATGAGGACGATTTTCAATTTTCACATAATTCTAATCGAAATTTTCCAAAAAAAACCTTGGATATTATATCCAACATGAAAAATGATGAAAAATACCGCTACCTACGTATGTGTAAGACTTGTAAATATACATTTTTTTTCGTTTATTGAAAAAAACAAAAAAACCATAACTAAAAATTATTTTTTAATGGGACCAATTTGCGTTGACAGAGTATAGAAAATTACAAGATACGTATCTTTGCAATTTATAAAATAACATTAACGACGGACAAAAAATTGCAATCAAAAATTTCGATTGTTATTGAGTTATTACTCATAGTCACAATAATCACTGAATAAAATACATCGTAATTAAAGACTGAATAGTTTATGATTAGTCTAAATATGACTTTTCGTTATCATCATATGAGCATACATAGATATAATTTCTATAACAGTCACTGATAAAATATTTTTGAGGAAAATTATTTCTGTAATTGTAACATACGGATTATTCAAAGCTAGCATTTTGGATGAATGTGACATATTTTAATCGTTTAAAAAATTGTAACATCATTTTTTTGCATTCATCATTATTCCTGTAATAAACAGATATTTTTTCTTCTTGTATTTATATCAACTTTGGTTAATAGTCATAATTTTATATGTTTATAAAATCGTGTGCTTGAGATAGAAATATTATTTTCTTTTATTATGAAAATTGTTTAACACTCAATAGTTGAAAATGAAAGTTTACCCTCTTAATGTTATTTGGTTACTTTTAACAACATTTCAAACTATGAAAATTATAAAGATCCCTATGAATGATGCTGAAGGACAATTAAAGAATCACGTTGAACAAATATTATTGACTGCAATTAATGGGTATACTGATATCGAAGTGATGGAGGAGAATTCATTACATTTTGAGGAACCATATAAGGATTGGGAATCAGAATTTATAGAAGACGTAGTCCATCCATCTGCAATCCATGATCTAAAAGTGTTTGATAGAGCATGTATTGTACTGAAATACTGATCAAGAGAGCTCAAGTCATGTTAATAAATTGTGAGCTGTTGGGTATTGGTAAAATGGTAAGAAAAAAAACTTAAGTATCGATAGTGTTAAGCAAAAATTCAGAAGAGTACAGTCTATTCGACAATTAGAACGCTGAGCACATCAATTGAACCATGGTGAAACATACAAAGAAAAAAAAGCTCAAAATTACAAATATACGTTGGAAAATTTTAGAACTGCTATCGATGCTGGGATAATAGTCCGTAATTCCGACTTAAAAAAATTGGGCATTATTAGCTAAAGAAAATTTACAATCTGATAATCTCCGTTTGCCAGAATCTCCAATGTGGATACTATCATTCAAAATAGCTTATCGTATTGTTTCTCGTGAAAATTCATATCATCAAAATCGACTGAAGACCGTAAAACATTAAAACAAACATCAAAAGCGTTTGTTAATGATGTAAAATCGAAGATTCAATTATATGCTTTAGACAACATATATAATTGTGATCAAAGTGGCTTCCAATTAGAAGTATAGTCAGAGAGGACTTCGGCTACAGAAGGAGACAAAAAAATAGAGTGCACAGTTCAATCAGTTGCTTTGATAACTCATAGTTATACTATAAAACAAATTATATCAGCTGATGAAAAACTTTCGACTCCCCTTTTTCTTGTGTTGAAAGTACCTACTGGAAATTTTGGTCCGTGAGTAGAAGCATCGCTTTTTAGGCCAGATAATGTACCCGTAGAGACATCGAAATTTAGAAAATTTATTTCAGGTAAAAAATTTCATCTACATATTATATTATATGATACATTCTGGAAGTTTCAATACTAATTTTTTTTAGAACACTTCAAAATCTGGTTGACGGGTGTATAGTTTCCGAATGTTGGGAAAAAAAGTTTACTTTTGATTGATTCGTGGACGGGTCATTGTTCTGAAGCTGTCACGGCTGCCAAACCACTGGATGCAGGAATTGAGATTATGATTATTCCTAAAGGAGCTACTAGACAAATTTAACCATTAGATGTTTTTGGATTTAGAATATAAAAAAACTTTGTAAGACATTTTTTAGAGAGTGTCCTATTCCGAGGAGATGATTCAAATTGACACTTGAGGAATAATATTATTAAATTACAATCACTGACTCATAATCAGCTCTTGTCTTCACGATACATTGATTTTTTTCGTTATACATGGTTTTAGGGTAGTTGTACATTTCTTAAACCAGATAAAATTGTAAAACTAGAGATAACTGTAAGTCTTATTGTGAAATTCTAGATTGTTAAAATATTGCGATTATTCGTTGTGTCTGATGTAGAAAAACATCGTGTCTTGAACATTTTTGGAATCATTTCGATATGTGTAATACGCACAATGAATGAATAGTTCATCGATTCCATTTGGATATTATTCTGAGTGAAAAAAGAATATTTTTTTGGGATTGATTTCGATATTATTTGGAAAATTACAAAGATACGTATCTTGTAATTTTCTATACTCTGTCAACGCAAATTGGTCCCATTAAAAAATAATTTTTAGTTATGGTTTTTTTGTTTTTTTCAATAAAAGAAAAAAAATGTATATTTACAAGTTTTACACATACGTAGGTAGCGGTATTTTTCATCATTTTTCATGTTGGATATAATATCCAAGGTTTTTTTTGGAAAATTTCGATTAGAATTATGTGAAAATTGAAAATCGTCCTCATATGTATCAACTTTAAGGGTGATTTTCATCCCTTTAAAGTGTTTTCTGCAGAAAAAAAAATACGAACTACATCATTTTTGACGTAGATTATTGACGTATTGACGTATTGACGTATATTATATTGAAGTTTCAGCTAAATCGACGGTGACCACCTCGCGAGGTTTCCTCGTTAGAAAAGCGAAAGCAACTTTTGAGTAGATTGGCTTTGAATGCGTTAGGGAGAAAAACTCAATTTACTGCACCAAGTTTAAGGGTGAGGATATTACACACTTCATAAACAGCCATGATGATATTGCTAGGCTGGTAGTTATCTACTCAGCAAAGCACTGACCAACTTATACTGCTTTATTAGAACCTGCCCTTTATGCCTTGTCAAGGTAACTCCTAATAACGCAACTTGCGCTGCTATCTCACATTTGCTGTATTAATGGTAATCTGTTGTGTGCGTAGCTAAGCGTGGTCTAACAGTTTCTGGACAATTATTATATATCACTATATTATACACACTTCAACGTGGCCTTGAAAACAATCGATTAGCGTACTTATTCTAGGAGTAAACATCTGCGACTTCATTAAGCTACTTCATAACGTAATTTTCACTTTGTATCTATAAATATTTTGCTTTTCCACGTAATTTTTTGTTCAACCGTGTAAACAATGGATCTTCTTATTTATCTATCTTTTCTATCAAATTTTTGCAGTTTGCTGTGTAGGATAATTGTTGTAAACTGAAAAGGTAAGATGCACATCTATCTTGTTTCCTTGGTAGATAAAGTCATTTCGCAAAAAAGGGTAAGAAGGGCAGAGTCCGTCAGACGATCTCTCAATCGAAAAAATAATGAGAAATTTGATTCTTCATTTGAAATTAATTTACGTCCGCTTCTCTAGATCGAACAAGTCAATATGGTATCATTTTTTCATCAAATCATTCTATCATAAATCATTAACTTAGAAGAATGAATTGTACACATTTTTTCGCTCCAATTTAGTCAGTAAGTATCAAAAGTTGGGCGTAACAACAATATTTTGTTAACCTAACGACCTTCTAATAGGCTGGATGACAATAAACTCACCGATAATAATATAATGTACAGAATTCTATGAGGTTGTTTTGGAGAATATGTATGTACGCAAGATTAATATCTTTATTTCGTTTACGGTTCATTAAAATCTCACGAAAATATCGACTTTCGACCAATTGTATTCACAACGAAAATTGTGCTAGTTATAATAATTCAGCTTTTTTCAAATTATCCGAAGAGTAACAAAATAATATGAAATTTTGTGATATCCTAAGAAGAATTCAAATATAAGAAAAGGGGAAAAATTTAATTTTTTACAATAAGGTTCTAACTGAAGAGAAAATGAGGATAACGTATTTTGATTAGAAAGAAAAATTTCATCCGTGAAATAGGTAGCTATTTAATTATAGATTCTAATTCGATCGAATAGTTTCTTTCCAAAGCAAAATCGAATATTCTATTATTTTCTCCTATCAGACACACACTTCAATTTCTGTCTATTAGCTAAAAACTATAAGAAAACTGAGTATTTCCACCCTCTTATGTTTATTGATATCGATCAAGTTATAATTTAATTTTTTTTCATCATGAACGGCAGCATCAAAAATGATTCTTAAAACATTATGTCGAACATAAGCGTATATTATAAATCTGATGATTTCTTGATGCTTACTTGTAGACATTGTTATGATATTCGTTGTAACTTGCATAGGCTAAGAGAACCCCAAAGCCAGGTCCCAATGAGAAAAAGACTTGTGTTGCAGCATCCACCCAAACCTGACAACAATAACAACAGTTATTATCATATTATCTCATAGTTATCATATTTTTGTATCATTATTCCGTCTATTGAATCGAAAGACAATAAAAATTTCATCACAAAATATAAGTCAACCGTTTATCTTCGATTGATGAGATATATAAATATCTCAGTTAAAAATTACTCCAGAAAAGACCGATATCAGCACCGGTTGATAGAAACTACGTTTGACGATAAAACTGGAGGTCTTAAAATTGATATCAAATGAGCTGTACCCTTTTACTAAATGGTAGAAGAATATGGTTCTACTCTATTAGTAAAATTTTGTTCGAATGTCTGAAATATTGTGTGAACAGACGCATACATAATATTAGAAAATTCGCCTTGAGTAGTGACATCAGCGTGTATTAAAGACGAAATTAACCCAACTATTCTGCACTACAAATACTAATGACGTAATAAACGATAAATATGGCCAATAACGCAAAAACCAGTATAATTGATGGGTTCTACTTTTTTTATCTTTCGATGTAAAGAAAGATGACTCAACTCAAGAAAATAACGATCATAGTAGGTGTTTAAAATCTAGAGGAAAAAGTTATGTGTAAACATGAGATTCGTTTTACAAAATAAGAAGTGAGGGCTGACGTTTATTTGTCTTCAAAATTAAACTAATTACAAATCAATATATTCGCAAGACGGAAAAAAATTTTTCATACAATACAGAAAAATATGGTCACTGATATGGATCTTCGGCTGTCGATTTGCCAAATCCGAAGGAAAGATTTAGAACATTAAATTTCGTACATTCCAGGACAAAGTATTACATTGTTACTAACTCATTTTCGCTACTACGGCTGTGTGCATACCATTTGAAGAGTTTGAAAACGGCTGAATTACTTTAACTATGAAAATCTCATTCGATGAAATTTCGAATTTCTTAATTTTTGTGACCCTCAATTCTTGGAATCTCTTCAAATACTAAGCTAATCGTTAATTAAATTTTTTTCATTATAAAATTACGGTTTATGATCAGAATGTATTTCTTCCACTTGGATACAATTTTAAATTAGTTGACAAGATTTTTCTAACGGAATAAATTTCATTGGACATGGCCCAATTTTAGCGTAATAACTTATAAGGCTTTTCTTCTTATACAAATTTAGTCTGAACCATACACTGTGAATAAAATAGATATATTTACAACATTTCATTGCGATGAAAAAGCCTGGAAAGGATTACTTCTCAATTTAAATGACGCAATATCATTCGAAAATATCTTCTATAGCAGAAAACTAGTTTTTACAACAAATTTCGTTAGAGTTGAGAATATTCTGTCATGAAGATATTTCAGTCGGGTATATTCTGTCAGAGATATTGAAGCGCGATACCTTTTTTAATTGTATCATTTATTTATTCATTTCAAATGTATGCCTGGCGAGAACCCAGCGATTAACAATACTTCAAATGATCCTTACACGGTCAGGATCCCATGCTCACTCCCTCTTAAAGCCTTTCCTCTTTTTTTTTTTGCATACGCGTACCCTACCTGCCCGATAAACTATTAGGCTTAAAGTCTATTGGGTAGCGTCTGCAGCTGACTCACGCCTTAACCATCGCATTGACATGAGGACACAAAAAATTGCAGAGAACCCGTGTCAACAAAACCAGCCTCTCCGGCGAGACTTTCGCTCACGGTGGCCTAAGAAATACCATACAAATGGTTTTACAAGCTGACGATGTACGCACCAAGCCACTGTGTTAGTGTGTTTTTGATAGCCATTTCATAGTTAAAATGAGTCAATTCAGAAATGCATTGTTATGTAATGGTATTGGAAAAAAAAGGAAAAAATTCGTACGCATTGATGATGAACGAAAAAAAGGCCAATTCTATTGTAAGATTTCATTTTTACTCATTTGCAACGAATTAATTGTTATAATTGAAAAATCTTATTTCCGTTTAGATCACATAAGTAGTAGCGGTTTTTTTTAATAAAGCAAAAAGAGAATCGTTAAGAGAACTTAAATATACTTCTGGAATCTCGTTTATAATTGTTCATGACAAATTCAATAGTAATAAATAACTTACAGAAACAAAAAGTAGCCTAGTATAGATGAATAATTATCTAATTTCCATGGAAAAGAAAGAAATACTCTCTGTGACCGGGCTTAAACCTTGATCGGTAAAATAAAAGTTTGGCGGACTAACGACACATCTAGCATATTATTACTGTGATTATTTATGTTTATAAATTACTAGCAGATTTCCGCAACTTTATCCTTGTGATGTGCATGATTATGTTACATAATGATAAACTTTCCGAGGGAGTTATTGATAAGTGAGTTCGTTCTTTAAAAAATGAGCCGATTCCAGATACCGACTACAGAGTCGATATGTGTCAAAAGTATTGAACATCGACTGAAAAGATTCGAATTATAACGTGAGTTATAATTATTACTCTTATACCGAATCCAGTAGTTCGGAGAGTAAAGAATAGGTTCCTCCTTATTGTGCAACGTTTGCATTTTCATTTTAATTAAAGAAAAAGTACATGTTGAGAGAACTTGAATATATTACATAAATCTCATTGAATTGATACTAACTAATCGAGTAGATTTTCATCTATTCTTTACCGTTGGTAACTTTATTTCAGTCATAAAATAAATTACGCAAATATATGTCATCGATCTCTTCTTCAATTGATTGTAGCAAATTCATTTGCTATAAATCCAAAGAGTATGAATCCATCTATTTTACGTGGTTAATAACTTTATTTGAATACTAACTGATTCCTAGGACTTTGTCCACGTAATGTGCAAAATTTTGTTACATATTGACAGACTAACAGATTGACCAGGGAAAGATTAGAATGGTAAGTTTGTAATGTGAATGAGTTCCTCCCAGTTACGCATTGCTTTAAAATTGTATTAGAGTGAAAGTATTGAAATTGAATTGGCAACTGAAACTATTTTTCAGTTAAAGAAATGAATACCAGTTGAACAACACTCAAAATAATTGCATAAATACCGCTTTTAATTGTATTCAAACAAATTCGATTGTTGTAAGAGAAAGACTTCGTTTCCACCTGTATTCATTAATCAGTTACTAAATTAATTATTTGAATATCGTGCTTATCTGATAACCTATCAGCACACTCATATCGCAGACCAAACAAGGGCTGTGAGTGCCGCCGACTTCCGGGCCTAACGAATTTTCCGGATACCGCTCGATAGCCGGTCAATTGCTGAGACGCATACCCATGTTGTAGTCCATTCAATATTAGTAGTAATCATTTCAGTATTCAACTCATATTGTAAAGCTCAAGTAAACTTAAGTGAATTTAGAACTTCAATATCCTATCTATTAATCCGATCTATCAATTAAGATACTTGACTGGTCGGGAAAAAGATTGTGTTAGAAAATCGATTGTTGTAAACGTAATTGAACCAATACAACATTTTTTTTACGTTATCTGAAAGATTACAGCTCACTGGTGATGATAGCGTAAAAAAAATTTTGGAAATTCCGATTTGAAAAAGTAAAAAACATCAGTCAGAAGAGAAAAAACTTATTGACCAATCAGGACAACTTAAGCATTTTATTCGTTCCCTAATAGGTAGATTTAAAATTTGAACCTGGTAATATTTCATTCTCGGGGCTATTCTGAGCACGCTGATATAATTTTTTACGCGCGCCAGCACATCTTTCATTTTTTTTTTGTGTTAAGAATTGCCGATTTTCATTTCTCTTATTCACATGTTATACCTATTCTTCATTTTTTTACATGCCTTTACCATGCATTGTCAGGCATTCCGCACATTTGTGAACACTGTCGATCACTGTTTACATTTTACTTATGCGTACAACACTCTTCTGTATCGCTCAGATTTACTTCTGCATACCTCATGCAAATCCACTTTTGACTTTTCCTGAAATTTTTTATTTTGCGACTCTATCCATCACCTTTCGTCACTTTTCACGTCAGTTGCTCTGCGTGAACACCTCATTTCGTTAACTTCTCACTATTTTTCATGAAATTCCGCGATTTTTATCGTTTGCTCGAAGACAACGATAGTTTGATCACTTTTTGTCTGATTTATCAGTGTTACGCTCTGAATTGATTTCTCGCGAGTGCGGTTCATTCAAGAAATTTCTACGCAAACGGCTGCAATAACATTGCACATCTTCTCAAGCAATCTACCATTAACGACAGAAAATACGGCATGTTTGGTGTAATGAGCGGCTATTTGCTCTAATTGACTTATAGTTCAGTGACACTCGTTCAGCGCTCTCTACACACTCAGAATATTGAGAGATTATAGCGGGATCTTCATTATAACATACCTACGTACGGGGTGATTGGCTGTTACTACCATTTGTATATTGCTGAACTCCTATTTAATCGCGCATTTTCATATTCTGAACGTTTCGAAGCGTTTCTATCGGAAGTCACTTGTCATTACCCCTTTGCCATAGATGATTTGTTGAATACTTTAAAATTCGCTTTTGTTATATTTTTCTATTTTCATTATATTTTTAATAAATTATTTCTCTAATCACTTATCGATTGTATTCTTTAACCACTTCGTCCGAGAGGTTCCCACGGTCCCAAAAATGCTCTTTTTCAGCCAATGAGCGGCGTCTGTACGAGCTGCAGACAAACGCTTTTGCACATTTTCAACGGTTGTGGGCAGACTATTGACTGTAGCATGTATAAGCCCGTGTCTTGAAGACTGACTTCATTTTTATCATAAACAGAGATGTTCATCTAATTATTTATTTTATTGTTGCATAGACTTTTGCATTTCCACAAACGTATAATATTACATATTTTTGATACTACATAAACATAATTATTGTTACAAATATTTCTGTAAGTGTAGAAAATTTTTACTTACATTACTTTTACATTATGTTTAACGTATTACGACTTAAAAATGCATATTAAAAATTACAACATACAGTACTATAAAGTCATAATATTTTTCATGTTACAAACTAATTGTTTATTCGATATCCGAAAGGAAATATTGAAATTTTGTCTTTTATACGGTGTTTCTTAGTATATATTAAAGTTGTCTTTGTCTCGCGGCGTGTAACGACTTGATTGAATGACGTTCTTCGAATAGCATCAAAAGAAAGAACAATGAGCTCTGTACGTTCACCAGTAATCACTGATTGTATTGTTTTCGAATTTTTATAATTACTATTTGTATAATTTAATGTCATACCTTTAACTTTATATAACTCAACAGTTGAACCATCAGGTTTCTGTACGAGATATGTATAAAATTTTAGACCACCAGAAATGAAAGATTTTATGTAACTACCGATACCATAACTTACTAGCTCGTCGGTTAAATCCCAAACTTAGTCACAAGTTTCTAGATCAATGCTGTATTCATCAGATGCATATATAACCGGATCGGTGTCACAATAAAGTTATAAAGAATATAATTTTAAGCGAGCTTGGGCCGTTGTATAAGCTGCTATGACAACATTTTTCGTAGGGTGCGATTCAAGGGATTCTTCTTTTGGTACCCGTGAAACATATGGAACAGATTTATTAACACAATGGAAACTTGTAATATCAATTTCAGGATTTATCAATAATTCCATAATATTCGCACGATTGGTAACAATCACCGTTTGTGTAAGATTTTCTCGTTAGCTAAATTCACGCCGTGAAGAATTCAAAAATAATTTTGCGACTGATCTTACACCACGATTATTCATTATTTTACTAGCCTCTAATTTAATACCCTCAGCTTTCTTATAAATTTTTATGCATAATTGTTGTTCAGTAGAATTTTTTTCGCATGACTTTGGCCAACCGCTTGTCTCTCGCTTCTTTTTTAAGAAAGTGTTGATGTCGTCGGTGAGAAGACCTCGTACACCTGTATCCCTGTTATGTTGGATCATCTCGTACTGCCATATTTCCATTACTTTTAAGACTCGATCATTTTTTTCTATAGCTTTACGTATTTCGTCAACAACCCAGGTACCATGTAAACACGTTCAACAACATTGTTATGATAACAATTACCCTGATGACTCGTTTCCGCACAACTCCTACATAATAAAAACAAAAGTTTATCGTAGAATCTTGATGGTAAAACTAGTTATAAAAGATCCCGGGGCTGTAAAATCGAATATTTCACAAGACCCTCAACGGCAGAAAAATCGTTTTTATTTGGTAGTAATTCATTACATTCAGAACCAACGTGAATTGTCGGATGACCAACGGGGAATGTTCCGGTTTTACACACGTATGAATAAAGTTGGCATACATCAAAATATTTCATTTTTTCTGACTCATGTACATCACGCAACGTTACAAAGTTTTTAGTGCACCTGCCAAAAAAAGCATCACGAGGTTCAAGTGGTGTGTTTTGCAGCAAAGAATGTACATTAGTTGATATTCTTAAACTGGGATTATTCTTCAAAAATTGCCTGTAACGGCACTCCCACTCTTCTATTAATGTATAACCCGATGAGCGGAGTCTGTCCGAAGTAGCGTGTGTTAATTCTAAGTGCTGATCAACGGTCTCACCGTAACGGAATTTTTCATCTCTATTTACACAAAAACACAGAGGGCGACCACGCCATTAACAACCGTGAAATTGAGATACAACTTTTTCTTGAGTTTCTGGATTATACTACAAACCGTCTACTAGAGTACTATAGGGTAAGCAGATTTCTTTACGATGAGCGGCATGATCTATCTATCATATGACCACGTTTTTGCTCCTGAGAAACAAACCATTAAATAGCTATAGGTGATTGATTTGAGGACCATCAATACGTTCCCCGGGGCGGCAAAGGGCCTATCGTATCAGCTTTCAAAATTTTTTTTCTCAAAACTTTTGAACATGTTGATGCTAATGTGCAGCATTCAGTGGAAGGACATACGTCACTACATTTAAGTATCATATCTCTAAAATTTATGCAAGCCCGTCTTAAAACAGTAACATCAGCTTTACAGTAATGGATAAATTTTTTTGGAAATTAAAAATGTAATAAGCTTGTTTCTTTTCATTATACCATGATATGAAAGACTCGCATACTTTGGCATGCATTGTATCAGGCGTACAATATTCTACATCAGGAAGGACGCTTTATAGTTGATATTTCAGATATGATGAATAAATGAGGACAACTCCTTTACTAATTTCCTTGTCGAAACCAAATGCCCTTCAAGGCACCTACTGCAGTGCTAAGATTCAATATTGGATCATAATGATGCGTTTTTTGATAATAAAAAATGAATAAAGTTTTAATAATAGCACCGTGACGTTCTTTAACAACGCCCCGACCATCAAATGAAGGTGGTTTTCCCTTCCCTAATGTATAAAATTTATAAACAACAATGTCTATACATTGATGAACAAAACATCGCTGGAAAGCATTTATTTATTTAACCTCATAGCCATTACGAAGCATTTTGACACCGACTTTGCTCACAAACTCTAAGGCTGCAGTGCGCTGTAAGTTACATCTCCTATCGCAAATTGTTAACTTCCCATTAGGAAGTTATTGAAATTGGGTCAATTGGTGAAATGTAAATTTTCATCATATCTCCACGTTTCAAGATATATGCAAGCACACCGATCAACTTTCAAAATGATGTGTGCGTGGACGTACGTATGTACGTATGTATGTACGTACGTGTGTTAGCATTTTTTTCGTTTTCGATATTTCAAGAACGGATTGAGATATCGACTTCAAACAAAATTGATTCAAAAGATATTGTTGTAAAGAAGATCTGAAACAAGTTTAAACAAATTCGGTTGAGCTGTTTTTTTTTTATAAAAAAAAAACTAATAATGAATAAATGAAAAGATTGACTATTCATTAAAATACTTTTAAGCAAAAAAATAACGATTTCATTTGAAAATTAACTCGATATTCACAGAACATTATTATTTACAACTAAATATGACTTTCGACAATTACACATTGTTTAGAACAATATTAATTTGTTATAAACAAATAAAAATTGTATTTATTGAATAACTAATGCATTCATCACATGAATTTAGATGTTTCTAACAAAATAATATGATTTATTACGAGATGTGAGCTTTAACAAATACAAACTGCTTATAACAATATGAATTTGTTATAATAATGGGAAGTTCGTTGTGTAAGCACCGACAAAGTGCACTCGGACCAATTTTTTTCCACTGTTTTTGTAACATACCAGTTCAAATTTCACCGCCCTCAGCACAAAGATCAGCGACACTAAGTGAACGTGGAAAACATCAATTATCACCGTTAGTGATACGTAAAATAGAACGTTTGAAAATATCTTCAAATGTTAACGTTTTATAACCACAACTCCCGACGCCCCGTACAATTGGAACCGTTAATACAATGTCACCATCATTATTCAAACCATCAGCACTCTGAGCCATTTTACATAGTAAGTTCCATAAGTCGCGACTCGTATACTATTGTAGCGGTTGGAAATAAGTCCAAATTGGACCTGCTGTCAATCTTTCATCATTAGCAGTAAAGCCAATCCTTTCACGATCTGTACATGATTGCGTAACACATGTTGTAATGTCAGTTAAAGCACCCTCGAACCATTCTGAATGATTTTGATTATTTGGTGGCTCTGTTATTCTTTCTAGACATTCATTACCTATAATTTAAAATTTTTCACCCGTTCTCTATCGATAATAAAACGACGGCCTGGTGGGTAGATATCAGCAAAACTTTCTGATGATATACTTGGCAATACGTTGTTTTGGTTAGTTGACTTCTGGAGTTTTTTTGCTGCTGCTCAGGTTACAGCTCCGCCGTGTTGAATATCAAAAATTTAATAGTTGGAGACAGCATTGTTCTTCACGCAGGCTGTAATCGTAATCATTACATATATGAATTCAATAATTATACTCGTTATAAAATGAGATTAAAAAATAAAAAATAATCACTTCTAGTGAATAATAACACTAATGAGGTTTCTCAGTGTCATTGTCCTCTGATAAAACAGGAATTCCATCGTCGCTTCCTTCGAAAACATCTGCAGGAGATAGCGGCTCGCTGGTTCGGTTAACAACCACCTTGATTCAGCCAATATACCCATCTTTTTAATTATCGCATTCACTGAAAATTCCTTAAATTATGTTATGCTGAACAGACTTTAAGTCTAAATTTTCTGTTATTCCACTTCGTCAATATTCGACAGCTCTTAACTTTTATCCGTAGTTCAAGTCTTCGTCATAAGTTGTACATGTGTCAATGTATAATTTTGGTTTATAAAAAGAAGATGCATCTTCATTATCCTCTACAATTTCTATTTCCCTATCTTTGAATGGTTTTTCAAATCTCTAGAGATTTTTCTTGTATCACATTAATGCCACTATACTTATTCATTGCTGACAACAATTTATTCTCGGTATTATTTCCCAGATGTATTTCTTCATTATTAGGGCCAGGAATTTCGCTAATTGACCAATATTTGCAACTTATTTTTCGTTGCAACTTCTCGACATGTGACACTTTTACTAAACTAATATTGGAAATATTGGTCAATTAAGTTCTTTACTTTTAATATATAATTTGTTTCAGCAAGCATAAACTTTCATAAATCTAAATGTTTTGCTGGCTTCTATGTTATGTTTTCAGGGGTTGAAAATGCTGATACACCTAGATTATTTTAAAAAGTACTGGGAAAAGTACTGGTAGAAGTTCTGTGAAAAGTACTGGTAAAAGTAATGGTAGAAATACTGGGAAATGTACTGGTAGAAGTACCGTAGAATGTACTAGATGCAGATTCACTGTCACATCCGATTTTTCGGCTATGTGTAGTTTTAATGACAGTAAGATAAACGAATTTTGTTTTTGTTTTTTCTTTATTGAAAATTTATTTAGTTGCATTTTAATTTATTGAATTTTCTCTTTATTTGAATTAATTTAAGTTTTCAGTGTTTACGACACAATTAATATTCTTAATTGTTCATTCACTTAAACGTAACTTTCATACATTGTTTATTTGGGTATATATATATATGTATATCAAACTTTTATTTGTTTACACTGCAATGATTACATTCATGCTATGTAAACAAACACATAACCCAATTTCGTCGTTTTATGTACTGGACTGTCATTGTATCGTCTGAACCTATTCATCTTCAGATAAGATAATATTTTTATTAAATTATTATTGATTGAAATAAAAATTATCTGATGATAGTTCATTTTTTTTTTAGCGCAGCGAAATTCCTGGCCCTAATCATTATTTATAGGTGATTCGGGAATATTCATAGTACGGAATGTGGCTAAAAGTAATTCGATTACGTTTATCGGATTGACTCAAATTTAAAGAATGTAAGAGCAAAAAATAACATGAAGAATAACCGTACAATACAAAGATTACGTTAAAACTGCTTCAAAATTTTTTATATTTACAGAGACTTATAATCTTTTATCAGCAATGATATGATAGGTCCAAACAGTTTTTGTTATAGCATATAACGTACATTTTAATTAGAATTTAGAATGTTATCTAATGTTGAATAAATCTAGTATCGATAGAAACTTGGTTGTGGAATAAGTAGAAAATGAAAACAACTGAATTACAAATTTACGTAATTTATAGAAATTATATCCAATTTCATGTGTGTGTATGGATATCAGAGAAGGGTTTTCTCATATTTTTGGACCGTTTGTACATTGAATGTATATGTGTTTTTTCTGGAACGCAAAAACACGTATTTACTATTTTTTCTCTTACTCTTTTAGTGGTAATTGGTCTTTCCAAGGAATAAGCGGTAGATTTTTCTAAATTTAAATTTTACTATTTTTAAGCATTGTAAATAATGATTGATAACAACTGTTAAATGTATACTAATATGTATTTTTCATCATTTTTCGGGTAGATTAATATCCATTGGATCTTTTGGAAAATGTTAACTAGAAGTATGTAAAACCCTCAAACTACCCCGATAGGTGGTTATGGTTAGACGGCTATTAGAGCAATAACCCTTAAAAAAGGGGTGTCACCAAAAAAAAAAAAAAAAACGTGTCTCTTAAATTTTTATGGAAACATATATTAGCCACAAAAAATCCGAGGTGACACGTCAAAGTGCTTTCCTTGTCAATAACAGTCTGATCCCAATAATCGACATTAAACCACCGACCTCTTCCGAAATTCAAAGGTATATCCTCTGGCTTAATAACCTGTGGTAGTGCGCTATGAGCTTGGATCCAATTAGCCGTTACGCCCTCATAAGTAACACTATAGGATGTTGATGGCTGTGAACATTTGATGTTTTGAATATTATTTACCGTACTAGTGTTACCAGTCAAAGTAGATGGCCGTGTGTTCTCAATTTTTCCAGCAGTACTGAATTATAATTTTTTTCCTTCAATTTGAGATTCTTTATCGTCTTTAAGGGCAGTGCTTTGTTTAACTTTTGACACCGTAGCTTCCTCGCCTTCGTTGTTTTCATCATCCTCGGAATCGGAAGCTAGTAAAATATACTTACAGCAACGCTTCATAATAATAATAATGGTTTTGAAAGGACCTCTAGATAAACTATTCGTTTGCAGTGGCATTCAAAATAATTACAAATAACTTACCATAATAGTTGAGGAACGGTAAAATACAGGTGGCATTATCTTTATCACTACTAGTCAAAGCATGTGCCACTGCGCGCATAATACTAAAATTCAATATTTATCATACGGAAAAACGGTTGATTTTCTTGGTCATTTACATTGTGACGTATTTAATCAAGAACGCTTTCCAATAAATAGCGTGAAAATACGCTGACGCTTAACAAAATCTCGAAATTCATTTTGTTTGATGGACACGTCTAACGCTGAATGCAAAGTTGATATAATTGAGGCCTCTTTAATAATGAGACATGTAAAAATATCACCAGGTACTTTATTATCAAATGCACGTGCTCTAACAAAAACGACAGCAAAATACCCATTAACATAAGTGGAAGTTGAAGCGGTTTCCATACATGGAGGCGTTCATGTTGGAACCATTAACAATGAGTGAAAATTCTTGAAATTTGCCACCCAAAATCATTCATAATTATTTTCAATTAATTTATGTATATTCTTAGAATATACACGCATAAAAAACATTCCCTGAAATTTAAAAAAAAATATCAATTTTCTAATTAGTTATAAACAATTTGATTCAAGCACATTGTCTCAGTGAAACGTTATTTTCTGAGTAATGAATCATAAAAAATTAATCAAAATTTAGTTGAGTACTTAAAATAAATGTGAAAATATGATGATAAATTTTTTTCGTAATTTTTTTTTTTTTTCGCCGAAAATTATAAATATTTTATGAACAAATGAAAAAAAAAACAAACTTCTGGTCGATCAAAAAAAATTTTGAAAATGCATGATGATATTTAAACATTCTCAATTATTATTCTGGAAGAAAAATGGTGCATTTCTCATTAACAGATATTTTGCAGATTTTTTTATCTTGGCGCGAGCCGTCTAGCGCGTACTTGTCAATGCATTGCAAGCTACTCAAAGGCTCCGAAATATCATAATGTGCGTGCCGTCTAATTTATTAGTGATTATTTTCAATTAATGACTATAATAAATGTTAAATTTTACAATAAATAAACAACATTTTTATCAACGTTTTTTATTTATATTTGTATATCTTCAGTTTATTTTTATAAATTGAAAATAGTTGATTATGTATCTTCAGAAAATATTTTGCACTCGATTTTATTTTCATTCAAAGGAATGTACGCATGATATTGCCTTGTTTGATAAATTGTTTTTGCTATTGAATAACGACTAGCTAGATATTGCTTATGAATTTTGTGATCTTCATTTGAACAATAGTCAAACAATATATTTTTAAAAAAATCACTTGCCCACTCAAAAAGTTTTATTGGTGTCGTTATTGAGTGATTGCTATCCTTTTGTAAACTAGCTCTGTAAGCTTGTCTCTTAACACATCCGCCTATGCCGTCACAGGCTCCCTTTCCATGTGCAGTGGCAAAAAAATGCCATTCTGCTTGTACTCCAAATTCTCTCTTATGATACATTAAATTAATGAAGTTAAATTTATTTTTGTACTGAGAACCAGCTCCGTCTGAGAAATAGAAAAGTTTTTTAATATTGCTAGTACTAAACTTTTCTTTTAAATGAGAAAGTAATTTTTTTTGGAACAAATTAACAGCAGTCGCATCATGATTAACGTATTCAGAAATAACAACGAAATTTTCATGTTGTAGAGTATTATTTTTTCTATAATAAATCACGAAGACATAAATCGTAGCTTGATCTTTGGACCAATGTTGAGACTGAATAGCATCTTGTACATGAAATGAATAATTTTCAGAAAAATCTAACGTAACCACGTACTCTCCATCTTTGATTGAATCTTTTAATTTATTTAAAAATTGCGATTGCGTTTTTGCAATAAAATCATGCTTTGCTAAGGCTGGTAAATCAAGACTGAGATTGTGTAAAAAATCTTTCCGTGATTCTGTTTGTACAAGGAGTTGACATCTGTAACAGTAGAATAATGTAAAAAACGTAAATAAACAATTGAATGTAAAACTGTGTAGGAAGTGACCTAAACTGGCTTTCTCAATTAAATACTTTATTCTGATTTCTTTTCAGTACGAATGATAACAAACCTGTCAGTGGTTACCCATTGATTGAATGTAACATTGGACACTTTATGTTTGCGGAGAAGACTTGCTAGCTTCTTTATCAAGCTTTCTGTACCATGACAATTATCACACGTTAACAAAAAACATTGTGGACTTGGATCCTCACAAACTATCGAATTGATAGCATCGCGGTATAAATCATTATAACTACATTGATTTTCCTCTAGCACTTTTTTCATTCCTTGAAGTTTTAATTTAATGTTTTGATGAATTTTGCATACGCAAACATTGTGAGTCCCTTTAGGTTCTGCTAAAATACACTGGCGTGGTCTTAATTTTCTGAATTTGGACAACGAAATTTTCATTTCTGGAAATTTCATTAAAAATTGTTGATGCAACTCTTCAATATTGCCCATTAATAACCTCTTCTATATGATCGATTATGGATGCATAAAAAAAAATGATAAATGTTACAAGTAAAGTAAAAGAAATGTTATTCGTTTAAAAAAAATAGAATATGATCATTGTAATTCATATGATTTTTAATAATTACCGTTTCGTGTTGACGTTCACCGTTTATTACAACTGATTTAAAATCTTTTATTCCGGGCATAACACGACTAACATCATCCGATAGATAAAAATTATTCACTTGCTTCAAAATGTCAGTGCTTAACATTTTACCAACTTTAGGATTGGGACGTGAACCATAGCCTTTTTCGTGTCGTAATCTGCGAGCTTTTGATACCAGAAAGCGTGAAACACATAACTTTTTTGATGTTTTTCTAATGCTCCAGACCACTGAAATTGTTGTCAAAAGATGTATTTTTTCTGAATTATTATTTTGTTTGGAAAGTGCTAATTTCAATTCTTTGATCCAGACATCTTCATTCTCTTCTGTCGAATTATTTTTATCATTTTTTAGATTTAATGAAACATTTTCTACAGTTGCTAGGAGTGCCTCTTTCTCTAAAATGGAAATATCAGATCGTAATACTTTTGCAGATGATTCTATTACTTTATCAAATAAATCAACAATCTTTGCTCGTTTTAGATTTTTTTCAGCTCGATCACATATATATGGCTCATCATTAGATTCATTGTCATCTACTTCATAATCACTATAATTTATATTAATAGTTTTTTCTGGTATACTCAATTGCACTTCATCTTTTTGTTTATATAAAGCCGATCTAAATGACTTGCAGGCATAATGTCCAATTATACTTGAAAAATTGCTATTAATTTTATTACTAACTATTACAAGATTTTTATACACAGAACTGTGACTTTTTTTTTCAAAGGATTACAGCACGATATAGGAGACGGCATATTTTCACAGAAAATGTTTAATTTATTAGATAACGAGGAAGATGAAAACTCAACAACGTCTACGTATGAGTATACTTTATCCTTGCTAAAGATGTTAACTTTTAGAAGTGTTTTGTTATGATAGACTATAGAGTACAAAACAAGTGACTACTATATAAACCAAATGGTCAAGATATCATTTAAATCCTTTTAAAACATTGAAATAAAACACTACGATGTGTAGTGCTGTTGGTCCTCAAAGACACGCCCTGCATCATATACGCTAGACGGCTCGCGCCAAGATAAAAAAATCTGCAAAATATCTGTTAATGAGAAATGCACCATTTTTCTTCCAGAATAATAATTGAGAATGTTTAAATATCATCATACATTTTCAAAATTTTTTTTGATCGACCAGAAGTTTGTTTTTTTTTTCATTTGTTCATAAAATATTTATAATTTTCGGCGAAAAAAAAAAAATTACGAAAAAAATTTATCATCATATTTTCACATTTATTTTAAGTACTCAACTAAATTTTGATTAATTTTTTATGATTCATTACTCAGAAAATAACGTTTCACTGAGACAATGTGCTTGAATCAAATTGTTTATAACTAATTAGAAAATTGATATTTTTTTTTTAAATTTCAGGGAATGTTTTTTATGCGTGTATATTCTAAGAATATACATAAATTAATTGAAAATAATTATGAATGATTTTGGGTGGCTAATTCCAAGAATTTTCACTCAATGCGATTCTTGGACAATTACCGCGGCGAGCAATCATTGGTTATGTTGATAATAAAGCTTTCAACAGCGATCAGAAATTGAATCTGTTCAATTTTCATCATTATAAAATTAATTATTCATCCTTGTATGCCGATGGACGACAAATTCCCTCGAAGCCTTTACAGCCAGATTTCACTAAAAATTCCCTGTATGTTGACTGCTATCATACAGTATTCTCAAGAATAGAATTGCATTTTCTCAATGAAAGGAATGGAATTAACTGCACCGATTACCTAAGTGGATGTTTTTCATTTGCCTTTGATTTGATACCTGATCTTCCAGTAAATAGTAATACTAACTAAATTTCATCCGCCATAGCAGTGTGCGGCTCAAGGTCCACTTTGATGACGCCCTAGCTTCAACTATGAACTGTATTATTTATGTTGAATATAAAAATATACTTGAAATTGATTCATCCCGCCAAATTTTTGTGGATTTCGCTGGTTGAGAACATTTTTGATGAAATACAATTATATAATTCAATGGAGTGTTCAGTATTGAGCTAGTCACGGACGTTGTAATACGTTAAAAGCATAAAGAATTATTTTTATCTAAAATAAAGTTTGTAATCGATATTCAAGGATTCTTTAATAACAACGCTAATTTTTTGCTAAATGAAATAGCGTTAATTGTTCTGACAGCAAACATCATCGGTCACTGGATAATATCTCCAGAATTTCCGTATTCACTATGATCAAAAGCGAAACAACACACGAATATTTTGATGACAACACAACATGGTATTCCTTGGTGCAAGGGGTCATCATCAATCAGGGCGGTATACAATCATCTACGGGCTATTACACACGCTGCTGAAGAGATTTGCACTCAAGGGCTCATGCAAGAACGTCTACTAGAGACAGTCATATGCCAAAAAATCATAAATATCGACGACAGTTCTAGTAAACCATCATAAACTGATTTGTCAACCGTTGAGATCATTTGCTTATATCACGCTGATCTAAAACACAATTTTCCGGGCTACTGCTTAATGTCTGCTACATAGTATTATAGTGCTTGGTTGAAAAATTATTTACCAATACCTGGTGTCTTCCAAAATAATTTCTCAATATCTGAAAAATCTGCACGCTAATTAACAGACAACAAAAATTGAAATTACTGTGCCAATCACTGCGAAGCATGTGATGAATATGCTACAAATTATAGAAGCCATCCAGTATATCCCGGAACATACTATAGGCGTATATCCAGCCGACGAGATCCCGAGGGTGTGGACGAAACCGACAACCGTCGTCCACGGATTGAGTGTGTCGGTGTAGATGTGCCTACTGTTTTAGCATCAAATAACTCTTTATTTCCCATGTACTCGCGTGGTACGTAGTCTCTATGAATAACGCGAGCAAACTGATCTCTGCCTGTAGCGTATTTATTCTTTCTGGACCTCGTAGCATCATTCAAACACTTTGTAATATTTGAACCTGGGATAGGACTACCTTCAATACTGACAACACCTGTATTATTCCATGTGATAATCCTATCAGCCAGATTTTTAAGCATCTGTAAAGATGTTTTGCCTTGGACTGAAATTTTTTTGGAACACTATCAGTAACAGATTAATCGATGCTATGATCAGGCGATATATTTATCGACTTCCCTACTTCATCATACAGTAATTTTTTTACTATTACAGGCTTTTCCATTTTTTATCAAATTTGGTATTGTCACTGACTGATTTTCATTATTCATAAGGCGACTACCTTTCTAGCACTTGGGAGTAAGCATTTCACTTCTCACGGCTATTGTGATAAGCTGTAATATTACATATCTGAGCTATTTTTTCTTCGTATGTTTCACCTTTCTTGCAGTTTTTATCAGAACAAAACTAAACCAACGTTAAGGAGCTAACCAATGTTAAGAAAATTTCGTTCGTATAAATACCTTAGCTAACCGTAGTTATAACCGTAGTTAAGATCCCTTAACCTCGGTTTATTCTCACGCGTAAACGTAGTCTATATCAGCTGATGAAAAACTTCTGACTACCCTTTTTTTTGTGTCGATAAAACTAACTGAAAAACTTTGTCTATTGCTTTTTAGGCCAGATAATATACACATAGGAATTTCGAAATCTGAACAACTTACTTCAGGTAAAAAATTTGATCCAAATATTATATTACATGATTCATTCTGAAAGTCTTAATACTTAATTATTTTTAGAACACCTAAAAATCTGGTTGACAGATGTATTTTCTTCAAATGTTGGAAGAAAAAGTTCATTTCTAATTGATTCGTGGAGTGGTTATTATCCTGGAGCTGTCACAGCTGCCAAACCAACGAATAAAAAAAATGAAATAATGATTATTTCTAAAGGAGCTACTAGACAAATTTATTCATTGAATGTTTTCAGTGTTAGAGTATGGAAAAACTTCGTAAGACATTTTTCAGACAGTGTCCTATTACGAGGAGATGTTTTAAATTTACACTTGAAAAAAGATATTATTAAATGTCAATCATAATCAATTTTCGTCTCCGCGATGAATTAATTTTTTCCGTCATTCATGATTCAAACGTAGTTTATACATTTTTTAAATCAGATGAGTTTTGCAATTTAGTCAATTTTGCATTTGGAGATAACTATAAGTCTGATTGTGTAATTCCAGAATTTCAAAATATTGCATTTATCTGTTGTGTCTGGTGCGAAAAATGATCGTGTCATGAACATTTCTGTAATGATTATGATATGTGTTATACGTGCAATGGATAAATAGTTTATCTTTTTCATTTTGATACAAATCCGGAAAAAAGGAGAATATTTTTTTAGCATCGATTTTGTTGTTATTTTAATAATCGCAGAGACATGCATCTCGTAATCTCTTATGCTCTTCCGATTGAAATTGGTCCCATCGAAAAATTATTGATAGTTTTTGAGTTATAGATTTTTTGTTATTTGTAATAAAAAAAAATGTATATCCACAAGATTTATAAACATGTGGGTAAGGGAATTTTTCATGATTTTTCATGGTTTTCCTTTGTTAAAGTCGTGTTGGAAAATTTTAATTAGAAATATGCAAAAATGACAAACCACCTTTGTAAGGTGTCAACTTTGGGGGTGATTTTCACTCCTTCAAACCCATTGTCCGCAGGGGAAAAAAAATACGTAGTACATCATTTCCGACATAGATTATTATATAGAAGCCTCAGCTAAATCGGTGGTGTCCACCTCGCGAGATTTCCTTGTTAATTCAAAATCACCATCTTACTTCCAACTAACTTTGCGTATGTAAGAGTGTGTAGGTTCGCACATTTCGGCTCTCTTGAAACATATTTCTAACATATAAATGAAACAAATGTTCCAAAATATTCTGAATATTTAAATAATGAGTGAAATAACAAAATTTTGATTCTTAACTGACAACTGAATCTGGTCTTAATTTTTGATGGACTCAATCTTCTACTCTTTTTTTTCCTGATTAGGAAAGGATAGACATTGCTTAAAGCTCTCTTATATAGACTATCCGTGGTTTTTACTAAAGCTCCGCGTGTTACGCTATCTGGACCTGGATAGACTTCCAATGTTCTTCTAACTCGCCACTCCTAGACGAGAATATGATAATCTTTGAGCAACACTAGAGTTCCTATAAGCAAGTTCTTCATCTTAGAGCACCATGTATATCACTTTTGTAGCTGAGGGCAATAGTCCATATACCATCTATTCCAAAAGTGTTGGCACATTTTTGGTATATACTGCCAACGAGACAGCCTATTGATTACTATATCTTTATAATTAGTTTCTTCTAGAGCTTCGAGCGGCTCTATTACTTAAAAATGTCCGGGTGTCAATACACTCAGCTCATTGGGATCATTTGATAGAGGGCTCAACGGACGTGAGTTTAGAATTCCTTTAATTTCTGTTACAAGTGTGTATTATTCCTTGAATGTTAAAATGGTATCTTTCGTGATCACCAAGAGATGATTTTCTGTTGACTTCACAGCCGCCTCCCATAAGCTTTCGAAATGTGATGCTTTTGGCGGAATAAACTTCCATTCAATATTTTGAGCTAATAAGTAATCAAAGATAGTTTGTTGTGATTGTTGCAAAAATGAGTGAACTTCTTTAAGTTCTCTAGCTGTCTCAATGAAATTAGTCCTATTGTCCGATGAAATCTATGAACACATTTCTTGTCCAGCAATAAGCCTTCGTAAAGCAGCCTCAGTTGTTAATCCAATTACTAATTCGAGATGAAGAGCTTTCGTACACGGAGAGAATTTTTTCACTAAACGTCAGTGCAAAAAATGACAAGCCCATGATTCGAATTTTAGAGGTAAAAACTTGCCTAACGAACAGTAAATTTTGAGTTGTCGTAAGTAAAATGGTACTTCAGTTAAGAAAACTTTTCACTAGCGGTCACAAGTAAATTTTTGCACTAGACACAACTGGAATATGACTGAGTGAAAGGCGAATGTAACTAAACCCAAGTAAAAACACTACTCAATAACTCAGCTAGTAAATCATTTACTTGTAATAATAAAAATTTTTTTTTATCGTCAGTTCAAGTAGAACTAGTTCTTAGAGAGCAACTAGGCTCATACACTAAGTACAGTTTTTACTTGTCTTGAGTCCATGATGAACTCAATGCCAGCCAACGTTTAAGTTAAGAAAAGAAAATTTGAAAATTGATGCGTTAGTGCAACATTAACTGAAATAAAGTCAACTACGGTCTAAACCGATATTATTTTCTAACAATTTTCAAATTGTTTTCATCAATTATAAAATGAACTTATTGAACGAATTTTTGCAGAATAAAACATTGTTACTATTCCGTATTTAACACTATGACTAATTTAAAGTGGGTTTTTTTATAAAAAATTGCACAAACTTCATATTCATAGTATACTCATTGAGTGCAATTATCATTGACTGTAGAAGAATGAAGTAATATCCATATTTTGATATTTATTTTGCAGAATGACAAAACTATTATTATTTTTTAACAACTTCCAAATTAGTTTTGTTAACTATAAAATGAAAGTACAGATGAAATTATTTAAATTTAAAAGGTGGCCAATCGCATGGGGAGTTTACGGGTGAACGCAACAACGGCGTGATCCCAGGCATCTTAAACTTCGATCACGTGATCGATCTGCTGTAACGTCATCTCCGTCGTTGTCTGATTGTTAGTGCTGTTCGGCGTATATTGCTCCAGTATTCATTTGTACTGAATTCTTTGTGAGACTAATAAATTGAATAATGGAAAATTATAGTGCAGTTATAAAAGCATATGAGGATTATATTGAAAAGTTTAATACTCGAAAAGAAGCTGAAGACAAAAATTAAGTATAAAAAATTTCAAGCAATCCCTCTTTTTTGCCTGATAGTACACTATTTATTCATATTTATGCAGGACATCGAGACACTCATTTACCAGTGCTATTTATGCCAAATCAAAATCCAGCTGTTCATTTATTTTTATATAATTTACCGCAATCTACCAAGATCAATAGCCCATCAAAATTTCTACGAGAAAAAAATATTAGTTTTACCAAGTTAACAGTGAAGAGAAAGCCAAACAAATGGCTGATGGACTCGTTGAATCTTCAGATCTATTCGAAGGAAAAAGAGTTACTCTTTAAAGGAAGACATTTAACTATTACAATTTCTATAAATAGTGATGAAGATATTGCAGATAATTGTAGTGCTAGTTGTAGTGATGTATCGACCAATAACAGTCAATCGGAAGAGCAATCATCTACTACAATTTTCTACCTAAATAAACATGTTTCATTGGAAATATGTAAATATTTAACATGTACAGATAGAATTAGCCTAGGATCAACATGTCGATATTTAAAACATATTCTAGAGACTGATTCGCTGGTAATCAACAAATTTGTTAGTGACTATGATATGTATTATTATGAAAAACTTCTTAAAGAATACTCAAAAAGTGGTGAATTCAAGAAAATAAAACTCCACAATTATGCATTATACGATTTACTCTTCCCAATACAGCCAATTCTCATGAAAAACAATACTTTATTGAAAACATTACAGTCTTTGGATTTATCAGGAATATAAATTTCATCACAAGACATTCAAAATACCATCATCAAATTTCAATCACTGCAATACTTGACTATTGGAGATATCACTGGATCTTGTGAAACACAATTAACTAATCTTTTTCGCAATAAAGAATTTATGAAGACATTTAAACCCTTTGGCATTCACAGCAATATACATTTTAAAGGAAATTGTTTGACATCAAGTACATTCTTCAGTCTCGATAGTTTGAGTATCTGCTATTGTCTGAAGATTAAATTTTGATTCATCCAGGAGGTAAGTTGCTTTATAAGATGCTAAATTTTCGCGTACATTATTATATACTTATTCGATGAAATTCGATGAAAACACTTACTTGATGAAATCATTATTTTTATAATTCATAAACCTTTCTCCACAGTTTTTGATAAGAACCCCAACAGTTTCCTTGTTGCGGTCGGAAGCAATTCATTACATTTCTACTACTGAAATGCATGATTTGTTCCTATCACTCTATGAAACAAATCTTCAATAGTTTTTATGGATAGATAATTCTTATGGATTTCAAGTAATGGACAATATGGTAAATTGTGAAATTTCTTATTAGAACATGAATTTGCGAGAACTTACACTTATTTTTATTCAAGAATATTATTGTTGTGAAGTATGGAAGTCGTTTAATTATTTATTTCATCATTATTTACGACACTTAGAGAAGTTTGTTATAGCAGGTTAATTTATATTCATCTTACACACTTCAGTTTTTTATATTCGGATAAAGCTAAATAAATCAAATTTATTTCAGACGTGGACCTTAACAGCATTCTATTGCAACTGAGTATCCAGGTAAATTTAAGATGTTCAATTTTGAAAAATGTCAAACGCTTAAATGATGATATGTGGCAAATGCAAATTCCTTCCCTCGCACACATTTCAATTCAATTAGAATCAGTATCAAGCATTAATTCGTGCTCTTTCATGAACAAAAATTATAATAGCCTAGAAGAAATAGAAATATTCCGAACTCCATCGACCGAATCAGTTATATTAATAGATTTCATTGCCAACAATGAAATCAAATTTGACTATCCAATCCATCTTATTGTAGACAATACATTATATTGTGAATTGATGCACAAAATGGAGGGAATATCTTTTACAAAACTACTGCAAATCGTTGTTAAACGTAATAGATTAAACAGGCCCATTTTTCAGGTACGACAAATGTTTGCACTCAATACCAACCATGTTTATCGAACAGCATATAAATAAAACTCAAAAATGTCTGTAATTTTTTTAGTTTCCCGAAAAATCACTGCTACCGAAATAAAAGTACAAGAGGATGGAGTAATTAAATGCTAGGTATTTGTGATATTTTATATTAAGGAAATTTTAATAATTTAGTTAGACATTAAGCATTTAAGATTCGTATCTTCAACAATATGCGTAGGTGTTACCCCTCATTTTCATATTGTTGGTGATTTAACTTAACAACAGATTACAAGTATCACACATTGAACATTATTTTAACATAAATTTTATAAATACGAATTGTAGTCATTTAGTTATTTCAGAAAATGGTATAGACTATTGTCATTCTTACTTTATACTTCATTAGCTTCTACAATAACAATTCCAATGATAATTGTTATTTTTGTAAAACTTAATTATTGAATACGATTTTTCAAATAGACTGCCTGATAAGCTTTTACTTTTTAATCTGTACTGTCTGTATTTTAAAAACTTTCATTGTAATTATTACTGAAATTACATCTTTTGTACAGATAGTTAGGCAAAATTCTTAAATATAAAATTAACTATTTTGAAAGATTAACATCTTCATAGTATGTATGATAAATATTCATAAGTTTAATTGAGTACTCCTTGAACATAAGTATAGCTAATTTTAATGGCAACGCGTAACAAAATTATTTTGCATTCATCACTTAGTGATTTAAAAATGAAAAGAACTATATTCTTTTTTCACCCGTACACTTGAAAATAATCATTACAATAACATATTTGAGCAGTGTAATTTCGATATATGTGAATATCAAATATGTTTTGTATCAAAAGTAACAAAATTTTTTAACGGTTTATGTGTAAATGCAATATGTAATAATACTTTTGCTGCAATAGGTTTTTTCCTCTAATATGATGGATTTTAATCTTACTATTTATATTAATTAATATGACAACGGCGAATAATATACGTTACAATGTTTTCAAAGAATCACATCTTTATAACGTATGGTAACAAAATAAACTCTTCGTTAAATTCGGAATCAGTTAGTCCTTCACTATTCAAACGGCTGTTAGTTAGTTTTTACATTATGTAATGATGGTATCAATTTCGTTACGCCCGAGTAGTTTTATTCAGTGACCTTACAATCAAAAATATAATTTTCAATAAACACTCAGATTTGTTTACAAACCTCGGCATATTTCAAATTCATAGCCATTGTCGCCTTCCATGCGAAGTCAACAGCTGATGTTACGTTCTTAAATGGATACTTTTTTCTATTAATAATTACGTAAGTTGCTTTAACGTCATCAAGCCGTCCTACAGCAATTATGTAGGGTTGAACATCATGTTTATGCTGGTTCATGGATTCTTCGTATGTCTTCATCGTGACGTCTATTTCAGTAATTGTCTGCAAATAATAAGATAATGAAGTCATATCGTTAATATTAAAATTTCATCACAGTTTATTAAATAGTTACAAAGTTGCTTACCTGAATCCATTTTATAAATCCATTACTTTGTTCAGCATAAGTTACTCTTGTACTTTTTTTCCCGACAATTTTTGTTGGTATAGAAACGGATGATATAAAAAATGGGAGTGCTCTCCAAGCGAGCGTTTCTTTAATTTTGGGATCGCAATTTTGTTCATATTTTTGGATTACAGTAGTAGCCCTTTTAGAATACTTATGAGACACAGAAATAATCTGTGAACTCAGATTTTTCCATTTTTCTGCTCATGAATTTTCTTCAACATTGGAGCTGTTAATTTAAAATAATTCAAAAGTAGTCTTTCTCCCGTTAATGGATTCAATAATGGATACTTTTCAAAAAGTTCATTAGTAGATAATTTTTCATTCTTTCTGTAATTCCATGTCATTACCTACAAGTCTAAGTATGCATCATTTACAATCTTGTACTTCCTTATTTCGTCTAGTTTGCCTTCCATGAATTATTTTTTCGTTCATTTTGGCTTCCGTCTTATTTTCATCTTCTCGTATTTGCCGTTTTCGTTTAATTCCACTAATTCTAGCTATTACATTTTTATACGTATAGTACAAAGTTCCACTTCTTCAAGAACCAGGCGATTACCTTTGGTACCAGAAATTAAGATCATCGTATTTCTACAAACTTCTAATTTCTTTTGTCCAATGTATGAATTCTGTTTCGGCTATCCTGTAAGCTTGTTTTGTATCGCATTTCATGTATAGCAGAATTAATTGCTAAAATGAAAGTAATATCATAGAACAGAAAAGAACTCACTGTAATATTTTTTTCCCCTCCAAAATGTGATTGATAATTATATGAGCTATTGTGCTAGCATGTTCTATTATATGTTCATCATGCAAAAGTGTCTCTCCAAGTGAATTTTTTTTCAACAGTTGCTTCATTTCCTAAATTTTGGGTATTGATTCTATGAAAATGATTATTGCAATGTATTGTAGTGCCCTAAAAATCTCAATAATGTTTTCAATAATCTTACCTTGCTTTGGACTGTGCGATTCCGATGATTTTCCTGCTCCTTTAAATGAAACAATTTCAAAATTTCAATTATATATATATAAAAAATAATAGCTAAGATCAGTTTTTTCTAGTATAAAAATATTGTACTGCTATTGAGTATTTTATCGCTAGACAAACTCAATACAGTACAAGTACAATGTAGTAAATACTTCGAAAAACTCCAATGTAATCGGATAATCCTCATTCCATAAGTGAATTTGTAACAAAATCGCTATCATCTATGATAGGTGATAATTCAAGAGCATCAGCAATAACGTCTTCTAAAGAACTGGGACTTACATCGTGGAAAAGGCTTCTAGTAGTAGTCATAATTGCGCTTGCCTAAAACAATATTTAAGTGTCATTATACCATTAACATTTGTCTGCAAATTGCATGTAGGAGAATAGAACATTCAATGTATACTATTGTATATCAATGTATATTAAAAAGCTTGTGTTTAGTCTCAGTTAACATGAAAACATCAAAGTATACAATAATTTATTGATAGAATAACGTATTGAATGGTATATATCAGAAACACGTCTTCTTAACATGATAGCATCCTTCAGTCGTGGAAAATAAAAAAATTTTATGGAAAAAAATGGAATTGATTAACGGATATTGATCTTTATAATACGTTAAAGTCGTGAAAAAAAATTTCGTAGAAAAGGAACACATCACGAATGTAACGTATCTGTGTAATTTTTAACTAAAAGGTTGTTAAAACAAACAATAAATTAACGTTACAGAATGTGTCCCAATGTAGTAGTGTTAAAAAAATATTAAGATTTGAAATAGAAAATTATTTATGGTCAACGTGTTTTACGATATTTCTAATATACACAATAAATGTTTATAAATGTAAATGTAACAAATACTTACAATAACGGAAGCTGATGTAAATGTAATGCCTGACACTTTTTTCACTCAATTTGATGATAACTAAGCTACTGAACTATATTGTTTTCTTGACGCACAATTAACTAACCAATTTTATAATGCGTAGATATATACAAATATCGTAACGATTCTTGAAATTATGAAAGCAATAGCTACTAGTTGCTAGAAAATAAAAATCTCTAACTTATTGTGCGTTAACAGACGTGAACAAAAGAAAGTGTTGTTCGAAATCGATCGCGTGATCGAACGCTGTTGCGATTTCACACATATGCCAATTCTATTACGTTTTACTGCGATTCGCGCGCATTCCCTTTTTTTTCGGGGAAGTCACTTGTTCGTCGGATTTTGTTTTGTATGTGATTTAGATAGATGTATTTTACAACGAACTGTTAAAATACTGAAGGCACCTTCGATGTGTATCATTTTAGTTATAGTTGAATATTTTATTCAATTACTTTTATTCCCAGAGTAACAAGTTTTTCTCTTACATTAATATCTCGATAACAATCCATTAAACATACCAATTTATTTTAATAAAAAGATTAGTAGACATCTATTGTTACCATGGTATCCTATAATACGCTTCGTCAGTACGTTGAAAGCAATGGCTACTATTATTATTGTGAAAAAAAAGAAGAAAACGGAAAGTGAGTTAGACTGATAGTTGCATTTTACTAGTTATTACTTTTCTGCGTAAATTATATTTGTTATAATAATATTTCATTTATTTTATCACAGCAGGCATTTCTGATGTCGTTTAACTCATGAAGGATGTCGGGGTCAAGCAAAAGAAATTAGTAAAAACTGCATTGTTATAACACATGACCACAATCATCTGGAAGATTTTGATTTTTATTTTGAAATTCAATTTGAGAAGATACTTATGAAAGAGGCTAGCCAATACTTCGGTCCACCACGTGAACTATATGAATACTTGGTCAAAATTTTTTTGAATTTTAGATATAAGGATCATGCTTCTACGACACCATTTGATGCATTGAAAAATTTTATTTCTATGGAACAGGATACAATAATTTTACCACAATTTGAAAATTTCGATCAGTTTCGTAACATGTTCTGCCTTTCAGAATATGCGAGTTTAGATACATATTATTTTCAGAATGACAAACGTTACGATATGAGTATCTGTAATTTCAAAAATGAATTACTAGTATTAAGCACGCCAGACATAACATTATCGATCGAAATAACAAATATTCATATAAATTCAACCAACAAAGTTCTTCCAGAAATTGGCAATGGACAACTGTTGACATTCGTTTTAGCAGAATATGCTAATTATGTAAGTGAAATATACAATATAATTACTACTTCATAAGAGTAGTATACTCGTAAAATTTCTATATTTAAGGGCAATCTCGAAATATTCCACCACTTTGCCGCCTAATAACTAGCGCTGCGTAGTGGTCGAATAACGAACTAATCGCGAAAAAATTATTAAATATTAAATTAAAAAATGAGAAATGAATTAATAAACCTTCAATTATACCTGTTTAAAAGCTAATTATTTATTCTACAACTTGAATTAATTACGTAACATAAACAATGAATAATAAAAACAATATATGTAAAAATGCTAGAGGATACACAAACACGGTTTTCACGTTTAGTCACTTTATATAAAAAAAGTACCGATTAATACGTAAAATAAAAATGATTAGCGGATCGTAGCCATCGAATACTTCGTTTTTATCATAAAAAAAATTATTTATAATCAAAATAAATGAAGAAAAGTTGTAAAAAAGTTGCAACACGATCACATCTCACAACCGGCTATGACACTTAAAACGACAGTGACGTGCTGATGAAAAAACGTTCGGGGGCCCAAAAATTTTATATTTTTCAGTCGGTATCGAAAAAATATATACCCACCGAGAGATGGCAGCATTGTCATTTGGTTTTGGATTAAATACATGTCAATTATATTGAATAATTCGTAGATTTTTTTAACAATTCCAGGACAATGTGAAATAGACGCAATTAATCGATTAGAAATTATTCAACTTCTTTTCTGAGCATACAAAAAAGTTATAATAAATCATTATGTAGCAATTATATAAGAATAAGATAACATAGAATTTTAAAAAATAAGTTATACTGGCAGTATAAGTGCCAACTTGCCTTTCGAACAATAGAAAGTTTAACAATTATTCTCTACAACAATTACTTAATTTTCACGGCAGGAACTGTTGGTTCTTGTTAACAATATTCTTGTCAACAATACTGGCAGTAGTATTTGTTATAGTACTGCAGGTTTTTTTTATTATAAATTAATAAAGTTTGGAGCAATGTGACTAGGCAGCGTAAGTGCCACCTAGCCTCTGAATTAGAAGGAAGTCTAAAAATTATCTGACAAATTAATATCTTATTTTTTATAGCTGAATCTGTTGAAATTTATTAATAATATAGTCATAAACAGTACTGTTGATTGTTATTGTTGAATAACTGTAGAATTTTTTATTATGACTGAATAAACTTTGGAGCAATGTGACTAGGCAGCGTAAGTGCCACCTAGCCTTTCAAATAAAAAAAAGTCTCAAAATTATCTTACAGAACTAGCAGGCAAAATTTAACGTTCATTGGAAAAGGAATATTTTTTGGGATTGATTTTATGAAGGACGCAGACACTGATTATTAATATTATCGACATCATTTATTTAATTATTTATGTGAACAATCTAAAGCGATGTTAATGACTGGATTATTTCCAGTCACTAATGTCCCCTTGAAATTTTTATACATTCCAGCACCATTATTTCTTTCAAAATTAGGATTATGTCGCTTAAAACTATTATATTTCATGGTTTTCATATTTCTATATTTTTCTTTCAACTCCTTATATTTTTTCTTAAAATTTTTTCGACGCTTATTTCGTTTTTTTTATTTTAAAATCTTGTTCTGATGCGATGGTTGCTTCTGCGGCGGTGGTTGTTTCCGTGGAGCCGGTTGATTTTGTCGCGATGGATGTTTTCGCGGAGCCAGTTGATTTTGTGGCGGTGGTTGCTTCTGTGACGGTGGTTGTTATTGCGCCGGTATTTGCTCTTGCTCCATTACTATATCATTGATTCCCCTAATAATGTCCTGAACAGATTGCTGAAGATATCCAATTTATTTTATTAAATAATAGTTTTTTTTTTCCTATCTTTATCTACAAATGACACTTACGGGTTTCTCATTTTCATCGCCGTCTTCCAATAAATCATGTTCATACAGCTCTGCCATTTTCTACGTTTACTGTAAAAAATTAATTACATAAAATGTCATTCATTTAATCTTCAGATTCTCAGAACATTATAGTTTAAGAATGATTCATTTATTTTTTATAAAAATATGTTCATAAAATCAAAATGTGAATTGAATTAACTGTTTCGACGAGTTTTTTAATTACTTTAACGTTAACTTCACTATAATGATAATGATTCAGAAAGTGTACATTGTATTTATTTCAACATTTATACTTACATATAGCTTTTTCCAAATTTTTTATAATTTGCAGCACTTGTTAATTTCAATTAATTTTCCAATTATTCCTGGCACTCAAAAAACTGGAACACTTTTTGTGGACAGTGTGAACAAGACTAAACAACAGGTTAGATTTTCCTCTTCAAGAGGGTGTTTGGGATAAGAGTGGGGGACAGCATAGTTCGGCCTAGATTTTGGATTTCTATAACAACGAATCAGAGTATGAGTAAGGTCGTACGCTTCGATAGTAAGAGCGTAATTGGAGGGAAAAGAATTGGAGAGGAGAGTGGGCAGACCCATATGATCGACACGAGGCCTTATTGTTTTTTTTACGGTGGGAAAAATCCACCGACAATTTTTTGACTAAATGCTCTTATTTTTGTTTCGATCAAAAATAAAATGTAAGTCCCACCGTGCCTGATACAAAGGTGAACTTGGCCATAATAAGTGTATGTTTTTATATGTACAGAATTAAATTCTCTATCGATATGTACATCTTAAAATGTATGCTTTTTTAATCATTTTTACCTGAATATTGAACGCGGTGGGACTTAGAAAAAAAATCACCCATACCAATCACTCACATGCTTCTCTTCAATATTCTAAGTCCTACCGCGCTTGATGTTAGGATAAAAATGACCAAAAATTAGTAAACGATTTCATATATACAGATCGATAGAGAATTGAATTCTCTATCAATCTCACATAACTTTTTTTTTTGACTCTTTGCAAATTTTTTTTGCCAAAACTTTCGTATATATTATTATTTTTTCGCATTATTAGATACCTTAAATTTCATATTTACTAATAAATGTATTTTACAGATCCTTACAACATTTAATAAAAGTGTAATGACGTAAAAATATTTTTTTATTGAAAAACATTCCTTTGTTGATTAATAAATAATTACTACGTCATTGCACTATTACTGAATGTTGTGTTGAAAAAAAAGTTATATTAGATCGATAGAAAATTGAATTCTCTATCGATCTGCATGTATAAAATTGTACACTATTTCTTGGTCATTTTTATCTTATTATTAAGCGCAAAAGGACAGAAGCTAATAATTAGAATGAACAATTTTACAGTCTGATAATAGGGAATAAACAGATAGAATTGTTGTAGATGAAAGCGTCTTTCGTACTTAAATGATTGTTATTTTTTATTCAATTTCTTAGTATTGATTATTTCGTTTTCCTATGATTATTAACTCTTAATGATTAATTATGCATACACATAAATATATATATATATATATATATGGTTATAGGTAGCATTCACTGCCTTAAAAAAAAAGTCGATGTATGCGTGTTTTGGTGATATGCAGAAGCAACGGGGACAGCCATTGATCTCTATGATCGAGAAAAAATGTGTACGGAAGTTGCATATTAGAAGAGTCCTTACACCTTGAAGCAAAGAATCATCACAGATTTTTTTGATAATGCATATTTAATGTAAATAATTCGAACATCCAGCTGACGATGAGAGTAAAGATGTGTACAAGGTAGGAAATGATTTTTAAAAATGAGTAATCCTTTTTATACACACAGATTGATAGAGAATAAAATTCTCTATCGTTTGTACATCACTTGTTTTTACAAAAAAAAAGGATTTAAAACACATCTGTATTCGATTGTAGAAAACAACAAGAGTCGATGTCGAATTCTATTTATCTTTAAGATACCAAACAGTCGAGTTCATTATTAATGCTGCGTAGAATTGTACCCACTCCTGAAAATGACGTTTTCAATTAAAAAAAACGGGTTTTTATGATTTATTTATATTTATTTTTGTTCTCTACTCATTGATGTATATTTTTTCAAAATATGTCTTCCTACGGTTAGCATTAAACGATGCGTTTTAGCCTACAAGCTTCCTTCAATTTGAATATTTACGCCCATGTCAACGAGATATGACCATTATTTGTCAATTTTCTTCATAACCTTGAGGACTACATGTTTGGACGTCCATGCTACCTGAGCCAGGTACGAAGAAACGTGAATGACCGCAACAAAGTTTGACGAAGTCAGTCTTAACGCTGATTTCAAGGAGTACACTTCAAGATGAGTTCTATTGTTCACAATCGAAACGTGTTTAAGCTTGAGAGAAGTGTTGATTCTAACGATGGTAGTGTCATGAAGTGCTGAACGTGTTGTGAGTATGGAATAGAGTTGTGGACACGCAGGTTGCCAAAAATGCATTTTCTCGTTGGAATCCACAATCATCCACCTGTACTTGCAACTGTACCAGACATCGGTGAGTGTTTTATTCCTGTGTTTAATTATATCTCGTATGTAAATAATACAATAGTACATTTAATTTTTTTTCGTCTATTCTTGGCTAGTAAAACACTTTTTCTCCGAAAAATATGTTATACTACTCAGTGAACATCACGAGAAAGTGATAGACTTCGTCCACAAAAAAATTTTTAATAAAACTTACTTCTATTGTCTGTTAAGAGTTTCATCACTGACTAATTTATAATTTTTTCATAACATTTGTTTTCAGGGTAATAAATAAGTTTTACTTTATAATTACTGAACTCATAAATAAATAATGAATAATTTTATTAATTGTTTGTTACATATTAATAGCAGACTATATTGTATAATAATGCTCATGAATTAACAACATTGTATTTTTTCTTTAATGTACGAAAAGTTATTTTTTTCTATAAAAATTATACTCATTCATTGAGAATTAATGGTTTAATTCGATCTTAAAGTACAAAAAGGTACATTTTAATATGAATTGAATTCATTGTTGAACAATCAATTGTTTAATTTTTTGGGGAATTCACAGAGGTATTTTCTTATAGCAATTTAACTCATTGATTAAGAATCAAAGGTTTATTTGTATTTTTTTCTGGAAAAAGTAAGTGAACTTATTTATAATATAATAAAACTTATTAATCAGCAATTTATGGTTCAGTTATATTTGTTGGTATCGAAAAGAATAAACTTTATTGTACAATAATAAAACTCATTAATTAGCAATTAATGGATTACTTACATTTACCTGTTATACCACAGTACATAACATTGTGTTTACGGTTCACAATGTTATGAAATATTCTTTGGCTTAACGTGTACAGTATGAACCTTTATATAATAAAGTTAATTTGTTTGTTGCGTATCGGTGGTCAGTTCTGTATCATCATCTGTCAGACGCAATCGTATGATTGGTGCAAGTGACCAACGAATTCTTTGCCCACCACAACCTATAAATTCTTCTATTGCTGCGGTTGAATCACTCATTTCGTATTTTTAGTGATTTTTTACTTCGTTATTGTGATTTTCGTTATCATTATCTTCATTATTATAATTTATTCCATGTTTTAATCTTGGATCTAATATTTCTGGCAACAGATTATTCCAATAAAATTCAATTAATCTATCTTCCATTTTTTCCATCCAAAAGTCATGTTCATAATCAATTTTTAATTTGTACAGTCCTTTGAATGTCCATATTTCAAGCCAACAATATTTTCTGTTTGTAATATGTAGTTGTCCTTGAATTTGATGGTAATAATCCGATATTTTCTTGATGGTATGATCTTTATTAAAATGTTGTTTTGCCCAATTGCTGCTATGTGCACTAATTATATCTTTAATTTTGAAATTTCTCAAGCTATATGGACGCTTAATTTCAACAAGACCACTGTTACCGATCAAGCCATCCGGTGACGCTTCTAAATACGGTAATTCATCATCAATAAAAATACCACAACTTTCGATTTCTGTACCTAATTCGACAGCTAATTTTTCACGAGCAACTTTTTCATAGGCTTTGCCGTGACTTGTTGTAGCACTATTAATTGAAGATGAAAAAATTATTCTCTTTACAATATTTGTTTTTGTATTTTCTGTTCGTGCAGAACAAAAATCTTTGAAGTGGGAGGCTGTGAGGATAGATCGCCGAATTTCGTGCCATAAAGGATTGTCACTTTGGTCAATCGTTGCTAATTGTATTTCTTCTTTTCGTTTTTGATAATCCTTTAATTTTGCAATATGACTCTCTTTGAGTAATTCCATATCACCTACCGGTTTCATGACAATATCAGCTCCAGAGCGATATGAACAATCATTTTTATGACAATTTGTGTATGTTGGATGATGCCGACAATGATTTCTTTGGTTTTATTATGCAAATTATATACATCCTTTTTGCTTTGTGCATTTTCTTCAACATACAACAATTGTTCCGGAATATCTTTATTCATGGTTCTGTAAATTTGACATAAACCGTCTCGTAAATTAAAATGAATAACTGCGCAGCAAACACGAAAACTGTAACTTTTCGATAGTTTGCTAAAATCTATGCGATCTCCTCCTAATACTCTGTTGAATGATTCCGCAATATTATTATTATAATTTAATAATACATCATTAGCTGATGCTATTACTGCGGAAAAACAGGCTAGAATGTGATTCCATACATCTGCAGTTAGTAAATATTCACGATAATTGTAACCGTCTGTACTTTGGCAATAATGGTTACGACATTCATCATGGTGGCCGAATATATGATATGGTATATTTTCTAAGTCAATTTTGAATTCATCAGCTTGCTCCTGGAAACTTAAATGTTCTTGTTCTCTCCAATGCACACTCAATGATCTTATAGTGTTCACTATTGTACCCGTGTGATCGGTGATCAACGTTCTCATATTTATTGCTCTTGCAAATGGAAATACTAGATTTCGCAACCGATAAGTATCAACTAGGCTGCTAAATGTTGCCATAGAATTGCTGTAGCTGAATTGCGGACTTTTCGATAAATTTACTACATTTGTCGATAGTCGACGCAGTACATGGTTTGAACATAAAGTTCTATGTACATCAATATTATATTCTCTATAGACTCTTGTTGTCTCTAGAGTCCGAAAAACGCTGCTATCTCCATCACATAGGATATTTTTATAGATAAGTGCACGTTTTTCTACACTTGTTCGAAACATGTCCAATACAATGCTGGTTTCCATACTTGTTGAACTTTTAGCATAGTGATAATTTCTCCAACATGTGTGGGCTTTTTGATTACCTCATTGACATTGAAAGCATCGTTTATTTGCAACACGAAAGTCTAATACTTTGTGCGTATAGTAATCAACTGCCACTGCTGCTCCCGCAGCTGAATTATATAATCCAGACGAATAACTTCTTTTTTCCCAGCATCCATCAGTCACAACATCAGTGAATGGCACAGGAGAATTATCCTTAGGATGGTGAACAATTCGTCCAGATTTCAATGCTAAATTCATTGATTCTTCCCCAGCTTCTTTAATTGACTCATATGCCGTTTTTGTGCAGATCAATCCCATAAACTTTTCTGCGCTTACATATGAGTTATATGAAAGACTTTGAACATTTATCGAAGTCAATAAATACTGCAGCTGCTGAAATCCAATTCCAGTCATATAACATCCTAAAATTATTTGGTTGTTACTAGTGAATAGATTTTCATCATGCGGTTCACTGGAAACTTCAAATTGAAATTTGCATGATGAGCATTCATAAATCAATGTTGATTGCACTCCATCTACTTTGGCATGAACGAAATCAATTGAATTTTGTTCTCTGCATTTATTATCGAACAATGCGACTGTGTGCATTTCAAATATTTCCTTACTTTCGTTGAAAACGAATCCGTAATCTAAGATCAATTTCCTAGTCGCAATATTTCGTCTTTTCCGATATGGTCCTCTTTTTCTTCTTTTGTTTGGTGGTTTTTCCTGACTTTGTAACCCATGTTATTTATTGTCTTTTAGACCAGCGATTTCCACATCGAATCCTTCATCACGTAATGCACGTGATATGCTTAAAGGTGCTGATTCAAATAGTGCTCCAGTCAAATGGATTTGCTTCATTATTTTTACGATTCTCATGTGACATTAATTTACAGATACAATACAGCTGAGGTTTTATATATATTGCAAAACTTGTTCTTATCACCAATTCAACAGTGATTCGTAAAAAAAAAAAAATTCTTTATGTTCTTATATTTCGTTTGAAGCACTTGAACGTAGTGCAGTTCTCACAATGTCACAATGCAAATCATTAAGTACAATGGAGAATAATGTATTCAATATTGAGCTAATAATTGTAAGGTTTTTAGAACAAATTGGAAGTTATATTTAGCCAAAGATACAAATCTACTTATATTTTTATTGTGAAAGTATGGAAAAGCGTGGTAAATAGAGAATACTTACAAAGTTGCCTATTAAAGTATACCAATGAATATGAAGTTATCGAGTATAATGCTTTGAAGTACTTACAACCATGAAATAAAGTCGTTGGCAGAGATGGGAAATGTTATATATCATATGACAGACATATGTATCAAAAATCAAATGAGAAACTATAAAATCCTCTCAATGTTTGATTTTGTTATTGTGGATGGAAGCATTGCAAATAAATATGATTCAAATACATGTAATATTATTTGGTTGATTTTAGTTCTACATTGATTATGAGTTATATTTCTGTCACACAATGAGTAGTTGAAGTGATTATATTGAAGTTAGTGTTTGCTTCTTTATTATAAATTTATATTAATTTTTGTAATTTAGTATTGAACAATAACAAAAGAAATATTTGCAAAATAATCGTAATGTAATAATCGTAGGAGAGGTAATTGATATTCGCAAGCAAAAATAAGAATGCACTATACTCAAAAGACTTTGAGTTTCAATAAAGTATGAATGTTGTAGTAAACTGAATTTTTGACTAAATCAAAAAAATGTGAAGTACTAGCAAATAAACGTTTTACTAGTATAATAAGAGGACAGTACTTCCTGCTTTTCGTGATACGTTGTAGAGTTGTTCCTATTTTAATTGAATGAATATGTGACTGTAAAGAAGAATGAAAAAGTTATAAACGGAAAAAGAATAATGTGTAATCGTCAGTATAGATAAAAATGTATTGAATCTCAAAAATGACTTGATACGATAGAATGTATGATTCAGGATAAGTGAATACAGAGCTAGACGGAAGTATAAAATGTCTTAAACGTAGGGTAAAGAATGTACCGTCGTAAGTATGATTAGAACTATATAATCGCCAAAAACTGACGTATTCTAATAAGATGTACAACAAGTATTAAGAAAATTTGAAACTGAAAAAAAGTTTACAATGTCTTAAATGTAAGTTGAGCAATGTGTAATCATAAGTACAATAAAAAATGTGCCGAATCCAAAATGTAGCTAGTTTAAATGAAATGAATGATGAGTAGCAATCGGTACTTGTAATAATATAAAGTGCAGATAAACTTTGTAACAAATAAAGAAATAACTTACACGAAGACGAAAAAGATATCATATTGAGTTTCTTTTACGATAAATACAAGTAATTTTTGAACTACGACTAAGTGTAATCTTATCCAGTTCGTAGTAAAACGAAAAATTCTATGTAGTGAAACACTTTACTTACGAGAGGCTAAACTTCTTCTCGGAGGCAGCCAAAAATTAAATCATTATAAGCCATAAGATGTCTAGTTGTAAGTATAAATGGAGCTTGAGTGTATCGAAAAATTTTCTGATTTCAGTATAACTTTGACTAGCGACTACTCTACCTTCTTATCATAGTAAGTGCTAATCTACGTAAGAGTAAGTCAATGTTGTTCTAGCGTGTAGTGAGAAGAGGTGTTGCATCAAGAATCTTCATTCCATAAATTTTAGACTTAATTTTTCTTGACGACAGTATGCTATGTTACTTACAGCAACCCAACATTTACTTATTTACAGACGCATTTTTACTTTTAAAATTCGAAGTGTGGGCTTGTCATTTTTTGCACTTGGATTTAGTGGAAAAATTCTCTCCGTGTAGACATGCACACGAAGACGGCTATCCATACTTTCATAATATGAACTCGACCTCTTTGCTTACTCTCTTTCAGTTTCAATGGGCTCGCATAATCAACACACGTACTTTTAAATGGCTTGATTTTTCCTCGCACTTTTTCTGTAGGTAAACTACCCATGATGATTTCAGGGAATTTTTTATTAATATGAAAACAATCGATATATTTCCTGATCACTTTCTCAGACATTTGCCGTCCATTCAGGGGCAAGTATTTTTGAAGAATAGGATTTAATAATTAATCAACTCCGCAATGAAATAATTGAAGATGTTATCTCTTGAAGATCAATTTCGTAATTTGATGATTAGTTGGTAGAACACATGAATGCTCCTCCGCTTCTGGAATACTTACCATTTAAATCCAACCACCTACTCTAATAATTAAGTCTTCATCTAGGAGCGAGTTGAGTGCAATTAATTTACTATTTTTTGAAACTCCCTTTTTTTTTTTTAAAGCTAGTATTTCCAAAGGAAATTCGTTTCTTCGCACCATTCCTAGAATAATTTTCTCCGCTGTGTCAAACTCTTGTACTGTTCATTTGCCTTCAGTACCATTTAGGTAAAATCTTAAAAAAGCCACCATTCGTAATAACTTATAAAATGATAAATATTCAGTGAACGAACTGTCGTTTAACGAGTTTTTCATTACTAATATTGTTGGATTTCTCATATCTGAAATATCGTCACTAATTTTTGTTTGTTGTGGCCACTCTTCTTGAGTCAACCACTCAGGTCCTTGTCACCATAGATTGTTAACTTTTCACTCGTAAAGAGAGATACCACGAGACAACAAATCAGCTAGATTATCTTCAGAATTCACATGTAGCCAGGTTGCATTTCGCGAAAGATCAAGTATCTCACTTATTCTACTTGCTACATATGTTTTTCGAGTAGTTGGCTCTGATTGTATCTAGCTCAAAATAATTATGGAATCACTAAAGAGATAATTTTCATTAATTTTGTTTCCAAATGCTTGTAGTACGGCTTTAGTTGACCGTGCCAGTAAAAGGGCAGCATTCAACTCTAATCTTGGTAACGAAATAGTTTTAAGAGAAGTGACTCTAGTAGTTATACAATGAGCATTGACCCACATGCGTGTAGAGCTATGGGAATTGACCCGAATGCGCAGATAGCTGGGGGAATTCTACCTCACTTTTTTCATAGAAAAAAAAAGTGTGGGAGAATTCTCGTAGCTGAGGACGTTTGTGGGGTAACTCTTCTATGATGAGGTAGTGGGGAGGATTCTTGGGTGAGCTTGAGTATAGGTTGGGAAGTGTCTCTGGGACTTAGGAGGTGGGGGAAGGATTTTTGGGGCGAACTTGAGCATAGGCTGAGGGGTGTCTCTGGGACTTAGGTTTTTGATAGGGGGCTGAGTTCTAACTGGGCTTTACCTGTGTATAGGCTAGTCGGAAGTTGGGGTTTTTGCTGAGTGGGAGGGTACCACCCTCATCCCTAAGATGCTGCCTTGATGATAGCTGAGTGTAGCTATACATCTCAAAATTAAGGAGATGAGTATTGCTTTAATGATGCATGAACCAGCCGCTGAACGATTATAGGGCGTTAAGATTTGATTGATTTACAGCAGTCAATGTTAGTTTGTCATAGCTACTCGAGTGATATTCTAAAAAAATTTTTTTATAATGGAAAATCATCCTAAAATAACCCACATCATTGATATAGAGGGTTCCAGAATGGATAAAAAATTCTATTGTCAAGAAATGGCTTGCATTCAAGTTGAAAGTGGTGAAATATATTCAAGTCATTATAATATTGGGCGTTATAGACTATATCAAGAAGATTTTACATCGACCCGCTTCTGTACTATGTTTGTTCATGAATTGGAAATGAGGGATGATTGCAGCCATCAACATCAAGGGGCAATCGAAGATTCCTTGCGTAGAATGGATGAAGAAGCAAGTTCTTTGGAAGTAATCAATGGATATAAATGCGGATCAATTGAACGAGACAAGCTGACATTCCTGGGAATTTCAAGTTATAATATTGACAGGTTCGGATGTCCAAAATTTGACATATTATACAATCAATTGCAGGAACACCGTCCTGATTTATTTAAAATAATGGAAACATTAGATTGTTCTTAGCATGATGATATGAGTGTTCGTAGAGGTGAATCTACTCCGAGAATTGCTCATTGTCTGAAGAAAGAAGTTTATGCTTTTGATCAATATCTTTTGGGAAATATTTAATGATTTTGTATTTAAAAAAAATATATTTGTTAATGATATGTGAATGCATATTGTAAAATGTATCGAATAAGATATAAAAATTTTTTTATCTTTGAATGAACTCTAAGTTTAATAATATGCATGTTTTCAAATTATTTTTGTAATAAGAAAATCTTTAATCCTAAAATATTTGGGGAATTTTTTATGAATACAACTTTTGTTCGATTTTTTTTTTTTTTTTTTTATTAATATAGAGGTATATAGAAGATTACAATTTCTTGAAATTAAACTTAAATATAATTTTTAAAATTAATTCGCAAATTTGCCGACTTAATGGCTCATATTTAACTTTTCTATTATGTAAAATTAGACAATATGCAGTTGTACCCCGAGGGAATACATCATTAGCTTTAAATTCTAGTTGAACATCAACTGGTCTTGCTTTAATAGATTCATTTTGTCTTGAGCAATCTATTACAATAAACGGTCCTCTTTCCATAAAATTTCCTTTATTTAAGTATGGTCTTCTAATGTTTTTACTATAATAAGATAAATAAAAATTTGTATACATTTCATACAATAGCGCATATTTACTATTCAAAACATTAATATTCATGTTGGCATATGGATATCGTTGTGAATTCGAATAAACAGCAAAATCTTCAATTTTACAATGATCAAACATATCAGCGCGTTTTGACAATTCATTTTTACGTTCAGTTTGTAATAAAAATATAATATATCACAGCTTCTCTAGTTCATTTGTTGTTTTTACGGCTGCGTGCTTTTCCACCCACGGACAAAACCCCTGTGACAGAATACCCTCGACAAAATCCCCGTAAATCAAAATCTCCTCCAAAAAATAACTGTGCGAAAATCACCCTCATTACAAATTTACCCTTCATCAAAAATATCCTTATCTTAACTGAAAGCCACAGATTGGAATATGTTACAAGTCACTTGTGGACTATTCTACAAAATTTTCATAAAATAGACAGTTAGTTCTGCCTAAAAGCCACTGATTGGGATATGCTACAAGTCACTTGAAATATGCTATATTAATAGGATAATTAACCAACAACAAACCAAGAACGATTTTTTTCTACATTGAAAAAATTCCAAGAACATTTACTACTACCAACAATAATGAGAATATTACAAAAAAATAAAGAATCAAAAATTTTAGTTCAAAATATAATTTTTTTATTACTTTCATAATTCCTGATCAACATACACCATATAAATGTTCAATTTATGTCTTACAAGATGATATTTTTTATAAATACTAAAGAATTATTCCAAATTTGTCACAAAAGAAGATGTAATTTTCAACATAGCATAAAAACCGACGTACATTACATAAATAAAACAAACTCAATATTTTAAATCGTACTTTAATAAACCCATTTATTCTGTCACATTAGTTATAAATATTCTCAGTAATTGTGTCAATAACAATGAAAACTAGAGTTGATTTACGTTTGATTACGTGCTAATGCACAATGTACTGCCATTGCAACATTCTCGATTGCAGCCTTATCTCTTGACTTAAATAATATATCGGAAAGATTTCTCAACAACATTTTAATTGAAGGCGATAAATACTATGTTAAATGCAAAGAAGAAAGACGAATAACTGAGCTTTATCTTTGACCGGAGGATCTAATAATATTCTTTAAAGTATTCAACACCGAAGTAATGATAGAGGAATTCCAATGTGGGAAAGGCCACTCATACAATGCGGAAGAATCACTAAAAGAAGTAATCATCAATAGCCTGGAAATGTGAAGTGCTAGAAGTAACAGAGGCTATTCATTTATTAGGCACGGAAAAACTGTAGCATTGACAATAGTTTCCGACAATCCCCCTGATTTTTTTTATTCAATTCTCACTGCGTGGATAAAAAAAATTGATTCCCTAAAAAAAACCTGAAACCAAGAGAGCACGCTCATTTACATGCATGTGCAACTCGTCGGCTTACTCTAATATTGGTTGGTGGTAACAATTGGCCCATCCACGTTTGTATTTGCCAATAAACTCGTTTTACATGATTAATTGCTGCTAATGTTGTTGGAGGTAATGTTGCAAAGTCGAATTCTGTTTTTTTTTTCCTCATTGATTGCATATATTTTGTGCATCTTAAATTATCCAAAGATGTTTCTCTACCACCATACATTTGTATAAGTAATTGTTCTCCGTATAATAAAAGTTCAGGGAGATTAATATTATCAGGCGGAGTTAAAAAAGCTGTCAACAATGGTATAACAATTTGTTTTGCGCTAGAAAATAATTTTATAACATTTTTTTTCTGTTATTTTGAAAAAAGAAGATGTTGAAGAACATCCTGTAAGAGCATGAATCACATGGAATAATGGAGCTAATTCTTGCATTTTATCATAAATCGCTGGTATTGAGAAGATTGTGTTGTCTAAAGTTTGAAAATATATTTTTTTTTATTCGTTGCTACGTGATATTAATAAACATAGAATTTCTGCATTGTTGCTCCATACAGTAACATGCTTGTCTATTCCACATAGTTCCTCTGCTTTATCAACGACTAATTTGACAAAATCTTCATTTGTTGTTGTCACTTTTATAGCAATATTCTCGTTTTGTAAAAATTGTCCTAATAAATGTATGAAGCGTAATTCATTTTTATAATTACTGAAAAATTTGTCACTTTTTTTTTATAATTGTTGAAGAATCGAAAAAAACTTCAGAACATATTTTAGTGCCTACTGAAAGCATGTGTTCGGTGATTTTTGGATATGTGCATGTGCTTACATTAGATTCAAAGATAACATAACAATTATGTCTGAAATTTTTCTGGATGAAAGTAACGTACTCATTACATATAGTCTCAAATGTATTTTCTGACTATACGATAGCCTTCAAGTGTTTATCACCATCGATAACAAAGTAATCATTGATATTAGCAATTATCTTACAAGAGGAAAATACACTAAATATTTCATCCTCATTATGGGGCACCTTACACGCACTCGTAAACATAGAGATTGGAAAAGGACATATTTCATAATGAAAATATCGTAAGAATTCTGATTCATTTGGCTAAGATAAACGAAATCTGTTAAATAAGAGTCTTTCATTAATTGGATATTTTAAATTTGCAATGGTGATAAATCCGTTTGCTACTGCTATCGACGATACTGTGTTCTCCTGTGAAAGCTTAACAGATCCAAAGTTCTGAACTATTCTTGATGTTGAACCATCTTCCAGTGATGTAATTTTTGAAATTATTTTTTCATATACTGCAATTCCTATGGACTCAGCTTTATGACAATTGACATCTGGACCACAAGTCACACTAGTGGCAATAGACATAAGATTATTTATTGCTGCAAACGGTGGATGATCATCAAACCAATTTAATAATCTCTTTAGATGTTCGAGATCTTTTTTCATACTACTATCGCAAAAATCTTTATGTTGTTCACTGTAAGTGCTACATGTCTCACAAAAATCTTCTAGATCTTCCATAATATAAGTTATGCAGTTGAGTGTATTTAACCACGATGTGCAAACACTTTCTGTCATACTACGACCGTGCGACAAACCTCCAACATTGTGGATAGAACGCATTAATGTTTGTTCTATGATCATATCAGTACTTACACCGTTAAAAAACTTCTCACTTCTTCTTATTGTGAAATATCCTTTTGTTGTGTATTTTTCAAACTCTTCCGGAGAATTCATTTTTTCTTCCAGTTTCAACATGTCTTCAACATATAAATGAGCACTTTTTGCATAATTATAATGGTTGCAACTGTGAAAAAAAGGTATCATATCTATAATTGTAGATAAATGTAATTTAAAATTTCCACTACGTTCAGCTTGAATGAATGTTCGTACTAATGAGACCATTTTAACGTATTGTATCCACAAAGTAGCAGTATTACCTCTGCTTTCAATTTTTTTCATTTCTGTTTTTAAGTTGTCTATAAACATTTGTGTATGTGGAGAGTTTTCAATGACACTGAGCGTAAAATCTGCATCTTCTTCTTGAGGTTTCAATGATAGTAGCGATATCAGTTACTGTTTTTTTTCATCATTCAGTTCACACTCATCGAATATTTTCATTAAAAGTACTGTTTCTATTAGAAAATTTGCTCTCAAACTTCGAGAATAATTTTTACCTGACATCATATAATCAGTCGATTTTTCAGCATATATTCCACTTTCATACCAAGCTTCCTTCAAGCCGCTTCCATCCATAACTTTACCAATGCAGCCAAGAAATGACATCAGTAGGTGGAATCCTCCAAGTCGCATGAAAACCTTACTCATATCATTTAGATCTGGCGTTAATTTATTTTGAATCTCAAATAATATCTGGCGAGCTTTTATATATAATTGTTGGTCGAAGGTGATGAAAACATTTTCTTGATGTATTTTCTGTCCCTCTTTTAAGGCAAATATCATTGCTGAGTACAAAGCAGTATTATCAGTTGCTTTTGAATAGATAAACGGTAGATATTTTATCTTTGATGAAGAACTCTCAATATTGGTAGTGTGAAATTCCATAAATCCGTTCCAACCAGGATGTGAAGGAGTGGATAGCCACCGTCCAGCAGTCCATGTAATTTCACGAGGTAATAAGAAAACTTCAGAAGATTGAAGAGGACGAATTTTCCTTATGTCTTCAATTTCGATTAAAGTTAATCCATTAACAACTGGAGCATTATATTCATAAATAGGTATTCGATGTTTTTCCGATATATCAGATGCAGATACCGAAGTGCAACGTTGAATACCTGAATCCGTTTCAACTGAATTTTTTGGGGTAATAAATCGTACACCACCAGTGTGATGAAATGTATTTTTTCCATCGATTGTTGCAACATCATAATCTGCATTATCGAATATAAATTGCACGAAACTATCTTCTGTAGGCTGAACTAACGGAATTGATGACATTACTGCTTATCCTTCGAATACTGTTGTTTCACTATATGAAGCACAATATCCTAATTTATTCAAAATATTTATTAATCCTTTGGACTGAAGATTTGCATGGATATATAAAGTCAAACTTAGCTGGAGAGATGAAATGAATGTTCGTAGTCGAGTAGTTGCAATAATGGAGTGTGCAATAGCTGTAACTTTTTTATGGTAGCGTTCAATTTTGTTCTTTCCAGGAAACATTATACGTTCTAATAGGAAATAACGACTTTTTGGAATAACACCTTCAATGTTATCGGAAGAGAAAAAATCTGTTAATGCTGGATAAGAATTAATGTCAAATTCTAACATTTTTATATCTTCTCTAATGTAATTTGCAGCTGCTTGTAATATTTTTTCTTTACAATCTTCATCACAATGATGATTGATCTTGAAGAAGAGACTCATCAATTTTTCTTTTTTTTGCACTGTTAATTTTCTCTTTGCAAACGTATGAAAAATAAATAGCAAGAAGAGTGCCGCTCAATTATTTTCAGATCATTCCATTTCAACCATTTTTCATCCAAGCGTTCTTGACTAGCAGCTATTGAAGTTTTTATACCACGTTCTTTAATGGTTTGATTTTTAGCACTGTCAAGATCTTTGTTGCAAATGTCACATAAACGTGGATAACCATTTCAAAAAAAATTGAATTATTGTACTATTTGGGACAATTGCACACCTTCAATAAGAAATGAAATAAAACGTTCAATTCACGACAATATGAGCAGAACTTTTCAGTCAAGTTTAAGTACAAAATATGTCTTCACCTTACAAAGATCAGTGTAAAACTGAAGGAATTGGAAATCTCGAGTCTAGTTGACCCACTAAACTATAGTAAAAACAATAAAAACATTCCTTACTAAGACAGGATCAAGAGTGACCTGGGAAAGATTACCTGTGAAGAAAATGCAACCAAATGTTATAGAACTATCTACTTTTAGACTGTAAAGACAGTTACGGAAGAACAGAGGTCCCAACTTGGCAAGAATTTATGGCAAAAAGCAATAAAATAATATAATTTAACGAAGGAAACGTGACAAAAACAAAGAACCAAAATGCAATTAACAAGACGTACCTTAGCCAGTAGACGTACCTTAATAGAAAAGATAATTTACAATATTCTATAATGGAGAATAGTATTATAAGTGTTGAACGACAGCCTCGTACATTTAAGAAAAAATATTAATTGTTATCGAATTGCTTTTATTTTTGCACACTGACGAGTTCCACATGCACGAAATCAAGTTTTTTTTGTACGAGCCTGTGTGAAAATTGTTCTGATAATTGCAACAATAAGCTTAAACTAATAGCATTGGATGAAAATGTATAATAGAAAAGATTTATTTTATGTGTATTGGTTTATTGTAGTAATGTCAATAAAATAAATGATAATTGAAATCAGTAAATGAAATAATTTTTTTTTAATCTCCTAATTATTTACTAAGATACTATTTTTTGAAGCCAGAAAGAAAAAAAAAGGAAACAATAGTCTTAAATTTTGCATCAACTATTCTTCATTTAAGAATATTGTTTTTTCTAGTGAACAATATCTAGGAAGTTACTTTTATAAAATAAAAGTGAAAAATTACTGGAAAAGTATCAATAAATATAACTGAATTAACAAATAAATAGTAAGGATCTATTGTATATTTAATTTCAAAAGTATAAAAAATATTGATGTTATTTTTTACTTTAATATTTAACAAAAAATTTGTTTTATATTCCGACATAAAAACATCTTGATTATAATAAATCATTAATATGTTTATGTTATCATGAATTGTACATATAACAATATATATATATATATATATATATATATATATCTGCATTTAATAATTATTTTTATAAAGAAGTTAATAGATTAATTTTTTAAATTACTTTAACAATTTATTTATTCATAAATAGTTTAAGCGTAACCAGCAACACCATACGCTTTATCCCTGTTTTGTTTCTCTCTTGCCAGCCATGTGCGCAAGAGAGAAACTGAATAAACGCGCATGCCCCGTTCACTGGCCCGTATTACCAACGAGTGCGAGGAGGATAGCGCACTCAGTACCGTAGCGGGACTTGTACCCTATAATTAAAAAAAAAATGAATATCCATAGAACAACAAGGTTTTTTTCATATAAATTTTCTTAAAATTATGTAATATACAGTTTACTAATGAATAAGGATCAATTCACTTACGAAAAAGGAGAATTTAAAATTATTATTATAATGTCTCCTTCTAATGCGCAGCGCAGCCGATAACGCTGTCTCGCTTTGATACACGGGGACAGAAAATCGCGAAAAAAACCTAGAAAAAAAAAGAAGCAGCAATTTCTTTTACGGTAACTTTTTTCTACACATCATCACATACCCTTTAACGCAAAAAAAAAAAAATTGCCTTCTATTGAAAAAAGCTTGAGCAAACGGAGCAATTTTTGCCCCGTTGACTGGACTATAAATTATATGTTAGACGTTGCTGACTGTGAAACACTATTAGGAGAATTAACAAATATAAAAATTAAGGAAGATGAAAAAGAGCTCAAACTCTATTTGGTATCAAAAAGAATTAAGATTTTGCAAGAAGTTAGTCAAAATATTAATCGAGTTATAAATGAAATTAAAAATGAAGCTCCGAACAATGGGAATAATTTAACAGGTTATATAACATTAAATGCAACTGTTGGACTTTTTAGAACACTTGGAGATATTTCTACCTAATCGAGCAGTTAATGATGGAAAAGTGATGGATTTTGAATTGGAACAGTCCAAAAAAGTAGTAATGGACTATGATGGTCATAGCAGTTAGAATGCAGTCAAATTAGATGAAGAAGTGCGAGAACCAGTTATTTCAGAAACTACTATTCTTTAAAAAATGAACTATTCTTTGAAAAAGAAGGATTTAAACCTAATGTCAAGTTAGAACATATTGATAATAATGGCCATGTTTTGATTTCACAAAAAGCTTTTAGATATTTATCCCATAAATTCCATAGCAAAAATTCAGGAAATAATAAAATAGTGGAAGAAATAAAAAAAGCTGAACAGAAAATTGTAATGAAGAGAATTTTTAATTAACTGACACACCTTTATGAATATTCAATCTTCTTAAGGCTAATCAGAAGTCAACAAATTTTAAATTGGTATAAGAAGTGGTTTAATTTTTATTAGAGTAGCTGAATATATTCGAATGTTTGGAGTTTCTATTACTATTGATGGTGGAAATTAAATAATTGGTTGGATTTATCATTAAAACTATTCAATTTGGTGCCAATACTATGATGATGAAATCTCTTTTAGCAGACACTCCAGAAGTACCTAGTAAATATTTTTTTAGTGATGGTGCTTAGGAGAACTATAAAACAAAGAAAATAAATAAAAGATGGGATAAGGATAAATAATTAAAAAAGTTCTAGAAGAAAGATAGTACATAGCTTGAATGTTCGCTGAAATAAAATCAGTCTACTTTATAGTGGAAGCATTGAATTGTTTTATATATGTAGTAGTTTTATGAGATCTAAATTAAGGAAATCATTGGATATATTGTAATGTTGAGTCGATAAATGAATTTTAGAAAACTAATTTTATATGCATTATAACCTAAAATTTGTTACATAATTGTTTTCATTAACAAAATCCATGTTTAATTTTTCAATAAAACTAATCTTGACACAGATGCCTCTAATATATGCTGAAAAAAATGTAGTGTTATCAAATTGTCTACAGTAAAGAAAATTAATAGTCATGTATGTGCCAATTGTTCAATATAAGCATAATATTTTTATTATTTTAATATTGAATCTATTAATTAACTATAAATCACAGGAATAATGATGTTCAATATTCTCCAGCACATTATTTCACTGAAATTATATTTCAAATTTCTCATGGGCGTTGACATACACACGCGCGTTACCGTTCGTACGTTAGCTCAAAAATTAGAAACTAAAAAGAAAACGATTCAGACTGGTCAGTAGAAAGATACTACATTTTCATTATCTGTTATTGGAGCTGAAGATTCATGTTATCTCAAATTATTAAAAACTGAGCTTTCAAAACTCTTCATAATTACTGATACCTCACTCGGTCAGGTAGAAGCAACTAAAGCAGTCAATACAACGATTGACAATATGAATGTATTTCTTTATATTAATACTAAATTTATCTATGTTGAAAGACACATGAGATGTCAGCTCCAAACTTCATATCATGATGTTCTCATGCATAGGTGTAAATTGAAGAGGGAGATTCTATAAAACAGCTTAGCAATCGCGTCAACCGAGCCTGACGAATTTGCATATAGGTTTATGAAAAGACCTGGATTCATGGAAATTTTAGCAGGAGAGGTTATTCATATTGTACAATGTGTTCCAGTAGAAGTAAAAATTCAACATACAGAAGTCTGTTATTATAGAATTTCAATTTCAAGAAATAATCAAAGCTTTTTCATATCACTGAAAACTCATATAATCACAATATTCAAAAATCATGCAGCTCAAATTCCTTGTGATTTGCCATTATTGCAATTTCATAGAATCGGACAGACCTGGTATAAGTTTATGCCGAAACCTGTCGAAACAGCACCAAAGAGTTTAAAACCAGGCACAAAGATTACTTGAGAATACAAAAATCCCGTTCATCCGGCGTGAAGATGTCAGATATAAACGTTGAGAATGAAGAAGATGGTACAGACGCCCAAGCTAGTTCTCCGCCATGTCCAAACATAAATAAGCAAGAAACTGAAATGACAACTAGGTTATTTGTAAAATGAATAACTTGCTCCAAAGTTATTCATCTCTAGAAGGATAACAACAGAGCTACCTGCAAGCCACCAGAAGGACATAAAAATATATTATAAATTAGTTATAAGAGGTCCATCATTGTAAACCAACAGATGAAAAATAATTTCAAAAAATTGGTCTGAGCACACTTTGTCTGTGCTTACACAAAGAACTTCCCATTATTATAACAAATTCATATTGTTATAAGCAGTTGGTATTTGTTAAAGCTCACATCTCGTAATAAATCATATTATTTTGTTATAAACATCCAAATTCATGTGATAGATGCATTAGTTATTCGATAAATACAATTTTCAATTGTTTATAACAAATTTGTATTGTTATAAACAATGTGTAATTGTTGAAAGTCATATTTAGTTGTAAATAATAATGTTCAGTGAATATCGAGTTAATTTTCAAATGAAATCGTTGTTCTTTTGCTCAAAAGCATTTTAATAAATAGTCAATCTTTTCATTTATTCATTTATAGTTTTTTTTTATAAAAAAAAAAAAACGGTTTGACCGAATTTGTTTAGACTTCTTCCAGATTCTCTTTATAATAATATCTTTCGAATAAATTTTGGTTGGAGTCGATATCTCAATCCGTTCTTGAGATATCGAAAACGAAAAAAATGCTGACATAGGCACGTACGTACACACACACATCATTTTAAAAGTTGGTCAGTATGCTTGCATATATCTTGAAACGTGGAGATATGATGAAAATTCACATTTCACCAATCGATCCAATTTCAATAACTTCCAAATGGGAAGTTAATAACTAACCATGTATGAATTAATTGTTACCAATCTTATTCTGAATGTGTTGATTTTATGAAACGTCGTACTTGATCAAATTTGGCCCTCGTACTTCCGTCTAACGCGGGGGTCGTAATGTCTGAATGTATATCAATTATTCTATATAATTATTAAATATATACATACGTATTTGAAGAAAATTGAAAATAAAACTCAATGATCGAGGTTTACGATTATTACTTAAGGTTTTTTTTAATTTCGCTAAAGTAGTGAAGATTTCGGGGAATAGTTGAGGAAATTATTTTTTAGAGATTTTATTGCTCGCAAAACCGACGTGGCAAAAAAGCAATAAAAGTTTAAAAAAGAGCTGGTGACGGATAAAGAGCATTAGCTTTCCAAAAAAGGAAAGGATCATGTGAAGGGGCTCGTGCGCACCTAAACAAGGGACTTTTAATAATGTCATCCTCGGCTAAATGAATACGTGAAATTTGATGATTTGATATCAGTCAGTTTTCTAAAAAGTAAGATCGAGATCAAATCGTCGTGGAACATCGCTCGGAAATTCGTAAATCTTATTTTGTCTCGAGTATTGTATCAATAATTTTGTTGAAGTTAGTGAATTTTTATGTGAAGCCAATATAATTTCTAAAATTGTTAACAACGAATGATTAAATGAATTCGCGAGTTAAAAAGAGAATATTACGCTGACTGAAGTATCAATGGAGGAACAATTAATTTTCATACATTTCAACCTGAGCAATGGAAATCATCGCTTGGTCACGTTTTAATTGATATTATAATTCTTTCAATAATTTTTATTTAATAAACTTTGTTATTGTTTTATATGATTCACATATTTTTACTTTCTTTATCGATGATCCCTTCATCCCTGTCTATTGGTCAAAAAGCTAGGACTAAAAAGAGGAATTGATAGTCTCTAAGATTAAGCATTTGCATCTCATATTGATACCTTTAAAGAGCAAAATTACATAACATATTTTTTTAGCTCTACATTGCGGTGAAATTATGACTGACTCTGATTTGTCTTCGTTTGGTAATTTTTGACAACACTATTCTTCGTTTAACCATAGATCCAACGACAATGAATACATGCAGATTTTTCTTATTATAATACGCACTTTTAGACTCGAATGCATTCGGGGATAAATTTGTCTTAATAATTGTCGGGAATGAATCTCCGTACTTTTCGAGTGTGCTTCTCAAATTTATACCCGATATAATGTTTTGATGTCCAAACCTTTGATTTTCTTTTATGAACCTCTAAAGGTCACTCTCAATGTCTGTATTCCACGTTCTTGTCACTATCGAACTTTCACTTCAATTTGCTTTAAATTTGCCTTTTTTTCACACTTTATGTAGGTTCTTGATGCGTTGTCAGGTGCCAATGTTTTTTTAACCAAAGTATGATTTAATTAAGGATTGTTTAAATAGAAATTTGTTAAATTTTTGTAATTGCACTTTTTATTCTTAGTACAAAATCGCCATTTTACTTTCAACTAACTATACATATATAAGAGTGTGTGGGTAAGCACATTCTCCATCTTCTATAATTTCTTGTTCCCAATCATTATATGGTTCTTCAAAATGTAATGAATTCTTTTCCATTATTTCAATGTCAGTATATCCATTCATAATATCTAATAATATCTGTTTGGAGAGTTTCTTCAATCGTATTTCAGCATTATTTACAAGTGTCTTCATGATTTTCATAGTTTGAAATGTTGTCAAAAGGACCTAAATATTATTGAGTGGTTAACTTTTATCGGCAACTATTGAGTGTTTTATAATTAAAAATTCAAAACGAGTGTTCAAATTTGGTCTAAACACAAAAATTCTAAACGCAATAACATAATATTCTAATTCTCAACAATAAAACAAACCTTCAAATCAAATAAACTAAACTAAATCACATCCTTCTCTAACTGAATACATAATTAAACTTGAACTAAAAAGTGCGAGAACAAATCCAGCCTCACGGATTTCATTTCAACCATAAGATGTTCTGACAAAATAAAAATTTGCCTGTTAACCCATTCAAAACAGATTTCAATAACTTACAATTTCCGCAAAGAGCTTCCGATATTTTGCTTTGTCAGACCTGGTCTAGGCTGTTCTAGACTTCTTTCACTGGAATGGAAGATCCTTGCTTGTCTCCGGCCTGCATGCTCAATCTCTGCTCTTTTCTCATTCACGGAGATGGTAACAATCGACTAACTATGAGCGCATCTTGCAATCGACTAACTCAAAAACGTATTTCCAAAAATTTCTTATCTTCAATTTCTCCTCCTCTAAACTCAAAATTTCTTCAATCTGTCGTACAGTACTTCTAATTGGTGGTTATCTTCACGTGACTACTCCCAGATTTTAATATAAAGGGGTAACTTAAATCTAATGTGCACCTAAACTCAATAACTGATGACTACTACTTCTTCCATATTTCCATCTTGGAGTCTCATTTTACTGACAACATCTTCGTGGCTACAACCTTTAGGGCTCGGGCGTCTTCCAGCATAGAAAAACTGCAGGGCAACACGTTACTTTTTGTCTTTTACTCTACTACAGCCTTCCAAATCTCCTCCTGAAAGTCCACATTCTTGACAAATCTACTCTTGATTCGAACTCGTCTTTATCATGTTGTTATTAAGATTTTTCCACTTCTTTGATTACTAACACAATCAATCATCCTTGGTTTCCATTAATTGAAGAATCCATCCAAATATGGAATCAACAACGAAAGTACACAGAAATTAAACTTGACAATTAATATGACTTATAGATCAAAATACAACTAACAAAACAATTGAACGATTCAACATTTTTGCGTAGAGAAAATAATTATACTTGATAAAGACATTTGAAAATATTCACAGTTGACTATGAGAGTCAATAATACTGCTCGAGTGAGCTTTAAATAACTAAATTATATTTATGAATTATTACTGGATCATACCAAACTGGCTATTATGAGCCTCAAAATATTCACTAAAACATTACTGAAGCTACTAATGGGACGTTATCAACAAAATGACTTTATAGTATATTCAGTAAAACTGATTTTTATGCAAAAATTCATTTATGGCAGGTAGTTGCATTGTAGTTTGATTAGCAGTATTCTAAGTTTGAACATTAGCAATACTATCAAATTTTTTAGTATAACAGGTTGAAAATGATGAGTAGTTCTGATAAGAAACCACCTTACTAAATACCAAAAATCCCAATAAAATACGACGAGAAATATAACAAACTTTAGTTCTATGTCTCTAGTACACAGAACCCACTCAACTTACTGACTCAAAGCCCCAGTAGAATGAGCCAGAGTAGCTGAAATTGTTTAAATCTTTAGCTCAATCCTTTAGCTCAGAGGAAAAACCACCACCTCGTTTGCTCACAGGCCTATAACTCCACAAGAACAGCTCGACATTCATCTCATTTGGTTGAAGATCATACAACGACTTTACTTTTCATCTATAAGCTCTACGAATATACGAAAATGAAGGAAACAATGCAGCGATCGACCAGGACTTGTTGTAAGTGTTTCTCTGGCTAATGTATCATTTCCAGTAGCGGCTCAATTACCTACAATTGCTTCAATGACGCATTGTGTTTAACGAATTCGACGAGTTAACAGGGCATTCTTCTCTGAACTACTTCATTGCAGTGAATTTGTAATCCCTGATGAACATTGTCTGACAAGCAACGGTGATGATGTATTCAATCGTTATAAGCAAAACGAGTATGCTAACATTTATTTTACATAGTCAGTAACTTGATTTTAGAAAAACAAAAAATTAGGCGCTAGAAGAATTTAAATATATTGCATAGATCCTGTTTTCTATTGTTCATAACAGATTCTATTTTTACGAACAAAAGAATTAAGTTCCCATCTACTTAACATGATTTGTAACTTTATTTTAGTTGAAGAAAAAATTATGCGTTGGAAAGTCAAATATATTCCATAGAATTTTTTTTAAATAGTTTATAACAAATTCAATTGTTACAAACAATTTATATATACAAGAGTAGCCTTTGACCTCTCCGATAACGCCTCTTACATGTTTGCAAAGTTTCGTTGCAATCGGATTAGCTATTTCGAAAATTATCCCGTACAGACAGACAGACACCAGAATTTTATAAAGTAGTTACTATAAATAGATATACAATCGCGTTGAATGTGTGAATGTGATTAGCATTATCATTTATTTTATGAAATAAAGTTATTTAAGCTTGTAATGAACTGTTCCAGTGTGAGTATTATGGTAAACAGGCGGATTATTTACAACAGTTAGTGAAGTATTTTGGAAGAACCTAGATTTTCCTGAGAATGAGTATTGGAAAAAAACGACTAGAACCACTATTCGTCATACTACTTTGGTATTATTATGATGGGGTAATCAATAATTATGTATGAACTCATAATTCTATTGAAGGATGTCATAATTCGTTCCATAGAAAGATGGGAATTAGCTATGCTAGTACTTGCAGATTTATAGATGTAATAAAAATGGAGCAAGCAACCACTTATGTTTACATAACACAAGCTCATACTGGTCTTGAAATAGCAACAAAACGTAAAATGGAATATGTAAATCTTGATTATCGGCTTATAGAAATTGTATCATCGTATCATAAGAAGGAAAAACTGTCATATGTACGCGATATTGTAGTAAATCTGGATTTAAGTTTTTAAGATGATTCATCTAATTATAATTTATTTCTATTGTGGTAATTCAACTATAACTAAAAGATTGAATATGTGATCAACTGTTGAAGTGTTATGTGTTATATTTGAGTTTGTATCATTGCCAAACGACATGTGATTGAATAACAGTAATATAGTTTTTCATTCCTACGAATATGACGAAGTGTTATTTAGAAAACGTCTATTTTTGTTGTCGATATTTATGTTCTAACATTATAAGTGTGTGTATGAATACGAAGTAATGTAAGTCATACGCATTGCAACGCTACCGTGATCAGAACAAGTTGCCTTAATTTCTGACCGTATAGGTGCCAATTTACCCAACAAAATTTTCTTAATTAATATTTTCTACCTGTTGACGCGACTCATTTTTCGGCCAGAAAACGAGAAACCTGGAAGAACTGGCTAGCTCTGAGACCCCTGAAAATCGCGAAAACAATCGCGAGAACAGAACTAAACTTCACAAGAAGTGATTCAGTTTAACAAAGAAATTTTGATTTACTCGAAGAATAAATCTTTAATCAACATAAAACCAAAGAATCTATTCATTCAATAATTGTTCAAAAATCGTCAAATCAATGAAATTCACGCAACGTTTTTTTTTCAATAATCTCAATAAACAAATTTATTAATTAAAGTAAAGTCTAATACCGTCAATAATAATTTGTAGTGATGGGACTCGATTGTTTACTCGAATATTACTTTTCGAGAACGTTCGTAATGTAGCTAGATAAATCAAAACAGAAAAATTCCCCAGCGAGAAACGAGCACAATAAGTCCTAAACAACACGTACTGGTACCAGATTAAGAATACGCGTAATAACGCTTACCTCTCTCTTACACTCATACTGTACACTCAGGAAAGGAAAATTAAGAAGAAATTTTCAGAGAAGTCCGCTCGCTCACAGAAGTGCCACTTTCTCCGGGTATTCCAACCCCTGGTCCAATTGCCACGAGACATTCACCAAAATTATTGACTGGTTCGTTTCCTGCCTCGCAACGTCAAGGTCTTGGTAATTTTTCCTTTGGTTTGTAAATCACTAATGCTCTCGCAACGTCGAAAGACGTTGTTTAAATCAGATGAAATAATCACTCTGCCAAGGCTCTTGCAACGTCAGGGGACTTTTTAATAAATTTTGTTATGGATAATACTCCGCAACGTCGGAGAAAAATAATTGTAGCTTCAAGGAGTAGACAACACGCGTTTACTCGTTCAAACGTAATACTACAATGGCCTCCTTCCGGAAATATTTTCACCAGCTAGCCACGTGGTGATAACAGCGCCACCAAAAATCAATTAACTGGACCTAATTGATAAATTGGGGTGACCCAATATCGACAAGTCGATAACGTATCGACTTACTGAAGGGCTGAGTGCCAGTCGACTTACTCATTTCGCTACAGCATATTAATTATAATTGTAACTTTCATGTAATGGAATCGCTTAGCTTGTCAGCTCACTAGCTCAGGTAGAAACAAAATGGATTTACTCTATCTAAAATTTGGAAGCCACCTTCGTGTCGATGAAGACTCACTTAGTAAGAATGCTTAAGACGACCTTACGAACTTATGAAGATTTCACGACTCTACTAGCTCAAATCGAGGCAGTATAAAATATAAAATTCTCGACCGCTCTCGCCGTTTACCGATGATCCTGACGATCTTCGGGCTCTGACATCTTCTCACTTTCTTCATGGAACATCTTAAGGGGTTCTTTCTGAAGTCGCTCTGACTCATCTTCTGATGTCACGACTTGCTCTATGGAGGATAATTCCACAGGAGCTCCAATACTTTTGAAGCGGTGATTCAAATTGTGGTTTTCCAACCCAGCCAATAACAGTGTTTCTACTACTGTGGTAGGTTTACTAACGCTTACAATTGTCACAATAATTAAAGTTCTAAGCTCACTGATCAGATCTATTACAGTACTAACCCTGCTTAAACTATCCTGTTCAAAAACGAAGTTTCAATGGGAAAAATGCATAGGAAATTTCGTGTAAAATTCTTTTGAAAATTATTTTCCTTTTGAAATCGGCTGAATCTTATTGGACAATTCTATAGAAAAACATTAAATCCTACTAAATGTTTCAATAGTAATGATAGTATTTCTACAGCATTAACCATTTTTGAATGGGAATGAATGTTATTTAACAGGAATATAATATTGTCGCAATACCCCCTTGAGCAAGAAGAAATCCTTTTCAACTTTGTAATGAGATTAGTCGATATTCAATGGGATTGTAATACTATCAAAATTTCCCAGTAGTGTCATAGAGTTGACATATCAACAAAAAAAATTCGAGTTTCAACGTAAATTTCCGTTTTTGCTTCGTGACAACATAACTTATTACGTAGGTTTTTCTCCAAATCGCTTATAACAAATTCAGTATTTCTGAACTTAAGAATGAGTTTTCCATGCATGTTCCCTTGTAAGTAACTTTATTTTTGTAAATGAAAAAATTATGCGATTGTATATAACAAATGCAATTGTTATGAGCTAAAGGAATAGGTTCCCATCCATTTAACATAATTTGTAACTCTATTTTAGTGGAAGAAAAAATTAAGCGTTGGAAAAACTTAAATATGCTAAAAAAATCTTGTTTCCCATTGTTCATAACATATTCAATCCTTATATACTTATAAAAGAAATAGGTTCCTAGATATTGTACATAGTTTGTAACTTCCCTGCTTAAACTTTCCTGTTGATAAACGAAGTTTCAACACAAAAAATGCATAGGAAATTTCCTGTAAAATCCTTTTGAAAATTATTTTCTTTTTGAAATCAGTTAAATCCCATTGGACAATACTATAGAAAACCATTGAATCTTACTAAATGTTTCAACAGGAATGATAGTATTTCTCCATGATTATAATATTTTCTATATAATTCTTTTCATTACTTACGTTTCCTGGTAGACTTTTTTAATGGGAATGTATGTCATTTAACAGGATTATAATATTGTCGCAATATCCCATTGAGCTAGAAGGAATCCTTCTCGACTTTTCAATGGGATTTGCTATAATTTTATAGGAGTTTCTGAGATACTAAAAATTACTGTTGAATAAGATAGAATCCTAATGGACTTTTTAACACTATTAATGACATTTCGATAGGAGTTTTACAATGTCAGAATTTCCTATGAAATAAAAGCGAATCTTTTTCAACTTTGCAATAGGATTAGTCGATATTTGATGGTATTGTAATGCGATCAAAATTTCCTATCGGATTGAAGGTAAACCTATTGAACGTTTTAATGGGATTTTACAACCACAAAAAAAATCAGTTTGAACAAAATTAAATTGTAATTCGCTCTATAGGTTTTTCATTTATACGGATATTTTGTTTAAATATACCCCTGAAATAGAATTTATGAGAAACTTTGTCCGAAAAAATCCTGTTGATAGGGAGATTCAATCCTGGCATCCTCGGGTCCACAGTCCAGTACGCTGCCGACTGAGCTATTCTAAAACATGAAGATATGATCTTCGTCCAATCTATTTGAGTTGAAAATTGGTGATAATTTAAACATCAATCAAGTTTGCTTTCTAGCAAGTATTTCAAACTAGAGAAAGAATAATTGTCATTTGTGAAAATATGACAAGTAAAATGCTACTTAGAAATTATATCTTTATCGCAATTTCCCATGATAGAATTTTATGTTATTTCAAAGATAAATATTAGACTAATTTCTGTTAGCAATCAATGAATTTAAAAGGAAAATATGACGAAAAAGAATATATGGCATAGAATATATTTTCTCCCCTGCACATCCGGAAAAATTCAAGTGCTTAGTAATTAGTCACTTAAAGTGTTTTGGAATTAATCGCCTAAGTGTTTACAGTGTTAAAAACCATAGATAAAACTATAGCATTTCGGTAAACGGCAGGAAGGATTCAAGAGTCGTCTACAAAATTGCAATACTTCGTTTATGATGTTTAATATTGCAAACACTTTAAGTGTTTGCTTTTGAACACTTGGGTTTGCAGTGTTGGTTTTCGATACTTTCATAAGACTTCGAACATTCAAATAGGCTCAGTATATTTTCTTGTTTTAACATGCTAAAACAAGTTTTAGTATCGTTTGATAAGTGTAATTTTGTCAGGTCTTTATAGGAAATGAATAGATCGAAAAGGAAAATGTGACTTAGAAAATATTCTCTCATCGAGATATTCCCTATCAGGATTTCGTTTTTCCAATTAATACAATGCTTGGGAAAAAACAAAGGGTATTGACTGCTGAATGTTGAAAGAGTTCAACCTATCAATTAATACAGAAACCTATTAAGATTTGATAAAAAATAAAAATAATTTTTATGGTCCCATCAATATTCATTGATGGAAAAATCAAAATTATATGGACTTATAATATTTAGTCTTGATTCCGATTAAAATTCATATTTTTTAATTGAACTTCTTCTAAAAGAAAATATTTCTCCGGGTGAATCTATCAAAATTTTTCGCTTTCTATTAAAATCTTCCAAAAAGTCTGTAAGATTCTACATATTTCAATATGACAGTTTAAGCAGAGTACTTCGGTAGAAAAAAAATTACAAAATAGTACTTTCCTTGTAGAAAAAGTCGACTTCCTATTTAAACTCTTCCAACATCTTCCTATAGCAATGGCGGAAATCCTATTGGAGAATACTCCAGTGCAATCATAATGTATGTAGTATTTTCCTGTAAAAAAAAACTATTTCCTATTAAAACTCTTTAAATGAGTCCTTGTAGAAATAAATGAAATCCTATTGGGAGAGACGTTGACTGAAGCAAAAAAACAAATTATCACTTTTCCTTCAAAAATCACCAATTTCCTGTTGAAATGTTTTAACTATTTCCCGTAGAACACTATGAAATCCTATTAAAAATACTGCAATTATAAAAAAATTTCAATGTAGTTTTTTCCTTTTCAAATTCCCTATTTCCTAGCAACATTTCTTATTTCGTTCCCATAGAATTAAATTAGATCCTATTAGAAAATATTTTTCGACGAATAAATTTCTCCAAGTTTTATTTTACTGTTCATTTATCTTTATTCCTTTTGAATCTTTTTAACGGGAAAAGCGTTCTTTTAATGCGGCTATAATCTTAATTTTCAATTTCTTTTAAATATAATATTTTTCCATTACTTATTATTCGGAAGCAAACAATTTCTCGGCTTATTCTGTTAAAAATTCTCCTTTCCTATTCAGATTTGATGAATATTTGATAGGATTTCGACTTTTTTAGTAGGAGAGTTTAAGCAGGGACCTTATTTATTATTGTTGTTCAAGTGTTGTTAACTAGAAAAATTGTAAGTTTTTATAATAAAATATTTGTTGAGCTCACGACCAGTGTCTGTTTGTGTAAGTACACCTTTTTTGACCATGTCCTACGGCATAGCTCATTTGCTATCGTTATTTTTGCCCATCGGAACATTGAACATTAAGTTGAAATGACTCTGTAGTTTATTTGCATTAGAAACAGTAACATTAGCATAAAGAGCCAGTTTTTTTTCCATAAGTTCATTTAGGACGTTCTGTTTATGAGTAAAAATTATTTTCAGCAGAACGAGAAAATATTTAAAAGACGTAAATGAAAGTTGATATTGATTTTCACATGTTAAAATAGTAATTGTTATTTTAGTATGTACAGTTGTATATGTTATGCATTATGGAAATCTTTTCTAATAATACAAAAAAAATCTATTTAAAATCAAGTCACATTACCTCGGCTTTTGTTATTGCTGAAAAATTAGGACTCAGATAATAGTCGATTCCTTTTGCACTTCCTGGTAGAGTAACTCCTCGTATAAGAAGAATAAGAAGTACAACATAAGGAAAGAGTGCCGTAAACCAAACAACCTGCAAAAATAATGTGCATTTATATCTTTTTAATTAATATTTTCTATTTCTTTTATTGTATTTTGTATTGTTTCTCCCGCATAAAAGGTTGAAGTTTCTCCTTTACAGAAGTCGCGCACCAAACATGCAACGAAAATAGGACACAACTAAGTAATTTGTTTATTTTCATATGACCCGATTGATATGACAGCTATGAAATAACATCCAAAGACGATTAATCGTTTATTCCTCATAAAACTTTTATGAATTATTTTCGATTCTATTAGTTTTTACTGCTTTTTGCTTCATGAAAGCCATAACGGATCATGAAAAAAAATGTATTTGGTAATTTTAGGAATTTCATTATTCGAGTAAATAATTGTAAATACGATTTATGTGTATGGCACTCCATTAGTGTTTTTAATTCATTCATTATTTAAAACAATGTATAATCAAAAATCATTAAAAGAAATGTCTTTCATGGAAGTTAGATAATTTCATTCCATCAATTAAAAAAATCGGTTAAATTGTAATAATACATTGCTGAAATTGTAAAAAGTATTTTTAATTTGAGATCTTCTGAGTAGGCAAAAGAATCAAAAACTAAATAATATATGTTATTCGGAAATCAAAATTAATATTCTATCATTATAAACGTAATTCTGGATAAAGGTTTCATCTGAATAAATTTTGAAACAAATCCTTCCTATTTCGTGTATCAATAAACAACCTCAACAAAACATTCAGGCCTGAGCCCTTGACGTAGTAAGACGAGTTCGCAGACATGCTTAGTGTCAGTGTAATTTCTTACCATATATGTTGAAAGTATTGAGCAAATAATTTAAATAATACGTGTAAGAAATAACAAAAATTGGATCTTAGTAGTGAGGTGGTGCACTTAGGAGCCAGCGCTGGTGATCTTAGAGCACTATACTCTAATCAACATGAGTTTTTCTGACAACAGGAACATTCTTTCTTAAATTTCTCCTGAAAACCTTACGAGTTCGCTAAATGTCGCGGAAACATTATACTTCGTAATTGCTCAGCAAGAATCATGCCCGAAGCTCCAACAAGCCATTGTTATCGGCGCAGTGGGAGGAGTTTCCGTCGAAGAATACGCAGTAGCGGTGGCAGATAAAATAGAGCCAAGAATATTTTGTTTATTTCCCGGATTCTCAATGATAGAGCCTGCTTATATTTAGCGTCAAAAGAACTCGTACAAATTCATTGGCATACATAAACACATCAATATTGAGTCACACAAATTAGAGATCAGACTCGTAATTGTAAAAACGAAGAGGATTATCCTGTCCATTGTACAACCAATAATTTCAAGCAACATTCTCGATAGCAAATTCAATGAGTTAAACATTAAAATTAAATTAAGAATTTCGTACATCAGAGCTGGGTGAGATGTTGAATTTAAACATAAAGAATTATATATAGACCAAAAAAATCTCAACAAGCTACAACTAACCATCCTAGTAACTAATGAAAACAGAATATTTCGAATTTATACATCAGCGGAAATGTTCACATGTTTTCTTTGTGAGAGATAAAGACCCTCAGCTAGACACTGAAAGAACAGCAACACTAAAAATCAAGAAAACAACTTAGATATAAGGGGCGAGGAAACTTCTTAGTCCATGATCGTCCAAAACTTCTCGGCTCGAAAAACAAATACCGCAGAGCTTTTCAAAGAATCAGACCCGCCCCAGTATTAAAAATAGTATAAAAAAATTGCAATTGCAATTTTTAAAATAACATTAACGACCGCGAAAAAAATCGCAATTTAAAGATTTCAATTTTCATTGATTAATTATTTATAGCACAATAATCATCGAATGAAATACGTCGTAATTAGACACTGAATAGTTTATGACTAGTCCAAATAAGATTTTTTGTTATCATCATGTGAACAAACATAGATTCAGTTCTTATCGCAGTCACTGACAAACTATTTTCGAAGAAAATTATTTCTGTAATTGTAATATACGTTTTATTCAATGCTAGCATTTCGGACGAATGTGACATATTTCACTTATTTAGAAAATTGTAACATTATTATAGAAGACGAAGAACATGCATCTGCATTCTATGAATCAAAAGTGTCTGATGGCGCATATACCATTGATGGAGAGAGATCAGATCATAACTATAAATTATGAGCAGTTGAGTATTGGCGGAGTTGTAAGAAAAAGAATTGACGTATCTATAGTATTAAGCAAGAATTCAAAAAAGTGCAGTCTACTCGACAATTCAAACGCCGAGCACAACAATGGAACCAAGAGGGAACATACAAAGAAAAAATAGCTCAGATTTGTAAATATACGTTGGAAAATTTTAAAACTGCTATTAATGCTGGGGTGATAATAAATGATTCCGATTCGAGAAGACGGGCATTATAAGCTGAAGAAAAAATTAACAATTTAATGATCTCCGGTTCTAAACATCTCTAACGTAGATATTATCATTCAAAAGAGCTCATCGTATTGTGCCTTGTAAAATTCAATAAATTCATATCATCGAAAACGATTGAAGATCGTAAAATATTGAAACGAAGATCAGAAGAGTTTGTTGATGATGTAAAATCGAAGGTTCAGTCATATGGTTTAGACAACATATATAATTTTGATCACAGTGTCCACCAATTAGAAGTACATTCATAGAGGACTTTAACTCCAGAAGGAAAAAAAAAATAGAGTGCATAGTTCAATCAGTTTCTTCGATAACTCTGGTCGACGAATGTATTTTTTCCGAATATTGGAAGAAAAAGTTTACTTCCGATTGATTCGTAGACTGGTCATTGTCTTGACGCTGTTACGGCTGCCAAACTACCGGATAAAGAAGTTGAGATAATGATTATTTCTGAAAAAGCTACTAGACAAATTTGACCACTGAATGCTTTTAGGTTTAGAGTATGGAAAAACTTCGTAAGACATTTTTCAGACAGTGTCCTATAATGAGGAGACGATTTAAATTTACACTTAAGGAACAATATTATTCAACTACAATCATAATCAATTCTCGTCTCCGCGATACATTAATCTTTTCCGTTATTCATAATTCAAACGTAGTTATACATTTTTTAAACAAGATAAATTTTGTAATCCAGTCAATTTTGCTTTTGGAGATAACTGTATGTCTCAATGTGTAATTCCAGGATGTAAAAATATTGCAATTATCCGTTGTGCCTGCTGTGAAATATCATCGTGTCTTGAACATTTTTCAATGATTATCATGTATGTAATCGGTACAATGAATGAATGATTCGTTTTCTTCATTTTGATACAAATCATAATTTTTTATGCTCTCTCGATTGGTATTTGTTCCAGTAAAAAATAATTGATACTTTTTGAGTTATAGATTTTTTGTTATTTTCAATAAAGAAAAAAAAGTATATCCACAAGTCTTGTAGGTATGTCGATAAAGGTATTATTCATAATTTTTTTATGATCTTCATAATGGTTAGAGTCTTTTTGGACAATTTTTATGTGAAATATGTAAAAACTGCAAAACATCCTTTTGAATACTAACTTTGAGGGTAACCTTTACCTCTTTAAACTGTTTTTCCGCAAAAAAAATTCCTTGTACGTCATCTTTGACGTAGATTATTGTATAGAAGCCTCAGCTAATTCGGCGGTGACCACCTCACGAGGTTTCCCTGTGAGTCATATGCAAATACTGATAAAAAAATCTTTGCTAGCCAAATCACTGGCGACACTAAAGTTCTCATGCAGATGCTACAAGATGGTTACGTCTATGTGGAGCAATGAAAACTCAAATCCTGCATCACCAGATTGGTAGAGAAATTACTTAAATTGAGTTCAGATAAAGATAAAAAAGATACTACAAGTGCTAGCTATGACTTCACCGATGAAGAATGCAAACAATAATGACAGATCATCAAAACCAGTCAACAAACTTTAGGAATGGTACTAATGAACTAAAAATATTATATTCGAATGCTAAAACCCCATATCAGCAGAAAGAAGAACTAAGGATCATATTAACTATCGTTAAAGTCCAACCATGATTGATGGCGTTTGTATTAGCAACATTAGTCCAGTAGTGAATTTAATAGCAGTGTATAGAGCATCGGGGACAATATGCTACAAGATCAATGGAACATAATAATACAACATTATAAATCAATCGAATGAAAATGTATGTCTCGTAAGAGATTTCAATACTTACACCGCAGCGAGGAATTGCAAAAAAAAAACTATTACAATGGAGAATAATTGCTACGAGCTATCAATGACACTGATTTATATACACAAAACCTCGATTCATTGTCTCGAACTAATCAGGAGACACGTTTACTTAAGAAGCGCCTCATGCACCGAGTTTAAATGGCGGTGACGAAGGCTCTATCGTGTCTTTATTCTGCTTCAATTAGTCTGTTTTTAAAACTAATAAGAAGTAAGTGAGCGTTTTTTTTCATCTTCTGTCACTTTTGCCGAAACTGTTTTTCTGTCTCTTTATAATAGACTTTGTAAGCCAAGTCTAATCCCTGCAGCCGTATTCAAGAATATAATACAATAACGTCGAGAAACGAGACTCCAAGTATTTTCCTTTAAGGTGAGTTTTCACCTTTTTCTTTCAAAACCTATCTCTTTATTATGGCTTTATGATCCAAGTCTAATTTTTGCAGGCATCTTCGGCAATTTGTCACACTTCGTTCACTTTTCTAACGTTTAATTGTTATTTATTAGCCATAAATTCTCAGCTGGGAAATTTGAGCAAGCGGATGTTTATGTGATTAGTAACTTGAAGACAGTGTGAGTAAAAAAATTTTTTTCCAACCGTACATTTTAACTTTACGACATGTCGTATTGTGTGGTACCGGGCCGTAAATCGGGACGTAAAAAAATCAGAAAAAACGGCATCTGTTTTCTGCACCGCATGATGACGATTTGCGGAAGCAGTGGCAACTCGCGATCTGTTGTCATGCATTAAAACACGGTCAAAAGATATGTGAAAAACATTTCCAGGACGATAAAGTGATTCGTAAAAATATTTTACGTGATCAAGGGACAGTGCTCGGCGTGGTGAGTTTTCTTTTCATTTTTTCTATAAAAAAAAGTGTGAGGTATATATAATTTGTAATTTTATAAAATATTCGAAATCAAGAAAATCAGACTTAAAACTACTGAAATGGCGAAACTTTTCAAACCGGGTTTGTTTAATGATATTAGAATTTAACTAATAAAAAAAACAGAAGAAAAATTTGAATTAAAATAAGATAGTAATATTCATTATAAAATTAAAATGGACTTGAGAAATTATAATTTAGAAGGATTGATAATATATGATGAAATAATATGAAACTCAACGTAGAGAGCTGGTTGCACGTAAAGTTAGTCATAGATTAGCGTTGAATGAATCAAGTTGTAGTAGATATTGACTCCTGAAAGAATATATTAGTCAGCAGAAGTTGATGAAGATTCGTAAAAAATCTTCCAAAATAGATGTGACCAGAAACTCACTTCATCGCCAATCAAATAAACATAAAACCTTAAACATTTAGTAATTTTCAGATTAACCAGTTTTGCCAGCAGGTGTTGCTAGTTGAACATCATAAAGATTTGAGAAAATCTCATCAATGGTAAATGTGGCTGTTTACGTGGTTGACATGTCTCGATTTTTAAGCAATTGTGAATTTAGATTAAGGTATAAGTCAGCAGAAATTGTTAATAATTTCATTGAAGTCCATATTGACTTCCTCAAGAATGTGACTTATACGCGATTGATCTCGGACTAGAAGAATTAAGGCTAGGCTTGATTCGAACAATAAAAACTTAACTTACAACTCAATTAAGGCTTGAACCAAGCAATGTGATCTATTCCTAATAACCAGTTGACCACGATAATCAGCCTTCTAAATGAAATCTAAACTGGATACACTATAAACTTACTTAAGAAACGACACAGTGCACTCGTTGGTTCTTTTTGAAAGACTGACTCATTTTCTCTGAGATGTAGATGATAGAGAACTGAACTTCTTTGTCCTGATTATGTGTCGATCATAGATTCATGTGCTGGTGCAATTATCAGGAAAGTAATAAAAGTATCGACAGATGAACGTGAAGGGATACTTAAGTTTACAAAAATTTAAGTTGTAATAGGATCATTTCATTAACATAAGAAGATGTTTTGGGTTCAACATTACAAAATTATTATTTTAAACAGGGTACATTTAGCAATATAGTAGAAATATTGTGTGTGATCACCGCTTATATAACAAGATATTTTCATTTTTTCCATTTTAGTTACCGCTAAAAATCTTACGGCTAACAACTAATGAGATTCCTTCGCAATTTCGGTGGAAAAATATTTATACCAATTCCCAAAAATCTTCTAATCAATCAAATGGGAACAAACCCATAATAGTACAAACTACAGTAGATGATAATGAAGCAACGGAATTAGTTGGCTCTACGCCTTTCATTAAAATAAATGAACATCATCAAGTAATAAATGATCAAGTTCAATCGACTGAAACTCTTATCTGGACTCATGACAATTTAATTCTGCCACCTTTATAAAAGGAATATATCCTAGAAGTAAAGGGGGTGCAATTTATTGTCATCAATTATTCAGAATACGAAACGAATGGCTCATCATTGACGATAAACTTAATAAGAAAGTAATAATGAATGCTGACTCCAATATTTAATTTCAAGTAAATGGAAAAATTATCCACTATAAAGACAGTGAATATCACTTAATAACCGCAGGTGATAATACAGCAAAAATAAATGACGCAATCTCACAATTCCATTCAGAAAACGTATGTTGTGGTGCCTAGTTAAGTAAGGATTTATTGACATTCGACAAAAGTCAATTCACTTCAACAGGTATGTTTAATACGATTCGCGACACTAAATGCCCTCTTTTTTGTCAAAAAGATCAGTGTGAATACTGTTTGACAGTAAAACGATTTCTCCGAAAAAAACAATCGAGACATTCAAAGAAAAGCTCATCAACAATTGCGACCGGTCGAAAAAATGCAACTTCGGATAAAACAGGAATAGAAGTAAAGTACGAGCAATTAAAAAATGAATACTGAAATGAAAGCAAGAAATGGAACATTAAAAAAGAAAAACACTGAACTACAAATGCATTTGAATCAATCCCACAAAAACATAGCTGAAGTTGATGACTTTGAATTAATTAAACACTTACCTAAGAATGGATCTACAATTAGTGAAGAACAATGTAAAGTTATTCAACAAATACACAACGTTTCGAAATATAATTCAAAAAAAGGTAGAAGATGCATAGAAGATTGGATTTCTATGTGTATATTGCTTTACATGAAATCTCCTTCTACATATAGATATCTCCACGATAACAATATCTTGCCGTTACCATGTCCAAGTACGGTGAAAAGGTAAGTTTTAAATAATAATGAGAAACAAAACGTAATTATTAATAAGTCATTTTTAACTAATCGAATATAATCATTATATTTATTACATTGTTCAGACAACTATCTACCATCACCGTTAATTGTGGGTTTGACAAATAATTTTCTAAATTATTCAAATTATTGAAATGTGAATGACGTGTTGTTGGTGAATGAGATTGAATTGCGAAAAGCATTGCAGTCGATATTAAAAATTTCAAATTCGTAAGATATAAAAATTTCGGAGATGAAGAAGATTCCATAAACAGTGATCCCACTAATACAAACCACAAAATAAATCATGGTTTGGTTCTAATGTTCCAATCATTTATTGATTTATTGACTCAACTCATTGGGATGTTTGCCTCCCGTGGTCCTACAAATAGCTTAACGCTGACTCGAACGAGAGTGAAAGTCATGATTTTGTTAAAAAAAAATGGAGCGAAAATGTGGGAAGTTATTACTGATGGAGCAGCTACGCATTTTACGATAAATTTAATTAAAGATTTTGCAAAAATCTACGGTACAGAAGTACAGACAGGCAAATACTATCTGTCCACAGTGTTCTTCAACCACCAAAATCTGAAAACTGTAAGCAGGACCACTCCAATAATCAGTTATTGACATTAAATGATATTAAAACTATTTATAATTCGGTAGATAATAAAAAAGATAACATTCGATGATTAAAAGAATTAATACAAAGTTCAGTTGGCCATGATAAGTGGAACATGAAAGACGCGTTAAGCGTGCATTCTTATAATGCCCAAGACTTGACAAAATGTGTGATTTATTATTCAACAGAAGAAATCGCCGCCCAAATACCAAAAAATAAAAAAGGTAAGTTACGCTTTAACGCAATCTGCAATTTTCAGCTAAAGTCATTTACATCACATGCTTTTATTGCAATAAATAATGTAAGCGCCAATCCTTTTACTTACCCAAATAGAGGATTCTACCAGCTCATTATAAAAATTGAAAAACCATTGAATAAAATATTACAGACGAATAATGCTGGGTTTGTTCAGGAAGACGCTGTCAATGAACTGATAGATCGAAAAGTTTTAATCTGTCCGTGTGGAAAACACAGAGAAGAAACGCTTACAATGATCACTGACCATTACACACAAATAAAAATAAGTGCATTCGCAGAAATATCGAATAAACAGAAAAAAAGGAGTGCCAGCTGAAAAAAAAAATATTAAAATTTTCAAAAACTTGGATATTTTATATAATTCATATCTCATGTTGAAACAAATATATTTTGTACATATTGAACATGTTGAATTATATCGGTTGTAATTAACTAATTTTGCCATATTGTAATCAATAAATTTGAAGACGTTGGAAATAGTAATGTACAGCAAAAAAAATATAAATATTTCCATGTACTTATTCGGAAAACGAATTATGTGTTTTCCCACTATTGGTAATATAAAAAAATATTGTCGATTTATTTCGCATTAGTTACATAACTTTATTTATTAAAACTAATAAGTTGTTTTAAATTATCATTGATTTTGTTTGCTTCAGTTGACGGATAAAAATTTAGAAAAAATAAAAAATTTCTATCAGACAACATATAGTCGCGAAATCAAAATCAGACGACAATCAAGAATCATTGAATTTCTTTTTGCAGCAGCTGCAACTAATTTTTTATTGATGTAACTCAAGCGACATGTTTCGTGGACATCCATACGCTGCAGACCTTCCCATTTCTGCCACTTATTGTCACATCGGTCCTTGCTGCAATTTATGAAGTTTATCAAGCCAGTTTCATAAACAATTGACAGTGAATCAGCGTCTTCAGATTCTTCATCACAAATAGCACAAGATTTCTTCTGCTCCATAGTTTCAAAACTTAACACAAACAATACGCCTCAACTTCGAAGTAGAAAAACACAAGGTATAAAGCACAACACACGTTGTCACAAGAAATATGTCTGTACTCCAAAAGAAAAGAAAAAAAACTGAAGGGGAAACTGGAAGCCACAGTAAATGTCTTAATAAGAAAATTTAGTAGGATGAATGTACATCTGAATATTCTAGACTAGACCTGAGCGTCATAAAATAGAAAGCAATGTGAAGGCCCATATTTCTGAAATCAGAACAATACAACAATAGATAAAGAACAGGGACGAACCCTTCAGATAGCACGTTGTTTAAAAATGGAGGGGCGAGCACGTAACCTGGACTAAAGAAGGAAAGAAAGTATGCAAATGCAGCAGAAAAATAGATGAATTCGAGAAAAATTATTGACGTAGACATTAAATTATACACTCTCAAAGTTCATAACAATTGGAGCTATTTATTTTTAGAGGGCCCAAAAGTGTCACAAAGTGACGAAAAAAATAAAATAAATGATTTGCTCGCGATAAAAAGGGTTTGCATTTGTGGAGTAACCCTTAACTAACATCCATGTAGAATATAAACTCTTAAAATTAATAGCAATAGGAGTTATTGATTTTAAGAGGTAAAGGAATTGCCCTTAACTTATTAATAAATTAAGAAGAACATAAGAAAATAATTTGCTTATGCTAAAAAGGGGTTACACTCGTAAAATAACCCTCAACTTACATGATTCTGAAATATAAACTCTTAAAATTAGTAACAATCGGAGTTATTTATTTCTAGAGGTGCAGAATGTGTCCCAATGTTAATCAAAAACCATAGAACAACTTGAAATAGTACATTGTTCACCAAGGGAGCAAAGTATGATATTCTGACCTGGGTGTAAAATTGAAATCCGAGCCGAAGGTGAGGGTGGCAAACACCCAGGTAAGGATATCTTACTTTGTTCCCGTGGCCAACATACTATTTTTTATCATACCACTGTCCAAAATTAATGTTTGATGTCTGTTTTGAGGTTGGAAAAGTGATGTTCTCTCTCTCACAGAGAAAAACAACACCCGACGAATTTTTGTCTTTTTGTGTGAGATAGAATACGTCATTTTGGGACCTGAAAACGTAGAGTAAACTTTAACTTTAGGCGGGGGTATGATGAAAAATAATTTGCACACAACAAAAGGTGGTCACATTTTTAAAGTGACCCTTTATCAATTAGTCTGTAAAAAATGAACTCTTAAAATTAATAACAATACGAGTTATTAATTTTAAAGACGTTCAAACACTTTTCAATTTCGCGAGAAATGAATTTACCATCTGACTGTGAGTGAGAGTGAAACGGAAAGATCTTCCGTCCTCTCTCACGCAGTGGTGATCATTTCGAGCTCGCTGAGTGCCGTTATTGGTGCGCATATTTTTCTTGCTCACACTTATTAGTTTTTACAGGTATCTCTGTTCATCTCACGCAGCTGTCTATTTGATTTTAAAATGGCAAAAAAAAATCGAAGAAATGGAAAAGAAGATCTGGAGTAAATTTTTTACCATTTGTGGCGAAACGGCCACTGTTTTATTATTTTCCCTGGGTTGTTACACTGCTTGTGAGTGGAGCGAATGCGACGGTCGTGGTAAGGCAGACGAGTCCATATGTCGCCTTACTAATTCACTTTGTTTCACGCGCACGAGTGCGGGCTCCATGGGCCAAGGGCGGAGCGAACAGCGCGAGAACTTCCGAGCTAACCCAGAAGAAAGCGATTCATCGACCAAAGGCATCGAGCGAAGTTCAGAAAGAAGCAGAGAGGGATTGAGACGCAAGGCCGTGGTCACCGGGACTTATTGTTTGTAGAAAATCGAGATATCAACTTAGAAAATAGGTGTACGCGAGTCTTATCACGCGAAACTTAATCGATCATATTGTCAGAGAGTGTACAATAAAGATAGATTGTCTTGTACCATTATTTGCGACTTTTGCTACTCGCGAGAGTGCAGTAAGATACCCGAAACTTTCCCACGACTCCCAGAGCAGAAGGATAGAGCGAGACGAAGGCTAGCGGTTCGAAGATAAACGGTAAGACTGGTGATTTGGTTTTTTTTTTCGGTTACTGCATGCTGGTGGCTGGTCACGGTAGTTCACAAGGTTTCTCGCGAAGTGAGCTAGCAACTTTCAGTCCAGCGTCGATCTTCCCCCCAGAGAACCAATAGAGGCAATTCGTTCGGGTCGGAGTTGGGACAAGTCGAAGAGAGTATGACTGCGACACATTAAAAGCACTCTTGAGATTTATGTAATGCTGTATAAAATACTGAAAAAAAATATTTAAATAACTATTTTCAGTAAATAATAAGTTCGCATTGTGCGATTTTTTTATTTGCCGTATCGATGACATTGAGTTAATGCCAATTTTTTCCAATATTTGTAAGAAATGCCGCTTCCTGTTAAAAAGAAAAAAAACCGTAAATAGTTTATTAGTTAATAAGCTACAGTTCATTGTTCATCAAATTGGAGTACTCTTTTTTATATAGAATGGAATATTTCGCAAACTATCAGTGCTAGAAATTTGAAACTGGTCTTATTTTATTCCTCGCGAAATTCCTGAACTTTTATACGCATCATATCACGATTTCCGATGCATTGTTTTCGAAATATTGAATTTACAATGTGCGAAAAAAAGCTATTCTATTATAAACAAAAAAGCACATTTTGCCACGTGGTCACAAATTTATACTGACGTCTGCCGTCACTAAACACAACCTAATAAACAAAATTATACAATGTACAACGGACTTCTAAATTAGGCCATTTTTTGAAGCATATTGACTGGAGTAAAACAGAGTTCCGGGTATATTAGTCAGCATTTGTCAGAATTCTTGAGTTAGTGTTATTGTTACTCGCAGTTACTGTTGCCGTTGATACTTGGTCGCATTCGTACGTGTTAGTACTCGGACGACTTATTGGTATTATCGAATGATGCCAACCGATAGAAAACTTGTTAAAACAGTCAACTCGGTACGTGTGTACTAATAGCCAACTCACACAGGCAAACTCGCTAGTAAAAACCAGAAGACTCTTCAGAATATTCCTTAGAAAATGGAATTACTTAACGGTCAATCATCGACAGAGATGATTGTAAACTCATTAAGCAGTCTAACTCACATCAAACAGTGCCAGTCATCTTAAGTTGTTCGGATCATACCTCTTTGCTGTAAGAGACGTGAACGATGTTGGCTTCTACGCCTAACGGCCTCATACACCGTCACTCACACAAGTGTGGAACAGTCCTCAAAAACTTACAACTTCCCCGAATTTCTACTCATCAGACGATTCATCAGTGAACTCAACATATGGAAGATCAGTGAACTCTTTATGTTACTTTGCCAGTGAACTCATGTCAGACAATTTTGAAACAGACTGTCTCTCGTTATATTTGTGTGACTGTGTTTTTTGTTATGAATAAATTGTTACTTTTTACTATTAAAATGGTTTCAGCTGACTCATTTTCACTCGTTCAACAGTCCCGACTGTTCTAGCATCCACCCGATCCTATAAAAATACAGTCCACTTGACTTTTGATTACCGTCCACCTGTTATCTCATGTCATCTTTTTCCACAAGTTCATCGTAATCGTAACATTTCTTCTTTTCAGCCGGATATGTCCGACTTGGATGCATAATCCGAACAACTCTAGAGCAGTCGGTTAAACGGTGTATCTTTATATTTTATGGCAACTCAAATTATTACGCGGACGATTTATTTTCAGAAAAAATTGAAGTGAGACAGTGGCTGACGTATATTCAACAATTAACAGTTCCTAAAGAATTGTCCCTTCTCAGTAAGCTACTTAATCAACTCATAACTTCCTAAGGATAGAAAATTGATATTTTCTTTGAGATTTTTAACTCATCTTTGATCGTGCATAAATATGCATTTGCCTACATTGAAAGGTGTTAGAAAAAATTTATACTTAAAATATCTATATGCTCTAGATTAGCATCATTTTATAAGAAATATTTTTGAGAAGATATATGATGCAGAAAACGTCGTGCAATTTTTTGAGATTACGTCTAAAATCACTACTTTATTTTAGAACGAATATTTATATACAAAAATTCTGAAAAATAACATTACTAAAAATAATGAATATGTATGTAGTATGAGTATACTTTTCCTGACGTTGAAATTCCCTTCCACAAAGAGAAGTAACAAATAAGATAAACGATGAGAAGACATATAGCAATATCCCACTTGATAATTCCTAGATCATCTACTCCTGTACTCCGATGAAGTTCAAGAACTGCTCGGCTATAATCAACGATAGATATTACGTTAAATCACATTATGACTTTTAGCAAAGTTAAGAATCATCATTATATAAATTTTTAACTCACTTGAAGTATTCTTGAGCAGCGCTAGTAAATCTCGATGCATTTTCGGCATCTTCTGAATTGATGCCCCAGATGTAAATATTTGGGGCTACATTCGAAAGATCGCTACTACTCCGATTGAATATATAAGGTTGTTCAGATATTATCGATTTAGCTTCCATTTTAGATTGATTTATATTAAATTCATGGCACAAAGGTGTATTCCAAGGATTTTCACAAGTGGTCCAAGGTAGTAAGTCCGTAAATGATGCAAAAAAATAACGAAGAGCCCAAGCGATTATAATATTATAGTAAAAATCGACATAAAATGCAATCAATGCAACTGCATAGCCAATTCCTAATTAACAGTAATAGTGAAAAAAATTTAATTTGAGTAATTATTATCAAAGTTGATGATAAATAAAAAAAAGCTCAAAATGTATTACCTTTTAACAATGGAACTATGCGGCCCCAGCATGTGATAGCTCCTTTTCTGTTATATTGCCCCAATGCTAGTTCCATGTAAAATAAAGGAATGCCCCCTACGACCAGCATGATGCTATAAGGAATGAGAAACGCACCTGAAGACAAACATAAAATAATCAGATATCAAGTTTTAGTATTGTGTTGCATCGCTAAATAAAGAAAATTTTTTAATTTCAAGAATTATCATTCGTGAAGGACAAAATTCTCTAATTCAGAATTAACTTTCACTGTACCATTCCATGTAAAGTTTTATCAGAAAAACACATGCTTGAAATAACGAAAATGACACTACAAATTCTTTATTCGAAATTGGTGATCAGTACATTTCAAGTTCTATGTCCTCGACTTCCTTCCCAAATTGAATACGGTTGGTAATTATACGACTTAATGGCCTCACCTCCGATGATCTTGAAATTTTTCAAGATTTAATATACATATGTTGGGCCCAGAAAGTATGTCTTCACATAGTTTTTCAACTTTAGAAGTCGACAAAAATATGTGTCTTATAACAATGCTTATTACCACTTTCTGTTATGTAATCATTTTTAGATAACTTTGAAACGCCCCCTCCCCTCCCACCTCGACTCTTACCTTTCTTTTGCATCAGACATACATGAAATATTGGTAAGACATCATGTAATTTCGTATATTCTTAAAATTGAAAAATCTATGTGAAGATAACGTGTCCGCGCCCAACATATGTATATATTCTTGTTCAGCATGAAAAACTTTATCACATACTAAAATTGGAGATGATGCTATTGAACTTGATAATTACCCTTTAGTAATTTCCAGTTAGTCGATAAGAAACCTTTACAAAAGTAGAATTATAAGTTTATAGCATTCCATCGATGCGTCGTCACAGATAAGAATTATAATATTGTGAATAAGTTATGGATATTCGATCACGAATAGAAGTCATTGAGATAACACATTATTGTAAACTATAATAATCTTTCTTGTTGAAAATTTTAGTGTAATAATATTTTGAGAGTGATAATAAACTTGTGATTGCTCGAATCAATTTGTGTGTAGAAATTGACGGGAATTCTTAATCCTATCTCGAGCATAACAGAATCCTAATTGACGAAGATTCATTATATAACGGCTTTTCTTGTTCTAATATCGCTTGGTATTAATGGTAAAAACATTTGTGCACAGAATTCTGATTTGTGTTTTTATTAAAACAGAATTTAGACGATTTAAATGTAAAAAACAATAATATGTACAGTATGACCAACCTGTGTCAAAAATATATTCATTCAAAAATATACATTTTTTTCGTAAGTTATCACTTGTTAGGATAACTAGAGGGGTTCTTGTTAAACTTTAACGTAGTAATAATTGAAGGAACAAATTTTAAAGTGAATAAGCATCGTCATAACATTTCACTTATTTCAAAGTCCGTAATAAACACTGTTCTGTATTCTATACATAACCGTCAGCAACAGCGTTGTTTTTCCATTCTCCAAGCTGCTTTAACGCAACGATAGAAGCATCTGACTTGGCAAGCAACGTGGCTGCAGTACGTCTAAAACAATGCTCTGTATAAAGATGTGAATTCTCTAATTTTAGGTACGTAGCAATTAACTTCGCTGTATCTCCGATTTTATTTTTTCCAACGACATTCCGAGTAGACTTTTCATCATGATATTGAAGAAAGAATCTTCGGGATTCTATACCCGGGGGTTTCAATGCTATATATTGTTTTTTTTCGTTGTAAAATTTTTCACTGATAATGAAATTTCTGGGATAATCAGTTTTTGTATCTCGTATCATAACTGTGACGTCCGCCCGTTTTAATAATTTTGAGAAGTAATTAATAATTATTTCTCCCCATTAAAACAATTTTAGTAATTGTTACCTTATTATTGGAATATTTCTTATGTTTAGTAATTTTTTGATAACTCTTTAAATAGAAAAATAGTACATTTCACACCTAGGGAGAAAGGAACATGTGGGGAAAGTTCAACCCCTCTCCAATGGAAAAGTGAACTTTCCGCGCGGGTATGAAGAAAAGATTTTTTCTCAACAGACTAATAATTTTCTTAACGCTAATTTCGTAATATTATCAATAATTTACGGTCACGTTAATTTTCATAAAATGAATTATGCTATAAAAATTATAACAGAAGCAATGAAACCGTTAAAGTTATTCTGAAAAGTTTCACCGATAAGTGAAAATCATCTGTATCCCATATATGGAAGGTAAATACGTTCGAGGACGTCAGTACGTAGTAAGATACCTACAGGCTAAGGTGTTACCAATATGGAAGGGGTAGTGTGCTCCCTGAAATATTAGTTTTCATCAATAACAATTTATAAGTTAAAAATCTCAAAGCTAATTGATTTTAACTTTTCTTGGTTTGGAAAAGTCAACGCCTTCTTAAAAACAAATATATTTAATTGTAAAAATGCAAAAGTCAGTTGCAAAGTCATACTTGAACGAAACGAACGTAAATTATAGTCGTAGTCCGTCAACGGAAGTTTAAAACATTATAAGTTATGGTTCCTGCCTTGATCCAATCGACTATTGTGTTCCTCATTTTGAATTGTACATATTCTTGATTTAATTGTTATTAATTTAAGGTTTTATAATTTTATTCAAAAATGTTATTTTGTTCTATTAAAATCGTTTTCAAGATACGACTTTTCGATAGTCACTTCAAAATTGAAGTAATTGTCCAATCAATTTATACGATCAAAGATCCCTGTATTTCTTCCCTGTCTATTGGCTGAAAAGCTAGGGCAAAAACAGAGAAATCCTTGCTTGTGTCTTTTATTCCAATTAATTGAATAAATTAATTGTACATTGAGACATAACATAACTAAAAATTGTTTTCCACAATCATCATTGTCCGTATTTTTTAAGTCACCGAACTCGACTGTCCTCAGGGCTCCAGATATTCCGAAAATTAAAATAACCTACAATGTAATAGTACATTATGTATCAAGGGACCTAAGTGCCCTATTATTGTCTCAGGCCAGTGACGTCAGTCAACGCGTGCGGCGCATGCGCATAAGCCGTAGGCGAGTGTGTACCCCTACGACTCGTGCTGATGTCATCGTGTCCGAGGCGATGATAGGTTAGGTCCCGTAGTACACACGAAACTTTACATAAAAGAGGTTATGATAAGAGTAATTAAGTCCAGCTATAGGAAGGGATGTAAGTACTCAACTAGCGACACGGTACAAAAGGCTCATGACAGTCTTTGTAAACAAACGAAACTACAGAACCTCAAAAGATTGTTTTACGATTTACTTAATTCGTCATTATTTGTTCTAAAAATCTCAAAAAAATTTTTAATTGATCTGAAATTAACCATGATTGCGTTTTTGCGTACTTAAGTTACTGGGAATTTGAGTGAATATTACTTAGGTCCCACTTTATTCCACTGGTCGATAATTTGCAACTTAGATTCCTCTTTACAGGCATGATAAGTTACGTTTAGCATGCCTGTGTTATATAAAGATAATTGCATATATTACAATGGAAATAATTTCTGAGAAAGAATAGAAAATTCGACAAAACATATATATATATATATCGCCACTAGCGCCGCTGCGCGCATGCGAACAACGTCTTTTTTACTTCCGTCCCGGACAAAATCTAGTTGTTTCGTACCTATGTACAGGGGCGAAAGTTCAAACTTTCAGTCGTGATGGGACGAAAATTTGTTTTGACAAGAATTACAATATATAACAATGCAAAGTGACTGATATCACTCGGCAACAATTACAATTGATTTCTTAACCATGTGGATATGTGAACATCAAAATGAGATACCTTTACATGTACATGCTAATATCCTTTTTTATTGAACGTGAATAGACCGAATAGTATATTTCCAAGACTTTCTCTAGTACTATTGTAAATAGAAAAGGTCTGCACGGCTAACTTCTCAGCATAAATATCATTAAACCAAGCTAGATTACCGTTTTTATCAGTTTGATAATTCTCAGAAAAATGGATTAACCTATGTTGCTGGAAACCCAGTCACTTTTAAGTTGCGTGATTATGAATGACGTGATAGTCCTATGTCAATATGTCAATATCATTTTCTGTTCGAGACGACGAGAAATTCCGAGCATACATACGAGCAAACGTACATACAGACGTCCACCGGTAAACAGTTGTATTTGACACTAAGGACCTTGAAACATGGAAATATGTCAAAAGGACGTGCTTTTCCGCAGTCAGGTCTGTGTTTTCAAAATGGTATTACAGCGTAAATTCAACAGGAACATAGTGTCCGCATAAAAAATTCAGAATTCAGCACAGAAATAAGTTCCAGTGTGTTTTGACTTCAATTAGCTAGTGACAAAATGAAAAAGGCATTACAGGTGGACAGTAATCCGACATTAATGTGGACTGTATTTTGTAAGATAGTTTGATGCTAGAACAGTCAGGACTGTTGAACGGGTGTGAATGAATCAGCTGACACTTTTTACCTGTAATAATCAATGATTTATTAATCACTCACGTAACAGTAATAAGTAACAGAAAGATAGAGAGTCTGTCTGAGAATTGTATGATATGAGTTTACGGGAATTTTACACATAGATTTCACTCATCTTCCACATAAAGAGTTTACAGATATTTCTGATAGAGAGTTGGCTAGTGAGTCGACTGATGAGTAAAAGATCACTGAAAAGTTGTAAGTTTTCAGTCAGGTACAGAGACACAAGGGAGTTGTTTGTGTGTGTCTGTCCGTTCGGCCATGAAACGTATAAGCTGACATCGCTTGCGCCTTTTTCAGCAAAAATGTGTAATCAGACCAACTTCAGATGACTGATAATATCTAATAAGAGTTGAACTGCTTAACGAGTTCACAATCATTACTGTAGATGATTATCTGTTGAGTTATTCTATTTCTGAAAAAATATCGGAGTGTTTCCTGTTTTCTAACTAAAGAGTTTGTCTGTGTCAATTTTCTGATAGTACACACGTACCGAGTTAACTGTTATAATGAGTTTTCTATCGTTTTGCATCATCAGATGATGCTAAGGAGTCGTCCAAGTACGAACTACGTACGAGTACAGACAGTAACAGATGAATACTGACTAATAGAGATAAAAATCGAATGTTCTCGAACCTTCTAGGTCCTTCGAAAGGGAAATCAACGCCTAGGAATTAATTAAAGTTGTCTGATTGGTTAAGATGAGTTCGCAGGGTAGACCTTGAGTTGTCTAATTATTCGGTGAGCAGAAAAATGTCAGGCTCTAGATAGAATACTCCTGACCAAGTCGGAACACAGTAAAAACTCCAAAAATTTTACATGACTATAACTTTAGTGTGAATGTAATAAATAATTAAGCTATTCCATGAATATTATAAGGAAACCGTCGCAGGAATTTGAGACATTTTTGAAGAGTGCCTTAGATTAGGTACTTGCAGCACATCGAATTTCAATGATGTTCGAATAGCCGCTAGTCTTTGTCAGTCATTTGCTTCTCCATTGAAGAATCTTGTTGTAAATCAAAGTAGTGAATTCAAGTAGAATCCCTTCTTCTAATTATTATCCGGGACAGTAGCGTGTCTCATACGTTAAAACAGCGTGAATGCAATATGCTACAGAAAGGAACAATATACTACGTTATACATGTACTAATATAAGTACGACTGCAATCTTCTTTCTGATCGTTGGAATCAGCAAATATAACTCTTAGATACGTCAAGAAACCTCATGTGAATGACAACGGTAAATCATAATGGAATCTCTTTTTTAATTGTAATTAGATATAATAGGCCACGAATTAAAACAAAACATTACGGTACACATGAACTTGACATTATTGTCATATTTTTTGTTTTTTTCATTATCAGTGGAAAATAACACCCAGAGTCTTGACAAATCTATTATAGATGAGAGTAGTGAATCCAGATAGAATCAGGGATAAGAATTGAAAGTTTCGATCGTTTGTAGGTTTTGCTCACTAAGTGATCATAATAACAAAAAGTTTTTTCAGGTTCAAACATAAGCAAAACATTCTGTTATATTTCAAGAATATATTACGAACAGTATATTGTTTAATTAGAACCAACTACCTATAGTTCATATTTTTTATGAGAATGTATTAGAAGATTACGTAGAGTACAGAGTAAAATGTAAAAAGAAATCATAAAAATAATTCCATAGTGAGGACTATCTTAGTAGAGAAAAAGTAATCTCAAAATAAGATTCAAAATAAATATTTCAGACATTGACAGTTCAGTATCATGAAATAAAGCAAGGATTAGACCGGCACAGGACAAATTTCGCTCTTGTGTCTCTGTCGGGGTTCTCAGATATTTTTTATCTCCCCTCCATTTCGCAAGCAGACCCTTCTATTTCTTAGACAAATTCCCTCTTCCGTGGGCAAGAAAAACTCCTACCACCACCTAAATATATCTGAACAAATTTCTTCCTTACGTTACTTTGGCTCAGAGGTAGCGTGCTAAGTTATCGGTGCATTAGTTTTGGGTTCCAAACCCATTGAATTTTTTTTTTTTTTATTCTTATCAAAAATTTGAATGTGATTTTATATAAAAAAATTGATAATTGAACTATAAAATAATAGATTTGTCATTAATAAACATATTATAGGAAAAGGAATAAATTTTTGCTGTCTATCCGTAATAACTACGACGGATCTTTTAATAAAAGGAATAAAAAAAACCTTTCTATCTATCCATTGAGCCATTTATTTATTTGTTTCATAATTGACGGTAATTAAAGTGTCTAATTGTTCATTCATCAATTCATTTATACAAAAAAGAATTTCAATTTACATATCAAATTTTGAATTATTCATAAACAGATAATAATAACTAATAAGAATGGTATGTACTTAATGGAGATGGTCATCATTGAAATTTTTTTGTCAACTTGCAGTGAATTATTCATGATAAAATTTTTTTTTACTTGTTAGTTAATTTTATCTACTGAAACCACCATTATTTATGTTTTCAATAGCCTACACATTTTATATTTTCTTAAATGTTTCTACTCCTTATTGATTGATTTAATAAATATCATCACTATTCAGCAACAATAATGGTAGCTTCCGTAGATAAAATAAAATAATAGGTAAGAAATTTTTTTATTGTGAATAACTTATTTCAGGGTGTTGGAAAATTTTATATGCCATCGTATAATCCACGTAACAAATATCAAATATGTAGCAAAAAAAAGAATTGATTCTAAAAAGAAAAGGAAAAAAAAAGAAATGCTACTGACGAGGTGAACCTGGAACCGAAAGATTTGCAGCCAAGGGGCTTACATTTTTAGCTGTCGACCTATCTCTTATCCATCTTATCTATGAGTTATTATGAATTGCACCGTAAGCTATCACAAATATATATATTTTGGATAATGATTTCCTTCATTTATTTATGAACATTCATCATTACATATGTTATTCCAAACTTCAATAATAATATTCTTTCCATTCTAAACATGTGTCTAACTTATCATTACATGTTTTTCATTCATATATTCACACACATTTTTTGATCTTTTTATCCCATTCATTACTGCATTTACTGCTCGTACTTCGTATTTCATTTACAGAATTCTTCCTAAATCATTTTTTAGTTTTTACTTTGCTTTCATCACTACGAAAATCATCGTAATTGGTTCTGACAATCATGATTGCATTTATTTATGTTGACTATAGCGTACAATTCGGGGTAAACAAATTTTTTCCCTTCTCAATACTCAAGCAATCGTGTTGTTTCCTCTCTTTCTCCATCAATTTCAAATCTTTTCAACATCGACATAATGTCTTTTTCAGGCTTTTTTTGTATCTTTGCTTTCTTTTTCTTATGCAGAGCTTCTCTAATTACCTTTGGAACTTTCATTAAGTTATTACTCTTTATGGCTTCAGATTCTTCTTGAGATCAATAGGATGCATCGATTGACACATTCGCGTTTTCGATTATATAAGATGAATTAAATGTCTGCATTTATTTCCACACATTGCAAAAATGATTCATGGCAGCTTTTTTCTTCTCTTTATCTAACATACATCGAGTAATTTCTGTTCTCCTTTAGACATGCAGTCGACGATGTTTCGTGAGAGTGGTATGTCCTCTTGCTGTATTTCTCTTTTGCATAAAAGTCATGCTACAGAATTCTGGCAGCAATACATTTTTTTCTGAAATTTCTTAGCCGCAATTCTTGCGGACTTTAACACTCAGACGTAGACAGTTATTTCTTTCTTATCTTTTTCATAAAGATGTGATGTATAATTAACAATTTCTTTCAACTTCAACAGTGATGACAACATTTCATATGCTATGATTTTATTACTTGTTCATATTCAAGGTTTCCATCGTTTCCACCTTCTATATTTTCTTCAATAGGAGATGTTGAAGTATCCTTGTCATTCATAGATACGTCGCTATTATTAATACATTCATGGTACTCATTTTCATGTGATCTTTCATTAATAGATCCGTCTTCATAAACTTCTAATAAATTATGCAGCTTTATCATATTAGCTGCATTATCGGTCGTAAAAGAATATATATTCTTTATATTCATTTTCAATTTTTCAAATACAGATGGTATAGCTGTTTTCAAGATTTCACTAGTATGTTTTTCAGTAATTTCCACAACACCTAATATCCTTACTACAACTTTGCCAGCTTCTATGAATTCAATATTCAGGCGAAGAAACAATCTTCCGGGACGAGAGACTACATAAGCCTTCAAACTAATCAATTTTTTTTCTTGTACCTTACAGGTCATTATTTCGATCACACGATCAGATTTATTGTAAACTGATAATTTGATGCTCTCGAAGGAAGTCTGTATTTTTTCATCTGATGGTAGCCGGACGAGAATAGGTTGTAGTATTTTACGCATGCCAGAGTCTTGAAAAATAGAAAATCTTCCGTTCACTGTGACTAATTCTAATATTGCTTGTTGAAGAGCAGATTTTGAGATATTTACATGGTTAAAAAATTGCATTACATTTTTCTTCAATCCCTCATTATTTTGGTGCTGCTTACTCGTCTTTTTTCGATTTCTTTTTAAAGTCGCTGATAAGCATCTAAGTGAGCTCACATTGAATGGCGTCGTTGATTCAAAGCATAAATTAAATTTTTTATACTCGATAAAATGTCTACACCCTCTGCCACACCCCCCCTTCCATACTAATGACGACGTGAAAATAATTTCTCGATGAAATGTTTTATGAATGTAATGAGTAGTATACCTATTCATAGTCGAGAACTAATTATTTCGGTTAAAAATATTTTAAATAAGACATAAGACTTGATAGTCAAGCACTATTTAGCAGAGTAAAAAATAATGACAATGACTCGAAAAATTATTCAAAAATGTTGTTTTTAAGAACAAAGATGATGGAGAAAACTGAATGAGCTCATTTTTATGAACATTCGAAACAATTCTTTATAATACTAAGCAATATTTTTTTCGAGGAAAATTACATATATTTATGTAACTATGATATCGAAATTTGATTAAGTTTATAAATCATACAAATTCAATAATTTAAATGATAAATTATTTATGAATTTGATGAATCGAAATGGGTTTCAACCCCAAAAAAATGCGATAATCCGTAGGCTAGCGAGTTACCCCTGAGCTACGCCGACAACACCAGAAAATTTCCATAGGTAATATTTAAGCTGTAAAAAGAGCTTCGCTTGCCGTTGAAAGGGAAGGGACTTGTGAGACAGAATGGACTTGTGGAGTGACAGTAACTATAAAAATATTTAGTTTCTTCAAGCCTCGTCATTTATGTGTCTGGGTTTAGGTATTTTGATTTCTTTTGCCATGTCATCAATATATGTTAAGATCGTTAAAAGAGTTGCCTTTTTCTTAATATTTTTAAGATTAGATCCTACTTTGAATTGGACTAAGTTTTACTCATCGAGGTTTCACTATCACTATGATTTGATTTTTGTAAATAAATATTGATGTAATAAATGCTCGAGAACTCGACAGGTATACTTTATACTATAAATTCCTAAATCCTGCAAAAATGAGCACTTATGATTTTTTACCTATTACCTACTAAATCTGAACATTTAAATCATAACAGGCTCGACAGTTTACTCAGGGCAAACAAACACCTGTCAATCCTGAGTTGAACCTAAAAAGACGCATCGAACAAATTGCAAACAAGATTAAAAAGGCTGAGTTAAGAGGGTGCTTTGCGTATTCAAAGTTTGATGAACCATTTTAATACTCACAGACCTTATGCACTAAGAATTAGGCATATCGCCGCGTGTATTAGGCGTGAACATAATACTCTGAATACCACCACATTGCTGCTTCTCAAGGAGAAGTACATAGAAAAAATAAGATTGCTTATGGCTGTCAAAAAGTTATTAGTAAAGCGGTACAGGCGGCGAAGGAACGGTAACAATTATTGAGAGATTGTATCAAAATAAAGACACTAGCGACATACAGTATAAAGCATGTAAACTAAACGTTTTGCCATGAACAATGTCAAGATAGAATAAACTCACTCTCCACCGATTACCCACCGTGTTTGTTCTTTTAGGTTGTGGGCAATCTTGCAAATCCAGTTTTCAGAAGTATATTGAGAGATTATTGTGATTAAATTAAGTATATTTCTTGGACACTGTTGTGTTGTGCAAGATGTCAACAAATTACATAGCCAGTGTGCCTGAATTAAAAGGCAGGGAAAACTACGATGAGTAGATATTTGCTGTGCAAAATGTGCTCGTATTGGAAGGAATGTTACATTATGTGCAGCCGGTGATACGAAGAGACATAAAATCTGGAGATGATGTCAAGACACGGGCTAAATTATGCCTAACCATCGACTCGGCTTTGTACGTGCATATCAAAACAACGAAGACTTCGACAGGGTTGCGGGATAAACTCAAATTCCCGTTTGACGACTCAAATTATTCGCGAAAAATTTCATCACTGCGGCTCTTGATTTCAATACGGCGAGAGAATTGTGTAGATACAACGACTAACGTAACTCAAATTGTGGAAACATCGCAACAGCTGAGTGGAACCGGTTTTGAAAGAACTGATCAATGGATTGGAAAGAATGCTATGTCAGAGCGAAACAACAAAAGATTATTAAAAAAAGCGAGATGCTTGTTGTTCGATGCTATGTTACATAAAAGATTTTTGGTTGATGCAGTCTCAATAGCCATATTCGAATCTTCAGAAGTCCAGTAGTAGTACATGTCCCAAAGGAAAGAAGAACCAAATGGGATAAGAAAGCCAGACAGCATTCTTATTAGTTACTCAGATCAAGTAAAGAGTTACAGAGGTTATGATTCTGTCAGAAACCAAACTACCACAAACAGAAATATAGTGGTGATGGAAACAGAAGTGTCAGGAGGTATATCTGCACCTCCTTAAGTGACGTGGTCTGTTGAAGAAGGATTGCCTGGAAGGAGGAAATGATCGTTCAGTGGGAGAAAGTGAATGTTAAAAACGATCAGAATTAGATACTCAAGAAAGCTCAGACAGTGAATCATCACAGCTAATTTTTTATGGAGCAGATGCAGATAAGACCTATGTACCAGAATCACTATTAACAAGCAGTAGTTTTATTGAGTCACCAGAACGTGATTATCAGGCCTTGAACCAACTAAACCGAGAGAGAGAGAGAGAAACAGAAGCTTGAAGAGCAGAATCAGATGGGCGGGCTGGCTCCTGCAGATACTGACCTGACATTAAAGGAAGCTTTGTGCTTTGTGGAATGCAGGAGGGAATGGAGTCATTTCGAAAGAATAATGTCTATGAACTCGTTGATGCTCCAAAAAGTGCTACAATTATGCAGTGTCGGTAGGTGCAAAAGAAAAACATCAAAAGTGATAGTGAAGTGCAATATCGTACCCGACTAGTTGCAAAGGGTTTTTCCCAAAAATATGCAATGGATTATGATGAGGCATTTTTGCCAGTTGTGCAACACTCTACTCCAAGATTATTGTTTACGCTAAATGTGAAACTAGGACCGGATATAACTCAGTTCGATGTTAAAACTGCTCATCTAAATTGTCATCTAAAAGAGGACATATAAATACATGCCTCTGAACGTTTTATATCTAAAATGGCAGAGAAAGTTCTGAAACTGAAACAGGCAGTGTATGGATTATAAAAATCTGCCTTAGTTTGATATGAGAGAGTTAAGGATGTATTATGTGAAAATAATTTTAAAAACTGTACACAACAGCTATGTCTATTTACAAAGATAAGTAAAGATATAAAAATTGTAATATCATTGTATGTCGATGATTTTTTAACATTTTCTAATAGTTATCTATTAGACATTATCTAAGTATGAATATTAATGTTCGCAAAGATTGTAATGAATATGAGATAATTGTAGACTAACAATAGTACATAGAAGAATTATTACTGAAATTCAATATAACTGAATGTAGAACAGCTGACACACCTGTAGAGAATAAACTGAATGTAACAAGAGCAGAAAAATGTACTGAAGAAATTAGTTATCGAAAACTCATAAGTTGTCTTATATACATAGCAGTCATGACAAGACCTGACATTACCTACTCTGTTAGTAACTAAAGTCAATTTAATACTTTGTACAGTGTTGAAAATTGAAACTATGCTGAAAGAGCTCTTGATAATTCAAAGTAAACTAAAATGTATTGTGTAAAGTTCAATAGTTATAAAAAAAGCTTACAAGGTTTTATGGACGCTGACTGGGCAAGCGATAACTTAGACAGAAAATCTTATACTGAATTTTGTTTTACTATGTCAGGTACAGCTGTCTCATAGCGAAGCAGAGAACAGAGAGTTACAGCCCTATCTAGCACTGAACGCTGAGTATCTTACACTCATTGAAGCTTGTAGGGAAGTAATATATCTAAAAGAAATATTGTATGAGTTAACTGGATCATTGTTAACAATAAGGCTATATTGTGACAATCAAAGAGCAATGAAGACGGCCACGAACCATCGATGTCACAATAGGTCAAAACATATTGATTTTAATCATCATTTTGTAAGAGAGACTATCGAATTTAGAAAAGTAGTGGTCAATTACTCGTCTACGAATGAAATGCTAGCAGATCTGTTGACTAAAGGACTAAATACAGTTAAACACTACGAGTTTATAAAAACTTTAGGTATTTTAAAATAGTGACCCAAGCGCTAATTTCGTTATATACGTATGCATAGTTCAGTTGGATGAGTGGGGGTATTACAATTACTGAGAGATTGTATCAAAATAAAGATATTAGCGACATGTAGTATAAAATATGTAAACTGAACGTTCTGTCATGTATGATGTCAAGATGAAATAAACTCACACTGCACCGATTGCCCACTGTGTTTATTCTGTTAAGGACAATAAATTGTCCCAATCAAACCCCTCACACTTTTTCAAACCGCAAGCCCTTGTCAACTATGAGCCTCCAAGTGCAGGAAGAGTCGAAACTCACATGAACAAAATATACAGTCACATCAACATGTTAGATCTAAACACTCCAGCCCTTCAACACTTCAGGTGTATTGCTTGACTAAATACTCTCTATAAATTGTTCACCATGATCTTGAACAAAAGGATTCTGACGATAATAGAACCTGTATAGAGAAATATATATACGAACAACTTGGCTTGACAGGTTGCAAAGAGAACTTGTTAGTAGACCGATGCATCACACCAGACACATACTACGACAAACGCAACTTGTCATTGGCTTGGGTGCATTGCCGGAAGACATTGCACCGAAGTCATCACACGCGATTTTGCGTCCACCGCCTATACTTTTCCCGTGATATAGGAGGGCGTAGACTACTGAGTCTAGAATGACTACACGACACGTTAGTGATAGGCATAGCTCATGACATCTACGAGAGCGCTGATCCTTTCCTTAGGCTCGTGAACAACTTCGAACTACTAGGAAAGGATGCGTTTCTACATGGAGCATCATATCAGGTGGTCCAATACCCTGACTTAGTTTTCGACCCTAGGAGCCCAGACGGTCTAAGGCTTCTGCAATTGACCAAAAGCAGCAAAAAATCGATATCAAAATAACCGAACAGCTAAATCTAATCAATTATTTCAGTGTTAAATAGAAAAGAATGAAATGATGAATGAATTCAATTTTTTAGCGATCAATCAGAAAACTGTGATACCGATAAATTGGACAAAAATGGCTGCCACAGTGAATTAATTTTCTAACTTTTTGAGATCGAATATCTCGAAAAAAAAGTTAAAAGTAAGAAAAGTGAGATCACTCAAATGTTCCTTAAAATTTAAGAAAAACATTCTTCCCAGTAAAGTATGGCCAATTTCTGTTTTGTTTACGCAATATTAGATGAAATTTATGGGTTCATTTTTATATTTAGAAAAAAAAAAAAATGACGCGGCCGGCTTTTTGCCAGGAAGTTAAACCATTACATTCAGCGCATTTTTCTCTATAAAATGAGCCTGGTCTCGAATTGTGCCACGAAATTTTTTTTAACCCTGGTTTTTGTTGCACATTGACTGGACTAAAGGTAAACTGTTCGTTATTCATTCGATTAGACTAAAATTTTAATATTTCTATACAACTTTGCTATATATATTTAAAGAATTTATTCATTTAACAAAAAGTGTATGTCAACGATCATTACTGCAAGATATTAATGATCAATTGTGATATTTAAAATTTTTCAATGTATAATTCAAAGAAATGTTAAAAAAACTTTATTTTTGTTTGTAATTGGATTTTGCATGTTATTAACTATTATAAAATTGATTTATTTCTTGTAAATAACTATAGCAATATTGGGATAATCTTTTGTATGCTATTTGAAATTCAAAAAAAAAGCTAGTCTGTTGACATATTACCTTTACCCGTATTACCAGCTATTATACTTTCAGCTGATCTAATTTTTTCATTAAATTATTAATTTATTCAAAAACCACACATGGGAAGAATGATTTTAAGAATAATTAACGTCTCTAAATTTTAGTATAAATTACATTAAAAAAGAAGAAACAATAAAATTTTACTTACTTAATTCGTAGCAATTTGCACGTGGTTTTCACTTCAAACTTTAGACTGAAATGCAATATTCTGTTCATCAATTTAATCACAGTAGAGTCTATTAAATAGACATTAAATACTTTCATTTCACAGAAAGTATTTGATTAGCGTAAAAACTTATCTACTCAATTAAGTCGAACACTTATCATCCAAAATAAAGATCAATATTTTTTTCGATTATCGATCTTGAAGATTCTTTTTCGCAATTTATTTTAGCCACATCCAATTATTTAACATAGTTGATAAAATTTAAAAATTTTATTCTCTGCCTTGTAGTCTAATGAATTAAAATTAAAATAGGAGAATCGGCGAATGTGGCCAAAAGTTTAAGGAAAATGATTGAAAAAATAATAAATAAACATTTTTATATGATTTTTTTTTTTCAAAATGTATGTTTTTGAGTGTAGATTAACTAAAAAAATATATGAACCGCGTTGGATGCTTTGCAAAAAAGCTATGGACAATAATATTCAAAGAAATGTGTTTATTATCACATTTAAAGTCATAAAACTATTCGAAATCTCTCAGTAAAATATTTTTTATATTTTTTTCCATAAATCAGCCGTGAAAACGAAGACGTTTGATTGAAAATTAATCCTTAAAGTTACATAACATGAAAGGTGCAACCTTAATATCATTTGTCTATTGAGAATATTGAAATAGAATAGTTTCATTAATAGTATGTGAGTAACAATGATAGCAATAGTGTGAAAGAGCGAAGAGTACGAAGAACAGTAAATCTTCACATGTAATTGTCTGATAGTATTGAAGTCATACTAAAATAATGTGAAGATGAATAGGACGAAATCATTACGTCGAAATGTAAACAAAATAAAGATACAAATTCTCAATCGCTTCAAATTCCAATGAATTGAATGATACTTTTAGACTAAGTTTTAGTTCACAAATTACTCCGTATCATACACATGGTGTATAATATTCAAGTTGGTAAATTTTTCTACTATTCGAATATACTAGTTATTGAAAGATATTAGATAACAACATAAAAACAGTGTATTTAATAATGAATTTTATGGTAATTTTTTTGTTTTTTATTAATCATATTAATAACAAAAAGTGATTTTATAATTATTGATAATATCACTGTCATAAAGTCTTACAATGTAAATTTGATACTGGTTGATACACATTTGAGATATGTAAGTAACGCTGTCCTTTTTCATTCTTTACTTTATATTCGTAGAGAAGTGCATGTTTGCGGCTATACTTACGAAAAACAAGATCATTAATTCGGGAACGCTTTTCAAAAATTTAAAAAATTTTTGTTATCATAAGTAATGATTAAAAATGGCTTTCCCTGACGTGAATAGTCTATTACGCTGTCTCATAAATAATGTCGGTAAGGAATATGAAAAATCAAAAACAAAAATCTTCTGATGAATAAAGAAGCTTCTGAAAATCTTTTTACACGCATCTTTTTGCATCAATTGGAGACACTGTCAATAGAAATAATTCACTGCCACACAGCTCAAATAAATGTTGCAATTTTATGAAGCAACTGACAACTTGTTCGCGCATGTAGAAACTGACATTACTTATGAGACAGCCTAATATATTTATAAACTTGAAACCAAATGAGGCGTTAAAAAGTTTTTTACATTGAAATTGGGGTGGATCCCGACTAATGCACAATTACCATAGTACTAATTAACGAAAAATTTTGTAATTTATCTAATGATTACTTTAATCGATACTTTAATAAATTATCACTTAACTTGTAACGAACATGTAGCAGATGGAATTGACCTGTTGCAAGGAGAAGAAAAGTGTCATTTTGGATTTATTTTAATGAATTAAACATCAAATTCCATCGTGTTAAAACTGGCTTTTTCAATGCTTCTTCAAGCATTTTTATTATACTTTCGCGTTTTTTTGGTGAATTTGTCATTTTCCAAAGAACATTGCGTTGACTTATCATTTCATAATACATGTTTTCTAAGGTTGAACATGATTTAATGCCTCTTACTGCATCTGTTGTGGCGATGAGATTTAAAATGTGACTAGCACACCTGAAATGCAATGGGAGAATTGGACTTATTTCTTTATTGGGATTACATGTATCATGTACGGCAAACACAAATTCCTCATCGTCCTCTACTATTATGTCCTGCAGTGATTCTATCTTTTCTGTTTGAAAAAGAGAATCAACCGACTTCCCTCTATATTCTTTAAAAGCTTTGACAAAATAAGATCGATTGTCCGTTATTGTTGCTATCACTTTTTTATTTTAAATTTCAAATCATTTGTGAATATTTTTATTCTATATATTCTATATATATATATATAGATAATACACATTCTAATAAAATTAGAATATTAGTATTATCGATAATTATCAATCAATCTATACTACCACGGTTAACACAATATCTACCTTACCAGCAATAAATATTCCGCATTTACTTGGATTTTGTAAACAAATACACCTTCACCGAGAGTTATTATTTTGTAAAATTTTATTGCACTCAGATTTCATTACTTGAGATACATTTGGATAAGATATTTGTATAATCAGATATTATTTCTAGAGATATTATTGACGAGATATTTTCGTTCAGATGTTATAGGTTGAGATATATTGAGGTGCCACCTGTTTTTCGTAAGTATAGCCGCAAACATGCACTTCTCTACGAATATAAAGTAAAGAATGAAAAAGGACAGCGTTACTTACATATCTCAAATGTGTATCAACCAGTATCAAATTTACATTGTAAGACTTTATGACAGTGATATTATCAATAATTATAAAATCACTTTTTGTTATTAATATGATTAATAAAAAACAAAAAAATTACCATAAAATTCATTATTAAATACACTGTTTTTATGTTGTTATCTAATATCTTTCAATAACTAGTATATTCGAATAGTAGAAAAATTTACCAACTTGAATATTATACACCATGTGTATGATACGGAGTAATTTGTGAACTAAAACTTAGTCTAAAAGTATCATTCAATTCATTGGAATTTGAAGCGATTGAGAATTTGTATCTTTATTTTGTTTACATTTCGACGTAATGATTTCGTCCTATTCATCTTCACATTATTTTAGTATGACTTCAATACTATCAGACAATTACATGTGAAGATTTACTGTTCTTCGTACTCTTCGCTCTTTCACACTATTGCTATCATTGTTACTCACATACTATTAATGAAACTATTCTATTTCAATATTCTCAATAGACAAATGATATTAAGGTTGCACCTTTCATGTTATGTAACTTTAAGGATTAATTTTCAATCAAACGTCTTCGTTTTCACGGCTGATTTATGGAAAAAAATATAAAAAATATTTTACTGAGAGATTTCGAATAGTTTTATGACTTTAAATGTGATAATAAACACATTTCTTTGAATATTATTGTCCATAGCTTTTTTGCAAAGCATCCAACGCGGTTCATATATTTTTTTAGTTAATCTACACTCAAAAACATACATTTTGAAAAAAAAAAATCATATAAAAATGTTTATTTATTATTTTTTCAATCATTTTCCTTAAACTTTTGGCCACATTCGCCGATTCTCCTATTTTAATTTTAATTCATTAGACTACAAGGCAGAGAATAAAATTTTTAAATTTTATCAACTATGTTAAATAATTGGATGTGGCTAAAATAAATTGCGAAAAAGAATCTTCAAGATCGATAATCGAAAAAAATATTGATCTTTATTTTGGATGATAAGTGTTCGACTTAATTGAGTAGATAAGTTTTTACGCTAATCAAATACTTTCTGTGAAATGAAAGTATTTAATGTCTATTTAATAGACTCTACTGTGATTAAATTGATGAACAGAATATTGCATTTCAGTCTAAAGTTTGAAGTGAAAACCACGTGCAAATTGCTACGAATTAAGTAAGTAAAATTTTATTGTTTCTTCTTTTTTAATGTAATTTATACTAAAATTTAGAGACGTTAATTATTCTTAAAATCATTCTTCCCATGTGTGGTTTTTGAATAAATTAATAATTTAATGAAAAAATTAGATCAGCTGAAAGTATAATAGCTGGTAATACGGGTAAAGGTAATATGTCAACAGACTAGCTTTTTTTTTGAATTTCAAATAGCATACAAAAGATTATCCCAATATTGCTATAGTTATTTACAAGAAATAAATCAATTTTATAATAGTTAATAACATGCAAAATCCAATTACAAACAAAAATAAAGTTTTTTTAACATTTCTTTGAATTATACATTGAAAAATTTTAAATATCACAATTGATCATTAATATCTTGCAGTAATGATCGTTGACATACACTTTTTGTTAAATGAATAAATTCTTTAAATATATATAGCAAAGTTGTATAGAAATATTAAAATTTTAGTCTAATCGAATGAATAACGAACAGTTTACCTTTAGTCCAGTCAATGTGCAACAAAAACCAGGGTTAAAAAAAATTTCGTGGCACAATTCGAGACCAGGCTCATTTTATAGAGAAAAATGCGCTGAATGTAATGGTTTAACTTCCTGGCAAAAAGCCGGCCGCGTCATTTTTTTTTTTTTCTAAATATAAAAATGAACCCATAAATTTCATCTAATATTGCGTAAACAAAACAGAAATTGGCCATACTTTACTGGGAAGAATGTTTTTCTTAAATTTTAAGGAACATTTGAGTGATCTCACTTTTCTTACTTTTAACTTTTTTTTCGAGATATTCGATCTCAAAAAGTTAGAAAATTAATTCACTGTGGCAGCCATTTTTGTCCAATTTATCGGTATCACAGTTTTCTGATTGATCGCTAAAAAATTGAATTCATTCATCATTTCATTCTTTTCTATTTAACACTGAAATAATTGATTAGATTTAATTAATAAAATAAATTAAAAATTCATTGTTTTTCCTAGCTGGAAAAAAAATTCAACATTAACCATGCAACCGGAACAACACACAAATCTCACGTCTCAATTTCAAGCGATACGCATTCATACACCACAACCACAACCAACCATACAGTATCAACTATACATACAACAACAGCCATTTACACAGTACTAACCATACACATTACAACAGCAAGACATCATTCAACAATAGCCATATATACAATAGCCATACATTCAACAGCCAGTTATCCAACAACAGCTATACATACAGCAGCTATACATACAACATCCATTTATACAACAGTCATATGTATGATTACAACAGCTATCCCTCCAACAACCATACGTACATTAACCACAACAATTACAACAACAACAACAATCATTACAATTACAACCCTGATCACAATCACGACCACAACAACAAAAACAAAAAAAAGGGCAGAAAAAACAAATCTAAGAAAAGAAAGGACTTTGAAACATCTTATTTTGTACGATAGAAAATTCTTCAAGAATTCGAATCATTTAATTCACTTCATTTTGTTTTAAAAATTGACTTCACAGAAAGAACGGGACATGGAGGGGTGCATTCAAGGGCCCAATGGAGAACAGTAAGAGGACGGGGTAGATGTGGCAAGAATAGTAGCAAAACAACTCATATCCATTGCGACGTCCATTAAATAAAAAAAAATTGAATGTATTATTATGATAATAATAATAATTATGATAAAAAAAAAAGGAAAGATAATTGTTCGTAAACTTTCAAAAAAACTCGATCCCAAGTCCTACACAAAAAAATTAAAAAAGATATGACAATATTCATCCATCAATGACAATATTTAATCGTTAATCATAATGTTCAATTGTTATCACAAATATTTGACTGTTATTAACAATATCTAACTGTTATAAACAATATTTAATTGTTAATAACAATGTTTAATCGTTATTTCCAATATTTTATTGTTATTTACAATACTCATTTATTATTAATAATATTTGACTGTTATAAATAATATTTAAATGCCGATATAAACATTTACTTATTATTAACAATATTTTATCGTTATCAACAATATTCGATCGTTCTCAACGATATTCAATTGTTAATAACAATGCTTGATTGTTAATAACAGCATAACTTAATCAAAGAATTAATTCATTATTAAGAATATTCAATGCGATCAATAATTAATTTCTTTTACTGTAATATTTATTGTGATATTATCAATTATTCAGTAATTCAAAATTTTTGTGCTTAAATTAGTCATTAATCAAGTAATCTGAGATTTCAGAATTTTGATTATTAATTTTCTGTCCATTAGTAATTTTGGAATTTCTTTATTTAGCAGCAAGCTATTCTATAATTTCTGAACCTTCATTTTTCATTGCTCGTCAATTACTTATTCTAATAATTTACGTTATTGATTTTCCATTATTTCTAATATTGAATGTTCGATTTTCAAAATATTATCATTCTATGCTTCGAATATTTTCTCCGATAATTAGGTGATAATTTAAGAATCAAAAATTTCAATTTTTTTCATGTCCAATACTGCAGCGATGTGACCAGTTCTAAATCTTTTGCTTTTTGATGTTTCCTTAAAAATACTGGTCCAGCATAATCTACACCTGTGAGTTTCAAGACAACAGGCTTCCCACTTGGTTTTCGAGTAATGCTGATGGTACTGCTTCTGCGGGTGTGGACTTGTACCTCTTACAAATAATGTATATATTCACAACCATTCTAATTGTTTTTCTGCCTTGTTAAATTTAGAAATTTTCTCTCATTTCATTTAATGCTGTTTGAACGCCAGCATGCTACAGTTTGTTATGATAATGGCGTATTAGTCGTGGAACAATAGGATGTCTTGGGCTTAATACAATTGGTTTACGAAAATTGATGTCATCGCATCGATTAGATATCAAAGTGTTTATTCTAATCAGATTTCTTTTATCAGTGTACGCCCTTAGACCTCTAATACGCTTATCATGCTCTCCACTGAAGGATTCTTTTTGTGAGAGGCGTAAAACATCTGTCTCAGTGGCAGAAAACTCTTTTTCCAACAATTCTCCATATCTTCTAAATCTGGCGTTTTTTCGAGCATCGTAGAGAAATCTTTTAATCCACCCCACTATTCTTATAAACTTAGCATACTGCGAAAAAAATTGCAATACCAACCGCTACTTGCCTCATCATTGTCTCGGCAGGTATTGTCTAATACAGTATTTCTTTCAGTCATTTTTCTTGCAGACTTTTTTAATTCACTCTTTACTTCATCATCGTCAATGAAGTATTCACTTATAGGCCAACTCTCTGGACCATAGTAAAGTCATTGGTGACCCTCCCACCATTTTGATTCAACTAGTTGTTTCGATCCTCTAGCATCCTCTAGAAGGCATGTCAACTGGATTTATATTCCCTGGCACATATTTCCAGGATGTTGCTTCAGTCAACTTACGAATTCCTTGGACACGATTCCACTCGAATACTGCCCACTGACTTTGTCTATGAATCCATATTAAAACCGTGGTTGAATCACTTCAATTATAAATTCTTTGATTCTCATATTCCAAAGCTTCGAGTACCAATTGCATAAGTCTAACATGACGTTTCTAACATAAATAACTGCTGTATAAGCTACTTGACTAGCATTAACGAATACATGAAATGATGATTTTGACTCTTCAGTACAGCTGCTCAAAACCCATCTCCGAATTTTCACTTCTTTTAATGGTTCTAGTTGTTGATGCCACTCATTAAACTGTTTTCTAACGTCTTCAAGGACTTCTGCATTCCACTCTGAGCTATCGATGGTCTGTAACAATAATTTTGGATACAGCAATACTGGGCGGAGAAAACCAAGTGGGTCGAACACCTTATGACTTGCTGCTAAAATTGCTTTTTTAGTGATCTTCTTATTTGTCAATTTAATTAACGTTGTATGCTTCACCATTAACACATCTTCTCTTTTGTCCCAGGTAAGTCCAAGAACTAAGGTTAGTTGATGTGGCTCTTCATATTGGAAGTACTCCCACCCTCTCAAATCAAATCGACCAGACGCTATCAATGTTCTGGATTCATCTTTAAATTTTCGTAACTGTTCTTTGGAGTCTAGACTCGTTACACAGTTATCAACATAAAATGACTTCAATAATAATTTTTTGATGATAGTATTCATGTGCTGGAACTGATATTTATGTGCTGCTTTGTCAAGGAGTAATTTGATTACTGCAGCTAATAAGAATGGACTGCTCGTTACTCGAAAACAACTCTGGTATGACGGTATATCTTGATCACTCCTGGACTAGTTTTATTCTACCACAAAAATCTTAAAGCCTCTTGATCCTTCGGTGTTATGCTGATTTGCAAAAATGCTTTTCTGATATCTGCAATAACACCTATTTCTATTTCTCGAAAACGCAGGAGTATAGTAGGAATCAACTCTATTAAGTTCGGACCCGGTTCAAAGTATTGATTTAATGATACTTCATTTATATATTCAGCTGACGCATCAAACACGTAGCCTTGTTGTACTGTTGTCTTTCAGCATATGACGATGAGGCAAGTAATGACCCCAAAATCACAAATCACAATCACTATTCGGCGAAAACGATTACATACTTCTTGTTGTGATTGTTCCTTGAATTTTATTTTAACTGGATCCCTGATTCCTGGCACGTCTAAGCTCCACAGCTTCGTTATATCAGCATCTTGTACGAACATTGCTGTAAGTACAAGTGCAGCATCATTTCTAATATTCATTGTACCTTGTTTCGTGACCGTTAATATCCAACCTAAACTTTTTTCCACAACTGTTATTCCACATTCTAGATTATATACTTTTTCAGTTATTAATTTGCCCATGACATCTGACCCTATTCATATTGTGATAGGTTCAGTGTTTTGGCCCACATCAGTAAGTTTTATATTTTTTCTCATTAATTCTTGTACCCACGGACCATCGTTGATACTGGAAATTCCTTGACAGATTGTCTCTTGATCAAGAGCTAGGAACAAATGAAGTTGCAAGCGTAATTATTATCTAAGCTCTTCAAATGTATTAAATATTAAGAGGAAAACAGGACTTTGTTGGTCTCATCAGCTTGTGGTGGCTTTAACGAGTTATGCCCTTTTCCTCTCTATGTATAAAGCTGCGCGAGAGCGACGACGCTTCAGTCAGTCTGTTTATCACTGTCGTGGTAAAAATATCTCTTACTTAGACAAAACTTCTGTGTGTTCAATAAATAACTATTAATATTAACGTAGAGTGTATTGAAGAGTTTAATATTATAGAGAGGAATAAATCGAGAGTTGAAGCAATAAATAATTAACGTAAGCCTTCATAGAAAGCCCTAAATGTGCAACAGGGCTCGCGTCCTTGCGCGGTAACTGAAAAACTGTTGAGTGAGGAGGAAAAAAAAAGGAGTATCTTACTGTGAAAACTTAGACAAATTATTGGTTGAATTTGTAGTGCTTGGTGGGGAGAAGAAAAGAAGAGTTAAGAGGTCATACATTGAGGAGTTTAGAGGCAAGTGGAATATGTGTTAAAGTATGACACCATCGAGAGCACGAGTAACGGTGATCGTTTGTTTAACAACGGGAAAGTGGTCATTTATGGAGAAATATATATTGATAAGATGATTTGAAGGTTTTTTAAGGTTTTGAAATTTAATAAGAGGAAAGAGGACAGTTAGATATGTTAAAAGAATAACTCTGAAGAAGCAGGCTGGTGTTAGAGGCTCGGGAGTTTATTCATGGTGGAAACTGCATGCGCGGGAAGAGCGTGCTGTGTACATGCCGGTTGCGTTTCTTGCGCGTTGTTTCTTATTCGAGGCAGTGTTGCTGTTTTGTTTTCACAGAAAAGGAGAAAAACATCCACACCGATACGTGTGTGTATGAGTCTTAATCCGGAGAAGAGTTTTGTGAGACTTGAATTGAGGACAAAGAGAATATACGGCGAAGAGGGTTTTATTGGTAGATGTACACAAATATATATTTGTATATACGTATTGGTGAGAATATAAAAATCTACGTATTGAGCATAGTCAAGTTTGCCTAGAGTAAATTTTTTCTGGTAAATGCAAAATTCAGATTCAAATATTTTTTTGTAAAATATAAAGTAATACAATATATAAAATTATTTTGGGGCTATCTTCGCAAGACACTTGCTATGCGGTGTCGAACGATTGGTAGCTAGGGATGTCGAAGGATGCGAATTAGTGTCCCGTACGTGTGCGTGGCCAACCGGTTTCAACCGGTCTTCATTGCCGTGCGTGAGGCTAAAGCTTAAAGCAAAGGGACGCACGTGCGTGGTGGTGCTGTTTGAAGACTAGACGTCTCGTTTCGGATCGCGATAGATTGTCGTACGTGTGTCGCGATTCAGAAGCACAAGATAAATTATTATATACAGAAAATAAATCCTGAAATAGAGTTAAGTTAAAAGAAAGATAAACAGAGAGGCTTAAGAGATAGAAGAGCATCGTCTGATACGATCAAAGTAATCATTGTCTTAAATTCCCGAAACAGATGTCAGAAGAGCCGCCGAAAAAGGAACTGGTGGATTACAGGAGTGGGGAAGAGGACACCTCGAACGAGAGTTCACCGGTTCTTGTAATAACGAGCAGGAGACAAGTAATGAGAGTATTATTGAGGGAAACAAAGAGGGAGGAAAAACTGAAGAAGGTGAAAAAGCTGGAGAAGGTGAGATACTGTAAATTTTTCTTTTCACATATGCACAAGGATATGTACGCATACATAAAATTTTTTGGCAATCTTTTGTAAAATTAAAATCAAGTAACTTTATAAATGCACTATGCAAGAGGAAAGAGTTAAGAGGTTAAAAATTGAGGGATAGAGGTATAGAAGAAAGGCCTCGTTAAATTAGAATCAGAGGAAATCCAGGCAATACTAATGAATTTTGTGTTTACAGTGAAACCCAAGAGTCAGCCAAAAATAATGCAGGATATTATGTTACCAAAGGGAAATCGGCACACATTTCTGGAACAGGCAACTAAGAGACTCCGATGTAAAGAGAAATATCCGAATCTCGAAATGAAAAATCGGGAGTTGCTAGACCAGAACTTGAAAATAATGGAACATATGCAGAAAACCACGCATCATTGGAAAGAGGTCATGGAAGCGGCTCAAGGAATGGTGTCAACTTTAGCACAAATGTCAAAAGACAATTTAGAGGCGGAAAGAACTCGCCTTAAGGGTCTGAGGGTCAAAAATAGAAATTCATCTACTGTTGAATTGAAAGAGGGGAAAAATATTAGAAGGAAAACAGTCGATTTAGAGAGTGCAACTCAGGAAGTTGAAAATAAAAAGTTAAAAACATCAGATCATCATGTAGTTGAAGTAAATAGCGGTATTTCATCGAAAGCTAATGATAATGTAAATAAAGAAGTAGAGTCAATAAAGAAAACGATGGAGCAAGAACTATTCGGCAATAGATTAAATATTAAAAGAGATTATAAACTAGTGGAGGATACAAATTTTGATATTTGGATGGACTATCTGAGGTCAGAATTGACAAGTAACGAGTTGTTAAAGGTAATAGAACCAAAAGAGGAAAATAATAATGTTTGACCAGAGGTAGTATTGAATAAGAGAAAGAATTCTGGCAGTGAAATGACTTTGGGTGAAATGAAATCTCATATTTCATAGCTCGAAACAGATAAAAAATTAGATAAAGAGGTCAAAGAAGGTGATGAGGAAACAAAGACTCGACGAGCTCAGGGTTTGCCCCCGGTTCCTATGGGTACACGGTGCCATAGATGTAGCCAAGTGAGGCAGTGGGCTAAAGAATGTTCTTTGGCATCAGAGGACAAGTGGTATTGCTATTCCTGCGAGGGAATCAGACACCACGAAGGGGATGACTGTTTTAGAAACCAGTATGTAAAACAGGAAACGAGTGATAAGCGGTCTAAGAATGTACGTAATGATAAATATATCTACAACACGAGTTTTAGAAATAAACGGATGAGAAATAATAATAATAACAATAATAAAAACAACATTAAAAATAATCAAAAATAGTCTAAAAAGAATAACAATTATAGATTCAAAGAGGAAAAGAGGAAAAAACCTAAAGAAGCGAGTTCGAAAGTCCGAAGAGCCAAGGAGGGTGGAGGAGATAAGTCAAATTCAAGTAAGATCAAATCTCGTAAATACATTAGTTTTATTGCTGACTCGGGAGCAACAGACTATATAGTGAATGAAAACATGATTCTGAGTAATTTTACAAAATGCGAAGATAAGGTGTTCAAGAGTGCAAATATGAATAAAATAGCGGATGTAGCAATCGATGGAAAAGGGGACGTATTTGTCTATGCAGACTCAGGTAAACAGAAAGTAATAAAAACTAGCAAATGTTTAAAGCAAAGATGTGTCAGAAAATCTACTATAACTGCGAGGATTAGCAGATTGTAAGTTTAGTATCTATTTGGATGATACGATTTTGAAAGTATATGACAAAGAAACTAATAAAATAATTTTAAAGGGGCAATATGAAAAAGCGAACCGGATTAAAAACTTTAGAGTTAGAAAGAATGAACAAAATCAGGAGAATTGTAAAGAAACTGAATACGAGGTCTATTATTGTAGAGCAGTAATATATGAAAATGACGAGATTCCAGAACAATCGCAGAATTGGTGTCAAAATAAAAAGATACTAAGATGGGAGGGAGAGGCAGAGAATAGAAAAATATTAGATTCTGCGATTGGGAGAGGGGAAGAGGGGAATCTCATAACTTTGACAGAACAAGAGGATCAAAAATCAGTTTCTGAAATAGTAGAGGGCAAAGAGGCGGAAGGGAAAATAAAAAATTGAGATTGTAATTTAGTTAGCAAAAAGGTATTAAAAATAGACGACTTGGAATCAGCGCAAAATTTGGAAGAAATATTTATAAGTGATTCTTTGGAAAATAATAATAAAGATACAAGTAAAATTAATAAGGAAATGCTATAGCATGTGAGGTTAGGACATGCTTCGATAAATAATTAAAAGAAACTAAAAAAATTGGAGAAGAGGTTAGAAAAAGTTCAATTTGACGACTCTTTATTTAAATGCGAAGTGTGCATAATGTCAAAGATGCAAAAACTTCCATTTAAAGAAATCAGAAAGCGAACAGAGAGACCTCTTCAAGTAATACACACGGACAAGATGGGTCCCATCAAACCAACGTCTCATCCAGGACGAAAGAGGTTCATCAACGTGTACATTGATGATTTTTTACGATTAACCCGAGCTTATTCAATAAAAACTAAAGATGAGTCAGGTGATTTATTTGAAAAGTTCTTGATTTTGACACGAAACTTATTGGGGAAAAATAAGAAAATATGCTACCTTACGTCGGATCAAGGGACCGAGTTCACTGGAGGGAAGTTCGTAGAGGTTTCAAAGAGGGAAAAGAATGAAACAGATTTTGGGTCACCATATACACCTAAACATAATGGATTAGCAGAAAGGTTCAACGCGAATATTCAGAGGAAGGTGAGAACATATATGTTTGACTTAGGTTTGATAAGGTTTGCTCTAAATGCAAGCTGCTACTTCGATCAAATTACAAGGTTTAGGTGTATATCATACATAAAAGTTCCTAAACCGGTCTTGAAGTTTGGAGAACGTGCGCTAAAGACGGACTTCGTCGGAAACACATCTACAGGATTTTTGTTATGGCATCCCAGCTCAGGAAAGTTCTTTGAATCAAGTCATGTAAGGTTTAATGAAAAGATACTGTATAAAGATGTGTACAGGAATAATCGACAAAGGGAAAATGAAATGACGATATCCAATAACGAGGACAAAACTGATTGGAACTTGATGAAAGATATCCATGGAGAGGTTCAAGAAAAGGAAGAAACACAGAAGTCTGAACCTAAAAAGAGAGGTAGACCACGCAAGAAACCAGAAGAGGTAGATGGAACAAAAGAAGAAAATGTCCAAAAACTGACTACTACACCTAAAGCAAGGAGTCAAACCGAGAGAAAATTAGATAATAAGGAAGAAGTTGAAAGTAGATTAGTTAACAGGCCTATAGAAGACTCAAGCTATATTAGATTTGTTAACATTGGAAGATGTACATCGAATGAAAACATCTGGGATACAACTAAAGAAGAAGAATTGAATCAATGTCTTATAGCTTCAATTGGAAAAGAACCACTAACATTTGAGGAAGCTATAAAATCGGAAGAGGATGGTTTTTGGAAAAGAGCTATTAAAGAGGAACTAGAATCTATAAGAAATAATAAAGTAAGAAAATTTGTAGAGAGACAGAAAATACAACGGGGAAATAAAAGAGCAAATATTATAGATTCAAAATGGGTATTTAAGAGGAAACTAGGAGCAGACGGTTGAACACGATATAAAGCACGACTGGTTACAAGAGGCTTCAAAGATAAAAATAATTGTGACTTGAAGGAAACATATTCACCAGTCTTAAGACTTCAAGTTATAAGAGCTATGTTTGCAATAATGAATAAACTAAATCTATGCGCGTGTCAGTTGGACGTTAAAACTGCATTTTTAAATAGAGTGCTGGATGAAGAGGTATATATGGAAATTCTGGAGGGACTGAAGGTAAATGAACACACAAGAAGATTGACTGCATGTAAACTGGAAAGAAAGAAATGGAAAAAAAGATTCACAGAGGAATCTAGAAAATTGGGTCTGGAAAACGACTTGCATAAACCATGCCTATATATTTGGAGGAAAGAGGGTAAGATGGCAATACTGATTATCTAAGTGGATGATATATTGGTAGCCAGTAATGATGAAGAGAAATTGAACAAAATCCAAAACCACTAAAGTCAAGTTTTTAAATTAGAAAATCTTGGTGAGCGTAAGAGTTTTTTGGGTATAAATACACCAAAGAATCAAGAGGAAAAATACAAAATAAGAAAATGAAAATAAGAAAAGAAAGATAAAGGAAAGTAAAAAGGCGGACAGGTCAGAATATAATCAACCTAAGAGGATACCATACAGAGAGGCAATTGGTAGTCTGATGTACCTAGCAAATGCAACACGACCAGATATAGCATTTGCAGTTAATTATCCATCAAGAAAACAATTAGAACCAACTAAAGAAGACTGGAAAGATGTGAAAAGAGTATTCAGGTACTCAAAAGGAACAGTCAACCTAGGTCTCAGATATACGACTAGAACTGATAATTTAGAGGCATATACTGATGCGAGCTTTCGAGATCATGAAGACTCAACATCAACTGGAGGATATATCATAGAATTATTTGGTAATGTAATCGCATGGAGGAGTCATAAGCAATTATACGTTACACTGTCTACGTGTCAAGCCGAATACTTGGCTATGAGTGATGCATGCCAAGAATTAATATCCGTAGATAAAGCTGTGCGATACGCAGTTCGGAAAACTTTATTCCCGACTACTGTGTGGTGCGATAATAAGTCAGCAGGTGATTGTACAAAGAAAGATGGGAGTCACAAGCTCGAAATGATTGATGACAATATAGAGGACATTATTAATTAGAGGAAATTTATCAGAAAGAGAAAAGAGTGGAAAGAGGAGACACATGGTCATAACTTATGGAGAATTCATTAAACAGTGTGTAGAGGAAAATACAGTAGATGTTCAGTGGGTGGCTACAAAAGAAAGTGTAGCAGACATACTGAGAAAACCTCTACCTTTAGAGGCACAAGAATATCTTACCTACCAACTGTTAGACTGAAACCTTATAATAAGTTTGTCAGTTGTAGATTAATAAAGAGGATGCCTGAGGACCAACAAAGGGAGGGAGTGAGAGTAAAACAGGACTTGTTGGTGTAGTTTTAGTTCCACCGAACAATAAATGTATAACTTGATGTTCACAAGATGGTTTATAACCTATTTTTTTAGCTGCTTGCGTCAAAATATACGACCTCTGTGATTCACTGTCCATAATTACTCTGACCACGTGTTCTTTATCCCCGTTCTGTAGTATAACTCTTGAAGTTTGTAGAAAAACCTCTTGTATTGGAGATACATTTGCCAACATAGCTTCTTCATTACATTTCTTACGATCTTCTGTGGGTGCTTCTTTTGTTAGGTTAGCCATTCTTAGTCTTTCTTCATTCTCTACTTCTTCTTGAAGGAAATCCATCAATCTATTTAACCTTTCTTCGGTAGTCCTATTTTTATTCATTGTTGCCTGTCTTTGCCATGCTCTTATTACTTCTTCAGGAAGTGAGGATTTAACCAATGGATATAGCATCACTGCGCATTTATGTTTCGCAACACCAACAGACTCTAAAGCACGCAGTTGAGCTTCCAATCTGTCGTAGATACTTGGCAGCGCCAATTTTTCATTCAATTTTACAGCGTCATCAATGACTAATGACAATAACTCTTGTTCATAAACTTCCACTAGTAATTCTTCTTTAACTGACCCGTTAAATCCCCGTTGAATTTTTGAAGTTCAATTGGGGGTGATTTGAATATCGCTGAGAATCTGTATTATCGGTAGTTGCTATTGGTTGTTGGAACGTTGGCAGCCCTTGTTGCAATGCCTTGTGGTTAAGCTTGGCGACCTCTATCTTCGCACAAAGGTACTTGCTTGAATATTCAGCTGCTACGTCATACTCATCTTGCATTCCTCGTTCATGGTCTTCTCTATCTGCCGTTATTTCTACAAATTGCACACAAATTTTCTTATTTCGCTCATCTAATTCTTGAGATCTAGCTTCTAGGATTTGGAATGTTACCTGCACATCTTCATGATTTGGTTCTTCTTGTCGTATCTCCTCCAGAAATGTTGTTAAATCTCGTGTTAAAGCGGTTCGAGCGGCCTTTCTGCTTTTCTTTAGCCTTTCATACAATACGGCTGTCATTTTTTTCTGGATCACTTGGTCAAGAACTTTTTTCACAATTATATTCCTTATCAAGTCACGGTCGTCACAATGTGAAATGTCAGTGGGCTCGTTATATTATTCTTGATCGGGTTCTAATATTTAATTTACCGTATTCTACTGTTCTTATATATTTTTCCAACTTTATTCAACAACATAAATATACATTACAGTAGGCCTTCCGCTATATTGGGAAAAACTAACTATATATATATCCATAGTCCCTTTTGGTTGCACGTCTCTACACAACTAATACTAACTTACACCTAGGTTCAACATCTTAAAAACATACTAATTAACTCGTAATATTCCAAATCACTCAAAATATCTCAATACACCCAACTAAATCCCAAACTTAATTCTAAATCTGAAATTTATAACTAACTTAACTAACAATAAGATGGTTCTAGAACAAAATACAGAACCCTTCCTGAACAACATATGTCCTGGCCCTCAGTTGTGCAGGTTGTGGAGAGGGATCGTGTCCGGCCATCGAAATGAATTGAATGAAAACAAAAGAACTAAAAAACAAATTGAATAAACTAATCATGGAATCGGTTTAAAGTTCTTAAACTGTAATAAATAATCTAACGAGTTTATCATATCTTCTTTTTTCAAATTTATTTGCAATACTTCAATTCAATTAACATTCTTAACAATTGCTGGAGCTCAAAACTTGATTATAAATTGCTTTATCTTCAATAATTAAATAAAGTAATTACAAATTTCAAAATAAATCAATGTGTTTTAAACTGCGAATGTTTCTACAATTTTTTGTTTATAAGTGTATTGAACTAGATAAAAGATAGCTATTGAGCAACGCCGTAGGATGTGGTCAGGAAAGAATTTTACGTACGAAAAAGACACGTTTTGTGCTTATCTTGAGTGTTTATTACAAAAATAAATGATTCAGATAGTTATCAATATTTTAATAACACTTATTGAGCTTAGCAGAACTGAAATAAACTTGAATTGAGTGTTAAAAGAGCTTAAAACGATGAGAAAATTAAATATTCGCAGAGCGTCCAACGATCACTTGTACATGAGCGCGACACATAAGCATTAATAGCTGCAAACACGTTGTAGCCAGCGTCGGTAGACCTAGCGTGATAGGGGACCCCATCCCATTGGCTAGGTTGGAGAAGAAAAGTGTGACTACTGTTGCTAGATAAACTAACAAAGTATATCATTTAGTTAATGCTTTAGTACATCTATGATCGAGTAAGCCCAGAATTTTCCTCATCCTACTTATTATCAAACAGAAAGAAAAAGTTGCAAAAACTATCCTCGGCAGCTCCTGTAAATCATATTGAGTCCAGCTGTTTAGGAAATTTTAAGTAATTACGATATCTTTCAGAATCGTTGCGACGAAAGGTAGAGAATTTTCCACCTTCGGTTGGCTCTCGTGATTCAGTTAGTATTACAATTTAGTTTAGTTATTAATGTTTAATTATGAGAAACATTACTGATTTTGCTTCGGATTTACAGTTGATTTCAGAGTATGATGCATCATATATGAGGTTTAATCTGTTAATTTAAAATTCTACGTTAGTTAAAGCTTTGCAAAGATAGTTTATTATTGAAAAAACAGAAGAGTGATCCAGAGTTTTAGTTTACAAAGTGTGTTTCTTGGCTTCATGATGCAGAATTGTTGTAGAGTAGCTGATGATTTATGTTGAATTAATGCAGAATAATAAATTTGATTTTTGGTTTAATGAATTGAAGATTAATAAATACTTAAAAGTTAGTCAATTCGAGTAGAGAAAGAACCTTTAGCTCTAATCTATTTGGTTAACATTTGATTAACCTTTTTTTACGGTTTAGCCGATAATTTGTTTTTGCCGCCTCTGGCCCTCTCTCAAAAACCCACATAACCGAACTCCAAAAGATCACTTGTCAGGACCGTTTTACCGTCAGCATCGTAATTAAGTTAGTTCCAATGGTTAGATTTGTTCTTCGATTTTGGATTTTGAGATAAGTTGTAAGTTCTGGCTAGGTTTGGGTGTGAAAATTTTAGATGTAAGTTCTGAGCCAGTTTATATAATATAACTTGTCGCCCGTTGGTCATTGTTTATAAGCGACCCAGGAATGTTAGCTGGTAAAAGAGGGTCTTGGGGAAGATGTATACTTACAAGGAAAATCATATTCTCGTGATAGGACACTGTTTGAAAAATGTCTCACAAGGTTTTTTCATATTCTAAACCCAGAAACAACTCATGGTTAAATTTGTCTAGTAGCTCTTTTAGAAATAATCATTATCTCGACTTCTTTATCCGGTAGTTTGCCAGCCGTGACAGCTTCAGACCAATGACCAGTCCACGAATCAATCAAAAGTAAACTTTTTTTCCAATATTCGGAAAAAATACATCCGTTAACCAGATTTTGATGTGTTCAAAAAAAAATTAGTATTTAAACTTCCAGAATATATCGTATAATATAATATTTGAATTGAATTTTTTGCCTGAAGTAAGTTTTCCAGATTTCGATATTTCTACGAGTACATTATCTGGCCTAAAAAGTGATGCTCCTACCCGTAGACTTAGTTATTCAGTTGGTTCCTTTAACACAAGAAAATGAGGAGTACAAAGGTTTCCATCAGCTGATAGAGTTGGTTGTATAGTATAACTATGAGTTATCGAAGAAACTGATTGAACTGTGCACTCTATTTTTTTTTCTCCTTCTGGAGCTAAAGTCTTTTATGAATGTACTTCTAATTAGAAGCCACATTGATCAGAATTACAAATGTTGTCTGAACCGTATAATTGAATCTTCGATCTTACATCATTAACGATGTTTGTTTTAATATTCTACGATCTTCGTCCGTTTTTGATGATATTCATTTCTTTATTTTGCGAGAAACGTTGGAGATTCTTGGAAACGGGAATAACTTAATTGTTCATTTTTTTTTTAGCTAATAATGCCCATTTATTAAAATCGGAATCATGGACTATCATCCCAACATCTGTAGCAGTTTTGAAATTTTTCGATGTATATTTGCAAATTTCAGCTTTCTTTTCTTTGTATAGTCCTCCTTGGTTCAATTGATGTGCCCAGCGTTTTAATTGTCAAGCAGACTGTACTTGTCGGAATTTTTGCTTAACACTATCAATACTTAAATACTTTTTTTTAACACTTCGCCAATACTCAACTGCTCGCAATTTATAGCCGTGGCTTAAGCTCTCTTCATCAGTAGTACATGCTCTATTAGATACTTTTGATTCATGGATTGCAGATCTATGTTCTTCGTCTTCTATAATTTCTGATTCCCAATCCTTACATGGTTCTTCAAAATGTAATGAATTCTTCTCCATCATTTCTATATCCGTACACCCATTCATTGCATTCAATTGTATTTGTTCAATGTGGTTCTTTAATTGTATTTTAGCATCATTTACGGGGTTTTTCATAATTTTCATCGTTTGAAATGTTAAAAGTAACCGAATAACATTTAGGGGGTTAACTTTCATTTTTAACTAGTGAGTGTTAAACAATTTTTAGGATAAAAAAAAATAATGTTTCCACGTCAGGCACACAATTTCATAAACATATAAAATTGTGACTATTAACCAAAATTGGATCAATCTCAAAAGGAAAAAATATCCATTTACTACAGTATTAGAGATAAATGCAAAAAAAAAATGTTACAATTTTTTTAATGATTAAAATATGTCACATTCGTTCAAAATGCTAGCTTCGAATCGTCCGTACATTACAACTACAGGAACAATTTTCTTCAAAAATGGTTTATCAGTGACTATGATAAGAATTACATCAATATTTGCTCACATGACGATAACAAAAAATAATATTTTGACCAATCATGAACTGTCGAGTCGTCAATTACGACGATTTTATTCGGTGATTATTGAGACTATGGATAATTGATCGATAACAATGGAATTTCTTAAATGATGATTCTTTTTTCTGTCGTTACTGCTATATTGAATATTGCAAAAACACGTATATTATAATTTTTTATACTCTTTCGATTGAAATCTGAATGTCAAAATGATGCAATTATCCACCGTGCCTGGTGTGAATAATCATTGTGTCTTGAACATTTTCACAATGATGGAGTGGCGTGAAGCCCAGAAAATTTTTCAATAAAGATAATTGCTCGGATACCGAATGTGAGGCGGGATGAGGACTAATCACTAATAATAAACACTCAAGATACGATAAATAATTTTATTCATTTCTGTTTAATGCTCAGTCTATTAGGTTGGCTATTGAACTCCATTGGTTCAGATGATTCACTCACGGTCATTGTCTAACTCTCCACCACGTGTTGTGGCGTCACTAGAAAATCACCCTTTAATCGTTGACAGTGCACTACACTCACTCGAAAACTAGTCGGGTTCATTCTGCTTGTCACTCTAAAGCTATTTATTCTCAAAGTAATGGTTGAATGTAGCTAAATACTCGGTTTAGATAGCAAAAAAAAACTCAGAACTAAGCTACGTGCGTTCTCTACTAGATAAAAATGGCAACTGGTGAGAGTCCAAAAAAGAGGTTGAACTATCACCCCCAATCTTTGATTGGTCACTCAACTCCTTGTTATTGGCTCAGAATTTTTACAGTCGATGACGTCTCTCAAGCTGAATAGCTCTTCAAGTTACTAGATAGTAACTCGTATGCTAATTAGTAAAGGAGGAATTTGAAGGAGAGAAGCAGGGTACTCAGAAATTTTCTACGGCACTACTTAGGAATTTTGTGTAGTGCCGTGCCACCAAGATAATAACTTAAGGGGCTCTTCTAGCCTGAAGAGGTTAGGAAAGCTGTCAGTATGTTGACTGAATAGATGGTCATGTATGTAATACGTACAATAAACGAATAATTTATCTTCTTTATTTTGATACAAATCCGGGAACAAAGCGAATATTTTTTCGGCATCGATTTCGATGTTATTTCAATAATTGCAATGACATAACTCTTGTAATTTTTTATGCTCTTTCGATTGGAGTTCATCCCGTCAAAATATAATTAATAGTTTTCGAGTAACAGATTTTTTGTTTTTTGTAAAAAAAAAAAAACATGTTTATCCACAAGTCTTGTAACCATGTGGACAAAGGTATTTTTCATAATTTTTATATGATCTTGTATCTTTTAGTCGATCTAGCTAACGATTTTTCTCATAGTTGAATAGCTACACAACAAAAAAAAAGTTTTTACTGGAGCTCTTCCACCCATAATCCAGTAACGTTGTCTGATAGTTGTGAGTGTGAGTTGAGTACCACCATGGAGTGTGGATAAGTGATAATGGCTGATAATGAGAATAGTGAATGGTGAATGTCGTGGTACAATAGATTGATGTTTACAATCATGACTCAACTGAGCGTGTTGAAGTCGTCCTCCTACTCGTAGAACGTAGAACTACTCGGGGATCGTGATTTGTTTGATTGGTGCGACTTTAGTTTTCGCACCAATGAGTGTGATTCTGGGCCCTGTGGATGGTGAATTGAATTTAAGATAGATTACTGCAGCCATCGCAAGCTGTAAAGCATCAGAGAAACCATCAAGTTCTATAGTTGAATGTTTTGTTGAGTGAATCCATCGAGGAATCGAGATTTCATGACGTCAAGTGAATTCTTCTCTGATGATCAGCCAGCGATTGATGATTGATTGTGGGACTGGTTCGTCCCAGCTAAGGTTGTGTAGCCAGAGTTCTTGAAGGAGCATTTTAGCTCTGATTGTGATTGATGCTACAAACCCCAAAGGATCATAAATTTGAGCTACTTTTAAAATAATGAGGCGTTTTGAATATGTTGACTCATGAGTGACTGATTTTGATGTGAATGTATCTGATCCTGGATTCCATTGAAGTCCCGTAATTTTTGTGGTACAGTCTTCGAAGGTGATTTTGTCTTGATTGAATGCTGATTGTGACGTTTTTTGGAGAAGTGATTGACTATTTGATTGCCATTTTGCAAGGGGGAAGCCGCCCGCCTCGCACGAATTGATTAATTCCTCAGGAACTTGGATTAATTCTTCTGGTGAATCTGTTCCTTTAAATATGTCGTCGACATATCTGCCTCTTATGATTGCTTCTGTTGCTTTAGGATATACTTTGCCCTCATCTTCGACTAATTGCAGTAAAACACAAACAGCTAGATAAGGAGCTGATCTAGTGCCGTAGGTTACTGTTGTGAGTTGGTATGGAGTGATTTTATTGTGATTGTCGAACCCAAGAATTTGTTGAAGCTTCCAATCTCCATGATGAACCATTATTTGACGATACATTTTAGTTATGTCAGCTGCGAATACATACTGATGTTGACGAACCCATAAGAGTACATCAAAGATGTCTAGTTGAATTTTTGCTCCAGTATGAGTGTTGTCGTTCAATGAAATTCAGTTGACGTCGGGCTGAACCTATTGAAAACGACTCTAAGCTTGGTGGTAGTGCTGCGTGGTCTTAAAACCCCAATGATCAGGAAGAAAGTATGGATGAATGTCTTTAGAGTCTTGATTGATTGTTGGAGCAGGTCTCTTGTGACCGAGTTCTTCGTATTCTTCCATGAATTGTTTGTAGCGATTGCTGTATTCAGTCTCATTGGTTAATCTTCTTAACTGGCGTTTCAAGCATCGATATGCTGTTGTATAGGAGTTTCCAAGAGATGCAGGTGAAGAAATGAGTGGAATTCTGACAATGTATCGTCCTGATGACTGTCTAGAGTGAGTTAACTTGAAGTGGTCTTCACATTGTTGGTCCAAGGATGATAATTAATGTTGATTTGACATAGAAACTTCTTCCTGGACCCAGAATTTTGTTAGCAGCTCTTGAATGTCTTCATGGTTCGTGATTGTAGTAGCATGATGAATGTGGTAGTGATTAGCTGATGCATTTGGTGCTACTGGCTCAAGCATTAGCCCACCAAATATAGGAAGTGATGCTATAGGAGCAGTTGGAGAATGAAATATGATGTTTTCTTTTGTGATTTGTCCATGAAAGTCAGCTTCAAGTAGAATGTCTATTGATTGGTGAATATTGAATGTTGGAGCAGCTAGTGTTAATCCATTGAGATGAGGCCAGTGATTGTTGGGATAATTGCAAGGCACTTTTGGAGTTAATGCTGTCAACCGCTTCATTATGTGAGCTCGAATGTAGATTGAATGACTGAATGATAGTGATTACAGCTCACAAAATATTATACCTTTGGTTTGTGTGAGTTTGGAGTTTCCTCCTCTTCTTATGTTGATTGTGTAATAATGTTTTTTGAGTTGCAGCAGATTGGCTATTTGAGAAGTTAAAGCTTCAATTTTAGTGTCCTGTTTGAAGGACAAAGGTCAGAAAATTTTAGAAAATTTGAGTTCAGAGGATTTGAGGAATTTTTCTATTTTATCAAAATCGTTAGAAAATCGTTTTGGTGAAACTCAATTTTCCAGAGCTTACTTCAGTCGTTTCCAAGCTAGGAAATAAAATGAAAATGGAAGTTTGACTGATTTTTCCAATGATTTGGATAAATTAGTCAAATATGCATATCCGGGAATTTCTGGTGAACAAAGAGAACGAATGGCCGGATTACAATTTATTGCAGAATTAAATAATCCTAAATTACAATATTTTTTACGGTCTGAAAGGTTAGAATTTCTTTAATCGGCAACTCAACGGGCAGTTGAATTAGAGTCGATTGATAAGTTATGTTTTGGAAATCTAGAAATTAATAAAAATGATCAACTTGATAAAAATAATGATCATAAAAATGATAAAACTTCGAATTTTAATAGAAAATTCAATAATAATAATTGCAGAAATAATAAATGAAATTTCCAAAATGATAATTTTAATTTTTCTAAAAAAAAATTTCAAGACATTTGATAATGGAAATTCTTCTCAAGGTTTTCAATGTTGGGTTTGCGGACAGAAAGGTCATTCAGGAAATAATTGTAAAGTTCTTCAAGCTGTTCAAGCTAATTCGACGAATAATTCTCAAAATAACAACAATTCTTCAAATGAAAATTCTTCAAAAAAAAAATTTCGTCAGAATTAAGTCATTATTTAGTTAGCTCTTCAAAGATTCTTCAGGATTCAGATTCTTTATTCAAACCTTTACTGATACTTAAAGGTGAAATAAATGATAAAAAATGTGACATGTTAGTCGATACTGCTGCTGATATTTTGGTTGTTAATTCTTCTCTCTTTAATAAGAACTCATTTAGAGCAAATAATTCTTCTCTTTCTATTTTTACAGTTTCTGGTGATAGATTTGATTTTGATTTTCTTGAGACAGTGGAAATTAGGATTTCGAATATCAGAATAAGTTTAGAGGTAGTCTTTGCTCAAATTCATGAAGAATGTATTTTGGGAATAGATTTCTTGGTTAAATCAGGTTTGTTCGGTGAGTTTAAGGAAATTCTTCATAGAAAATTTCTTTCTAATAATAAAGTTGTTTCAATTAATAAGGTTTCTCTCGACTTAAATGATCTTCCTGAATTTGTTTTAGATTTGTTTCAAAGATCTTCGAAGTTATTAAATGAGAAAAATGTCTTCTGTTTTAAAACATTACTCTTAAATAATATAGATATTTGTTCGAAAAATTCTTTCGCTTCTTAATATCAATAAATAATAAAGATATTAATTTTTAAATTTCTCGAGATGAAGTTCTGGGACCAACTTGGGCAAGTTGACGCTCTCAAAAATTATTTTGGGACGTCAAATATCATTTCTGAATAAAATTAATTATTCCGCATTGTTAAGTGTACGATTATAAACCTTTCTAGCAATTTTTGTTCGTTAATATCAATAAATAATAAAGATATTAATTTTTAAATTTCTCGAGATGAAGATCTGGGACCATCTTGGGCAAGTTGACGCTCTTAAAAATTATTTTGGGACGTCAAATATTATTTATAAATAAAATTCATTATTCCGCATTATTAAGTGTACGATTATGAACCTTCTTAGCAATTTTTGTTTGTTAATATCAATAAATAATAAAGATATTAATTTTTAAATTTCTCGAGATGAAGTTCTGGGATCACGATGGACTGTTTAAGTTTCGAATGTATTTCGTTTTTGCAGTTTGTAAGTTTTTCGGGCCCCTCTGAAAATTTATTCATTCCTACGCTTTTTCGTGTACATATGTTTTACCGAAGTGCACACATAAAATTTTTTTTTATCGATAATCCTGTCTTGTGTCTACATCGTCAATGAATAGGCTTACGGGCGTTAAGCTCCAACGGTAATGAGTGTCATAAACACCTGCATCATTTTTTAAAACTCTGTTATTTTCGCGAATTTTATTTTTACTAATTTTTTGAATTGTGGATATGGATGTTAATTTTTTTCTTCGTCTATTGGACTTTATCTCGTTCTCATATCTGTTTTCGTTCTCGAAATAGTGTTCGTGGATATTTAATTTGATAAATAGATTTCTAATTGAGATAAATTATTTTTTCCACCGCGATGTTGTTGAGAAACGTTACTAGAAACTATGATAAAATTTGCAACTCGATTGATCAAATATTAATGACGCTACAGTCGTTTGATTTTACCCTTATTAAAATATTATCACAAAAACGCTATTTTTTAACCTTTTACGTCAGATAACGGGCAAAGTTATCAACCGATTAATCTCAAATTCGGACACGTAATGTAGAATCGCTTTACCTTAATATGTACTTTTGATTCAACTCCATCGAGTGCTTAGTTTTTTTTTTACGCTCATTCAAAGTGAGGGGCCAGTACTTTACGCGCCGATAATAGATGGCCTGAAGCAATTCCTCTTCCTAATCATCAAGCTTCTACTATTGCTGTAGCTCTAGTTTCTCAAATATTTTGTAGATATGGTGTTCCTTTAGATATTTATTCTGATCAAGGTAGAGAATTTAAATCAGAAATCTTCAAAGAGATGATGAATCTTTTTGGAATCAAAGAGACTAGAACTACACCTCTTCATCCTTAATCTAACGGTTTATTTGAAAGGTTGCATAGGACTATTCTTCAATATTTATCAAAATCTATTAATAAAAATCAAAAAGATTGGGATCGTTGGATTTCTCTTTTTTTATTAGCCTATCGTTCTTTTAGACATGAGACTACAGAATTTTCTCCAGCATTGTTAATGTTAGGCCGTGAATTAAAATTACCTTTAGATTTTCTTTGTGGAATTTATCCTTCAGAAAATATTCCTGAAAATAATTCTACAGGTGAATATGTTTTTGATTTTCGAGAAAAATTACAATTAACTTATGATTATGTGCGTTGTAATTTAGAAAATAAATCAGGCAAACTTGAATCTACTTATGATTTAAAATCTAATATTCTTTTTTTTAAGGTAGGTCAAAAAATTTGGTTTTATTTTCCTAAAAGAGTTAAAGGGAAATGTCCTAAGCTTTAATCAGATTGGGAAGGTCCATATATTATGAAAGATAAATTGAATGATGTTGTTTTTAGAATTCAGAAAATTTCTAATGGTCGTTTGAAAGTTGTTCATATGAATAGACTCGCTTCCTATGATGATGATTGATTATTTTGACTCTTTTGGGATATACACGGTTGGGGTCATTGTGCCGGAATCCTTTTCTTCATTATTTGGCCAAGGTGAAGCAAAGTGAGGTACTAGATGTCCATGGTATCCTACTTATTCGGATAGTATGCGTAACTGTGAGCCCAATTGTTTAATAATTTAGTTTGCACAGTGAGCAGAGGCTATTGAAGTTATTTTTGAAAATTCCTTGCAAGGTGGATCATTTGTGATTATTATTATTGAGATGTTAAGAGTCTGATTTCATAAATAGGATGCGTAGTCGGTTATTAGTTCGGAGAAATATACTCCAAGAAGTAAGACCATTCAATTAAATAAAAAGGAATATGAATTCAATTTAAAAAATTATTAATTACTTTGATGCTGCAGTAATTTTGAAAAATCTGTTTAGATCTTCCTTGATATGACCTCCCAGATTCTTGGCATTTCCAACTCTTATGGATATTGATTTCATTTCAGGATTCTTTTCAATGAAAAAGGAGGAAGGAAAAGAAGAATTCATTATTTTAAAATTTTGACCGACGGACTCTTAGTTTTTAAGATATTTGAATTGTATATAGTCACGTTTTTAGTTAACTTAGATTATTTTGGCCTGTTTTGGAGGTTTTTACTCGCCGCAGAATTTTCCCCCCCAGAATAATTTGTTTTACTTATTTTTATGCAGGCAGAGTTGGGAAGCGGCAATATTGAAATCTAGGCTGAATATATATTCAATTAATTTTTGAAATTTTAAATGAACAATTTAATTTAGATTTTGAATGTTCATTTTATTTCAGCCTAATCGAATATTTTTACCCAGCTGCTAGATATTGCCAGAGGGCAATTTTTAAAAGATCGGAAGAAGTGTAAAATATGCGTGTGTGTCTATCTATTGATGGATTGACAAACGACAGTTTATTGGTTAACGACGATTGCTTGACGATTAGATTGTTTATAGCAACGAGGGGAGAGTTTGTTTATCTCCAGTTTGTGACTGAGACTAGCACAGATAAGACGTCATATTAGATTCTGTATTTTGAATCTGTCATTTCAATAAACTTTCCTTTTCATTATAAGTTGTCTTGATCTTATATTTTACAGTATCTATCGATTAGTCCTCTTTATTCTAATTAACCTAAAAAATGTAAATAAGTAATTCTCCATAAATTGAAAATCTCTTTAATTTTCTCATAAAGATATAAATTAAAATTATTTTTAATTCCTATGATTCTAGGTTGTTGAGAATTAATTAATTCTCAATTCGAATGATCAGCCGAGTGGAACTTAGGTGGCCATCTTGATACGGGGTCGATAACCAATCGACCAGACAATCAATGAATTCTCGAATTCTAGTCACTCAATTGACTGAAATCTACTGTCATGTTTGACCAACGAAATTCCTGTCGTGTGTTATTTTCTTATTTCCAAGTCATTCAGACGCCATTCTTCTTATTCATTAAAATCTAATTCTTTCGAGTCCATGCGTGAAGTTTGTGATATTTATTCGAGCGTATCTATGGTTAAATTTGAAACCAAGTTTATTCTTTAGTTATTAACAATCAAAGTAGATCCTTATCCATAGTCTTTTATAAAGATCACGTGATTTTTTATTAAAACTATAATATCTTCTGGTATGATAACGTAGTTGTGATCAAAAATCACATGATCTCTATTAAAGGCCATGCATAAGGATTTACTTTGATTGTTAATAAATAAAAAACCGTTTATTGAGAATTCTCAAAAATGAAATGAGCCTAACCGTTAAAGGATAGAGATGAGTGTGCCGGGTCAGAGCAAATGGTAGACAGGTCTTAGTTTAACAAAGATTATAACAAGTTTATTTAACACTATCAACAGCTACACAATAATACAAGTTTGATTTCTCGAATACTTGGTGAATGTCTGTCACTGATTTATCACTGAATGTTTATGAATGTCTATTAATTAGCTTGACTTGGTGTGTTCAGTATTATTGACCTCCCACACGAGCTCAACACGCTTCTCAAGTCAAGTAAGAATATGATTGTGTACGTGGCGTTAGCCTAACTAGCAATGCGTAGTGAATGCAATTTATTGCAGGTGAAATAAATCTTGAATGTCCAAAATTAACACTTGGTTTAGTTAATGACTTAAGTACTGAATATTTCTGTTGGTTCAGAAATGCACAAGAACTAAAGATTGACTCAGAAATTCTAGATTTTTGTGAGAATGAATAGAATGGCGTGGTTACGTGAATAAGAACAGAACAGGAAATTTACTTTATTTAATATATCGAAAATACTATAAATTTTCTTGAAATATTTGTTGATTAAGTTTTAGAATGATTAGATGAATAATTGATATTACTTTAAATGTCACAAGCTTCACAGATTGTCTCACAAGAATGAGATTTTAATGAATAACAGTAAATGGCGTCCGAATGTCTTGAGAACAGGAAAAAGAAGCACAGACAGGAACCTCACAGGTCAAACTTGACACCAGATTTTAGTCAATTGAGTGCCTAGAATTTGAGAATTTATTGATTGTCTGGTCGATTGATTATCGACCCAGTATCAAGATGGCCGTCGGAGTTCCTTCAGCTGATTATTTGAATTGAGAATTAGTTAATTCTCAACACCGTTAGATAAAATGTTTTTAAAATTACCACACTATTTTCAATCGTGCTAATGAATATTTCCTTCGAAATTTTATCGAATAAACTTGGTTTCAAATTTAACCTTAAATACGCTCGAATCTCCTTGAATGGTTAGGTAAATTCACGATTTTGAGATTTGTCAACATAGATAATAAACAATTTTTGATCAACGTACGGATTTTTCTGATGGGAGATCAAGACATTGAAATTCTAGAAAATATTATGTATTGTGAAGAAGAATACCATGAAGACGAAGACGTGCAATTATATGACGAACGTATGGCTTGGTTAGATAAAAAAGAAAAGTAATAATTCGAAAATGGGTTAACGATCGAAACATAAAAAAACATTTCAATCAAAGTGGCTCAGTAATCCACAATTTAGAAACAGGCTGAAACAAAATGTTGGTGATGATACAAGAGCGTAATGTGAATGGTGCCAAACGGAACTGATTTAATAAATTACACATCGATCACTAGCATATAATCATTGCTTCTCAAATTGAAGTTCAACGAAATATAAATAACTTTTTTTCAACCTACAAATAAGAGCACAATTACCAAACTTGAGTTGCGCTGAGCCGTGTATGTTTCATGTTATTCAGCAATTAGAACTATTGATTATTTATCCGCATTGTCTGAAAATGAAGTTAAAGCTATTAGTAATCTTGAAAATGTGTATAAACATCTAAATTGAGTGATAGATAACCTGAAATTACATCGAACCAAGTGTAGTGCCATAATAAATGATGTGATATCACCTCTCTTATAAAGAGAACAAATAAATAATATAAAAAACGTAAAATTCATATTGATCTTAGATAAATCGACAAATACTAGTTGCGCTATACATTTTTGTATTTGCATTAGATATTATAGTTCAAGAAAAAAAAAATTTTCATTGCAGTTTTTGCGATTGATTAATGTAATTAAAACGACAGCAGCTATATTGTATCAACATCTGAAAGAATTGGATTGGTTGGATGTACAAAATTGTTTTGCTATTGCAACTAGTGGTAGCTCTAATTCATGTAGATGTAATGATTCACTCTATACTTTAATGAAAGAAGACAACAACGATTTAATTGTGGTAGCGTGTGTATACCATTCCCTACATTCAGCATGCTCACATGCCGCTGCTCAACTGCCATCGCATAATGATTATCCGGACAAAACAGGTACCTCCGGAGATCCGTAAAAATTAGCGCCAAGCTTACATTATAACGACTTCCGGATAGTTGAATTCGATTCCGCCAAAAACAGAGAAATCATATACTTTTCACTCATTTTCGCTTAATTGATATATCTTATCGATAACACTAATTTTATTTTACTTCACATTATGGATAATAACATCAGCATTTGTTTTGTGAACAATATAAATGAAATATAGAAATTCTTAAAATTCATTGAAAATGATTAAACGATACTACAGACAATTCGTCAATTTCACTATATCAATTAAGCAAAGCTTAGTGCAAGCAGATGATTTCTGCGATTTTTTTATTTTTTGACGGAATCGAATTTAAGTATCCGGAAGTCATTATAATGCAAGCTTGGTGCCAATTTTCACAGATATCCGACGATATTTGTTGTGCCCGGATTTCATTATTTTCTGCTTGATACTAATCAAGGTCTGCAGAAATAGTTGAGATATTACGATACAATAAACTGGAACGTCTATCCCAAAAATTTCGCGTTGTGAACGGTACGCGCTAAAAACATTAAAGCCACACATAAAACATATACGTATTCAATTGTAATAAGATAATGTCAAGGTTACAAACAATTAACAACATTACAGAGAATGTGAAAGTAATAAAAATTGTAACGATAGACAGAGAGTGGTTCTCAACCTACATCAACTGTTGTGTCTCGACACAGTGTCTATCGTTAAAATAAAATTTAAAAATAGGATTAATCATTCTGATTACTGTGAATTTGAAAATTTCATGTATTATGATAAATCAAATTAAATAAAAGGGGGAAAATCTAAAGTAAGACTCCCCAATAAGTAAATGTATTCCAAATGGAAACTAATACAAGTTGGTTACCAAGTAGGAGGACAAACAGGCTCTACCTACCAAAATAATAAAATAGCAGTTGAATAAAGTAACCTCGAACAGTTCATTGAATGTCGAACTGGCTAGTTTTACAATCAAATAATAAAATAAAGCGTGAGACTTCGTGGGGTGTGTTACCACTGGTGATCACTCAACTCCGCTAATTATCAATTAAATATTAGCTAATGAATGGAAAAAGTAATCTTTACTGCCAACGCAACGTGTTCGAGGACTTGAGAGAAGTCCAAGCTTCTTATACAGCGATCTGAAATGCCGTTCACTGGCTATCTATTATCTCAATCCTGAGATATGTTGGGGTTAATTAATTCTTAATTAATTTATAATATTGCAGCTCCAATAGTTGCCGAAAACATAATAATAATTATCAATGAATATAATATCGTGTCAGCCGCTAAATAACAGAATCTCTAAGTACGATCGAATCGCTAACAATTTCTCGTAGACTCTTGCACGCAGCTTGACGGATTTAGCAATAAGTCAATCAATGAAATACATTATGAAACATCAATGTTACAGAGCACGTAAATAGTTTTTCTGAGAATAATAACAATTCTGCCAAGATTGCTCGAATTGAAGTATGATAATTAATTAAGTATCAGCGAAATTTTACAATAAATTTCTCGGATATAATGCTATAAAATAATCAGATCAATCGATCATGAATCGAATCGATACTCATAAGTCAATCAATTTCAGTCTCAAGGGAGATCCGGAGATACGGCACGACAAATACGCGTTGCCGCAAAAATAATTTGACTACGGCGTTCCGTGATCACCTCGAGTCAAATTTAATTAATTATACAATAAAAGTACGTGACTCAATCACGCTCGATTACGATAAGTATCTCAACAAAAACGTATTCAGCTTACTGTGTCGTCCCTCGTAGTCCCAATGACAGCAAATGGCTGCTACAGATGATAGCTTTTGCTCCATCACCAACGGTTGATGGTACGCTCACGGAGTACTCCTTCTCTGGTTTCCTACTGGCCACCAAGGGCTTCTCTAATGCGAGAATGAGCTGGACACTTAGATTCTTACTACAAACGTTCGCGTTTTTTTAATAAATTTGAGAGACTTGAAAAAACGATGTCTTCTCACTTTGACGGGTGCACGCCGGGAGTCTTTTCTGGTAGACAGCCCGCCGCTGAGTGAAGCTTCTGGTAATCGATGGTTTATCCGTTGCTTTCTTATTAGGAGTATGACAAAGGGTTTAATTACATCAATAATTCGAATTTGGATCAACTATTGATCACTTCATTGATTTCGAATAGGTCGGTCGGTAATTGTTACCACGACCTCCCATAATAACTCTAAGGCGGCTTCAAATGTCGTTTTCTAGTTGACTATCACCTCTGTCAACGAATAGAATGATGAGAGGATATGAGGCGGACGATCTTCACAGTAATACGTCTTGTTCCAAAAAATCATAATAATCGAAAAGCAACTCACAGGACACATTTTACAATATTTGGAATAATTTTTTTTCAACAAGTACTTGGCAATCACTTATTCCCTCATTAGATTATTCGGAACATTTTTTTCCTTATGATGCTGGAAAAAATTCATAAGAATCGATATGGAACACGTAGACAACTTTTTTTTTTATTATAACAATTTCAGTATGTTGAAAATATTCAACAATCAATTTCCCCATGGAATTATCGTTCTGACTTGGTCAGGATTAATTAATCTGTAGCCTGAAATTTTTATCCCCACCGAATAATTAGACAACTCAAGGTCTTTTCTGCCAACTCATCTTCGCGAATAGGACTACTCTGATCAATTTCTGGGTGTTGATATCCCTCTCGAAGGATCTAGAGGCTTTAGAACGCAGGATTTCGTGTATGTCAGACTGTACATTTGAGTATTCTCCAGTCTTTCTCAATAGACACCGGTTACCGTCGATACTTGTGGGTACTGTGTTCGTACGTGTATGTACTCAGACGACTCATTGGCATCATAGGATGGTGCCGACCGATAGACAACTCGTTATAACAGTCAACTCGGTACGTGTGTACTAATGAATAACTTACACAGACAAACTCGCAAGTGAAAACCCAGAATACTCTCCAGAATATTCCTCAGAAATGGAATAACTCATCAGTCAATCATCTATAGCGATGATTGTAAACTCATAAAGCAGTCTAACTCATACCAAACATAACCAGTCATCTCAAGTTAGTCCGATTACACATCTCCGCTGAAAAAGACACGAACGAAATTTGGATGTTTGACTCTCTGCAATTTTTCGATCAGTGATGCAATAGTAGAGCGAGTTTTTTCTTGACTTTTATAAATTATGATTAAAGGTCAAAGTCGAATGGGTTGCGATTTGCTATCCTTACTCATTCGGATTGAAATGCCGCTCAACGTGGATGGAAAATATTGATGTGATTTCGAACCAAACCCTGATATGTTGAATTATAATTCTACGATTTCTGATACTCGCCAAAGTGTGAGGATGAAGATGATATTTTTGATTCGTTAAAACTTCCATAGTTTCATTAAGATTGATACTTTAATTTTAATCATTCAATGAAAATGAATTCTTTAAAAAAGAGTTATTGCTTTTAAAACTTATTCAATTCTATCATATAATTATAGAAATTAAAAATGATTAGTAAAATTCTGAATTAGTACAATTAAAGAAGACTAAACTATATAAGAATTAAAGTTTATCTAAAACAATATCAATAGTTGACGTTATAAAATATTTAAGACATTGTTCTTATTTAAATAATAAAAAAAAACATATCATATCAATAAGTTTGAAAAGAAATGTTTAAAAATATGTATCAATTTTAACAGTTTTTCAGAATTTGCAAAAAAAAAAATAAATTTTTCTTAAATAAGTATGAGTACTTATTTTATTCATTACTTAAATATCATTATATTAAACATTCTGATGTATGGAATATTGAACATTATTTATTACGATAAATATTATTAGATAATAATACTTCTGAATTATACGAATTCAAATTTCACGCCTTAATAGTGTAGATCTGATTGGATGTTGAGATTGAGCAATTTAAATACATTTTCCGTGACTTTTACTCGTGAACAGCGCTACTTCTTCTATTTCTTTCTGGCAACCCTGGTAACATTTTCCAAAAACTCGTTGAAAGAATTTAATGGTGTTTTAACTCAAATTAATGATGATATGTATGAATTCGTTGATGAAATGCAAACTCGATTGGATCAGCTTGTACTGTGCAGAATGGAAAATACTAGAAGTCGCGTAGAGGAGACTCAAAAGGTTACTCAGGATAGAGATAGAGAGACCTCTTGAGTGGTAAGATCTTTTGAATTATACTCAAGACCGACTCATACTATCGGAGATAATAATAACTGTGGATTAACTCACATGAACGATGCTCACTCTATAAACATCGCGGATCATTCAGTCCTAATCGTTGAGCGGGGAGACTATGTGTCTCATTGAAACAGATAGAGTATTAATAATGCTTTGGATAGAAGTGAAAAACTTCATTTGCGAATCGATCCTTGTAGATTAATAGACCGCAGTGATTTTAGAGATGAAGGGCCGATTATCAATAGGTAATTCCAATTTTGGGTCATGTAGACTATTATACAAAATCTTAAAAGGTCGGAATTCAAAATATCCCGGGGATTTCCGGACAAAAATATTTTTACTATCTTTGGTGAGAAGCATAGCTGAAGCGCGACTCAATTTTATGGAGGTTAAATCAACGCTAGTGTGAACTTTTGTTAAAGAAGCTCGTATATGGTATGAATCACGTCATTATTTGTGGCATACTTGGGATAATTTTAAAGATGATTTTACTAATTACAATATTCCACTTCAGAACGACGCGTTATTGCAAGCAGAAATGATGTTGTGTAAACAAAACCGGGATTAACCGGGTTTGAAATGTGTTCATGAAATAGAAATTTTTTTCGTACAACAAGAGCGACCCATGTCAGATGTAAAGATGATTCCTGTTACTCACGCCGGGTTACAACCCAAGCTTATAGCCATAGTTACTCATCCATATGACTATAATAATTACGGTAAATACGTCGTGAAATTAATCGTTGCAGAAAAAACGGTAGATCGTATGAGACAGTGTGAATGCGAGAATGCCTTTTCTAAGCCACCTCCTCAATCCAGAACGAGGGCAATAGTCGCTCGGAAAGGGAAGGACTTTGTAGGAGAAGGATTACAGGTCTTCGGCGCTGGAGAAGACGAGAAAAAGTCGTCGTGCAATTCCGTAAAGACAAATAAAAATATTTACTATGAAAAAGAACAGGAATTTTCTAACAAAAATAAACCAAGATGAGGTCGACTGTTCAAACCAAAAATAATTCTAATACTAATCAAATAGGTCCAAAAGGAGGCAAAAAGAAACTTTTGTGCTTTCATTGTGGCCAGGAAGGACACTTTCTTTTTGATTGTAATAATGATCACGCAGATTTTTGTGTATTGTGTTCAAAGATTGGTGATACAGAAAGAAATTGTGATTGCGGAGGTGTGCGTAGCGTCTAAAAAAACGAGTAACTGCCTCAGACGGTTTATCTCACACCGATTCGAGGCCACCATCGAACGCTACAGAGACAGTTATCATTGAAAATACGGAAATTAATTTGATCGATAATAATATTGATAATGTAGACTCACGGGGAATAGTTACAGTAGATTCTTTGCCTGAACCTCTCGGTGGTTCAACATCAAGAAAAGCGACAGTCTATGGCCGAGTCCACCATTTCTTATATTGAAAAGGAATGAACAACATCGTTTTTGCGTTGAGTATTGGCACTTAAATGCAAAAATATATAAACCTCTTTAGCCTTTACTGAATCGGCAGGGTATTTCAGACGTTTTTCACAGTGCGAGATTAATCTGCATGATAAATTTAAGTAAAGCATTCCATCAGATACCTATGCATCCATGATTGTGGCTTCAAAAGATTTTAACGAACATTTACAAATAATAGATATTGTTTTTGATGATTGTCATGAAGCAAAAATGGTAATAAATCGCCAAAAATCTAAGTTTGCTAGACAAACAGTCACGTTTTTGGGTCTTATTATTGATTCTCAAGGTCTTCGACCTAATCTAGAGAGAGTTAAACTGATCATAGATTATCCAACACCTAAAAATCGCAAGCAGCTACGGAGGTTTCACCGAATGATAAATTGGGATCGTTTTCATTTGATTGACATCGCCCGAATATAATCTCCTTCGAATCGCTTAAGCAGTCCTCTCGTCACGTAAAGTTGGACGCGAGATTGTCACAAGGCCTTTAGCGAAGTCGAGAAATTGTAATCAAAGGCTTCTCCTCTTAGTGTACCTCGTCCTGAATAGACATACTATGAAAGTTCTGAAACAAAGCGTACACAGCAATGAGAGTTCTGGAACAATTTTCCATGGGAAAAATGTAATAGAATTCTCATTGGTGTGTACGCATTAATCCAGAATTCTGATTGCTGTGTTCGCATTGTTCCATAATTCTTATAGCTGTTGAAAAATATTGAGATATTCTAATTTAATCTATGCTGGAAAAACGGAATGATGAGTGTCGGATCAAATAAGAAGACAGTTGTTGTACAAAAATTAGTCTATATTGTTACACAATGTTCACTATAATTAATTGACTTCACTAACTAAAGAGTCACAGTGTTGCAGAGTTCACTAAATTCTCACTTTCTGATGATCGGTTGGTTTCTTCTGATTGATGAAACCACGTGTTTCTGTGTGACACCACGTGTGGAGGCACACAATGTTTGTTTGGGTGACTTGAGTGTCAGAAGTACAGCTGCTGATGTGTCCGAGAGTGTATGAGGGGTTGTAAGGCCCTCACTGGAGTGTCAATTGATGCCTTTTCAGCCCTGAGATACAGATATTATCGATCTGTATCTCAACTGTCTCCACACTGAGCTGAAAGCGAGTGCCTGTTGCACGCGTTGCCGGCGTGGGAACCAGGTGATGTGTTCAGATGGTTGATTGTGAGGTATATTGAGGTGTCGACGTGTTGAATGATGTGTAGAACTGTTCCAGATGAGTGAATTAACTGATGTGTTGATATTTTTTCTTATAAAAGGACGTGATGAGCGAGAAAACTGTAGAGTGACGAGAAAGCGTAACCGCACGCGTTTACTAGAGTTTCAGAAATGGCGTATAGGCCAGAAGTTCGCTTACACGAACACCTGGTGGCAGCAGCGGATGGGCAGACTGAAGAGTGCTGCCCCCTGAGGCTGACGGCGCGAATAATTGAGTTTTCAACAGCTGTGTACGTGAAAAATAAGGATGAAGATTGGCTTTCTTAGGTTTGAGGATGGAGGGGAGGAGCTGGTGTCTTCTTAGGTTTTGATTGGGCGGGAGGATTCTGGGCCTCGTTTGGGCATCGGCTGAGGGGATGGCTTGGAGCTGAGGTTTTAGATGGGGGTTGGATGTTGCTTTGGCTTTACCTAAGTTTAGGTGGATAGCGAGTGTTACCACCCTTACACCTGAGATGCTGCCTCGGAGTTAGCCTTGATTTTTAACTGGGGAAAAGGTCACTGACCGATAGGGTATTTTAGCACCATGTTACCCTGCAGGTGCATACGATTCAACAATAGAATATCTTAAGATGCGTATAGGTTTTTCTGTATAAATTAGAGGAATGTCTCGTGATGATGTATCGGTAAACCTTGTCGGTTGTCAGAGCTAGTCGAGTAGCATTCTGATCTAAAATTTTTTACAATGGAAAATCATCCTAAAAACTCATATCATTGATATGGATGGCTTCAGAATTAATAAAAAATTATACTGTAAAGAAATGGCGTGCATTCGAGTTAAAAGTGGTGAAAAATATTCAAGTCATTATAATATTGGGCGTCATAGACTATCTCGAGAAGATTTTACATCGGCACGCTTCTGTGCCATGTTTGTTCATGGATTAAAAATGGAAGATGACTGCAAGCATCATCATTAAGGGGCACTCGAAGATTTCTTGCGTGGAATCGATAAAGAAGCGAGTTCTTTGGGTGAAGTCATCGGATATAAAGGTGGATCAATTGAACGAGAGAAAGTAACATTTCAGGGCATTCCATGTTATAATATTGAGAAGCTTAGATGTCAAAAATTTAAGATATTACATAATCGATTGCGGGAAGATCGTCCTTATTTATTTGAAATGATGGAAACATTGGATTGTCTTCAGCATGATGATTTGAGTGTTCATAAGGGTGAATCAACTTCTAGAATCACTCATTGCCCGAAGAAAGAAGTTTATATTTTTAATCAATTTCTTTCGGGGAATAATTAATAATTTTAAAAATATATATGTTAATGTATCGTAAAATGTATCAAATGATGTTTAAATATTTTTTTTTTTTTCTTATTTTTAGATAAACTCTAAGATTGATTATCTTTATGTTTTCAAATTATTTTTACCATAAGAAAACTTTCAATTCTGAAATATTTCAAGATTTTTAATAAGTAATACAATTTTTTTATTTTTTGTTGATATATAAGTATATAGATGATGACAGTTTTTTGGAATTAAACTTAAATATAATTCATTCAATTAATTCACGAATTTGTCCATCTAATGGTTTATATTTAACTATTCTATCATATAAAATTAGACAATATGTAGATGTATCCGGAGGGAACACATCATTAGTTTCAAATCCTAGTCGAACATCAACTGGACCTGCTTTAATAGATTCATTTTATCTTGAGCAATCTATCACAATAAACGGTCCACTTTCCATAAAATTTCCTTTATTGAAGTAAGGTCTTTTAATATTTTTACTATAATAGTATGAATAAAAATTTGTATACATTTCATACAAAAGCGCATATTCACTATTTAAAATATCAATGTTTATGTTAGCATATGGATATCGTTGTGAATTTAAATAAACAGCAAAATCTTTAATTTTACAATGATCATATATATCAACACGTTTTGATAATTGATTTTTACGTTAAATTTGTAATGAAAATATAATATATCTCGGCTTCTCTAATTGATTTATTGTCTTCACAGACCGGATGTGTTTTGTTGTTATAGGTAGAGATGGATATTTATATAGCTTCTAAGATCTGAAGGCTATCGATATCGATGGATCTTTACTGATGTAACTCAACATATCAACTTTCTTTAAATCAGACATTTCAACATATGGTACCAATCATTCGATTTTATCAAGAGTCATTTTTACATTTTCTACTGCTGCATTGGCCACGGTAGTTTGATGCAATGTGTTTAAATCTGTATTAGCTGCTATAAGTATTAACTTATGTTTGCAGTTAACGATAACTTGGTTATAATCCTCAGCGAGTCCAAATAATGATTTTGATGGTATGATAACTTCAAAATTTCCATTAGAATCACACAGTTATTTATTGTCAAGTACTATTCCGCTGTTCTCCAAAGAATATTCTTGCTCTGGTGTAAATGATGAAAATCCTCCCATGAGGGTTGTGATACCGTCGTTTTCATTACGATAAATTACAACTCCATTTAATTCATATCTCATTCCTTTAAATGAGAAACAGGCAAACATTGTCACGAGTGAAGAAATGTTTGATGTAGCGCCTCCATCTTCTTTTGTTAATTTACCAGTAATATGAATTAAACTTTTACTTGGTAAAATACATAAATCTTGATGTCGTACAACTATGCGTATCTCATCATTGTTCTTATATAATGATGAACCATATGGTTGATGTGCATGAATCTCATAATGAGATATGGATTCATCTTGAATGATTTTTTCATTAATTTTAAACGCCGTCGCCTCCACAGTATCATGCATAAAAAACTGAATTTAAATTTATCAATTTTTAATTTAGCTATTAACCAAGACTTTCCAGAAAGTGAGTGTTCTGAGGAGTCAGTTGTTTCACTATTCTCCTCTTCTTTGTCTTCTTCTGCTGAGATGTTGCTCGTTTGATTGTCTTCTTTAAACTGTGAGGATTCGTGCATCGTCGCAGGTTATTATAACTTTGTTCTTCCAGATGACCTCTATAAACTATCACCATTATATGCTCTTTAAATGCAATCTTATAGTAATTGATTCAGATTAATTATCAATTATATTTACGTCTTGATCTATGAGTTTTAGTTGCAAATTGTGTATTTTTCGTACGGGGACAGGTAGATAAATGATTTTTGTTGGCTTCACTAGAACTGTTACACCCGACATATATCGCATCGACGCTTAATATTGTTAATGGCTTTTTTGCTCTGTAGAGTTCATTTCTTGGATAAATTTTTCGTTTAATGCCTAAAAATTCACCAGTTGAACTTCCAGAAGTAAAATCAATATCCGACTTTTCACTAAAAATTTCACTGACTAATGTACGTTTCTGAACCCCTGAAAAGAGATTCAATTTTTCATCTTGCTCCAACAAATACACCATAATATCTTTAAGATCATAACTGCCGGTAGGAATTGTAATTGTACGCCAAAACTACTCAAACGAATCGACGGCGTTGGTTTTTTTCCCTTCAATGATAATGAGCAAGTTGTAAAAACAGATGATGGTAGACCCAATTCTATTATGATATTTGACAATATAGCCTGTGAAAAACAGAATAATGTTCGAACATATTTCTGTATGGGTCATCACAGAGATGTTGATAATTTTTATCTTTGTCAAACTTATGCAAGAATCCCAAAACATTTAATACGGGATAGTGTAAATTTTCTCATCCTCTTCCGACAAGATGGAATGAATTTATGACACATATATAATGATCATGTTAATACAGACATGAAATTTCAACAACTCAAAGATTTGTGTACGTCATGTTGGAATATAAATAATTATAGCTTTCTCTTTATCGATAAAGATAGCGAAGTCAACAATGGACGATGTAGAAGAGATTTTGATTGTTTTATATGTGTAAATTGAGTGTTTTATTTTTTAGAATATATACATTTGTAAATAATTGTTTGTTAAGTACCCATCATCAATATAAGTGGATTGAGTGGTCGACTGGGGGAGGCTGTAAATGTCTTGGAAAAATTAACAAAAGTCCGTGATGTAATACGTCGAAAACATAAAATGATCAAACAGGGAAAGAGTGATAGCGAATATTTATTAAATGAATTCTTTTAGCCAGTTGTAACGCTATTACATTAACTCATGAAGGAAAAAAATACATCTCCTAAATTATTATTATTGAACAATAAGAATGCTGAAAAAACATATATGAATGAAAAACAATATGCGACTTCGAGGAAAAGAAATTTGATCGCCAGAAGGCAGATATTTTCTCTTTTTATAATGATAATAGGAAAAAAAAAGAAACATGAAGTGATCAATCAAGCTACAGAAGTTAGCGCAATATTGAAAGCTATGAAAAGGCTAATTCCTATGGATATTATGGAGCAAGAAACAGAGGAAGAGTCAAAAGTACACGATAAAGAAGAAGGAGCAGTAGGAGGACAAGATGATGGAGCTATAGGCGAAGAAGAAGAAGCGGCAGAGGAGGAGGAGGCTGTAGAAAGAATGGAGGTTGTAGAAGAGGAAAAAAAACGAGGGCAAAATCTAACTGCTAGCACTCCACTCAAAGCTACAGAAATAATAAATAAATACATAATAATGCTTAAAGATAATAATCAAAATATGGATTCAATGTGTGGCGTGAAAAAACTTCGAGGAAATATACTTTAAATCGGCGATTCAGAAATTAGTTTTCAAGGTAATAAAATGCTCATTGCTAATCGAGTTTATAGAACTACACCTGGTCTACTTGAATTATTATTTAAAAAACTATCCAACAAATTTGTTGTTGATAAGAAAAATGAAAGAATTTATGGTGAAATCGCTCAATATACAAACTTAGCTCGGAAAAATAATGATCCAAAGCAAGAATTGAGAACTGATCATAGCAAAAAATACAATATGTATGTTGCGAAGTATATTGGTCGTGGATTATCAATCAAAATGAAGAAATTGTTACCTCAATTTAAAGGGTCTATGCCAACAAACTTTACTTATCGGGATGATTCTGATAAGCTAGTTGATCGATTGCGGTTGCTCATGGCTTCTTACAATGCGGGAAATAATGCTCATTCAAATGAAATAATTTCAATCATCGAAGAGCTTAAAGAAGCAAATATAATAAAGTAAAAATTTCACGCAAAATTTGCTCAAAATTTACTAAGAAAATTTTTAAAACAAAAATTTTACCCAAAATTTTTTCAAGCTATTTAATTCAGAGAATAAATATGATATTATCAGTTGTTTTAAAGCTATCAATCAGTTCACATCAATCTGTAAAATAAGTATTAATCGCCTCGGTCAACACTGGGCTCCTATTTATAATCAACTCAAAGGTCCATGTGGGGTTAGTTTTAAATTAACCAGTGATAATAATTACGATATTGCAGGTAAAAAGTTCTGTAATATTCGTGATGCTGCTGATCCAAGTGATTCCGTATCATTAAAAATTTCAAATGATACTTTTAATGAGTTGAAAAAGCAAATCGAATCGATTGATAATAACGTGAAAGGCCTTAATAGAAGAATGTTGGATATAACATTCAAGATTAAAACAGATGTGATCGCTATCAAAAAAACTCTGGAAACTTATACATCCATAGAAAACTCGATTCTAACAATAGAATCAATGTTATAAGCTCTCAAAACTCAATTTAATGAAATGGATAAAATGCTTAAAAAGGATATATCACCTCAGGTATAATTAGAAACATATCATTCGTGTCCTAACGTTCATAGAGTTCACACAGCTCAGTTAAAATGAGTATTCATCGTCTTGGTACACGTCGAGCAAGTATTCAGGGTCTGGTCAGAAGACCTCCGGGAGTTGGATTAAAATTAACTGTCGATGATCAGTTTGATATTGACGGTACACGATTGTGCATTATAGCTGATCCTAGAGATTCAAATGACGCAGCATCATAAAAGAGTGTCAAAAATATTGTGTATCGACGATTTCAAAACTTACATGAAATAGTGACAGCAGATTCAAATGAGGCAATAGATTTATCACATAATAAAATATCATTTATGGAAGAAACTATATTTACTTTGAGAAAACAGATAAACGACATAGAAAATTTAGCATCTAGTAAAATATCATTATCATCATTGAAGGAAACTATATCTACTTTAGAAAAGAAGTTGGATAATTTAGAACAATGATTGTTCGCAGAAAGAATTCATACAGAATCGAAATTTTCAAAATTTGATGCCATTACTGATTTAATGAAATCACAATTCAATGTATGCAGACAAGCTATAATAGACCTTTTCGGAAAATCACGGGAACAAGAAGCACCCTTGAAATCATCACAATCATTAAATTTCTTGCTTAGTGGACTAACCTGGAATTAAGAATCAAAGAGAAAAAATTAAAAAAGTAATCGCCGATAAACTGCATAGACCTGCTCAGAAAAACTCCATACATCGTAAAGTTCATGTGCGGGGGCTTGATGGAACGTGGCAAGCAAACTTGGTAGATTCAAGTGCCTACTCATCCTTCAACAATGAAAAAGTGTTGAAAAAGCAGAAAAATAAAGTCTATGTTAAATGGTTGGGATTTGATAAATCACATAAGAGTTGGATAGATATAAGAGATTTGTAATTTTATTAATTCGAAAAAAGAAATACAATTTGTAACATGAAATGCTCTTAATAAATGATAATATCTATACATATCTCTTCGTATTCATTATTTCTTCTTTTTCTCTTTTTTCCATTTTTTTAATATGATTGACGGAGTATTATTTTCATACCTCCATGGAAATGCATGAGTTTTCCCTTCTTGTACCATCTCATATCATTCTCTGCACTTAGAGCTATTCTTTCTTGAGAAATTGTGTTTACATGATGTTTTTTACTAACTATATGATGCTCAATTCGAGATATTTGCTTATCCTGAAATAAACATTCTTTATAATGATCAAATGTAATCGTTTTCATAACAGATAACTTTACTCCCTTAACTTTTTTTTTATCCGCCACTTTGTCCGATTTTTCTTTCTTTTATTCCATCGTCATCATTTATCACCTTATATGCATACATTTTAGCTCTTAAACCTATAATATGGGTCATGATTTTATCATTTTTTCTATCTTTCATTTATCCAATTACTTTTTTATTTGCTGAAGGTACACCCCGTACATTATCTATCTTATATTTTGAAGTATCAAATCTATCTATATCCTCTATTATATGTTTATAGATATATGGATTTTTGAAATGATAAATTAAACTGTCTGTGTCAGTATACATTTTTTAACCTGATTAAGAGGATGTTTTTGAAGTACATAATTGTAATGAAAATCGTAAATATAAATTTTCGAAATATCATGAATACAGAATCCAATATATAGCAGAATTGTCCTGTTAAATGACAATAATCTCCAACTCTCGACTAAAGGAGTTCAAAAGGCTTCTCACATATATGACAATTTTTTTTTGTAAAAAAATCGATACTGCTTTTGATCAGTCAATGGTTCCATTGACTTAGGATTTTCAATTATTTCTTTATATTTTTTAGAAACTTCATGTAACTCAGCCATAAACCATTTTACACAATCTTTCCCACGTTTAAGAGCGAATCTCGATTGTAAATCATCGTAAGAGCAATGTATATAAAAAGCTATACTACAGGGAATATGTTTCGATACTTCTTCCATCGGTGGTTTAATAATGCATTCTAAATCAGCATAAATTACATAAAGTACTTTTTCTTTATACATAAAATTTTTAAATTTCATTTTTAAATCTGCTTCACAAGGGAATAAAATTTTACTATTATTAAAATTAATACAATCTTGAATATGTTCATGAGAGGATGCTATTGTGTGAAAGTGATTCAAGCATCGATCACAATGATCTATACTTCCATTATGATTTGATAGTTGACTTGATACTAAACGAGAAAGAGAATTAATGAGCGAATAATGATAAACTGGTTTTTTATTCGCATCCACTCCTATTTCAGATATCAAAAGATGAATACGATTTCTATTTATATCATAATATTTACTTAAATGAACTGGTGCAATGTTATTCTCATCATCAAAGCTGTAAACATTAATAGATAAATTATTTAATTTCTCAAATTTACAAATATCGCTCAGTGGTGTTGGAAATAAAATTCCAGTTCTTATCAAAGTATCAAAATAATCTTTATAGCTTGCTGGAGGATTGGCTGGTAGGTGGATAAAAACAGTAGTCATCATTCTCATTTCTTATGTTTAAAACAGTTTTCTTGTCTTTTATTTTTTTTAGGAAGATCACAATATGCGCTTTTATTAAGTTTTCCGATCCTTTCAAGGGCGTATACCTATTAATATTTTTTTGTAAGCTATCGATTCTAATCATTGACCATCCCGAGTCACGTTCTTGAAACTCTTCTGTATCTTTCAAAAAACCCAGTATCGTTACATTTAAAAGATCTGTAAAGTCCGTGGAAACAAGTACTTGTATGTTTTTTGTACTGACATGTTTTTTATCATATACAATCAAATCTTTTTTCATATTTCCAAATGTACAAGCTAATTTAAAATTTACGAGCAATTCTTTTTTGAATGATTGATATTCTATAATTTCATCGCTAATTAATTTTTCACAATCTTCAAGAAAATTTTTCAAATTCAAATATTTAAATTTAGGATTACGTATAATATGAGTACTTAGGCGGTTCTCGGAAGCGCTATCCAGATTAATCCATTCGAGATCGGTAGATACTTCTGCTAATGATGTTGAGGGCATCGCTGTCGAGGATAATGATAATGAGGGCCCTGCTACCGGGGATAATGACACTGTTGATGATGATGATGCTTTTGAAGATGTTGTTGTAGATGTATAATTCATCGCACCACTACGCACAAGTTTCTTAAATTTCTTTTGAACATCTTTAAATGAATAATAATCTCCAGTTAAATTTCGCTCGAAATGTAAAGTAGCTCCATATTCATGTGTATTACAGCCTTCGAGGATTTTTGGTATTTCATCCTCAAGTTCTCCAAATGCGATTTTAATTCTCACAAAAACGTTTAAAACTTTATGCATTTGCGATAGTGCTAATGATTTATTGTCTAAGTCATCTTGGAGCAATGTTGAAAAATCATGCGCTAACTCGCACCAACGCCTAACTGCTTCACCATCGCACTGTTCTTGCCCACCGAAATAACGACAAACTGACTGTAATTGCGAAAGCAGAAGATCGTAGAGCTTATTGATGTAAGTGAAATCCATCGTAGACTCGCTTTTTTTAACTGAGTGAAAATTGCATAGCATGCAGATTATATACGTATTTTTTGTCTTCGTTCATCTGCTTATTTAGATACAAAAATTTGGTAAGTCGACCATGAGATATCTATTGGAGAAGAAAATGTTCAGAAGATACATCCCATAAACATTTTCCATAAGAGCAGAATGCCAATGGGCCTTAAGACACCCCTCCTCTCCCGAGTGCACAGGAAAAGCGGATGCATTGAATGAGAGAACGTTGGAAAGTGCATCAATGCCTTCCTAAGTGTGAAAGGTTGGGAAAATAAAAATATATTGGTTAAGGAGCTGTACAGTTGAAATAGTAGGGATGTCTGCTGATAACTTCAGATGGAAAATCATAGAAAAGTGCATTGACGTATCCTTAAATGTGAAGGAGGAGGGAAACTCTAGTAAGCGCAAAAAGCGTAAATTTTAAAAATAGTAGGGATAAAATTGGAGGCGAAAAGTGCTATAAAGCCTAGACTTTCGGATAGAAAATCACTCTCAAACGAAAAGTTGCTTGATATTTTATAATCTTTACGAGCTGAAGAATATTTTTTTTTCCCTGAAATAACAATGGATGTATCAGAATTCAACAACTCAGCCGAAAAAGTTGCAGAAACAAAGAAGATGAAGGATCTGCAATTATCTGAAAGATATAAAGTAACAGAATTAAGTTTGATCGCGACCAAATTTTGCGATGCTGCTGTGGCGACTCTGGACGATGAGTTTAAAGTTTTTCTTCCGAAGAGAATTGTCAAAGTATTGGAGGCAAACGATAGAAAGCAATTGCTTAATCTTCAAAAAGCGTGCGCAGATCATCATTTATGTATGGAATATTATGGGAACGGATGTAACTCATTCGAATTCTTTTATGAATATGTTTCTGTTTTACAATCACTTGTAAGTATTCAAAATTTATTTCATTTATCATTCAAAAAAATTTATTTTCAAATAACTGATGTTTTTTTTTTTTTATTCTTGTCTGTTACAGTTAACCTCAGAGAGAGATGTCGCTAATCATACAGTTAATCAATCGACATTAAATAATTTCATACGAGTGTAATTTTATATAAGTATTGTATATTGCATAATTCATTTTAATATTTTTAAAAGATTGAATGAAAAATAATCGATGTAACCATAATTATATTTTATTATTGCTATATGAAAAAAAAAACCTTATTTATCTCCTTTTATATATATATTAAGAACTAGAAGATAAAAAGTAGAAGATAATTTTTCTGTTTTATTTAATTTTTATTGAAATTTTTTTTTATACAAATTATTTTTAGCATTATTACATGTAAAACACTCTTTCTTGAATTTAAAATCTTCTGATGATCCCTTGTGAAAATGTTCGAAACATCGCTCGTATCCAATTATCAGCGGGTGGTGTTTCCATGCAAACGGCAACTTTTCCCAAACATAATCGATTTCATTGTAGGGATTGGTCACTATTGTTTGGAAACCGAGTTCGAAAATATCTTCAGTTTCTATGAAAGCTATACTTTCTAAGTTTAAATACATCAAAAATAGAAAATTTCGTCTTAATGTTAAGTTTATGAATTTATTTATATAGAACCATTGCAGCTGTACAGCGAGTCTAGCACAATCATATGGATACGTATATCCTTCTAAGTATAGATGTTTTTGGCTATATTTATAGTTGACTAGTAACAAATGATACATATTTTGTTCATTAGAGATATTCTCTATATATTTATTATGATATGTACAACATTCCAGTTTATGTGATGATGTTATGTTCGATGTTCCATATCCAAACATTGAAATATCAATTATTATTTGATTTAATGTTGAAAATTTCAAGAAAAAATCTTTTTGTAAGCCATCAGCAACATAAATATATGTTGAATTTTGTAATGCATTCGATATGACTTTTTTCATATGATCATATGGAACTTCCCCACATCCCCAATCAATTCCATGAATGGCATAAGTATCCCATGAAATTTGATCCTGATAATCAGTTGCCTGATGAAGGCCTTTTTTCAGGCAATGAACGGCGTCTGTACGAGCTGCGCACAAACGCTTTTGCATATTCATAACGGTTGTACGCAGACTATTGGCTGTGGCATGAACAAGTACGTGGCTTGAGGGGATGATTTTATTTTTATTATGAACAGTGATGTTCATTTAATTATTTACTTTATAGTTGCATATATTTTTACATTTTTATAAACGTATAATATTACGTATCCTTATTTCTACATGAACATGATTGTTACATATATTTTTATAAGTATAATAAATTACATATTTTTATTTCCACACAAACATATTTGATAAAACTTTATCCCTTCACCCACAAAAACATTTTTAACATATTTAACATTATTTTTTTTCATAAAAGCCTTATAATATTCACTCACAATTTTATCGTGTTTGGGATATTTTCGACTAAAGCAAGATAGAAAGTCACTAAGTGGATAATTAATAGACATATCATGCATAAACATGGTACAATATTGACCGCAAACTTGAGAATCTTCTAGTTATAAATGTTTGATTGAGTGTCGGAAGTATCTGCAATTCTCTCTAAGTCTTCTAGAGTGTTTTAGAATAATTAGCGGCAGTCCATAGCTGTCAAAGTAGCATCCGACTCTATCTCGATTGACGGACATGTCAACCCAGTGTTACCCTGGTTGCTTGTGGCCATCTGTATTAATGACAAGTGCTGTCGGTTTCGTTGACCCCTTTCGGGATCTTGTCAGCTGGATATACGCCTATAGTATATTCTAGCAGTTATTGGCGCAGCAATTTAAATTTTTGTTATCTGTCAATTGGCCTGTAGAATTTTCAGCTATTGAAAAATCATTTTGGAAGACACCAGGTGTTGTTAAGTAATTTTTCAACCAAGCACTATAATACTATGCAGTAGACATTGAGCAGTGGCCCGTAAAATTGTGCTTTACAGCAGCGCGATATAAGCAAATGATCTCAACTGCTATTGAATCAGTTAATGATAGTTTACTAGGAATGTCGTCGATGTTTATAATTTTCCGGTAGATGACTGTCTTCAATAAACATTTTTGCATGAACCCACGAATGTAAATCTCTTCAGCAGCGTGTGTAATAGCCCGTGGATTATTGTGTACTTATATAATTTGATTCAATTACTTTTGGCAAACGTAATTCAATTACTTTGGCCACATTACAAGCTATAAATATTCCTGAATCACTTCTGGATAATAAAAAAATATAATTAAAAAATAATATCGAGAATATGTTGTTGTCAGTAATGAATGCATGCAGTAATATTGAAGTGATACAAGAAGAATCGCTAGATTTTGAAGACCATTCATGAATTGGAAAATGGAAAATATAGGGGATAATGAACACGCATCTGCTCTTGATAAACCGGAATTATTTACTGACACATGTACAACTGATGATGAAAACGTAAGCTACGAATGGAAGTTAAGAGCTGTCAGATATTCGGGAAGTAGATAACGAAAAATTCAGGCCTAAAGTCTGTTACGAGAACGGAAACAATGAGCACATCAGCTGAATCAAGGTGGTACGAACAAACAGAAAATATCCAGAATTTTTGCTCATATATTGGAGAATTTTAAAGCCGCTGTAGACGCTGGCATAATAGTATATCATTCTGATTCACAAAAATGGGCTTAACAAGCTAATATAAAAGGCTCATGGTATAGTTTTAAGGGAGGTTAAAAAATTTATGACATCGAGAACAATCGAAGATAAAAAAATATTATCAGAAAAATCGGAAGGACTTGTTTCTGATGTAAAAGGAAAAATTGAAACTTACAGTTCATCGAATATTTATAATTCAGAATAGAGTGAATTTCAACTAGAAATGCACTCCGGAAGAACCTTAACAGTAGAAGGTGGAAAACAAGTTAAATGCCTGGTACCATCAATTTCTTCGAGAATTCGCAGTTATACTATACGGCCAACAATATCCGTGGACGGAAGACTTCTCTTCCCACTTTTTTTGGTTTTGAGAGAGCCACGTTAAAAATTCGGTCCAGTAGTAGAAAAAATACCTTTTAGGCCAGATAATGTATCGGAACATAACAAATATCTTCGGATATCTGTAGAAATTGGCGCCACGCTCTTATTATAATGACTTCCGGATACTTAAATTCGATTCCGTCGAAAAACAAAAAAAATCGCAGAAATCAACTACTTGCATTAAGCTTTACTTAATTAATGTAGTGAAATGTATGAATTGTCTGTAGTATCGTTGAATCATTCCTAATGAATTTTGAAAATTCCTATATTTCATTTATATTGTTTACAGAACAAATGCTGATGTTATTATAGTCCAGTAAAACCAGGGATTAGAGTGATTTTCACCCACCGAGTGCCAAAATGGTGATTGTAACTCGTCTTGTCGGAAATTTCGCGAGGAATTCAATGATGTAAATTAAAAATCGATCAGACCCATAGGGAGGGCGTAAATCACGAAAAAACCTCCCAATCGCGAATATCTGCATTTCTATGATAGATATAAGAAAAAGTTTCGAACAAAATCGTTTCTTTATGCGATTTTACATAAAAAATCATTTATCACTTGTCTTCGTATCTATCATAGATAAGAAGTTATTAGCGGTGAAGAGTCGGAAAAGTACTGGACCTGCTGCACGGGGCAAAAAAATTAAAAAAAAATATAAATAATAAAAAATATTTAATTTTTCCAACGTGTTATCGCTGGTATTACATTATAGTTTTATTTCAGAGGAAGAAAACATTTTTTTCCCATTATTTATATTTTTTTATTAATAATTAAATATTAAAAATGGCACTACTTGCGTTGTAATGCAGCCAAAAAGTTGATTCTTGGCTTAAACGACGCAGGAGAGTCAACACAAAAATTTGGGCCACATAACTTTACTAAAGTCATCACCTGTTCACAGGTAGATTGACTTTAATAATTGGGGGCCCCGCGGCATTTATTTTGACTTGACGCCGCTGTGAGCGACAAGGAGCGGTAGCTATATCTCTGCTCTACTCGCACTCATACAAATCAGCTGCACATGCGTCTGGCATTGACAACTATAAGTGTGAGAGAGAACGATAGCTAGCGCTTTATCTCACTTGCACCCATGGAAAACTCCTGCACATGCACCAGTCTCCAAAATGGGCATGTGCGACAAAGAGCGCATAGTTTTTCAAGGTGAGGGACAAAGATAGAATGCAGTAGATGAATGAGACGATTTTCGGTGGCTACTTATTGCCCTAACGTTCTAAAATACAAAAGAAGGTCGTAAAATTTGTTTACTGCCAACCTAGAGTCCAAAAAATCAGTAGTGACAGTTTCTTCTTTCAAATCGCGCTCGGAAAAATTTTCTAAGTTACGAGTGCGCTTGCTTTTAATGAAAAATCGTGAAAAAAAAACAAAATATCTTTATATACACAGATCGATAGAGAATCGCATTCTCTATCGATCTAGATTAACTTTTTTTTCATGTTTTTTTTTGTTAATATTCATTATTTAAACAATTTCTTTTTATTTTTTAATTTATAACAATTTTAAAAAAATGCAAAACCATTAATTTTCTTTACAAATAAACAATTAACGTCCAAAAATAATTTTTGAGAGCGCAAACTTGTCCATTTCTATCCTAGAGCGCGGTTCCGAGATCTCTGAAAAATTATATCTGCGTCAATTATGAATATTAAGAAATCGCATAAAGAAACGATTTTGTTCGAAACTTTTTCTTATATCTATCATAGAAATGCAGATATTCGCGATTGGGAGGTTTTTTCGTGATTTACGCCCTCCCTATGGGTCTGATCGATTTTTAATTTACATCATTGAATTCCTCGCGAAATTTCCGACAAGACGAGTTACAATCACCATTTTGGCACTCGGTGGGTGAAAATCACTCTAATCCCGGGTTTTACTAAACTATTATTCATAATATAAAGTAAAATGAAATTTCTGTTATCTTATCACTGCACAGAAATGCAAGAAAAAGTCGTAAGATCTTTCTCATGTCCAAATTTGTCGATCGAACTTTCAAACAAGAGTGACGTGGCGCCGTTTTTTTACAGATAACAGACAATATCTGTTTTTGGCAGATTATTTTAGAAAAAAATTCTAATATTGCGTTCTGTATAAAAACCGAAGTTACAGTTTTCTATGATATGTTCATTTGATATTTTAAAGTATCAGTTAAATTTCGAAAAATTTCAATGCTACCATTCTTATATTATAATTGAAATGGTATTATAATTTCCTGGATTATAATTATTTCGTATTCTGAACTTAAAGTTTTCAAAAAATTTTGTCCAGCTTTGGAATATTTGTATTAAATTATAGTTACATTTTTTATTATGTATTTATTTGGTTTTCGTTTGATGCTCAATTGAAGTGTCAGAATAATGAGTATTATAATATATAATCGCATAGTTTTTCGAATAAAACTGATTGCAATGAAAATTCAAAAATCTCATTAATAATTTAATCACAACAATTAATTCTTTACAGTTTCCATTTTTGTGTTGAGAACAATATTTATTCCTAATTTTCCATTACACCAGTTGTTTTGCAATATTGACCCTATTTTGTTTGCCATTACTGGCTGACTAAAATGGTTAATTGTTTGGGCCTGCATTTCTATCCGCATTTTTGCCACTAATGGTTCAAGTAAGGGTACCTACTACCGGCCACTAATGTACGAATGGCTTTCGGCATTAGCCCAATCATGGGCCGATTGACAAACCCTATATGGATAAATAACTGAATGAATTTTATAATAAGATCGAAAAATATTTCAAGATTTTCAATAAATGTTAGATAACTCTGAAAAAATTTTTTTAATATAAGTATTCAATGAGTGTAGTCTAGAACATCAATGAGAGAAAAAATTTTTTTTACTTACCACCGCCGTTTTTATAACAAAGATATGGAAATCTCCAAACGTTTGCGAGATCTACAGCGAATCCAATAACTGATAAAAGAAAGTCAACTTTGCCAGACCAAGTTTCTCGTCCTGGAAGGTGATGATCATGGTTTGAATCCGATGTCATTGGTGTAGATATTTCTGACGTCATAATAGTTTTCTGCAATATGGAAAGACATCAAAAATCTATACTTATGTATGAATTTCGACCGTTTGTCTGTCCGGGGTAATCTCAAAAACTGCTCAACTGATTTCAATAAAACTTTGCAGACATAAATAGGGAGTAGTCGAATGTAACATCAGCTACATTTTGTTTACGTCAATTGTTTATAGCAAACCAATCGCGTATCAACAATTCAAAACAGGATCTATGTAATATACATTTGAGATTTTTCTACGCGTTTTTTTTTCTTTTACGGAACTGAATTTACTAACCGTACAAAATCAATGGAAGCCTACGCATCTTGTTTGTAACAATCAAATCGCTGTGAAGGAGCAGGAATTGAATCTAACGATAAGATTTTAACCTTTTTCATGTTACGTAATTCTACACATTACGTGCACGAAGTCGCGGGAATCTGCTAGTAATTTCTGAAGCATTTCAAAGATAAAAAGATTCATTTCTACTTTATTAGACTAAATAGTACATTCTAAGCATCCAGAATATGGGATAGATAATCGGTGCCAAGTGCACATTCATCATTCTTCTCCAATCTGACTAGCGTACATAGTCTTTTGTGAAACTAAGCTTACTGAACTACCCTTTCCGGAAAAACATATAATATATGTTGTATTATAAGATAATTCTTGGATGCAACGATAACCATCCTAGCACTCAATATATATTGTTCTAATATTTTAAAGCATACAATATTAGAAAATGGCCAGAAATTACTGCGTTCATTGAATTGTGCGAGTATGTCTATTTTTAATCTTTTGCGTGGTAAAAATAAAATGCTTCGAAGATGTGAGCTCGTTTGATTCTCAACAAAAATACGTAAGACCGCCTTTCATATTTTTTGTTTGTTAGCTACTAGAAATTTGAATGCGTATCTATCAAAAAGAACAGTTTTATACTATGAGTGCCCATACAAAATGAAAAAACTTTCGAATATTCAGAATCGTTCAAAAATTAAATTTTCGAATTGGGATTTCTCGATGAACTCGAATATTCTATAGACTTCTTATTATACATTTGCCGATACACTTCACATCCTTCTCTTGTTTGTGTTTAAAAACATTTTACATTGTAAATACAAAAGCAGGTTGGGTTTTTTCCCAATATATAAAATAGTGGTCTTTTTTTTTTAAAATTTTTTTTAACAACAAAAAATGGAACTACAATTGCTTTGTTATTTTATCTTGATGTTTCAGGTAACGTTGTCATGATATCAAGAATGATGCACAACAAAGTTTCACATCATTCACGGAATATGGAAGAATTTTCTAATTTTCTGTGAAAACACACACTGATAGAAGATTTATTACTGTTAAAAAACGATTTTCTAATTATTAACATCAATGTTTTTCAACTGTTAATAGATATTTTATAACAAACACTGAGTCGGCATTTGCAACGCTACTTAACCATCCCGAGTCGCACAATTTCACCTGTTTTATGACTCTTTAATGAAAACTGAATTTGTCCTAAAAAACTTCTGTTTTATTCCTGATACCATGAAATATTAAAGTCAGTCTCTCTCAGCGATTTTCAGTAATAAGCAGGAAAACAGTTTTTTTTTTCGTCTGTTTCCGTCCTTCAAACTGACAAATTGAGGTTAAATAAGTCTATAAGTAGTACATTTATTTATTATGTACAAATACATAGATAAAATGTACTACTACATTTAATAAAAATTAACAACTAATTTAAAAATAAAATATAATCAAAAAATAGCAGTAGCCAATACAAATAACAAAATTATCATGAAAATTATCACCGTTAGTCGCTTGTGTGTTTCATTGTATGGCCTTTCTCAAGATTTGAATTTAACCCACGATTTTCGTTCAATTATGTTGTTTCTTCTACTTACACTCATCAGAAAGACCATGCTCATGAACTTATAAAGAAGAATATCGAGAAAAGTAGCACAAAGTATTTTTGTTTTATCTAGATTCGAACTTGAGACCCTTAGAATCCTAAGTCTAACACGTTGCCACTACGCTATTCAGACTTTACGAATAATGTTGTTACATTTCATTCTTAAGTCACACATTTGACGATATATATGATAAAAAGGAGAAAATGAGACCAAATTAGAAGAAGCGTAGAAAAACAGATAAAGATGAAGACAAAATCAGATAAATTAAAGCTTGAAGGAGATTGACAGTAGTAGATCCACAATCAAGAAAAAAATCCGACTAATTTTGGTGTAAAACAGGTAAAATCATTAATTTTAGACACATAATCGACCAAATTTTTATGACTCGGATATTCTTATTGAATCGAATGACATCCATATCAATAGAATTTCATTGGAAAACGGAGAGAAAGGAATTGTAAATTTTACTCAAAAAAATAGTAGCCTGTCGCTTTGGGTACAAAAATAGTAGCAAGCAATCGTTTAAGTAGTATACATTCAAAATTTTTGATTATAATCAAAAATTAATATGAAATATTACAATTGGCATGTGTAACCAAATTTTTACAAGGATTTCTCGACTCGGGATTGTATCAACCAGAATTATCACATTTATCAATTCACCCTTTATAATCTAACATTCGGCCTTATGCATATTTATTATTTATATTATTAGTATAATCAATAGATATATGCATAAAGTAAAACCAAATTCTAACTACATTCGAATGCTTCGTCATTTTGTGTTAAAAAAACTATATAATCAACCATAAAATATAATTTGTATTGGTTACATAATATTTCTTAATAGTGAAGGAGATTCATTAACTGTTAAAAAATATTTTTTAATAGTTAAGAAGTCTCCTTGATTACTGCAAATCTCTTCTATCATAACACAAAACATATATACACTGGCTGGAAATAATTCATTGATATCTATTGAGAATTAATTAATTCTCAAGTTTGAATTGTTAGCTGACAGGAACTTTGGCAGTCATATTGGCACTGGGTCGATAACCAATTGACGAAATAATCAATATTCCGAAGTCTAGACACTAATTAGACTGAATTTCAGTGTCCATTTTAACTGATAAATTTTCTGTCACCATTCTTTTACCGTTCTCGTTCACGTGTATACGCTATTCTTTTCTCTAAAATTTATATGTTTTTAGTCAATCATCAGCAATAATATATTTCTGAACCTGTAAAATTATTTATTGTGTCATTCTATAATTAAATTAAGGATTATTTCAAGACAATTCGCAGTCATTCAAGTCGATAAAATTAAATTCATATCGCATTGCACGATAGGCTAACGCCATATGTACAATCATGTTAAGCTCGTGTGGGAGGTCAACAATACCGAACACAAACTCAAGAAACTTTTCGAGACATTCAGTGATTATTCAGTGATCTTTATATTAACATTTATTACTTTTCGAGCAACTTTTATTCTTTGTTCTGTGAAACAAATTATACGGTGTATTGTATACCTGTTTGTGCTTAATAAATACAGATTATTATATTTTTTATAAAACCGGAATTCTGATTGCTCTGTTCCGGTACAATCTGTTTTATTCTTAACTATTCAGGTTAATTCAAAAGTTGACGTTTGTCAACAATATCGTTAGGAGCATAATAGCTCATAGGTAAAAATTTTAGTTAATGAACTTTCTCTGCAATACATGGACAACAAGCAGCTATTTTTTCAGTTGCCTGGTATGATATACCAGGGTGATCAAAAATTATTTACACAACGGTAGCATGTAAAAACTAGAGAGAATTTGAAACAGATCTGCTCTTGCCAATTTTGTAGATTTACAAAAATAGAGGCATTCTTAAATAATATGAACGATCAACCAGAAAACGGACATAACAAGTAAGAGTTAACCAGCGAGGGGAGACTCCATCGATAAGAAGAAAATTATCGTATATAAAATTTCAAAGTGACTAATATCAGTCGGCACCAATTTATATTGATTTCTTAACCATAAGAATAGGTAAACATTGAAGTGAGACAACTTTACATGTACAAGCTGCTATCCTCGTTCTTTAGGGCAAATAGACCGTGTATGTAGAATAATACTCAGAACTGAAAGAAATTCTATGGCTATTCGTTATTTAAAAATAATATTAAAACACTTGGAAACGAAATTCATTTATTACATCCATTTTTTTAGGAGATAAATTACTATACACTTTTAAACTACTTTCTCCGGGACTATTTCGATTCTTTCTCCAGGTCGTCTAAGACTGTCTTGAGATTTTTTTCAGGGACTTCCCAGCGAGGGCTTCACCCCCTGCACCTCCGATGATGTTGAAGCTATATGAGTGATGATAGTAACAATTATAAATTTTTTCGTTCGGTACAACAAACGACTGGACCAATTTTGCTCAAAATTCAATCTGGTCTATGTTACATTATTACGCGTTTAATGAAACTAGTTTCATGTCCATATTATTATTTATTCTCGAGATACGCAAAGCAAAAAATAGAATCCGAACATGCATACATACATACGTACAAGTACACACGGACATCCTCCTAAAAATCATACTATTCGACTCTGAAGGCCTTGAAACGTGGAGATATGTCAAAATTTTCAATCTGTAATATCGGACCCATTACGATAAATTCCCACTAGGACGTCAATAATCACTTATTCACTATAAATATCAAAAAAAGTGAATGTATCGCGTAGATGAGATTTGATTATAAGTAAGTGATTTTAAATTAACAATTTGATTTTAAACTATGAATTTGAATCATCTCCTTGTAATAAAACATTGCCCGAAAAATGCCTTACAAAATTTATCTATATTCTAAAACCACAAACATCCAAAGGTTGAATTTGTCCAGTGATCCCTTCAAGAATACTTATTATCTCAACTTCTTTATCTGGTGGTTTGAAAGATGTCACAACTTTAGAACAATCTCCAATCCACGAACCAATCAAAAATGAAATTTATTTACTAACATCTTTCAACTAAATTTTAGATTATTCCGCAAAAACTCAGTACGTCAACTCCCAGAATATATCATACAATACTGTTGAAAACTCAACGGTTCGCGCTGTAAGTCTCAGGGGGCAGCACTCTTCAGTCTGCCCATCCGCTACTGCCACCAGGTATTCGTGTAGACGAACTCCTGGTTTACACATGTCTCCGGAACTCAAGGAAAACGCGTGTGGTTACGTTATCTCGCCACTTCAAAGTTTCTGCTCATCACTTCAAATTAACTCGTTCAAAAGTTCAACACATCAACTGAAAAAACTCTCAGGAACAATTCAACACATTAATCAACACGTCTACACATCAAGTTATCTCAACATCGACCATCGAAGCACATCACCTGGTCCCCACGCCGGCAACACGTGGAACAGGCACTCGCCCTCAGCTCAGTGTGGATGCAGTTGAAGCACAGATCAATAATATCTGTGTTTCAGGGCTGAACCAGGCATCGGTGACACTCACGTGAGGGCCTTACAACCCCTCATACACTCGAGGACACTTCAACATCAATCCTTTGAGACTCTATTCCACTCAACACTTATTGTGTCCCTTAGCACGTGGCGGTACACACACACAAACTCATTCTCGTCCCTCAGTCAAGCAGTCAACAGCTCAACAGTGTAAGATATGCCAAGATCTACAGTGAATAGTGTAACAAGTGTGACTCCTTTAGTGATATTTAGTGTAACAATAGAGATCATTTTTGTTAATAAAACCCTGTCTAGTTATTTTATCCGACACTCATCATTTTCTTCTACCAGCTTACATTGAATTGAACTACTTCAATATTTTTCATGGACCTTTGAGCCGGATAACATAAGTAGACGTCAACAGTGTTGTTTACTAGTGAACAGTAGTGCTCAGTGTAGTGAAGATTCCAGTGATACTCATTCACTTTGATCAAAACTCAGTGCTAGTGATTTCCGATGTATTTTTTCGTGAGTAGTGCATAAAGAGGTCACCATGTCTGATCCTAGTGACACATCAAACACACATTTCTATATGGACATGAGTGGTATGAAGCAACTTTGGCGGACCCTACTACTATTCCCACCACAAAGTGGGGATGAATTTGTGTCCATCGAAGCCGTGCTATGGGCGGTGGGGGTAGTTGCGAAGCGCGAGGAAGGGGGGGGGGGTATATATTTACATATGTAGAAATGATTATATTAATAATATCGAGGTACAATTAGAATTGTGATTGTAATTAGCCTTGTTTTTAATTATAAGAAATAATATAAGTACTTAACTACGTGAAATGATTTTACTATTCATGTACTATCGACGCATGCACATAATAACAGCCCTATATTGCAATTGAAAGGCTAAGATGCACTAAAGAGCATCGACGTGCCATCTGAAGTTAAAAAATATAACGCGTGACTCAACGGGTACGCTGGCAGTGTCTGTGGACAGCCCGTTATTCGGGCGCAGTGAAAGGTAATGTGTAGTGGGCTGTCGCTGCGAGCTGTCTGAGTGCAGTTTTTAGCGTTCAGACCCGCCAGGCAAGGGCTTATGAACGGGTGGCCTGTTATTGCCACTCCGTCCGAGAGGTTCCCACGGTCCGATGAAGACTTTTTTTCAGCCAATGAGTGGCGTCTGTACGAGCTGCACACAAACGCTTTTGCATATTCATAACAGTTGTACACAGACTATTGACTGTGGCATGGATAAGTATGTGCCTTGAGGGGATAATTTTATTTTTATCATAAACAGCACTGTTTATTTAATTATTTCTTTTATTGTTACATAGATTTGTACATTGTTTCTTATCATATTACGGTGTAAAAATACATATAAAAAATTACTTTAAAGTGATGATATTTTCCATGTTACAACTAATGATCGATTCGATAACCGAAAGGGAGTGTCGAAAAGTTGTCTTTTATATGGTGTTTCTTATTTTGTATTAAAGTTCTTTTTGTCTTGCGGCGTGTAACGACTTGATTAAATGACGTTCTTCTAATAGCATCAAAAGAAATAACAGTGGGCTCTTCACGTTCACCAGTAATTAGTAATCGTATTGTATTGTAATTTATGTAATTACTATTTGCATAATTTAATGTCACACCTTTAACTTTACATGCCTCAACAGTTGAACCATCAGGTTTCTGTACGAGATATGCATAAAATTTTCAACCACCAGAAATAAAAGATTTTATATTACTACCGACGCCATATCTTTCTAGCTCGCCGATTAAATCCCCAAAATAGTTACCAGTTTCCAGATCAATGCTGTTTTCATCAGACATATATAACCGAATTGGTGTCACAATAAAGTACACGATCACCTAATTTTTCCATATAAGAATATAATTTTAAGCGATCTTGGGCTGTTGTATAAGCTCCTATGACAACATTTGTACTACGGTGCAATTCGAAGGATTCTTCTTTTGTATATTTGGAACATATAAAACAGAGTTATTAACACAATGTAAACCTATAATATTCCATTTCAGAATTTGTTAATAATTCCATAAGTTTCGCACGATCGGTAACAATCTCTGTTAGTGTAAGATTTTTGCGTTGGCCAAATTTACCCCATAGAGAATTTAAAAATAATTTTGCAACTAATCTTAAACCAGGATTATACATTATTTTATTGGCCTCTAAATTGATACCCTCAGCTTTCTCATAATTTTCTATGTATAATTTTTGTTCAGTAGAATTATTTTCGCACGACTTTGGCCAACCTCTTGCCTCTTGCTTTATTTTTTAAAAAGTGTTGATGTCGTCAGTGAAAAGACCACGTACATCTGTATCCCTGTTATATTGAATCATCTCGTACTGCCATATTTCCATCACTTTTAAAACTCGATAACCTTTTTCTATAGCTTTATGTATTTCGTCAACGACTCAGGTACCATGTAATACATGTTCAGCAATATCGTTATGATAACAATTACCCTGATGACTCGTTTCGGCACAGGTCCTACATAATACAAAAAGAAGTTTACGGTCGAATCTTGATGGTAAAACAGGATATAAAAGATCACGGGGCGGTAAAATCGAACATTTTACAAGACCCTTAACGGCAGAAATATCATTTTCCTTTGGCAGTAATTTATTACATTTAGAACTGACGTAAATTGTCGGATGACCAACGGGAAATTTTCGTATTTTACCAATGTATGGATAAAGCGAACACACATCAACATATTTTTTTTTTCCTGACTCATGTACATCACGAAACGTAACAACGTGACTAGACATAAACAAGGGTATGCCTTAACATGATCCAGACTGGATTGGGGTCTAGTATGGAATGCCGTAATACGGTATTAATATATAGTCCGTATCAAGTACTAGAAGATAATACCCTGTTACGAAATTTCTTACCTCTCCCAATCGGGACCTGATTTGACTGCCATATATTCACCCTATGAGAAATCTCTCGCCTATCCCAATCCGGTCCTGATTCGATTGCCTTATCACAGCCCTGTCTGGGAACCCCGCATCTATCCTAGTCCGGACCTGATTTGATTGTTGTTTTTTAACCCTGTAAGAAATCCTTTGCTTATTCGGATCCGATCCTAATAAGATTTACCCATTCAAACCGTAATAGGGTAGCTGGGATATCAGATCAGGCCCGGATCCGTACCCTGCATTTTTTTTACTTGTTATTTTTTATGTATAGTTTACTTGATAGTAGTAAATATATCATATCAACATAATATTAATATTACATTTAAAATTTCTACTATACTCCTTTCCGACTAGAAATTAATTCAGGTGCTTCGGAGTATGATCAGATCTAGATCCGATATTCCGGAAATAAAATTCATTACAATTTATAAAAATATTTTAATCAATTAAACCATTGTTTCCTGAGAATTCATGTAAATACAAGGTGATCTAAAATTATTATCACAAGGAAAACATGTAGAAACTAGAGAGAATTTGGAACAGATTGGCGTTTGCAAATTTTGTAAATTCGCAAAAATAGAGGAATAATATCGATGAAAGTCTGGAAGAAAGTAGTCCATAAATAAATAGGCATTTATTTCTTAAAAAAATGAAAATATTAAAGAAATTTCATTTCCAAGTCTTCCAATATTATTTTCAAATAATATCAAAAAAAGCTGTGGAATTTTACTTAATTCTAAGTATCATTTTACGTGTGCGGTCTATTCGCGCTCAATAAACAGGAATAACAGCTTGTACATGTGAAGTTGTCTCACTTCAATGTTCACCTATTGTTATGGTTAAGAAATCAACTAGAATTCTTGCCGAGTGATATTAGTCACTTTGCAATCTTATACACGGTAATTCATCTTTCATCGATGAAGTCTCCCCTCTCTGGCTAACTTGGTCTTGTTATCTCCGTTATCTGATTGGTCGTTTATATTATTTAATAACTCCTCTATTTTTGCAAATTTACGAAATTTGCAAACGCCAATCTGTTCCAAATTCTCTCTAGTTTCTACATGTTTTCCTTGTGATAATAATTTTAGATCACCCTGTATATTATTAGTATTCATATTTTAAAGGAATATTACATATGAGTCTGTTGATATATATGTGATTGTTATAATTTATTCAATAAGTCGATAGCCGAGCGGGTTAAGGCGGCGGATTAAGTCACGCAAAAGTAGTGATCGTAGGTTCAAATCCCCTCAAGTACAATTCTTATTGTTCACTTTCTACGGAAATTTCATTAAGTATAATTAATTAGCAATATTCCTCATATGAAAATGACAAGAAAAAAATTATTCAAATATATTTTGTTTTTAATGAAAAAATAAATTTAATAAGAGCTTGAATATGGTGCCCTGGTCAGGACGGTAAAAGCTATCCTGATCTGGACCGGACCATTTGAGGCGTTACTTTTAGGGTCCGGACCTAATCAGATTTACCTTCTTGAGCCTTAGTAGGGAAGTTAGGATGCCAGATCCGAACCGGATTCCAACCTGCCTCATTTTCTACTCGGAAAATTTTTCAGTGCACTTACCAAAAAAAGCATCACGACGTGTAAGGGGCGTGTTTCGTTGCAAAGAATGTACATTAATTGATATCTCTAAACTGGGATGATTCTTTAAAAATTGTCTGCAACGGCAGTCTCCCTTTTCTGTCAATGTATAACCCAATGAGCGTATTCTATCTGAAGTAGCGCGTGTTAGTTCTAAGCGCTGGTCGAAGGTGTCACCGTGACGGAGTTTTTCATTTCCATTTACACGAAAACACAGAGAGCAGCCATGCCAATAACAACAGTGATATTGAAATACAATTTATCTAAAGTTTCTGGATTACGATAATAACCGTCTACTGAAGTAGTACAGGTAAAGCGGATTTCTTTGCGACGAGCAAGATGATTTATCATAGGACCGTGTTTTTGTTCCTGCAAAATTAACCATGAAATAGCTATAGGTGATCAATTTGAGGACCATCGAAACGTTCCCTGGGGCGGTAAAATGCCTATTGTATCAGCTTTCAAAAATTTTTGAACATGTTGGTGCTATTGTGCAGTATTCAGTGAAAAGACTTACGTCACCACATTAAAAGATTCATATCTCTAAAAGTTATGCAAGCCCGTCTTAAAACAGTAACATCAGCTCTACAGTAATTAATAAATTCTTTTTGAAAATTTGAAATGCAATTGGCCTGTTTCTTTTCATTATACCATGATATAAAAGACATAACAAGATATGTTCAGGTATGTTGAATAAATAATGAGAAAACCCTTTACTAATTTCATTGTCGAAACCGAAGACTGTAGGCAAGGCCCTAAAGGCATTTATAATTAATTTACGAAAATGACATTATCCGTATGCGTGACAATAATTTTACTACTGTTTAAAAGAAGGTTGGGCATACGTGTTTTTTTATTTTCTATTAAAAAACGATGAATATATTGAGCGTCAAAACTACGTGCATTATGTGCAATGCAAATTATTAGCTTCCCATTACGAAGTTATTGAAATTCCGGCGATTGATGAAATGTGAATTTTCATCGTATCTCCACGCTTCAAGACATGGGCAAGCATATTGACCAACTTTTAAGATGATATGTGTTTGAACGTACGTACGTATGTCAGTTTTTTTTTCGTATTCAATATCTAGAAACCAGATTGAGATATTGACTTCTATCAAAATTTATTCGAAACATATTTTTATATGGAAGGTCTGAAAATAGTTTAAATGAATTCGGTCAAGCCGTTTTTTTTTTATGAATAAAGGACTACTAATGAATAAATGAATATGCATATGAACTTGAATGCATAACAATTATACATTGTTCATAACAATATAAATTTGTTATAAACCATTGAAAATTGGATTTATCGAATAACTAATGCATATATCACATGAATTTGGATGTTTCTAACAAAATAACATGATTTATCACGAGATATGAATTTGCACAATAACACATTGTTTATAACAATATAAATTTGTTATATACAATTGAATAGTATTGATCAAATAACTTATGCATATATTGCATGAATTTGGATGGTTCTAAAAGAAGAATATGAATTATCACAAAATATGGATTTTAACAATTATACATCATTTATAACAATATGAATTTGTTATAAACCGTTGAAAATTGGATTTATCGAATAATAATGCATATATCACATGAATTTGGATGTATCTAGCAAAGTTATATGATGAAACATGAATTTGCACAATAACACATTGTTTATAACAATACAAATCTGTAATAAACAATTAAGAATCATGGTGGAATATTTGGGAACATGTCAAATAATATTTTTATCTAATGTCGTATGAGCATTAAGCGTTATCAAGCGGTATTTCCAAAAACAGAATAATGAAAAGTTCGTAGTGTGGGCACAAAGTGCGTCGAGACCCATTTTTTTTCAAATAATTTATATCGACTAAACACTAGATCGACAAGGCTACCGATAGGATTTCCATAAAATCTATACTCGTGCTTACCACAAGAAGAGCAGCTTTGGGATAAATCATTAACACTTGCACAATAGACGCATACCTTTTGAACAACGCAAAGATTGGGAACGTGCAATTTTGTTGTATTATCTCCTTTTACATGCTGGTGTTGCTGTGTTTCAAAATCATAGAATAAAAATCTTATAATAGCACCGTGACTTTTTTCAAGAACGCCCTGACTATTATATAAAGGTGGTTTTCCCTTTTCTAATGTATAAAATTCATAAACAACAATAGCTATCTTTTTATGAACAAAATATCGCTGAAAAGCATTTATTCCATCAAGTCTACAGCCATTACGAGGCATTTTACCACCAGCTTTGCTTACCAACTCAAAATCTGCAGCGCGCTGTAAGTTACTTCTTCTATCGCACATTGTTTTCCACTGTTTTTGTAACATACTAGTACGAATTTCACCATGCTCCGCATAAAGATCAGCAACAACAAGTGAACGTGGGAAACAGAAATTATCATCGTTAGTAATACGCAAAATAGATTGTTTAAAATTATCTTCAAACAATAAATTTTTATAAGCACGCCACTCTTAGCCCCGTACAATTGAAACCGTTAATACAATATTATCATTACTATTTAAACCACCAGCACTCTGAGCAATTTGACGTAGTAAGTCCTATAAGGCGCGACTCGTATACTGTTGTGGCAGTCTAAAATGAGTCCAAATTGGATCTGCTGTCAATCTTTGATAATTAATAGTAAAGCCAATCCCATCACGATCTGTACATGATTGCGTAATATATGTTGTAATGTCAGTTAAAGCACCCTCGAACCATTCTAAATGATTTTGATTATTTGCCAGGTCTGTTATTTTTATTAGACCTTCTTCACCCTTAACTTTAAAAATTTAGTGATGGCGGCGAACGCATCACGGAAGAAACAAACAGCAATTCTCGGCACTTTATTTTTCCTGGAAAAAGAGCAACCAACTACTATTTCACGGAAAGCTGATCCACAGTAAGTGAGATATATATGTGAATACGGTCTTGATATTTTACGGGGCAACGTTCCATTGACACCCGAGTAGGAACGCTAATTAAAACGTCATGTTTCTATTTTACGATGCTTAGCTCCACAGGGAAGTGCCGAAGGAAAGAAAAAGATAATTTTACAGAAAGGTGGCGGGTTTTTACCTGTACTTTAAGCCCCTATCTTGGGTAATGTGATATCAAAATTCATCAACGGTTAAAAAATGATAGAACATGCTAAAAAATGGTTTTAATACCAGAAAAAACCGCAATACATTTCCAAACAACAGATACAAAATTATCAACAAATAAGTTAGATAAGATTCATGATTCAGTTTTAGGATGCTTCGATCAAGAGATGAATAGAATACTATGTTTTACAGCTTATGAAAATAAACGTAAGAAGTGGAATGCTTACTCCCAATTGCTAGAAACGTATTCACGTCTTATCAATAATAAAAATCAGATAGTGACAACACCAAATTTAATCAAAAATGGAAATTCCTATGATAGTGAAAAATCAATGTATCATAAAGTAGGGGCGGTGATAAATAAAACGCCTGATCGTAACATTGATCAATCTGTTACTGATAAAATGCCAAAAAAATTTCAGTCAAAGGCAAAACTTCTTTACAGACGTTTAAAAAATATGCCCGATAATATTATTACATCTGATAATACTAGTGTTGGTAGTCCTATCTCAGGTTCAAATATTATAGACCTGTTGTATAATGCTATGAGGTCTAGAGAGATTGAGTACGCTATAGGCAGTGATCAGTTCACACGCGTTATTCATAAAGGCTACGTGCTACGCAAGTGCATAAGAAATAAAGAGTTATTTGATGCTGAAACAGAAGGCACATCTACGCCGACACACTTAACCCGTGGACGCTAGCTTATCATACCAGATATAATACCTGAAGGTTCCTCGTCAATAAAATCGCAAAGTGAATCAGATATCAATGAAGGTGATGATTTATTAAGTGCACACAGCGCCAAATCACAAAAAGGCTCAGGTCTTCCAAAGCTGAAGTGTAAAAAGCGTTGGTTAAAATTTTTATTCAATTGATGACGGCCCTAAAAAAACAATATTGTAGTTTCGAACACGGCGCCAGCTTTTCTGGTGCAACTCGGTTATCAAATTATGTAAAAAATACACCTCACAATAGAATAAAAAAATGGTTAGAAAACCAAGATACTTATACTTTACATCGGATGACGAGACGTCATTTTTCCAGGCGGACGTATAATGTTTCACATGTAGACGATGTATGGGAAGCAAATTTAGTTGATCTACGTAATATTGCTACTTATAATGACATTATTGAGTATTTATTAGTTGTCATTGATGTTCTTAAAATATTTTTATGGCTTGATGCATTGCCATGGATTTTTAAACGTAGTGATAAAAGATTACCACGCATATTACAAACAGATCGATGCAAAGAATTCAATCAACAAATCATTTTCAAAACAGTGATAAGTCAGGATGTTAAAGCCGCTATTGTTGAACGTTTCAATCGCACATTAAAAGAGCGAATGTGGCATTATTTTGCATACTCGCATACAAAACGATACATTGATGTTCTACAGAAAATTGTCTCAGCTTACAATAATACTAAACAGAACTCAACAAAATTTATGCTATCTGATATTGATGCTGAGAATGAATTAGTCGCCTTTCAGAATATGCAGCATCGTTATGAAAATAATAGGTGGCGTAAAAAAGTATGAAAAATGTCTAAATATAACGTTGGTGATCTAGTTCGCATCAGTAAAGTAAAGGCTACTTTTATGAAAGGTTATACCAGCGGCTGGAGTGAAGAAATTTTTCAAATAATTAGTGTGTCGAAATTCCGTCAGCCCCCGGTGTATATACTTCAAGATCTGAACCATAAAAATATAGACGGTATTTTTTATGAAGAAAAGCTGTCAAGAGTAGGTCAAAAATCAAGAAAATAAAAATGACACTACAAAAAGACGAGTTCCACATTATTTTACCCAGTAATAGTAGTGTGATTTATTTTCCTGAAAACACCACAACACACTTTGTTACGCTATCATCACATCCTCTCAAATTGCTTGGGAAGTGGGGCGTGTCTTTGGAAGAAATAAGCATTTCTATGAATTTTTTGAATGTGCCTGCAAAACATGCTAATGTTTCTTTTTCACTTATACATGACATCGATATCCTAGAATTCGTGAAAGAAAACGTTGCTGATACTTATGATTTCGACAAAGCAGAAAATTATGAGTCGCTTATTCCTGCTGGTGTATATCAAATCCTTAATTATCTAATTGATGAATTGAATAAACTCGACATTATCAACGAGCATATAAAATGGATGGTAAATCCTGGTGGCTATGTTGAAACTACGATGATTTGTGACGAAAGTTGTGATGGGATACACCTGGTACAACTATCACCTTATCTCCAACAGATTCTTGGGTTTCCAGCAAAGAATAGACCTGAATTATTAGCTCATCTTCAAAGCACTCGCTCTGCAAGTATCTTTGCATCTCTACCATGCAGCTTATTTGTTAATACGGATATTTGTGAAAATTATATAACAGAAGATGTACAGACGCCCTTCTTACGTATAGTGCCTCTTGATATGCATAACTATGCATATGGCTCAACAAAAACGGAGTCATTTTCTACAATGCGTTATATACCCCTATTGAAAACGGATATTCGTACGATTGAAATAGATATAAGAGATGAGTTTGGTAAACCTATACCATTTGAACACGGTACGCTGACAGCAACGCTACACTTCAGAAGGCTAAGATAGATATGTATCAAGAAATTGACTACGATATTCCACAGCATGGCTTTGGTCGCAGTGGTTACAGTGGCATCAGTCGAATTTAAATTGGAACACCTTATCAGTGAGGTCATACCATCGATAGTTTTTCGGGCGGCGTATTTAGGAGTTTTCTGCCTTCCTTAATAAGTGTGGCAGAAGTTATCGGTAAAGAAGCCCTCAAATCAGGCATAAACATTGCTCACGAAGTACTTGACAACGGTTCGTCCTTCAAAGAATCAGCACGTACGCGTTGACGAGAGTCATGACGAAATTTGGAACGTAAAGCAGAAGGAAAAATTGATAGTTTAATGCGAGGATCAGGCTATAAACCGCGAGGTTCAACATAAACAGTTGCTTTTCGACAGCCGTTTAGAGATAACGCGGTACCAAAAAAGTTAAGAAGTTAGAAAAGCAGACAGGTGGAAGAAAAGGAGAAGAGTAAAGGCCGTAAATTTAAAACCAACACGCGAAAAACGAAAAATTCAAAAAAGACGAGTAAAAAATCGCGTTGCGTAGCAAATATATATTTAAAAAATAACCATGCCTTTTCTTCAGGTACATTCATGTTAATGTGCGAAAACAGAGTTGAAATTATTCTCTGTTCCACCCATAGAAACAACAATTAAAGGCTCTCAACAATTGATTTACAAGTCAATTCTATCGTAAATGGATAATTCATTTATTGAATTTATCGTCCAAGGCCAATGAGATGAATACATCGACCTTGCTCATACTGTGTTGAATTTAAAAGTCAAAATTACAGCTCGCCATACGCCAATGGATGAAAGTAATCCTAAAGCCAGTCCTTAACCTTTTGCTGTCACACCTATAAATAACTTTATTAATAATTTATACGCCTATAGGGCCTACATTGAAACACTGTTAAATTATGGACGAGTCGCAAAAAATTCACATCTTAGTACCGTTAGCTGCGCTTAAGATTCACCTGGCAAAATGCACAAGTAGGTAGACTTGGAGACTTCAACGGATAATGACGTGTATGATTTGAGAGGGAAGGTTTATCTGTAAAAATCCCATAGGTTTGAATAGGAGGGAGGGGATGTAGTTGAGTGATTGTTCTCACATACGTATTGACCAGGTGCTGGATTCTTACCTGAAGTCGGTCAATGCTCTATGTTGGGTCCTAGAATGGGGCCCTCGGTTGAGTCCTATGTTGATAATTATGAATTAAAAAATCATATAAAACTAGTGTTAGTCAATATAATTATAAAATAATTCTTCAATAGTTTTCATATATGTTTCGTCAAAGATTTTTAGCTGCGGAATGCTTTGTTAATGCCTTAGGCAAGGGTCTTGTCAGAAGGTTTTTCTTAGAAAGTTTTTCTTGTTGCATGTCTATTAGGATATACAGAAAATTATACAGACATAGATGATTGGATAATTCACCATGACATTTCTATGAATAATAAACATTATGAAAAAAGATGTTATGATTTGAAATTTTTCTTTTAGCAAGATTTTGATGATCAAATTTTACTATTGTGATGTAAAGCAATAATTATTTGTAACAAAAAAGACGATCAAAAATGGTCCACACATGCGTAAGGGCATTATCGAGTCGCACGTGTCAAAATGAAGGAAGCTATTAGGTGTGTGCGCAACCAACACACATGAACCAACATTAAGACAAAAAACAGAAGGCCTTGCCCTTGCCAATCTCTTTGCAAAAATCATATCGATCTTTTTTTTTAAGCGAATAGCAACCATGGGCGAGTCGGAAGATTCTAGAAGATTCGCGCATGTTCCCCATAGGAATTTTCATCTATAAAAACCCGTGCGAAATCTGCACAGGGTGTAGTCTTAAACCATCTATAGCGAGTTACTATACTCGTTGAGCACCTGGAATTTCAGTCTACCTAAAAGCTTTCTTTGATCATACTTCTGGAAAACATATCTATATATATATATATATATATATATATATATATATATATTCGGAATTTTACATATTTGTAATCAGCTTTGGAAACTATCATCGAAAACCATTATAATCAAAAAAATGAAAGCAATAAAAGTATTTATTTGGTGTCAGCAAAAAAATCAGCATGAGTAATTTATTTATCATTATTTATTCCACACTCTTGTCTTACTCGATATTGATGTAGTCCTGTTCATTGTTGTAATATTAGCCTTATTTGTGTTTAAAACAAATCAATAATTTCTTAATCTCCTCTATCATCACCAACGAAAGCGAGGTCTCCGCTCCCATAAAAGTAAGTAAAGTTCTTTCACTGTATTGAAACTAAGAGACCACTATCCAGTTACGGGACGTAATTCAAATTTGGTGTCAGACGTGGGATAGCAAAAAATCAATCATTACTAAAATTATAAATTATGGTAAGACAGAAGCCCTAGTGATGGGAGGAGAGTGAAATGACAGACACGCGAAGTTCAACAGCCAAGAAGGCAAAAAAACAAGAAAAATTAGCAGAACAGCAACAAGAACAAGGTAAAGAGCAGGAAGAATCAGTTGATAAGGTACGAGCTGAGCGAGAAGAGAATGTCAAAGAATTTCATAATTACAGAAGGCTGAGAGACCAAGAAAGCAAGGTATCAGATCAAATTATTAATGAACAACGACAAAAAATTGAATTGCCAGAAGCCAAGGAACAATTAAAACAAGGAGAAATAGAAGAAGTTTAGAAACAGCTGGAGCAGGTAGAAAAATTAAATAAAATCCTGCATGAAGAAAAAAATCAGAATATAGAGTTTTCATAGTGAGTACATGAAGCTAGACATACTGATGCAACTAGAAATGAAGAATCAAGTGAGTTATTAGTGAAGGAAATTGAAGAATTAGAAGAAAGAAATAACAAATTAGAAGAACAGTTGAAAGGTTTCTTTACTGACGACGAATCAGAAGGGGAAAAGAGTCCAAAAGGTAAGAGACGATTGAGAACAGTCAGCTTATCTGAAATCAAAATGGACGCAGGCGGAGATAGAAGCGCTGGAACGTCCAGCGCAGTGCGAGAAAATAGTACACCTCAAGTTACAGCTCCTTATATGTCTTTTAAATATGCCGTGGAACTGATACCAACATTCGACGGGCATAATATTCCAATCAATGAATTTATAAATAGATGCAAAAGTGCAAAAAAAATGTTGCCACCCAATTCAGAAGCATATTTCGTACAATCAGTAAGAGGGAGAGTACAGGGTGAAGCAAAAGGAGCATTAGAAGGGATGGAAATTCAAAATGTTGATTCTTTATGTAAGTATCTTAGTGACATCTATATGCCAGCACAAAATCGATACATGTTACACGGTGAGTTAGTCAGAATACATCAAAAAGAAAATGAGGGTATGGTATCGTACACGAATCGAGTTAAAAAGTTAAGTGAAAGAATTATTAAAGCAACTGATACCAGCCAAATGACAGTGGATGCTCGAGTGTCGACAATGAAAAAAATTCAAGCAGAAGCAGTTAAACGTTTAATCAGTGGATTAAAACCAGAGTATGAGTTAAAAGCACCTAAAGATAAAGATTTGGTAAATACAATTCAAGATTTCATTCAGTTAGAAAAAGAAATTGAGCTGAGAAAAGAATTGCAGAGTGAGCCGACGGCAACACCAAATAGTGATTATAAAGAAAGACGTAGCGCAGTACATACAGTGACAGCTGAATCAATAAAATGTGAACTCTGTGAGAAGACAGGATATACAGCAGATCAATGTTACAAAATGATTAATCAAGAACGAAGAGAGAAGTATATGAAGACAGTAAAATGTTACTTTCGTAATAAACTTGGTCATTTTGCGAGGGATTGTTACAAAAGATAATATCAGTGCTCTGCAGTGGTCTAGGTGCGACCCGAGAGGTCCACACGACCAACTTCCGAGTGGAAAGGATAAAAAAATATCATATGTTTTAATCTTTTATATTACTATTAAATATTTATTATTATTATTATTATTTCATCTTGCGATTCGTCAAAGAATGTCTGGCCAGGGATCCCAGGGCTCCGACACACCTGGGGCCTGACCAGACGCAATTATCCTGCAAGCACCCGGCTGCCTCAGGTTTGAGGGTGAGCCAGGACTGCAGCCGTTCAGTCATTAATTTAGACGTCTCAGGATTCGGAGGGACCCAAGAATGACCGCTTTCTGCATACGAGCCGCGAGAATCTCAGCCTGACTACGGCGGACTGGTATTGTTTGTAGCTCTGTCAGAAAACGGTCTCTCATCCCTCCAAGGGCACCAATCACCAAGACTATCACGTGCGCTGTATATTCGTGATAGACATTTCTCATGACCTCCATGAGCTTTCTGTAGCGTTCGTGTTTACTTTCTTCTTTCGCACGTATATTCGTCTCAGCCGGAGCTGAAAACTCAATGTAATATACGTGCTTGGTGTTATGGTCGAAGAGAGTAATATCCGGCTTATTGTGTTCGATTCGTTGAGGCGTTGCGAGCGGGAAATTCCAGAGAATTTTTGCTCTCCCATTCTCAACGACCGACTCGATTTCACCGGGCACATAGGGCAGTACTGGTGTCTCGTCCATCCCATAAGAGTGCCGAAGGTAATAATACAGCACTCTTAAGGCGGCGTTATGCCGGTGAATGTAGGCTGAGTGCGCCAGTGTCGGACAGGCCGATAAAATATGAAATAGCGTCTCATCTACATCACCGTGGCAAACTCGGCATCTTGTGTCCTCGAGTTGCTCGTCCATAACATCACGCCGATAGGCGAGGGTTGAAAATACACCATCTTGGCAGGACATAATGAACCCCTCGGTCTCAGAGAACAATCCAGCTGACTTAAGATATTGGAACGTCAGCTGGTGTGACAAGTCCTGTGTTTCAAGATGACGATAAAACACACCATGTGAGGACTTTGCCACATATTCGTCGAGCAGTTTTAACTGCTCGGTAGTTTTTATATCGACCTTTCGCTGTCCTCTGGTCAATTGCAGAAGCTGTAGACCGTCTGGGCTGCTAGGGTCGAAAACTAAGCCGAGGTTCTGAGCCGCCATATGTGCTGCTCTATATAGGAACGCATCCCTTCCCAGTAGTTCGAAGCTGTTCACGAACTTGAGAAGGGGATCAGAGCTCTCATAGATGTCATAAGCCAGGCCTATCACTAACCTGTCGTGTAGACACTCTAGACTTAGTAGTCCACGCCCTCCCATATCACGGGGGAAGTATAGGCGTTGGACGGAAGATCGCGGGTGATGACTTCGGTGTAATGTCATCACTTTTCTCGTGATAATGTCTAGATCTTTTAACTCTTTTCGGAGCCATTTAAGAACTCCGAATGAGTATAGCAAGACTGGGACAGCGAGCATATTTGTGGCTGCTACTTTATTAGGGCCTGATAATTCAAAGCCCTATATCCTTTCAAGTCGCCACTTGTACTTACTGCGCAGAGTATCTTTGATGACAGACACTTCCTGTAACGGAGATTGTGCCTGTCCAAGGTATCGGTATGACTCTCCAGCATCCATTTATGATGCTCCCGTCTGCAAGCTCGACATTATCACTCCAGTTTGGCGATCTTTCTTTTACTAAGTGGGCTACTGCGCACTCGTCTAACCCAAACTCCACGCCTATCGCACTGGTATATTCGGACACAACCTCTAGGGCTGCTCAGAGTCTTTCAGGACTTGCCGCATACACTTTTAAATCATCCATTAAAAATAGATGTGTGATTTTGCGTACGTGGTTGGAGACTCGTCCGGCTTTATATCCAGGCGTTCGGCGTAGAGTGACAGATAATGGCAGCAGTGAGATGCAAAATAGGAAAGGACTTAGGGTATCTCCCTGGTATACGCCTCTCCTAAAAGGCACTGCTCCAGTGGACACTCTCGTTTCACCAGATGTTACGGTGAAACGTGTCCTCCAGAGCAGCGTCAGATCTTCGATGCATCTCACGATTTGCGGGGGTACTGAAAGGCATTCGAGCAAGTGGAGGAGAAGCTCGTAAGATGTTGTATCAAATGCCTTTCGGTAGTCCACCCAGGCCATTGACAAGTTGCGCTTGTAGTAGTATGCGTCTAGTGTGACGCACCGGTCCACTAACAAGTTCTCCTTGCAACCTGTCAAGCCACGTTTGCTGCCACGTTGTTCGTATATCTGTCTCCATACAGTTTCTATTGCAGTCAGAATCCTCTCGTTCAAGATTTTAGTGCACAATTTATAGAGAGTATTCAGACATGCAATAGGCCTGTAGTTTTTAGGGTTAGACAGATCACCCGTTTTGGGGATCAGCACAGTACGCCCTTCAACGAGCCAGCCAGGAATTTGAGTATCTCCTCCAAGATATTCTGAGAAGATACGAGCCAGATGCTGGTGCCATGATGTTAATTTCTTCCACCAAAAGTTGGGAATTGCATCTGGCCCCGGGGCAGCCCAGTTCTTAGTGCCCCTGAGTACATTCCTGATCTCATCAATGCTGACTTGTTGAAACTCTTCAGGAATTCGCGATAGATGTTCGTCGCAGAATTCTCTGAAATATTGAAGAGCTGGAGTGTCTACATCGAACATGGTAACGCGACCATATATTTCGGTCCAGTAGGTTTCGACTCTTTCTGCACTTGGGGGCTCATAACTGACAGGGGCTTGCGGTTGAAGAAAGCGTGAAGGGTTAGATTGAAATAACCTGTTATCCCTTCGCCGCTTGTACCGCTTTGCTAATGACTTTTTGACGGCCATTAGCGATCTTATTTTGCCTGTGTACCTCTCCTTGAGAATCAGTCACACGGCGGCATTCAGAGTATGATGTTCTCGCCTAATACTCGCCACGATACGCCGAATTCTCGGCGTATAAGGTCTGTGAGCATTTAAATGGTCCATCACACTCTGAATACGGGAAGCACTCTGTCGAGTTTTTTTGATCTTGTTTGCATTCTGCTCGATGCGTCTCTTCAGGTTCAACTCAGGATTGGCAGGAGTTCGTCTGCCCTGAGTAAACCTTGGAGCCACATCGTAGACTGCATCATTCAGTGCAGAAAGGCCTACGTCTTCTGGTACCCGATGGTCGAGGTCTTCGTTGGCGCTAGCGAGATGTTGTACAGAGAGAGTAACTTTCCGGAGAAAATTACCCTCCCTGTTAGTGAAGTCGTGGTAATTGGCGTCCTCAGGGGGTGGAGATGGGGGCTCTGCAGTGAGAGAAGGGCGGAACGGGAGTATGCTCCACCTCGGTGCGGCTGTCTCGGGTGTTAATGAGACTTCGTCCTCAGTTTCGAAAGCGTCTGATATTGAAGAGTCAGCGACTGACTCCTCTTCTATCCGCTGTCGAGACTGAGTGTACCGCACCTGTGATGCGAGCGCCGGCTGCGTTAGTTGTTGTAGCTCTGGGTGCATTTCGCACCACAGAGTATGCAGGCGCCTAGCATAGCCGAAGGTCTGTGGCTCGCATCTTTCCCAACACTGCATCAAATCCCTCCTGAGCTCCTCTGTCCACCTGTGACGCCGAAGGGGTGGTCCATGGTCAGATTCCGGATTGGAACGGGTCGTTAGGCCCCTCCCAACTGTTCCATGGCCCTCATCCGAAGAGGGCCGGTTGTGGGGGGCCGTTGCAGGTCTAATGTTAGGAACCTGTTGATGTCCCTTGCAGGGGTGGTTAGCCCACTGCAGGGGCGGTGATGTTTAACGAAGCCGAGATGGGCAGCTTCGTTCCTCGCGCCCAGCAGGTCATCACCAGCGAGGAGGAAAAACTGGCTGTACGGACTTATCCCATTATCGTAGCGAGAGGAGCACCCCTCGGCCAGACATATTTATTATTATAATTATTATTATTATATTATTATAATTATTATTATTATTATTATTACACTATGCGTAGCATAAATAATAATAATAAATATTTAATAGTAATATAAAATATTAAAACATATGATAATTTTTTTATCCTTTCCACTCGGAAGTTGGTCGTGTGGACCTCTCGGGTCGCACCTAGACCACTGCAGAGCACTGATATTTCAGTTTTTGAATTTTGAATTTAAATTAAACTATTGCAGATCTTATTATATAATTATTATTCGTTCTATTCTTTTATAATGATATTATTATTTATTTTGCAAACAATTTTCTTTTTTCAGTATTTTATCAAATAGCAATGGATATAGTAGGAGCATTACCAAGGTCCAAAAGTGGAAGTACTCATATACTTACAGTACAAGATCAATTAGGTAAATTATTGATCGCAATACCATTGCAAAAAACTACATCAGATGATGTTGCCTCTGCTTTAATGAAAAAAGTAATATGTGTATATGGGGCACCCAAAGCTATATTTACTGACCAAGGAGCAAATTTAACGAGTAGGGTAATAAAAAAATTAGCAAAAATGTTTGGAGTTACACAATATAGAACAACAGCGTTTTACCCACAATCAAATGGTTCAATAAAGAGATCACATCATGCACTTGTGGAATATCTTAAACAATTTGTAAATAGAGAAAGTGATGATGGGAATGATTGGCTGGAATCAGCTCCATTCTCTTATAATATAGAAACTCATGGGGAAACATAGCATCAACCATTTGAGTTAGTTTTTGGTACACCAGCCAGATTACCTTCGAGTGATGATTATGAAGACGATCAGGAAGAAGACTCTTATACAGGGTACCGTCTTGAAGAGAAGATTTGAACAGAGCTGAAGAAAAATCAAAGAAATATTATGACAAAAGGATAAATGAAATTCAGTATGAAGTAAATAAAAACATATTTCTACAGAAGGGCAAGAAAATGGGAAAGCTAGATTCAGCTTATGAGGGACCGCATAAAATGATTGAAATAAAACCTGACGGTGATTGAAAAATTATGCAGCATTGCAACTCTAAAATAATTCACCCAAATAGATTAGTTCACGCATCAGTAAGCAGTGATGATGATGATTAAGAAAATTTTGTATTCTTTTGTTGTAGAATGAAAACAAATACTGATATGGTGATACATATAAAAAGCTTCTATGGAAAGAAGGAAAAGCCAATAATGAAAGAAGCGGCAATAATATCAGTAGATCAAACGATGATAGAGCATTGGATTACAGCACCACCATATAGTTTTTACGAATTAGAACTTGAAGAAAGGGACATGTGTTTGTTGAAGGAAACATTGATGGGATTAAAATAGAGCAATCCAGGATTAGAATGTAATGTATCGTATGAAAAATTAAATACAGTATTAAAAGAAGCCGAGAAAATACATGTGAAAGATGAAAAGTGGCGGAATGCATAAAATATTATACGCGAAAAAATACAGTAATTTTGCCCTAGGCAGTGGAAAACTGATCAGAAACCAAGTGTGCACATCATGCTATAGCACCATTTCAGAGAGAATGTGCTTTTAACGTAGCCTTGGAATTTGTCAAAAGAGTTAAGGCGTTGGAAGTTAAACCTATACTGAAAGAAGTTGAAGAGACAGAGTAGAAACAAAATCAACTTCAATTCCCACAGCAGTCAAATTGACGAGGAGAACAAGTAAAAAAAGCGAGAAAGAAGAAAAATCAAAAGGAAGAAAACCAAGATTCTTAGGGACTAAAACCTTGCTCACCTGGTTATTCTTCACCATGGTAATGACATGCGATGGTAGGATATGATTGCATAGCGCAACAGATGAATGTGACAACCTTATCATTAATAGAGATAGAAGAATGTAATATGACAGTACCAGACATGAAAATATCACAAGTAAAAGTTAGTCTACTACAACACAGCGATTATTAAAAAATTAAAGTAATTCCGTGTAAAATAGTAATTGACAGACATGTAAGACATTGTGGGATGCATTCACATAATTCCATAGTGGGCAATGGAGAATTTCAATACATTAGAAAAGTAGGAAGTGAAGAATGCGGAAGAATGCACTTGACGAGAAGTTTACATATTAGCCACTCCGTGATTCTAGTAGGAATACTAATAAACGAAACTTACACGAGTAGTGTCACTTTCGCAGGAAAAATAGATACAAGTGGACATTGCACAGGAACATATTATTCAGATCAGTATGGAGCTTGGTCAGAAGTCGTATCAGGATGGGTTATGGTAGAATTAAATGATTATTATGCAGATGTAAATTTAGAAACGAACACAGTTAAGCCAAGATCGGGATTGACCTGCAAATTAACTGATACTACCTGTGTAGATAAAGAAGGAGGACCAACATTTTGGAGTGCTATACCAGAAGGGAGATGTCATGAAAATCAATATGACCCATTATATCAAGGAGTAGCAGAAAAGGCAGAGGGAGTGAATGATGAAATACAACAGACTGTTTATACAGTTACAACCGATGAATACGCATTTGCATTACTGAAGAAGGGACATCATATAATTTGTGGATACAAATTCATAAGGACAGAACATCTAAAATTATTCATAGTTGCAGAGATGGAGGGAATGCCAATCATACCAAGACCATTATTACCAACCAATATGGATATCTACTATTATATGAATTCAAAATTTGTTTATGTTGAAAGACATTTAGGAAAGCAAATGACAAACTTATATCGTAATCTTCTGAAGCAAAAATGCGAGTTAGAATTAAAAGTATTAAAAAATCAACTGATATTAGCCACCTCTGCGCCAGATCAATTTGCATATTCTTAATGAAACAGCCAGGATTTATGGCAGTAGTAGCAGGAGAAGTAGTACATATAATTCAATGTGTTGAAGTAGAGGTACAATACAGAAGAACGTAAAACTGTTATCAACAATTACCAGTTGAAAGAGTGAGGGAAATAGAAACAGATGAAGAATTATTTCTCACACCAGGAACCAGAATGATAGTTCCGCAGGAGACACAAGTAGATTGTGATCAATTAATACCACTAATGTATAACATACTTAGAGTATGGTACAAGGTTATAGGGACTGCAACCGAAAGTGTAGCCCCAAATAAATTGAAACCATCAATGAATCAAACTTGGGAATATAGAAGTCCGAGAGGTCTAGTAACGAGCGGAATATACAGCAATGAGGATCTAGAGAGAGACCTGCAGTTTTAAATTCAATTGCACGAATGATGATCGGACAAGATGCACAAATTCGAGGGTTAGGTATAGCAGGGATGTTAGATAAAAAATCTTTAAAGAAAATAGCAGACAGTACATGGAATTATGTATGAAGATCATTCTTGTCCTTCGGAACAGCCAGTGCGGGAATATTAGAATTTGTGTTAATCCTAAAGATGATTAAACTACTAATAGACACTATTATCCATGGATATGCCTTGCATACCATATATGGATGGTCGATACAAACGCCTGGAGCAATATGGGATTCAGTTACAAATCTGTTAATACACTTAGGAAAGAGATCAGCAGAAAAAACTAATAAAGAGGAAAAGTCAGAATATGACTCTGAAAAGGGCGAGGGCATAGAAGAAAAGAAGGGAAAAGAAAATCTTCACTTGGAGAAGAATTTAAACAAGCGACAGAAATGACTAACAGAGAGGTAGAAAAGTTTATTGATGACTTGTATGACGAATACAACAGTCAATAGAAATAATAATAAAGAGTAGAGCGTAGCCAGTATACGCATTTTTTTGGGCAGGGAGAAGAAAACAGGCTATCAAGACAGATAAAATTTTTTTTGATATCTACAATCGACAGAATTAATGAAACCCGACCAACTACAAGCCAAGTTCAAGCTCAAGTGAAGATAGAGAGAGACGCACTAGTTGAGAAACTCGGTGAAGTATGGAAATATCTACAAAATTTAACGAAGTGCCAAATCTGTGCTGATTGTGAAATTAGTCAATTGTATGATAAAAAGAGGGAACACCCAATCTACAAAGCAGCCTTACAGCATGGAAAAATATGGATAAAGTGTCAAATTTAAAAGGTTGAATTAGCAAGAAAATAAGACGAACCAGACATACAGAGTGTAATCCGCAAATCAGCGAGTGACATATTAGAATACCCAGAAGCATCTGAAGAAGAAGACAACAAGAACAACTTTCAAGCAGAATTACAAAAGAGAGAGAGAGAACACTAATTGAATTGATTCAAAAATCGAACAGAAGACAAATATCACGAGCAAAAAAAGAAAAGATACAACTTCTACGGTGAAAAATCCGAGAATTACTGACATTAACACAATTGTAAAAAAAAAAACATGGGATTGTTCAGATATGTTGAAAAATTTATTTAAACCAGCTTCAAAATAATATGGAATTGGATACAAGTGTTTTATGGTGAAAAGACGAAATTGCAGAGACAATTAAAATTTAATTATTTTCTCCTAATACTTGCAGTAAATGAAATACAAAATTTTGACGCACTAATATATAATCGACCGTGTGAACAACTTACAAACAAGAGACGATTCTGTAAAGAACAAAGAAGATTAAAACGATTAACCTGTGACAAGTACCATTTCGTGCGGAATTATCCATTCATGATGTTAAATTCTACAAGAGAAGAGGATATCAAATATTGGACAGCGGCTCTCGAATGTGAATTATACATGCGAGACGAATATGAGAGAAGATTTAAATATAAGTCCGATGCAGGACATGAAGCATGGAAAAAGGTGTTATGGGATAAATAGCGCAAGTTATGCCTACAAGAATTAAAATATCAACCAAGTTGGGACGAGTATTATCATACTGAGGAAGAGAGAAAAAATATAATACACAAACTTAACTTGCAAGTAATAAATAGAGAAGACTATGATCCAATAAATAAAATAAATACAAGCAAAGGAAAATTTAACAAATGGCAAATTTATTTTTATTATTTCACACATCAGTTTGATTATATTAGAACGCAGAAGGAACGAAAGAAAACAATAGCAAAATTTAATTTAATGATCAGTGACCAAATAACTAAAAATGAGACTTTATAAACGAACTTATGTGACAGATGTGAAGCAACGTAAATCTTGCTTTGAGGTGAAAAAGTCGTATATGAGTAAAAAAAGGTAGTTAACGGCTATAAAAATAGACATATGGTGAATATAACGATGTGAAAATGTAAAAGCTAACTGATAAATCATTCTACAAACGTACAGACCGACAAAAGACGCAATATACAAAAGTAGCCGATGTATGCATCAGGAGAGGGAGGAGCTGGACCTCATCATAGAACTTACAGCTGCTTCGCAAACCATTGACGCCGAAGTTACCGAACGAACAGTCGAAAATCAAATCTTGGCGAAGACAGAAGTAATTCAAGAAAAGCTACGGTGGTGTGCAAACTAAAATATAATAGAGCAATAAAGATACTATCAAGATAGTTAAGCAACACGACAATTATACAAGAAGCCGTCTTTCAACTAAATTGTTGAGTACAACAGAAAAATAATAAGTGAAAAATAAAAAAAAATGGAAGCACGAGCAGATCAACTCAATATTAATATTTGCTGTCAAGAATGTGAAACGCCAAGTTGTCAATCGAGCAAGCTACCATAACGTTGTCTGAATAATCGAGAAATGCTACCAGAGATACAAGTAACTACACAGATGAAGCCACATTGCAAGATATGGGTGTTGAATATAAAGTTGAAGCATTACAAAAGGAAGTAAAGGGATACACATTACATGATACGTTACAAGAAGTGTCGAAAGAAATTTTTAATGCAAAACAAGACGATATGAGTAGACCTGTGACGGAAGAAACGACATCGGTGGCTATTACGAGTAGTAATACACCATCATCTAAACCGGTGACGCCCAAGAAAATAAGCGAATGGCTAAATCCGATTGGTTACTTTAAAGAACCGGCAGATAAAAAAGAAATACCAATTCCAATATATATTGAGAGGCAGAAGAAACTGAAGATGGACGATTTAGAGTACTATGCTCAATCCACGGTCTACAACGTAAAGGAATAGCAACCAGCAAGAAACAAGCGAAGAAGAACGCAGCATACCGAACGTTAGATACAGTAGTAAAAATACCTAAACTGGGAACAGGCACAGAAAATGAAGATTCCGATAATTCAGAATAAGAATATTCATTGTGTGAACTATTTGATGGATTAATATCGTGTTAACCAAGTTTTGTGTGAATCAAATATTAAGGAGTAAGTGTGAGAGCAAAAAAAAAAAATTAAAAAAATGTGTGAAGTAATACATATCATAGATATAAGTTTTCTTTATAATTTTTTTTTAAGATATTTTGTGAAGCTTGATCATAACTTGAGTGACTTCAATGCGTGTAAAGAGAGAATTAAAAGGACTTAGTAAAGACTCCAAGGTGCAACACAGTAGTACAAACAAGAAAATTGGTGCTAACAGAGGTGCAATGTTGTAATACTTATGAATGCAACAGTCTAAAGATAGTAATGATATATTTTTTAGAATGTATTTTTGTAAACTTTCAACTCGCATAGTAGCCATTGAGGCCTCTACGCTTCATCTTAAGCGAGGAGATATGTTATAATTTGAAATTTTTCTTTTTGCAAGATTTTGATGATCAAATTTTACTGTTGTGATGTAATGCAATAATTATTTGTAACAAAGAAGACGATCAAAAATGGTCCACACATGCGTAAGGGCATTATCGATTCGCACGTGTCAAAATGAAGGAAGCTATTAGGTGTGTGCGCAACCAACACACATGAACCAACATTAAGACAAAAAACAGAAGGCCTCGCCCTTGCCAATCTCTTTGCAAAAATTATATCGATCTTTTTTTTTAAGCGAATAGCAACCATAGGCGAGTCGGAAGATTCTAGAAGATTCGCGCATGTTCCCCATAGGAATTTTCATCTATAAAAACCCGTGCGAAATCTGCACAGGGTGTAGTCTTAAACCATCTATAGCGAGTTACTATACTCGTTGAGCACCTGGAATTTCAGTCTACCTAAAAGCTTTCTTTGATCATACTTCTGGAAAACATATCTATATATATATATATATATTCAAAATTTTACATATTTGTAATCAGCTTTGGAAACTAGCATCGAAAACCATTATAATCAAAAAAATGAAAGCAATAGAAGTATTTATTTGGTGTCAGCAAAAAAATCAGCATGAGTAATTTATTTATCATTATTTATTCCACACTCTTGTCTTACTCGATATTGATGTAGTCCTGTTCATTGTTGTAATATTGGCCTTATTTGTGTCTAAAACAAATCAATAATTTCTTAATCTCCTCTATCATCGCCAACGAAAGCGAGGTCTCCGCTCCCATGAAAGTAAGTAAAGTTCTTTCAGTGTATTGACACTAAGATACCGCTATCCAGTTACGGGACGTAACAAAGACTTACCTATGTTCAGAATGGTAATATTCATGACATTCATCTACAATCTACAGTGTTGCCGTGCTTTAAACGTCACATTGCATTGTGTTTTAAATGCATTAGAAAATATTTTAAATTATTAAAAGTATTACAAATAATCTAATTCAATATTTAATTAGTAATGAATATATTTTTTTTACAAAAAAAAACATAATTTCGTAAAATTTAATTGCCTGCATTTTATAAGTTTCAATTTGGCAACGAATACGGTATCCTATGCATTGAGCATAGGACGGCATCCCCTCCCTAACTCTACTCCCACCACTTTCTTAACAACCTTAATGTTTGATAGTACTATACGTAAAAAAGGAATACTTCCATTTAGTGGATATTATTTTGATATAAACAGAAGCGAGAACTATAAATTTAAAACATTCGAACGTCAAGAAAAAAACTCTACAAGGATGATAAATTATGGATCACCGGAATCATTGACTGCCATATGTTGTAAAATATTGAGCAATAAAAATTCAACAATCAATTGTTCATAAGCAGCATCATCATCATCGTCATTATAATATTCAATTAAATGCAATTAAAATTTCAAATAAATTTATATCAATAAATTTATCTAAAAAATATAAAACATTGTAAAGCTTAATTTAATAATAATAATACAATAGATCAAAACTTCTCTAATTTTTTGTTTTTTATTAATTTTTAGACTTTCATACATGAATTTTTTCATTTAACATGAATGTATAGAATATACATTCAATTATTTTATATTAATTTACGAATTTGACCACTTAAAGGTTGATTTGTTGTCTTCACAGACCATATATGTTTCGTTGTTATAGGTAGAGATGGATATTCATATAATTCCCATGATCTATAGGGTATAGATATCGATGGATCTTTACTAATATAACTTAACATATCAACTTTTTTTTCATCAGACATTATAACATATGGAACAAACCACTCAATTTTATCAATAGTAATTTTTACTTTCTCTACTGTTGCTACAGTTTGATATATTGCATTTAAATCTGTATTAGCTCTGATGAGTATTAATTCACGTTTACAATTGACAATAACTTGTTTATAATATTCAGCAAATCCAAATAATAATTTTAATGGTATAATAACATCAAAATTTCCATTAGAATCACATATTTTTCGATTATCAAGTACCATTCCACTGTTTTCCAAAAAATATTCTTGCTCTGGTGTAAATGATGGAAATCCTTTCATAAGTGTTGTAATATCAACATTTTTACTGCGATCAATTTCAACTCCATTTAATTCATATATTATTTCTTCAAATAAGAAACACGCAAACATTGTTGCAAGTATAGATCCATTTGAGGTAGCACTTCCATCTTCTTTTGTCAATTTACTTGTGATATGAATTGAACTTTCACTAGGTAAAACACATAAATCTTGATGTTGTACAACAATACGTATTTCATCATTGTTGTTATATAATGATGATCCATATGGTTGATGTGCATGAATCTCATAATGAGATATAGATTCATCTTGGATGACTTTTTATTAATTTTCAATGCCGTCGCCTCCATGGTATTAAACAAGAAAAATTGAATTTAAATTTAACAATTTTTAAATTAAATTTAAACCAAGACTTTCTAGAAACTGAGCGTTTTGATGAGTAAGTTGTTTCACTTCTCTTCTCTTCCTCTAGGTTGTTGCACGTTTGAATGCTTTTTTCAAACTGTTTAGATTGGCGCATAGTGGTTGATTATTATAGCTTTGTTCTTCAAGACGTCCACTATAAACAATCACCATTATACACTCTTTAAATGTAACCTTACAGTGATTGATTCAGGTCGATCATAAATTAATTTTCCGTCTTCATCCACAACACGTAGCTGTAAATTATGTATTTCCCTCACCGTGACTGGAAGATAAATGACTTTTGTTGGTGATTCAATAATCTTATATCCTGGTGGGACTGATGGAAAAAATGCATGAATTGTATTAGCAAATTGATTATTTTTGTATGCTCCACTTGTAATATTACACTCTACACAGATTGCATTAACACTTAATATTGATGTTGGTTTTTCTGATTTATGTATTTCTCATGCTTAATAAATTTTTTGTTCAAAACCTAAAAATTCACCAACAGAATCTTCAGATGTAAAGTCAATAGCTGATTTTTCACTATAGACTTCTGTGACAAGTGTACTTTTTTCGACTCCTAATGGAAGATTTAATTTAGGATCTATCGTAGTTAGAAATATGTTATTATCTTTAAGATCATAAGTACCAGTTGAAATCGTAATTGTACGCCATTCATCTTTTATTTGATATCGAAATTTATTGTTTCCTTCATATATGTTTGGAATTGAATTATATGTAAGAAAATCAACAAGTCCAAGAACATAATTTTTTGTAAGTGATAATTCAATTGGTGGAAAATATGAAACATTCAATAATGTTGGATTTCCAGTCAGTGTTAACATTAGAGAATCACCAATGATGTTTACTGTATAACTTTTAAAGTGTAAATGAAATATAATTTTTCTCTGTATCATATTCATAGCTGTCCATTAAAAAATCTTAAACATAAATGTCCACAGTTAGTTGTATTATAATCTTGATATTTTTGATAATTATATAATATATAATTAACATTGAAATAATTTACAAGTTCTCTAGGTGGTTTCAAATCGCCAAAACTATCAAAGTATACAACTTTTTCTTCTCTTCTTTTATATGCAACCCAATGAGTTCCAGCTCAATCTTCATTGTCTAAATTGATAGTTGCAGATTCATTTTTCCAAGGTCCTGATAATGGTAAGTCATTTCTCGTGAAAATCTGTCGAAAATATGGTATTTTCTTTTTTTCTATATATTTCAACAAATCGAAATTAGATAATGCACGATTTGGTAATTTTATCGAAATTTTTTTTTTTTTTAAACGTTTTCCTTATTTATATCGATTCAAATATGCTCCTTTTCCAGTTTTATTTCAATTCAAATAAGCACTTCTACCCATAGCTATAGCCTTCATTTTTCTATTATGACGTTTGAGTTCATTTAATTGTTTATTTGCTGCTTTAGCACTATTTACTACCTTACCAATTCCAGCAGCACCTCCTGCTAAAGCACCTGTAGCACTCAAACCAGCAAATATTAGAAGTAATGGTAATATACCACTTGATCCTTTAGCTAAAGGTAAACGACGTTTACGTTGTGGTGTTTTCTTCTTCATTCTTTTACTATTCTTGTTAATGTTAGCTTTTTTTTTAGTCTTTAATCCCATTCCAAATTTTGTTTTGAGTTTTATTGCATTTACAACACTCTACGCAGCTATTTTTTTACCTAAGGCAACGTCTCTAGCTAGTACACGTTGCCATGCCTTGTCAGATTTGAAAATATTTATCTTTTTTCTAAATCATTGAATCAACCTAATTATAAATATTTAAAAAATAACTTGAACCAATTGATGGTGTTGGATGATTTCCATTCAATAAAAATAAAGAAGTTGTAAAAACAGATGATGCACAACTAAATTCAATTATGATATTTGATAATATAGCTTGTGAGAAACAAGATAATGTTAGCATATTTTCGTATGCGACGTCACAAAGATCTTGATAGTTTTCATCTTTGTCAGACTTATGCAAGAATTCCAAAACATTCAATACGTAATAATACAAATTTTCTTATTCTCTTCCGACAAGATGAAATGAATTTACGACACATACATAATGATCATGTTAATACAAATATGACATTTCAACAATTTAAAGATTTGTGTACTTCATGTTAGAATAAAAATAATTATAGTTTTCTCGTTATCGATAAAGATAGTGAAATCAATAATGGACGATATAGAAGTAGTTTTGATTGCTACATATGTATAAATTGAGTGTATTATTCTTTAAAATAGACATTTGTAAATAATTGTTTGTCAAGTGAACATCATCATCATTAAGAGTGAATTGAGTGAGAAACTGGGGGAGGCTATCGATGTCTTGGAAAAATTAACAAAAGTCAGTGATATTATATGTCGAAAACATAAAATGATTAAACAGGAGAAGAATGATAGTCAATATTCGTTAAATGAATTTTTTAAACCAGTTGTAATACCATTACATCAACTCGTGAAGGAAAAAAATACTTCTCCTGAATTATTATTATTATTGAACAATGATAATGCTGTAAATACATCTATGAATGAAAAACAATATGCGGCTTCGAGGAAAAGAAAATCCGATCGTTAGAATGCAGATATTTTTTTTATTTATAATGATAATAAAAAAGAAAAGTTACATGAAGAGATCAAACAAACTACAGAAGTTAGAGCAATATTAAAAAAAAAACATCATTGGTGATTCTCTAATGTTAACACTGACTGGAAATCCAACATTATTGAATGTTTCATATTTTCCACCAATTGAATTATCACTTACAAAAAATTATGTTCTTGGACTTGTTGATTTTCTTACATATAATTCAATTCCAAACATATATGAAGGAAACAATAAATTTCGATATCAAATAAAAGATGAATGGCGTACAATTACGATTTCAACTGGTACTTATGATCTTAAAGATAATAACATATTTCTAACTACGATAGATCCTAAATTAAATCTTCCATTAGGAGTCGAAAAAAGTACACTTGTCACAGAAGTCTATAGTGAAAAATCAGCTATTGACTTTACATCTGAAGATTCTGTTGGTGAATTTTTAGGTTTTGAACAAAAAATTTATTAAGCATGAGAAATACATAAATCAGAAAAACCAACATCAATATTAAGTGTTAATGCAATCTGTGTAGAGTGTAATATTACAAGTGGAGCATACAAAAATAATCAATTTGCTAATACAATTCATGCATTTTTTCCATCAGTCCCACCAGGATATAAGATTATTGAATCACCAACAAAAGTCATTTATCTTCCAGTCACGGTGAGGGAAATACATAATTTACAGCTACGTGTTGTGGATGAAGACGGAAAATTAATTTATGATCGACCTGAATCAATCACTGTAAGGTTACATTTAAAGAGTGTATAATGGTGATTGTTTATAGTGGACGTCTTGAAGAACAAAGCTATAATAATCAACCACTATGCGCCAATCTAAACAGTTTGAAAAAAGCATTCAAACGTGCAACAACCTAGAGGAAGAGAAGAGAAGTGAAACAACTTACTCATCAAAACGCTCAGTTTCTAGAAAGTCTTGGTTTAAATTTAATTTAAAAATTGTTAAATTTAAATTCAATTTTTCTTGTTTAATACCATGGAGGCGACGGCATTGAAAATTAATAAAAAGTCATCCAAGATGAATCTATATCTCATTATGAGATTCATGCACATCAACCATATGGATCATCATTATATAACAACAATGATGAAATACGTATTGTTGTACAACATCAAGATTTATGTGTTTTACCTAGTGAAAGTTCAATTCATATCACAAGTAAATTGACAAAAGAAGATGGAAGTGCTACCTCAAATGGATCTATACTTGCAACAATGTTTGCGTGTTTCTTATTTGAAGAAATAATATATGAATTAAATGGAGTTGAAATTGATCGCAGTAAAAATGTTGATATTACAACACTTATGAAAGGATTTCCATCATTTACACCAGAGCAAGAATATTTTTTGGAAAACAGTGGAATGGTACTTGATAATCGAAAAATATGTGATTCTAATGGAAATTTTGATGTTATTATACCATTAAAATTATTATTTGGATTTGCTGAATATTATAAACAAGTTATTGTCAATTGTAAACGTGAATTAATACTCATCAGAGCTAATACAGATTTAAATGCAATATATCAAACTGTAGCAACAGTAGAGAAAGTAAAAATTACTATTGATAAAATTGAGTGGTTTGTTCCATATGTTATAATGTCTGATGAAAAAAAAGTTGATATGTTAAGTTATATTAGTAAAGATCCATCGATATCTATACCCTATAGATCATGGGAATTATATGAATATCCATCTCTACCTATAACAACGAAACATATATGGTCTGTGAAGACAACAAATCAACCTTTAAGTGGTCAAATTCGTAAATTAATATAAAATAATTGAATGTATATTCTATACATTCATGTTAAATGAAAAAATTCATGTATGAAAGTCTAAAAATTAATAAAAAACAAAAAATTAGAGAAGTTTTGATCTATTGTATTATTATTATTAAATTAAGCTTTACAATGTTTTATATTTTTTAGATAAATTTATTGATATAAATTTATTTGAAATTTTAATTGCATTTAATTGAATATTATAATGACGATGATGATGATGCTGCTTATGAACAATTGATTGTTGAATTTTTATTGCTCAATATTTTACAACATATGGCAGTCAATGATTCCGGTGATCCATAATTTATCATCCTTGTAGAGTTTTTTTCTTGACGTTCGAATGTTTTAAATTTATAGTTCTCGCTTCTGTTTATATCAAAATAATATCCACTAAATGGAAGTATTCCTTTTTTACGTATAGTACTATCAAACATTAAGGTTGTTAAGAAAGTGGTGGGAGTAGAGTTAGGGAGGGGATGCCGTCCTATGCTCAATGCATAGGATACCGTATTCGTTGCCAAATTGAAACTTATAAAATGCAGGCAATTAAATTTTACGAAATTATGTTTTTTTTTGTAAAAAAAATATATTCATTACTAATTAAATATTGAATTAGATTATTTGTAATACTTTTAATAATTTAAAATATTTTCTAATGCATTTAAAACACAACGCAATGTGACGTTTAAAGCACGGCAACACTGTAGATTTTTAGTAGTGGTTGCCTGTTACACGTGGAGTGTAATTCACGAGTATTACCAAAAACCTATTGTTTGTAATTGTGTCATTGCCGGCTTTAATTTTATTATTTTCATTATTCAGTTTATAATAATGGAAAGTAATACGTTGTCAATGAAGAAGAAATCCAAATGGAAAAATAAATGGATGACGGAATCAGTTTATCGTCAATGACTCAATCAATCTACTAACGCACAAAAAAGAAAGTCTAATTCCTGTCTCAATATTGATACTCCGAAAAAATCTAAACTACAAGATAATAATTACAGTGAATCTAATAATTTATTAGTTGGAAAGCGTTTATTCGATTTAGCATTACTTACTAAGCACATGATTTGTAAGTGTGGGACATTTTTATCATTCCAATATATCGAAAAAGAAACTCGAACTGGATTATCATCAGTATTCCATATTCGTTGTCACGATTGTTTGTTGATTAATTCAGTACCAACAGACACAGATATAAAAACTGATACTGGCAAAACATTGTATGAAACTAATGCTAGAATGGTATCAGGTAAATGAATTATACTATTGAACATGAATAACCTAACTAAATTTTTTATATTACAATATTGCTTTTATCATTTTATGTAGGTTTGTATGATGCCGGTTTAGGATGTACTCATTTAAATAAAATCCTAGGCTCTCTCAATATGCCGAGTTTTAATAGTAATTTATTCCAAATGTATGAATCAGAAGTAGGAGCTGCAGCTGAAACCGTAGCAAAAAAAGTTGTGAAGAAGCAGTTTTGATTGAACGAAATCTTACTTTACAGAATCTGTAAAACATACAGGCTATGTTGTAAGTCCACAAATATTCCATAGCAAATGAATATTAATTAATTATTGAATCATATAATATTGTTAAATTATAATTAATCTATGTATAAATTATTAAGTTTGTAAAAAGTTTTACAAATATTTTTGTTTTGATTAATGACATTTTTACAAATGTATACTAAGTTTACATTATATAGTTGTAATGTATTCAGAAATTTATTGAATGTATTTTCTATTGTACATCACAATAATATTAACTGTTTATAAATGTGTCTTTACCAAGTGACATTCGAACACAAATATCTTTCAATGATATTCATCTTAAATGTTATATATGTAATTTTCTTAATAGATTTTTATCTATTTTAACTTCATTACTGATTACTTACACATTTCCACTTTCCATACATATACTTTATTTTTTAATTCTTAGACCTGATGGCTTTGAAGAAAATTTTCTTTTACCGGATTCACTTATCAATAATCCAAGTGAAAAACTATTTTCACCTTCCCTGGCTGATCTTAATAAACCTATACATGAAACTCAAACATCCTCTTCTCAAACTGATCAATATCCAGTATCTCTTATTGACAGATTTAATGTGCAAGCAGCTGATCGTGTTCGGATTATGGTATCATATGACATGGGATGGAGTAAGAGAGGTTCAGGACGAAACTACGATAGTAATAATGGATATGGTGAATTGATTGGTGTCTTAAGTGGCCGTGTACTTGAATATGGCACAAAAAATCGCAAGTGCGGAAGATGTGACTTAGGTCATGATAAGGACAGCCATGATTGCCGATTGAATTATCACGGTAGTTCTAAAGGAATGGAGGCTAATTTGGCTGTAGATCTAATAGTACATAATCATACACTTAAGAATGCTTGCGTTAAAGTTGGAGTTATAGTTGGCGATGATGATAGCTCGACTATCTCAGCTGTAAGACTAGCTGCTAATCGTACAATTGTTAAATTTTCTGACATGAATCATACAAATAAAGGTGTAAAAAAAAAACTATACAATATCCAAAAAGATCATAAGGAATAGACTAAAAATGCAATAGAATATTTACAGCGGTGCTTTTCTCATGCAGTTGTCCAAAATAAAGGCAATAAACTAAATATGGCTAAGTCTATTCGTCAAATTCCTGATCATGCGTTTAACAAGCATGAAAAATGTAGACAATGGTGTGGGTACTTGAAAGATGAAGAGAACTATCAGCATAAAGTAATTAACGAAGGATTTATTGATAAATCATTACACGAAGCATTACTTAAAATCTTCAATCAATTAGCAGATAATGTAGATAAGTTTGCCAATGCCACGTCAAGTCAGTTGAATGAAAATTTAAATGCAATAATGACTAGTAAAACACCTAAATCACGGTGCTACAATTTAAGCTCTTCATCAGATTATCGATTTGCTATGGCAGTTGCTAGTAAAAATTTAGGTTCTAATTATATCAATGAAATTTTAAGGTTTATGCATTTATTGTGTGGTCCCTATACCCAATGATTTATGGAATTAAAACAACGTTATGCAGAGAGGAGAAAAAATATTATTAATACTCCAGCTTTTAAATGTAGGCGAAATCTTTTTAAAAAATATAGAACTATACTTCGTAAAAAGAAAGAAACCAAAGAGGGTACAACTTACGAGTCAGCTATGGGACTTTTAGATGTTTCAGCCGTAAATTTAAATGACGAAAAGAATGATGAAGATAATAATAACAATAATAATAATAACAATAATAGTCAAAAATTAGATCTGCAAGATGTCGTATTTTTTGATATTGAAACTTCTAGTTTTTCAACTACAAAAGAAATTCTTCAAATAGCTGCGAAATATAAAAATAATTTATTTGAAATTTATATTACTCCAACAAAATCTATTTCAGTTGCTGCATCTAATGTTAATCATTTAACAACTATTAATGGAGAACTCTTTTATCGTGGAAAAAAGTTCCATCAAAATCCATTCAATCAGCATTACAAGATTTTTATTCTTTTCTAAAGTCTACTGGAAAATTATGTGTGCTTGTAGCACATAATTGTACGTTTGATCAAGCTCGTTTATTATATGCATTAAAAAATACGAACATGTTGAACCTATTTAGTCAAGTTGTTTCAGTATTTACTGATACTCTTCCCATATTTAAACATAAATTAAATAGAAAAAATAATTGCAGTCAAACGTTTTTAGCTCAAGAATTACTAGGAATATTTGATGATGAAGCACATAATGCAGTTCAGGATGTATCAATTTTAAAATCACTTGTTGAGCATTTAAATATCACAAATGAATATTTAATAGAGAAACAAATATCCTTAAATAGCATATTGAGAAAAGAGCTTCAAGATATTGAAGTTAAAGAAATTATGAAGACTTCAACTCCATTAGAAAATGTTATTTCATCGGACATCATAAAAAAAATAGCAAAAGAATCAATTTCATATAACAATCTAGTCGACAGTTTCTTAGAAAATGGTCGTCAAGGACTTATTATTTTATTATCAACTAAAATAGATAATAAAGTTCGTGTACAACCGTTATGAATATGCATAAGTGTTTGTGGGCAGTTCGTACAGACGCCGTTCATTGCCTAAAAAAAGGCCTTTATCAGACCGTGAGAAACCATGGCACGTCGATGCTCTTTAATGCATCGCAGGCTTTTAATTGCAATATAAGACTCCTATTATGCGCATCCCGAGTAAAAATGATCAGGGGCTGAACATGAGCGTAACGATTGCTTCACGGATTATTGCGGGACGTACGTGGCCTATAGTAGTATAAAAAAATCTGAGAGTCTATACATTAGGACGTACGACGGCCTATTTAGAAAAAAAAATCCAATCGGCCTTAGTTTGAGTCTTACATAGGGTTGTACTGAAGCGTCATCACAGTGCAAATAATACAGCTGCACAGACGGGCGTATACTGGTTGTGCACAATCTGAGAAAATAGTCATGTATCGTATCTCTACATTCATTCGATTTAATTCTACGACTGAATTTTGTTAACATAACTGCAATAATATCGCTAATGAATGTTTTTAAAAATATCAACATACATAGCATAATTATACTATGCAAATTATTCATTATGATTTTAATTACAAAATTTTTACTAACGTATCTTTAAATTATTTTGAGTTAGGAAAATGATATATACAACGATATTCATTACTCACTAAACTTAAAATATTTTTTTAGTGCAATTCATCTACTTTATTTTTTATTCAAAAATGACAGTTTTAATATACATATAAACATATAATATGGCAATATAAGTACAATTAGAAAAGAATCATTGACAAAATCGGTTTATTGATAAAAATTGTTGCGTTTTAATTTTTTCATTCACTGTACATTTTTAACCACCATTATTTTATTCCTTGTTGTTCGCTGTATTGAATGTTATTGTCTGTTTTTTCAATATAAACTTCATCACCGATTCTTATTACATAACATAAGCCAACTATCGTATTGACACTAATAAGAAAATCTGGAAAATCATCTGTTATTTTTTGATACAAATAGAAAAATGTAACTTTTTTTGCGATATGATTAACTTCATTAATTACTGGGTTTGTAATTTTTTCCCTCAATTTGATTTTAAAAGGATTCCCAACCTTAACTTCTTTCAAAAATGCATAAAACCGTGATCCATTGCAATAAAAATCACACTTTTTTATAGGACACATGCACGCTTTGATAAAAAATTTCACAAATCCTATTTTTATGCCTTCTGCTATTGAAATTTGGACACAATATGATACAAATGATGTATTTCTCCTGTAATCAAGTGAATATATTGTTTGTTCCATCGTTTTCAATCTGAAAAATTTTCTAATGTTAAAACGAGGTTGATGTTGAATATTCGTTATGTTATTGAATGCAAGTTGGAGTCCTCGTGGTATATTCTTTAAATACGTTAGTTTTCCTAGGACATACATATTTTCGCTCACTGGGCGAAGAGAATTAATTCTTTTACCAACCTTTCTTAATTTCTTACAAAACTTTGCAACTCCAGAATCTTGATGTAAATTATTTATTTTGCTCGTTAATATTGAATTATTCATTAACTTGTATTAAATATCATGAATCGCTTATCATACAAAGAATCAAAATTTGATACAAATTCAGTTAGCAAGCGTTGACTCTCATTAATCGATTTTACGGAAACTGATTTTCCGTTCAAAATATAAATACCACAAAGTAATTGCATGTAATGTTTAAAATATTTTTCTTTCATAAAACCCTCAACTATAGGTAATGAGTAGAAAAGAAAGAAATTTTTCCACTCATTTGCTTTCCCGTGGTTTGAGTGTTTTATTAATGACCGTGGCATCCTTTTAATAAACCCAGGGGGATTTATCTTTATTAAACATTGATCTATTACTTCCCGACGATTATAAAGTGACCATGGTCTGTATCTGAATTCGTTTCCAATCCATAATCGGGCTAAAAGGTGTATGACACCAAGATAGACGCAATGCATAATATCAATTGCAGTACCACGTGCTACATCTGCCATCATGTAATTCAAAATACACGGACCTTTTATTCCATATTGTGATTCTTCCGTTTGATAAGCTAATAAACCAAGATTGTCATAATCTTGTTTAGTTTTTAATTCAAGATTTTCTTCAAATGGGTAAACATGTATTCTTCCATACACACCTTCTTCACTCACGATATCACCTTCAGTTTTGCATCATGGACAACCATATTCACCATTAAATTGTGTACGGTTTAAAAAATTTTCTCTAGCAGGAGAATCGCAAGTACCACAAAGAATCCATGCTTTTACAATTTGTGGATTACGTGAATCAGGAATTTTCATAGGCATTCCAAGTTCGAATGTGGTCATTTGACGATATATCGGCATTAAAAACAAAGTAACCATAGACTCGACACGCCTGTCTTCCTCTGCATTACTACATTCTTCTATATTTGATAATTGCAGTTCTTCATGTCTATTTTCCTGTGCAATAATCATGTCTTCTATGACTTCTACATGATTCATTGATACGTCTCCGTCAAAAATAATGTCTCCCTCAACTTCGTGATATGTATTCTGATAAATCTCACAATTCTGCTCAAGTTGATCTGCAGAGATAATGAATACAAATAAATACGTAGAAATTAAAAATATAACTAATGCATTTTTAGACAACATGATAGAAAATGTAATAGATTCTATTATATTATTAGTAAGAGAATTATGAAACTGGTATCGTAACAATTGCGGTAATTATGATAAAAACATTCACTTCTCTTATCTTCTCGTTCTTAAGAAATTTCATTAAATTATGCTCCACTTATAGATTTATGTGAGAGCACCAAACCTATATGAAATACGTAATTTAGGAAGCTATTTTTTACAAATGAGATTACTTATAAACTTTCTCTGTACTGTTACTGTCTTTATATAAGTAATAATTACATTGATATTATTAACAATCATGATTGTAATTACAAGATAAAAATTATAACTTACTTGCTAACGCCAATAGTTCTTGATTAGTATCAGGATATCTTGGTTTTTTTGAACATAAACCCGTATTCCTATAATAACAGAAGTTTTAATTCCCTTGGTGAGTTACTCTGTTCATATACCAATATGTTGATGATCAGAAAAAATGAATTGTGCAACAGAATTAATAAATCTTACCTATTCTGTATAATTGGTCTCCGATTTTTGAGTCTTCTTACCAATTTTGATCGTCTTCTACGACTATAATCATCTAAATCACTAGATCGGTTAATTTTCGGCATTTTTATTAGCTGCAATGATATGAATAGCACTGCCTTTATTCACTACTGCCTTTAAAAATTTTTCTGTGATATATAAAAATACCACTGCTAAATGAGTGAAGTAATACTTCTTGCCAGTTTAGAACTTAAAGTGAAAATGAGAAGGTTATGTACTTTTTGGTTAGTGTCGTTACTTTAAGTTACTCTCAATAATCCTCATAGTCCTCAAAACAGAAAAGAACACGAATTCACCGGTTGTTTTGTGACACTTAAACCTAGTTTGTTTACAAGGGTGTGCATATCCATCAGTTAGCAGTGACCAGCCGCCCTGTTAAGGAATTTTCATTCCCTGTACAGTGTTTTTTCATGTTAAAGAAGAAAAAAATCTTATGGGCATGGATATTTTGGCCAGAAACAAAAGAAATATCAATTGATCAAGTGAGTGACATTCATAAAGTGATTAATCAAAAATATATTAAAGTTGGTTGAAAAGGCGATCTGCCGTGGGTTGATGAAGATAATAAAACAACTATTTACGAAGCCAGAATATTGAAGATTTCATGAAAGTATTTTATTTGTACTATAAAAAATTATTTATTTAATAAAAAAATTGAATTAAAAAAAAAATAAAATTTGATATGACTAAAATCGTTAGTATAGCCGTAGCTAGCAAATGTAACTGCTCTTCGCCGAAGTTCCTTTATCAACAATCATTTTTATCCATCCTTGACGAATAGTAATTAATTTTTAATGAAAAATTTCTTCGAAATGGACTTCATTTTGCGATATTATTAAATTTTTAAATAGAAAATTTTCATCAAAAAACAGTGTTAATTGAAAAGTCTGGTATTCGGCTGTGGCGCCTTCTGTTTATACCTGTTGCTTTAGGGAAAAACCGATCCCATCTCAAACTTTTATGACTGCAAGTAGAAGAAGAATAAGAGTGTACATCTTTATGTTATACTCAAGAACCGAGAAAATGCGTATACTTCATTAGTGCGTATTGCGATTATATTAGTCCTAGCTTCGTGTTATTTCTAAAAAATTGCAAATTATTTATTTTTTTATGTGTGATCTCAAAAAAAAAAAATCATAGGTATCCAATAGCTTTCTTTGTTTTGGAATACCTGAACTAAAGGAGCTTCGATGAACGTAACTTTTATGAACCACTAAATATTGTTAAATTGAATATATTTAATTCGATTTAATTTTTTGTTACAGCTAATAAATACTATTTGGAATCATTGAATATTGATATTTTCGGTTAAATATTTAAAAAAGTATTTGCCGCACCAGTTATGGCTGAAAAAAAAAAAAATTCAAAAGTTAAAAAAAGTTAAGTCAGTAGCTCAGCGGGAGAATGTAGAAGTATTGGATAAATCTATTTTAAATTTGCCTGCTTTGGGTCAGAAGACGCCTGAAAACCATTTAACAAATATGCAGGAAAAATGTTCTTCATTAGAGAAAAATCAAGACGCATCATGTACTAATTGTTTGGATTGTGGTGGTCGGAGCTGGAGATCCAAAAATGAGTGTTGAAATATAAATTACCATAATACGTGAACAATAACTCTAATGTTGTTATTAATTCCAGTTACACTACAATTTATTCAAATATTTGATAGAATTCTTCAATCGATGAAAAAAGTTATGGTGAGAAAAGATCCGTGCTCTGTTAATCAGGAAAATAAGGAAATTTTGCAACGTATATTGTTAAAGTGTTTTCAAAACAAATATTAACATATTTATCATCAATATAGGTTTAATTATATCGAATGTGGGAATTTTTTTGACACAAAAGTCTACAGATATAAGTGAGAGTAAAGCAAATGGTAGGCCGTCCTGATTAGTGCGAGAGCTATTGACGAAAATTGTAACACCAGAAGAGCTTGTGAAATATGAAACAGCAGCGAAAATGTATCAAAAACGGCCGGAAGTCCGGGATGCAATTTTGGGTAAGTTTTACTAATAAGTAAATTTCAAATTGTACCTTTCATGTTCTCCGCTAATAACTTAATGAATATTGTCAAAGGATTTCTGAAAAATGAGCATGGAGTTGTTATAAGCGTACCAAAGCACAATGAAATCATGAAGAAGAAAGTTGGTTATTGTAAAGGAAGAATGAAACCCACAGAAGAAATCAAAGAAGACAATGAAAAAAATAGGCGTCGAGTTCAAGAAAGTCGGAAACAGAAAAGAGAAATTTTAAAGGAAGATTGTCCAAATACACCATCCAAAAAGAGACAAAGTAAGTTAAATCACTTATTAAATGTTTGATTAAAGTTGAATTAAAACCTCAACAATGAATAAATTTTAAAAAAAGTCATATTCATATCAAAGAACTTCTCTTTTATTGGTTACAGGTTTAACTATTGACGATCAATTAAGCTCATCATCAGATGATGAAGGGGATGAAGAACTACATCAATGTCAAGAGATATTAGAAAAAACAGCTAAACAGCAAGATACAGCGCAAAAATTCAGATCAGAAAAGAACCAGAAGAGAAATTAAAAAAACACAAATCACAGCAAAGTCAAAACCAAAACATCAAGAACTAGAACAAACTTCTAAAAAACAAGAAAGAGAAGAAAAACCGGAGAACCCCGAACCAGAGCAACAAATAATACATCAGGACAAAAAACAAGATCCCAGAAACATAGAACCAGGACAAGAACCGCAAGATCAAATACAATACAAAGTATTGGATTTATTAAAAATTATAATATTTTTGATTAATTGTTTTTTAAACAATTTTTTCATTATTAACAATTTTATTAACTTCTTAAATTTTTTTTCAGTTACTACATTATTATTGGAAACTAGCTGTCACTCATTTATTTTTCCTAAAAATTTTTTATTATTACTTATTGGTAATTATAAAATAACTTTTTATATTTCTTTCTTTTTTTCAAATTTCCGAGCAATTGTCCACCATTTTATAATCAAAAAAGCATTCTAGGCACTTTTCTCATGCGATTTGGTATATTGTGGGATTTTTTTAAACAATTTTTACTCATTCTAGAGTATTTTCAAGTTTTTTAACGCTTTGATTCCGCTCGTCGGGCCTGTAAAGGGGCGGGTCCTTCTTGTGCAGGAGGTCACGTGAACGATGTGCGCGTCGGCGGCACGCTTACACAGCGTCCATGCGTTTCAGTCCGCATGGGATCCTTTTTTTTTTCTATAAATATTAGTTTTTTTATGTATACGCATCTTACATATATAAGTTAATCATTAAAAAATTATTTAACACAAATACATCAACATCTATTTATCTTTTTATGTTTATTTTTTTACCTACATTGATATTTATTAATTTTTTTTTATTATTATTATCATAAATAATAATGACTAATATGCATCAACTTATACAAAATCAAAAAAAAAACAACCAGTGTTACAGTAATTTATATAAACAGGCTATTTATGATTTTATTATTACATCGCTCTTATTACTACCATTAACATACATATCAAAATCCTTATAAATTTAAAATTGTAACCGACCCGTGGTCTAGTGGTAACGCGTCAGCCTGGTGCGCTATCGGTAGCGGGTTCTATTCCCGGCTGAGACAAGACTTAATCTTGTAGTCTTTTCTCTGACCACGGTGAGCAAAAGGCCTTTCCAGGGAGCAGTCAAAAGTGTAAACTATCGTGCTGATGACTGAATTTTCACAGTAAAGGTTGTCGTCAAGTCTTAGGAGTGCAGGTTCTCCCAGGATCCCAAGTTGACTTGGTTTCCTTGTTAGCCCCGAACAGCCCCCGTTTATTCCATGGTGTTCAGTTTGAATCGAATTGAATCGTTATCTTTTGCCTCCGGCGATTCCGTCAGGCCTCGTGGCCCCCCGGTTTTCTCACCATCAGCTGAGCGAGATCTATAAAGTGCGTAGAATGCGTTTTCGAATATAAAAAGGTTGACAATTGCTCGGAAATATGAAAAGTTATTTTATAATTACCAATGAGTTATAATGGAAAATTTTTAGGAAAAATAAATGACTGACAGCTAGTTTCCAATAATAATGTAGTAACTGAAAAAAAATTTAAGAAGTTGATAAAATTGTTAATAATGAAAAAATTGTTTAATAAACAATTGAATAAAAATATAATTTTTAATAAATCCAATACTTTGTTGGTAATTGTTTATCAAAATCCTATAAATTAATTGAAATAGTAGATTATGCATCAAGGGATCTAAACAGGCTATTATCGACTCACGTAGATGACGTCGCATGCGCACGAGCCGAAGGCGAGTGCGTATCCGTGCGACTTGAGTGACGTCATCTCGTCGAGGCGATGATAGCCATTAGATCCTGTGTTGCATACGATCTTTTATATACTTAGGGAAATGATAAGCGCTTATTCCAGCGTAGAGGGGAGTCTAGCGGTCGATTAGGGACACAGTGGAAAGGGCTCCTGTAAAATTGTCAGTTTCAGCAATAATTGGACTTGCAATGGGGGTGCAGGAGCTGAGAGTAATGTTTTGAGGCGGCTCTTATACTGTTCAACGTTAGGCGTTGGCCCTGGCTATTTTAGGGGTAAATTGAGGACAAGAATGGAAAACTACCAAGTTTCCACATCAATGTCGCAACGAGATTTTAGGACATTGGAAATGAGGAAACTGTGGAGTCAGGAAATTTTCTCTTATGTGGAACAGAGCGTTGAACCGAGGAGGGTTCATATTTCGCTGCTGTTTAAATAAGGTTAAAATTAATATGTTGATGAATTGAGACGCGAAAATGTCGGACATAACAACTTCATATTCGTTAATTGTTACAAAATAAATCGTGATTCTTCTTAAATTCTTACAAAAAAAAAATATTTTTGAAAAGAAAAAAAAACAATCTATTCTTTAGTGTAATAATTAATTGTCACTTGGCAGTTTTGAAAATGAAATCCACTTGTTGTTGTAATAATGTCTGTGTTTTTAAAATTTAAGATACCATTCGAGTTGTTTAAATTAGAGTTTTCACTAATACTTCATGGTACTTCATCAGAAATATCTTGGGTAGTCGAATACACCTTCAAAATCTTCGGAGAAGGTTCTCCATTGTTGACATTAATTTGAAATTTATTTTGATTTATAGAGTTCTCTATTAACGAACCTATTTTTCGTTTATTTTCAATCGAGTCCTCTATATAACCTTCTACGACTCCAGCAGATCGCCAACCACCATGTCTTTTGAGAATGGTTATCGAAACACCTGAATCAGCAAGTAAAGTTGCCGAAGTACGACGAAAAGAATGTCCAGTATACTCCTCCGGGTTCTGTAGACCGAGAAATTCAGCAATTTCTTTCGGAATTTTTCATAATTTATTGCGTCCCATGACTTGGTTCACGCATCGATTATTAAGATATTTAAAAAAAAATCGATTTGTTGTTGACGACGATCTTTGCTCACAATATTTTTGAACAAAAAACCCAAATTTCTCGTTGATTGTAAAAGACCGTGGTTTGTAGTTCTTAGTATTCGGTATAGAAATAACAAACATATTTCCTTCTTTGCTTACATCTTCAATTTTGATGTTGATGAATTCTTGAGTCCGGCAAGCACCGCAAATCCCGAATATTAGGACTACCTTGAAAAAATTCGAAAATAAAAAATATTTTTTAATTTATTATAAATAATTACTCGTAAATAATTTGTATTTTTGCAAATTTTATTTTCACGCATGATTTTTATAAAAATTACCTATTAAATTCTAAGTTTTATTTGTAAATATATATAAATATTTCTAAATATATGTAAATAGTTAGAAATTTCTACTCACTTTTAATCCTAAATATTTTTCATCGGGTGCTTCGTTTAGGAATTTGTTAATCTCGTCAGGAGTGAAAATTTTTGATTTTTTGCTCCTAAAACCTGTTGCTTTTTTCTTCAAAAAACTAGACAGCTGTGCATATTTCTGGATGTTAATGTTCTCTTTCATATTCAATGTTTTTTTTAACATTGAATAAACGGCTCATAGACTCGATGGTTTGTATTTTTCACTGAGGACTGTGAAGTATGCGATCAGAACTCGTTCGGAAGATGAAGAAATTCCTTTATTTGCACGCCATTTTGTGAACATGTCATACGCGTTTGTGTAAAGTTTCGACGATTTCGATGGCAGTAAATTTTGCACAGACTCATTGGCAATATCACAAACTTCAGGAGGCGTACACAGATCGCTTTCATCACACATCGTGAAATAAGTAAATAAAAGAAATTTTTATGAACAAAATTCACTCACAACTACTGCTGACTCAACACGCACGCTCTCATGAGAAGCCGTTAGTTAAAACAAAAGACCGAATACAAAGGGACAACGTGGATGGTAAGTGAGCTATTCGACGCATGCGCGTATCGACCGTGATCCCTCTATTGAGTGAAATTTGCACAGACCCATAATTTAACTATCGATTTTGTTAAATCGATAAAAAATAAATCGAAAAAAAAGGATAACATTTCTCGATACATTGCTTCGTTTTCGAGATATCAGTGTTTAAAAAACTAAAACTAAAAAGTTTCAGTTTCGATATCTCGAAAATGAAGTGATATAACGGAAAATTTTATTCTTTTTTTCCGATTTATTTTCATTCGATTTAGCTGAATCAATGGTTAAATTCTAACCCCGTTTCAATTTACTCTTTTTCATATTTAAGTCCATAGGAACTTAAGCAATGTTATTATTGCACTGGTCCCTAATCGACGGCTTAGACCCCCCTCTACAGGCATGATAAGCGCGACTTATAATGCCTGTAGTATATAAAAAAAATTTATGTAATGAAAAATTACGCATTTGTTTATAAAATTTATTAATAACAAATGGTAAAAAAAAAAATAAAAAATTGTTTCATACTCTCCATATGAAGATATAAAACTTCGCCGTGTATCATTTTTTGATTATGCAATAACTTCACTCCCAAAATGAGGGCGAAAGAATCCAAAAACAACGTTTAGATTTTTTTCAACAGTAAAAGAAAATTTTTTAAAAAAACTGAGATAGCCATTTTATAGAGTAGGGGAAATCCTATCTGCTACTGAATTGGCTATCAAGTGTGCCTTTAAAATAAATAGATATAAAGGTGCAAATTTCACGAAAAAAAGAAGAAAAAAATGACGCTTTAGATAGTGTAAAAAATCAAAAAAATTAATTTTTTTTTACAATTTTGATTGGAAAATATTTAGAAAATGATTCTGAACATTTCAAAATTTTTTCAGATTTTTTACAGTATGAGTGTTATGTAATTTTGCTCTTTAAAGGTGTCAATATGAGATACATATGCTTAATCGTAGAGATTTTAAATTCCTCTTTTTAGTCCTAGCCTTTCGACCAATAGACAGGGATGAGGGGATCTTCGATAGAGAAAGTAAAAATTTGTAATTTATATAAAACAATAACAAAGTTTATTAAATAAAAATTATCAAAAGAATAATAATATCAATTAAAACGTTACCAACAGACGATTTCCTTTGATCAGGTAAAAATGTATTGAAATTAATTGGTCCTCCGTTGATGCTCCAGTCAGCGTAATATTCTTTTTTTCAACTCGCGAATTTATTTAAATATTCGTTGTTAACAATTCTTAAAATTATATTGGCTTCACACAAAATTTACTAACTTCAACAAAATTATTGATACAAGACAAAATAAGACTTACAATTTTCGAGCGATGTTTCACAATGATCCGATCTCGATCTTGCTTTTCCGACAACTGACTGATGCATCAAATCTCACGTATTTATTTAGTCGAGGATGACATTATCAGAAGTTTGTTGCTTAAGGCGTGCACAAGTCCCTTCACATGGTCCTTTCCTTTTTTGGAAAGCTAATGCTCTTCTTTCGTCACGCACTCTTTTTTTAAACTTTTATTGCTTTTTCGCCACGTGGGTTTTCCAGAGCAATAAAATGTCTAAAAGATGATTTCCTCAAAAATTCTCCGGAATCTTTTCCATTTCAGCGAAATTTAAAAAAACTTAAGTAATAATCGTTAACCTCAATCATTGAGTTTCATTTTTAACCTCCTTTAAAAACATATGTATATTTTAAATAATTGTAGAAAATAATTGAAATACACTCAGACATTACATGAGAAATATTTTTCTTCAAATGTTAATTGAAAAGGCGCTGAACGGCATATTCTGCCGGAGCGCCCAAAACGCTCGATTTTTAGCGCGCCTTCGCAGCGCTGTACATTTTCACCTGTCCACGATAAACAGGTGCTCTCGCGGACTTTTTTGTAGAGAATTGGATTCTCTGCAAAAAAAATATGAACTTTTTTTTTAATATCTATCACCGTTCTCGCTACGTAAGCGGTGAAAGGTGAAAAAACGCAATTTGCCAAACTTTAACACTCAATAAACGATTGTAATTATTGTTTCCCAGTATTAACAATTTGCACAAATGTTTTTCTTATCACCCCCTACAAGAATCCGCAATCAAAAAATTTTTATTTCTATTCTATAATTAGGGCGCGATAGCATAGGGCTTAAATTTACGGCTACTAGAATATAATACATGAATATGAAAATAATTTTATGTAATTTGAGTACTTATAGTATTTCTTATAATTAATAACAAGGCTAATTACAATCAAAATTCTAATTGTACCTCGATATTATTAATATAATCATTTCTACATATGTAAATATATACCCCCCCCCCCTCACTTCGCGCTCCGTGAGTACTCCCACCGGCCGTGGCACAGCGCCGACGGACACAAATTCATCTCCACTTCGTGATGGGGATAGGAGTGGGGTCCGTCAAAGTTGCTCCAAACTACTAACATTCCGGCTGAGCGTGCGATGGCATAGTGATAACGCTCTGGACTAGTACTTGTCATAGAAAGACACAAGATTGTATCTTTTTACTGTGCACAGCAGGTATACATATTTCATTAAACTTGACCCTTCAACGTGGGTATCGAAATTAATATAAATCAGTTTAAAAAAAATGAAAAAAAATAAATGACGCAGAAGGTCCGTACTGCAGTAAAACCGGCTCATCCGAATTACTTTAATTGCTTGGCCTGGCATCAGACGCGGTGTTCTGTTGCTATAATGCAATTATTGTTTAGAAATCATATCTTTTATATAAGTATCTTCACAATCAAAGAGATGCTATAATCGGTATCTCAGTCTTTTCAAAAATTTTCTTGGTGTATCCTACAACATTCAATTTTCTCGAAAAACTTGTTAGACACAATTTTTACACGTGTGTTAAGGGCATTTAAATCATAATTCTATGTCTTTCAAAATTTCATTAGAGATTATACCATAGCCATTTAGTTGCCTTGCTCTGGAATCTAGAGTAATATCTGTTATGTCAAAAACTATAAAAAATATAGTCTATACAATATATCTTCTTTCAAAGAAACGGTGGTCTAGTTACTCTTGTCAATTTTCTTTCCACTTCGGGATAAATATAGCAATAAGTCTATATTACCGTATCCCAAAGAATTTTCGTCGTCGAACTCTCTGCGATTCTTCCGTGCGATTATTTATCAATTCAGGCATTTACTTTGATAGTTTGTATCATTCAATCTATTGAGTTTGCTTAGTTTACAATGATGCAAAGTTTCTGGAAGCATTTGTATAGTAGGTGTAAACGTGCTTAGAAGACACATCTAGAGTTGACTTTTCATCGATTTCCAATCAAACATCCTTATACGTAAGTACATTTTGTTTATCATTAAACCTTATCAAATAATGTACATGGGTAAAATACAAACTTGAATATTAGCAAAATTAAACTAATAAAGCAGAATAAACCTAATGAAAGGAATTTTTTTCCATTTTCTCGCGACTCGACGTCAGCTACACCTCGTCTCCCGATTGAAAATCTTTTTTGATGAATTTTTATAACGTTTTTTTTTTCGAGAAAAACGCGAAATCAAGATTTTACTAACAGACAAGAAAATCTCTGTAAATGAAGCATTAATAACTTTTTTTGAATAAAAAATCATTGAAAAAAAATTATAAAAAAAAAGAGTTTGATAAAAAAATTCAAATTTTTGATCCATTGGAATATGTATTTAAGCATGACCTATTTTTTGCCTTTATTTATCAGGCACACTAAGCTTAAAAAATATCTTGACGCTCGGTACCTAGTTGAAGCGACTTTTTCCTATTTCTTTCAAAATCTTGTCAATTCATTTCTAGCTTGCACGAGTGCTGTTAGTTTTGCAATAAAAAACATAGAATAATAGTTTTATTTTATAAATAGATACATGAACTTCCTATAATAATGGATTTTCTTTTATGAAGAACAAATAAATGTGAAAAAAAATCAAACATGAACAAAGTCGAATCGGATTAGAATTTGATTCTTTATTAATTGGTTTATATCATGAAAATACAAGAAATGAAAGTTCTATTCATTAAAAACGTAAATCCCTAAAAAAGAGGCATTCTTATTGTTTCAGGAAAAAGAATTACTCGGGAAAAGCCAGAATGAAATTGAATATTATGTACATCACAATATGATTCTTTTCTTTAATCTGTAAGATCAGTTAAACCTAAAACACCCAGACCCCCCTCTCCTCAAAGAGAAATCGCTATCTTCGGATGTCAGTAAATCATTAGGCCTTAAACACATTCCAAATGACTTGGCAAATAATAAAAATTCTTTTTTTAAGTAACTAATCAGAGAAATTTTGAATCGCAAAAAGATTTTAAATCGTATTAATGCCGTACCATCAATAGAATTGACTCATTTTTTTCTTTAATCCCAATGAATAGTGTAAAAAAAATACTCTCTAATTTTCTTCAAATAATTTTAAAAGTAATTCCGTGGATGGAAATTCATTATAAATTTTCTTTGTGATTAATGTTTGTGTGATTTGGAAGCGTAGTTAAACTTTATTTCAAATAATTCATTTAATTTTTAAAGTACTAATTTTTTTTTTATCCACTTACTAAATCTCTCAATTTTGTCTTCGGAAATTTATGTAGAATCTTTAAAAACATTTGTGTCTTTTTATAGGCAATGTGTATGAACAATTAATTATCCTGAATACATAATTTTTTCTTTCAAACCGAACAAAATTTAGTGCGGAACGTAAGGAAAATATTCTTAAGAATACAGTAAAATTTATTGGAGAGCCCGGTAAATTCACTCAGTAACCCATTAAAATTTTTGAGGTCAGACAATTTTTTTGGGTCTAAGAATTTTTACTGGGTTACCAAGTAAATTTTCTTAAGTTTGCGCATATGGTCCCGCATAACTACGCAACTCCAGTGAAAATGACAGGGTCTTCCAGCAACATTTCATGGACTCTTCTTTCCATGTAAAAAATTTCTGGACGTGATGCGATCAAAAAAACAAGGATAGCAGCTTGAACATGTAAAGTTGTCTCACTTCAATGTTTACCTATTCTTATGGTTAAGAAATCAATATAAATTGGTGCCGACTGATATTAGTCACTTTGAAATTTTATATACGATAATTTTCTTCTTATCGATGGAGTCTCCCCTCGCTGGTTAACTCTTACTTGTTATGTCCGTTTTCTGGTTGATCGTTCATATTATTTAAGAATGCCTCTATTTTTGTAAATCTACAAAATTGGCAAGAGCAGATCTGTTTCAAATTCTCTCTAGTTTTTACATGCTACCGTTGTGTAAATAATTTTTGATCACCCTGGTATATCATACCAGGCAACTGAAAAAATAGCTGCTTGTTGTCCATGTATTGCAGAGAAAGTTCATTAACTAAAATTTTTACCTATGAGCTATTATGCTCCTAACGATATTGTTGACAAACGTCAACTTTTGAATTAACCTGAATAGTTAAGAATAAAACAGATTGTACCGGAACAGAGCAATCAGAATTCCGGTTTTATAAAAAATATAATAATCTGTATTTATTAAGCACAAACAGGTATACAATACACCGTATAATTTGTTTCACAGAACAAAGAATAAAAGTTGCTCGAAAAGTAATAAATGTTAATATAAAGATCACTGAATAATCACTGAATGTCTCGAAAAGTTTCTTGAGTTTGTGTTCGGTATTGTTGACCTCCCACACGAGCTTAACATGATTGTACATATGGCGTTAGCCTATCGTGCAATGCGATATGAATTTAATTTTATCGACTTGAATGACTGCGAATTGTCTTGAAATAATCCTTAATTTAATTATAGAATGACACAATAAATAATTTTACAGGTTCAGAAATATATTATTGCTGATGATTGACTAAAAACATATAAATTTTAGAGAAAAGAATAGCGTATACACGTGAACGAGAACGGTAAAAGAATGGTGACAGAAAATTTATCAGTTAAAATGGACACTAAAATTCAGTCTAATTAGTGTCTAGACTTCGGAATATTGATTATTTCGTCAATTGGTTATCGACCCAGTGCCAATATGACTGCCAAAGTTCCTGTCAGCTAGCAATTCAAACTTGAGAATTAATTAATTCTCAATAGATATCAATGAATTATTTCCAGCCAGTGTATATATGTTTTGTGTTATGATAGAAGAGATTTGCAGTAATCAAGGAGACTTCTTAACTATTAAAAAATATTTTTTAACAGTTAATGAATCTCCTTCACTATTAAGAAATATTATGTAACCAATACAAATTATATTTTATGGTTGATTATATAGTTTTTTTAACACAAAATGACGAAGCATTCGAATGTAGTTAGAATTTGGTTTTACTTTATGCATATATCTATTGATTATACTAATAATATAAATAATAAATATGCATAAGGCCGAATGTTAGATTATAAAGGGTGAATTGATAAATGTGATAATTCTGGTTGATACAATCCCGAGTCGAGAAATCCTTGTAAAAATTTGGTTACACATGCCAATTGTAATATTTCATATTAATTTTTGATTATAATCAAAAATTTTGAATGTATACTACTTAAACGATTGCTTACTACTATTTTTGTACCCAAAGCGACAGGCTACTATTTTTTTGAGTAAAATTTACAATTCCTTTCTCTCCGTTTTCCAATGAAATTCTATTGATATGGATGTCATTCGATTCAATAAGAATATCCGAGTCATAAAAATTTGGTCGATTATGTGTCTAAAATTAATGATGTTACCTGTTTTACACCAAAATTAGTCGGATTTTTTCCTTGATTGTGGATCTACTACTGTCATTCTCCTTCAAGCTTTAATTTATCTGATTTTGTCTTCATCTTTATCTGTTTTTCTACGCTTCTTCTAATTTGGTCTCATTTTCTCCTTTTTATCATATATATCGTCGAATGTGTGACTTAAGAATGAAATGTAACAACATTATTCGTAAAGTCTGAATAGCGTAGTGGCAACGTGTTAGACTTAGGATTCTAAGGGTCTCAAGTTCGAATCTAGATAAAACAAAAATACTTTGTGCTACTTTTCTCGATATTCTTCTTTATAAGTTCATGAGCATGGTCTTTCTGATGAGTGTAAGTAGAAGAAACAACATAATTGAACGAAAATCGTGGGTTAAATTCAAATCTTGAGTAAGGCCATACAATGAAACACACAAGCGACTAACGGTGATAATTTTCATGATAATTTTGTTATTTGTATTGGCTACTGCTATTTTTTCATTATATTTTATTTTTAAATTAGTTGTTAATTTTTATTAAATGTAGTAGTACATTTTATCTATGTATTTGTACATAATAAATAAATGTACTACTTATAGACTTATTTAACCTCAATTTGTCAGTTTGAAGGACGGAAACAGACGAAAAAAAAACTGTTTTCCTGCTTATTACTGAAAATCGCTGAGAGAGACTGACTTTAATATTTCATGGTATCAGGAATAAAACAGAAGTTTTTTAGGACAAATTCAGTTTTCATGAAAGAGTCATAAAACAGGTGAAATTTTGCGACTCAGGTATTTATAAGTAAATAATTTTCGTCAACATATCAACTTTTCTTATGAGAAACTCTGGGACTGTGTCTCCTACGATCCTATGAGAATTTATCAGTTGATGACGCTGTTTGATGTTCCGTCTGATTCTATCGAAATAAATATTATTAGATTGAATAAGAACTTATTGGAAAATAATTTCCATTAATAAGATAAATATTTCCTTTACTTCTGTTTTCACATAACGTTTAAATCATTTGACCCTATATCTGTGGTGCCTCAGCACTCACATTTATATTTTCACGTATTTATTTGTATAGATGTATAATCAGGTGTGATCGACACTCATCGTCAGGTCGATCAGCCCACGAATTAGGACACGAATGAGATTACGTCTTAATGCTAAGTCGTAACTAGTGAACAGCGAAATACGACACTGTATTATCTCATGTCTCGTTTTACTCACAAGGAAACCTCGTGAGGTGTCCGTCACTGATTTGGTTGCGGATTTACTATAATGATCTACACAGAAAATGATAAGCTACGAATTTTTTTTTTTTCCGCTAACAAACGTTTCAAGGGGATGAAAATCACGCTGAAAGTTCGTCCCCCAAAATGACGGCTTGCAGTTTTCAAATATTTTTAATGTAAATGCTTCAAAAAGACTTTAACCTCAAAAAAGAGCATTGAAAATCATGAAAACTACCTTTATCCACATATTTATAAAACTTGTAGAAATACATTTTTTTTTTTTATTAAAAATGACAAAACATTCATAACTCAAAAATTTTTTATTTTTCCTTAATGGGACCAATTTCAAATGAAAGAGCATAAAAAATGGCGAAATATGTATCTTTGCAATTTTTAAAATAACATCGAAATCGATGCGAAAAAATATGTTTCCTTTTTCCATATATTTGTATCAATATAAAGGAGATAAATTATTTATTAATTATACGTATTACATACATGAAAATCATTGTAAAAATGTTCAAGACATATGATTGTTTACGACATGCACAATGGATAATAGCTATATTTAGACATTCTAAAATATCACAGTGAGAGTTACATTCATCAATTATGTTATTCCTCAAGTGTAAATATGAATTATCTCATAATAAGAAGACACTGTCTGAAAAATGTCTTATAAAATCTTTCCATATTCTAAACCCATAAACATCCAATGGATAAATTTGTCCAGTGGTCATGTCACGGATAATCATTATCTCAATTTCTTTATTTGAAGCTTTTGCAGACGTGGCAGCTTCAGGACAATGACCAGTCCAGGAATCAATCAAAAGTGAACTTTTTTTTCCAACAATTTTAAAGTGGTCTGAAAATAATTATTATATCAAATTTCTATATAAATATTATATAATGTGATGTCCATATGGAATTTTTTAACTGACGTAAGATTTCCAGATTTCGATACTTCTATGTATACATTATCTTATCTCAAAAGTGATGCTCCTACCCGTGGACCTAGTTTTCCAGATGGTTCTTTCAATACGGGAAAAAGAGGAGTCAGAAGTTTTCTATCAGCTGATATAGTTGGTTGTATAGTATAACTATGATTTATTGAAGAAACTGATTGAACGGTACACACTACTTTTTTCTCTCCTTCTGGAGCCAAAAATCTCTCAGAATACACTTCTAATGTGAAGCCTAATCGATCAGGGTTGTATATATTGTCTAGAGTATATGTTTGAATCTTTAACTTTACATTATCACCAAATGCTTCTGATTTTTGTTTTAGAATTTTACGATCTTTAATTGTTTTTGATGATACAAATTTATTGATTTTACGAGAAACAATACGATGAGCTCTTTTAAACGATAGTAACCACGTTGAAGATGCTTGAAAGCAAAAATCATCGAATCCTAAATTTTTTTTTGCTAACAGCGCCCATTTCCTTAAATCACAATCATGGATTATCATACCAGCATCGACGGCAGAATTAAAATTTTCCTAAGTATATTTGCAGATTCGAGATATTTTTTCTTGATATGTTCCGGCTCGATTTAATTGATATGCCTAGCACCATACTTGTCGAATAGATTGTACTTTTCTGAATCTGCTGTTGACAGTATCTACAGGGTGTAAAAAAAATCGCGTACGTGGACCATATCACCGTGTTCTGCAGATCAATCTGAACAGAAAATGTCTGTGCGAGAAATGCACTGGATGCATATCTGCAGAGATATAATAATTATAAGTTGACCAATCACGAACGAGTCGCCGGCGACAAGTTAATCAGCCTTAAGCAGAGTGCATAATTTTTTTTTATTATTTTTGTAGATATGTTCACTACACAAGCGCGTGAACATCGTTATTAAATTGACTATCAGTTTAATAACCTGCATTGTACGACATGGTATGTACGTCTCTCAACTAATAAATTAAATAACTACGTGACGAGATCTCGTACAGATTTGAAGAATCTGAAGAAAAATAAATAATAAGTGGATTAATGAAAATGCATTATTAGGTTAATGTCAAAAAAATATGTTCGTCACGATAGGAGTTCGTCATCCATCCACTACTTCAATCTCTTTCCTCTCATTCACCCACTCATTCCATCTCTTTCTTTCCTTTCATTCATCCACTCACTCATACTCTCCCTTTTCTCTCATCCATCCACTCATTAAATTCTCTCTCATCCATCTACTCATTGAATTATTCTCTTTTCTCTCATTCATCCACTCACTCATGCTTTCTCTTTTCTCTCATCCATCCACTCACTCATACTCTCTCTTTTTTCTCATTCATCCACTCATTCCATCTCTTTCTTTCCTTTCATTCATCCACTTACTCATGCTTTCTCTTTTCTCTCATCCATCCACTCATTCCATCTCTTTCTTTCGTTTCATTCATCCACTCACTCATACTCTCCCTTTTCTCTCATCCATCCACTCATTAAATTCTCTCTCATCCATCTACTCATTGAATTATTCTCTTTTCTCTCATTCATCCACTCACTCATGCTTTCTCTTTTCTCTCATCCATCCACTCATTAAATTCTCTCTCATCCATCTACTCATTGAATTATTCTCTTTTCTCTCATTCATCCACTCACTCATGCTTTCTCTTTTCTCTCATCCATCCACTCATTCCATCTCTTTCTTTCCTTTCATTCATCCACTCACTCATACTCTCCCTTTTCTCTCATCCATCCACTCATTAAATTCTCTCTCATCCATCTACTCATTGAATTATTCTCTTTTCTCTCATTCATCCACTCACTCATGCTTTCTCTTTTCTCTCATCCATCCACTCACTCATACTCTCTCTTTTTTCTCATTCATCCACTCATTCCATCTCTTTCTTTCCTTTCATTCATCCACTTACTCATGCTTTCTCTTTTCTCTCATCCATCCACTCATTCCATCTCTTTCTTTCCTTTCATTCATCCACTCACTCATACTCTCCCTTTTCTCTCATCCATCCACTCATTAAATTCTCTCTCATCCATCTACTCATTGAATTATTCTCTTTTCTCTCATTCATCCACTCACTCATGCTTTCTCTTTTCTCTCATTCATCTACTCACTCATATTCTCTCTTTTTTCTCATTCATCCACTCATTCCATCTCTTTCTTTCCTTTCATTCATCCACTCACTCATACTCTTCCTTTTCTCTCATCCATCCACTCATTAAATTCTCTCTTATCCATCCATTCATTAAATTCTCTCTCATCCATCTACTCATTGAATTATTCTCTTTTCTCTCATTCATCTACTCACTCATACTCTCTCTTTTTTCTCATTCATCCACTCATTCCATCTCTTCTTTCCTTTCATTCATCCACTCACTCATACTCGCTCTTTCTCTCATCCATCCACTCATTAAATTCTCTCTCATCCATCTACTCATTGAATTATTCTCTTTTCTCTCATTCATCCACTCACTCATACTCTCTCTTTTTTCTCATTCATCCACTCATTCCATCTCTTTCTTTCCTTTCATTCATCCACTCACTCATGCTTTCTCTTTTCTCTCATCCATCCACTCATTCCATCTCTTTCTTTCCTTTCATTCTTCCACTCACTCATACTCGCATTTTTTCTCATCCATCCACTCAATAAATTCTCTCTTATCCATCTACTCATTGAATCATTCTCTTTTCTCTCATTCATCCACTCATTTAATCTCTTTTCTCTCATTCATCCACACACACATACTGTCTCTTTTCTCTCATTCATCAACTCACTCATACTCGCTCTTTTCTCTTATCCATCCACTCACTCATACTACCTTTTTTTCCTATTCATCCACTTATTTAATTTCCTCTTATTTATTTAATTACTTAATCTCTCTTTTTTTTTTGATCTATCGACGTATTCAATCTTTTTCACAGAAGAAAGAGTAAGTAGAGAAAAATACTTTGTAATGAAAAAATAAAAAATATATAAAAGCTAAGGAAGAAAAGCATAAGATTATAAGAATTTTTCTACCTACATATTTTTTACCATTAACAAATCGCATTATAGTTCAAATTGTTTTTATAGTTCACGATGTGAATCCAGTTAGATCTGTGCTATTCATGAACTAACTAAGTTGCTATGGTATTTAAACGTAAATATTATTCATAGTAACGATTGATTTCTTGCGTTCATCAGAAAATTGCTGATTTATCGTTTCGGTTATTATTTTTATTAATATGGTTGTCTATGAACAGTATGAGTACATTGACATGCTTCGTTTATTACACGAATGTCATGAACGCACTGCTGATGCTGTTCGTTTATATGCCGAACGATTTCCAAACCGCATTCGACAACCAACTCTCAATGTTTTCCGACGTTTGCAAGATCGAATTCGAGAGAATCAACCAATCGTTCCACGCACGAGGGTTAATGCTGGTCGTCACAGAAATTTTTTGAGGGAGATTCGTATTTTAAATTTTTTTTTCCGCCATCCTACCTCGAGTACAAGACTTGCAGCTCGACGACTTAATATAAATCATATGACCATACACAAAACCTTGAAGCGTGATGGTTTACATCCTTATCACTACACTCCTGTTCAACATTTGGAAGATGATGATCCACCGAGAAGACTTCGCTTTTGTAGATGGTTTAGTCGTCAAGTCCACAACAGAGCGGTATTTTCAAAGAACATCCTTTGGACTGATGAGGCTATTTTTCGACAAAATGGCCCTTATAACATTCACAATCAACACATTTATGATCACGAAAATCCCCGATGTGTGCACGAAAGAAATAATCAGCGGCGGTTTAACGTACACGTTTGGTGTGGAATGCTTGATAACCAGCTGGTAATGATTCCTTTTTTTCACTTCTTTCTCTTTCGCTTTTTGTATGTTTACTCTCGCTTTCCATAACTCTAGATTGGTCCAGTCTTTCTGCCAAACGCGATAAATGGAGACGTATATTTGGATTTACTCGAGAATTTGCCAGAGCTCTTGGAGGATGTACCACTTGCGAGGAGAAGAAACATGATCTGGCAACAGGATGGAGCAGGAGCACATCGACGAGACGATGTTGTTAATTGTTTGAACCACTTATTTCCTCGCAGGTGGATCGGATTACGATCGCAGTTCAGAGAATGGCCCCCAAGATCACCAGACCTAACACCACTGGACTTTTTCTTGTGGGGTTATCTAAAGGATAAAGTCTACTCGACTCCTGTTGATGATGAGGTTGAACTCCGCAATAGAATTGAAGAAGAAGCAGCTAGAATTCCACAAGATATGATAAGAAGAGCAACGGAAAGAGTCGTAAGGGTTGTTGATCAATGTATAAATGTAGACGGTGGCCACGTTGAACAATTAAGATAGAATAGAAGAGTTCGAAATTTGTTATTTTTCACGATGTTATGTTAAAGTTTTTATTTATTTAATCTGTTAAAATATATAGAAATTGGACTATAATGTAAATTGAATAATAAAAAAACTATCCAATAACAGGAAAAAAAATCGTAAACATTTTTTTTATATTTTTCCTGTATCTATCTAAAATAATTTAAGTGAGTAAATAACTATAAAAGAAAAGAAGAAAAGAGTGAACTGATAAAAAGAAAAAAAAAGTGAGCGAATAAATGGATAAAGAAACAAAATCTAAATAGAAAACAAAAAGATAAAAAAAAAGAGTTAAAAAGAGTAGATAAATAAAAAAAAAGAATTATAAATAAAATGAGTAAATGTATGAGGAAAACATAGGAAAAAAATGTGTGAATGGATAAGAAAAAAGAGAGAGTATAAATAAGTGGAAGAATGGAAAGAAAGGGAGAGATTTAATGAGTAGATAGATGAGAGAAAAAAAAGAATATCAGTAAGTGAATGAATGAAAGAAAAGAGAAAGTATGAGTAAGTGGTAGAATGGGAAGGAAGAAAAGGATTATATAAGTGGATAGATGAGAGCAAAGAGAGAATATCAGTGAGTGAATGAATAAGAAAAAAGAGAGTATGAGTGAGGGAATAAATGAGAGAAATGAATGAGATACAATGAAAAGATAGATAAGAGAGAATTTAATGTGTAAATGAATAAGAGAAAAAAGAAAGTACAAGTAAGTGATAGAATAAGAAGAAGGAAGGAGATTTAATGAGTGGATGAATGAGAGAAAAGAAAGAAATTTAATGAGAAGATGAATGAGAGAAGAGAGAGAGTATCTGTGAGTGAATGAGTGAGAGAAAAGAAAGAGTTATAACGAGAGGATGAATGAGAGAAGAGAGAGAGTATGAGTGAGTTGATGAACGAGAAAAAAAAAAATTTAATAAGTGGATGGACGAGAGAGGAGAGAGAGTATTAGTGAGTGAATAAATGAGAGAAAAGGCAGAGATTTAATAAGAAGATGAATGAGAAAAAAGGGAGAAATTTAATGAGCGAATGGATGAGAGAAGAGAGAGAGTATATGTGAGTGGATGAATGCGAGAAAAGAAAGAAATTTAATGAGTGGATGGATGAAAGAAGAGAGAGAGTATGTGTGTGTGGATGAGTGAGAGAAAAGAAAAAGATATAATGAGTGGATGGATGAGAGAAAAGAGAGAGAGTATTAGTGAGTGAATAAATAAGAGAAAATGCAGAGAGTCAATAAGAAGATGAATGAAATAAAAGAGAGAAATTTAATGAGCGAATGGATGAGAGAAGAGAGAGAGTATGTGTGTGTGGATGAACGAGAAAAAAGAAAGGAATTGAATGAGTGGATGGATGAGAGAAAAGAAAGAAATTTAATGAGTGGATGGATGAAAGAAGAGAGAGAGTATGTGTGTGTGGATGAGTGCGAGAAAAGAAAGAGATATAATAAGTGGATGGATGAGAGAAAACAGAGAGTATGTGTGTGTGAAGGAATGAGAGAAAAGAGATTTTAATTTTATTTAACTATCAATTTTATTATATTTTATTTAATTTTTTTTTCTCCTAATCGTGACAAACATATTCTTTCGAAATTAACTCGTTCAATCAATGCATTATTTTTTTTTTTCCTTCGGATTCCTTAAATCCGTAAGAAATCTCGTCACACACTTATTGAATTCATCAGTAGAAAGACGTAGATTTTCGTCAGTCTTTTCAAAAGTATATCCTGTGTGAAAAAAACAAATGTTCATTACTCACGTATTTATAATAATATACAATCACTCACTCTCTATAGTCTCTAAGATTAATACAGGAATGGGTTCAAAACCATTTCCTCCAAGACGAGTCATCTTCTTTAATTCATCAACTCCAATTACACCTATCAATAACTTCCGCAACATTATCGTCGGTTTATTTCTGTATTTTTTATTGATGGTGAATAACATTTTCGCATCTATGCGAACGCCACTGCCTGGCAGAACATCAACTAAGTAGGAATTATCTGTTGGTGTTGAAGAAGTTGATGGTGAAGACACTAAAGGACTGGCTTGCAATGGTTGAGAAGCTGAAGCTGATTGTGGGACAGAATTTTGAGATCGTGGAACCGGGATTAACGAACGTGGACTGCGTGACAATGAATTTCGAAGAGGAGTTAGACACGATGCGGAAGATGGCACAGAAACTGGTGATTCTGGTGATACACTTATAGCAAATAAACGTTGAACTTCTAAATCACATCCGGTTACTATGCCTAACTTATTAACCGTCAATTTTTCCAACCAATTTTTACGACCTACGTAAAAAAAGACGAATTGAATGTAAATGTGCCACAATTGAATTGTGAACTTTGATAATTAAAATAAAAGTGGTGAGCACTTACAATTTTGTGCAATGACTCGAGCAGAGAATGATTTTTTACCCCACAGAGCAATGATTTCAGCGCCGTTTACCCACTGAATGATTTCATTCTCCGTAATGATCGAGGTACTTTTATCTGAAGACCATTGAATTAAGTAAAACATATTAAAATTCCAAGCTGAATAGATAAAAATTCAATGCGATGTCACCAGAGAAAAAAAAAGTATACAATGTCGTACAATGTAGGTTATTAAACTGATAGTCAATTTAATAACGATGTTCACGCGCTTGTGTAGTGAACATATCTACAAAAATAATAAAAAAAAATTATGCACTCTGCTTAAGGCTGATTAACTTGTCGCCGGCGACTCGTTCGTGATTGGTCAACTTATAATTATTATATCTCTGCAGATATGCATCCAGTGCATTTCTCGCACAGACCTTTTTTGTTTAGATTGACCTGCAGAACACGGTGATATGGTCCACGTACGCGATTTTTTTTACACCCTGTATAATAAGAATTTTTTTTCCTTACTCCGCCAAAACTCAACTGCTCGCAACTTATAGTCATGACTCAAGTTTTCTTCATCAGCAGTACATGCACCTTCCGGCGTTTTCGGTTTGTTGATTGCAGATGCATATACGTCATCTTCTACAATCTCTGGTTCCCAATGCTTATATGGTTCTTCAAAATATAACGAATCCTCCTCCATCATTTCCACACCATTATACTCATCTATTGCATTTCTTAATATTTGTTTAAAATGATTCTTTAATTGTATTCCAGCTGTATTAATAGGTGTTTCCGGAATTTGCATTGTTTGGAATGTCTTTAAAAGTAACTATATAACATCGAGAGGGTTAACTTTCATTTTTATCTATTGAGTGTCATACAGTTACTTACATACAAAATTTTTATGTTAATTTCAAGTGCCACAATTCAGTCATACATATTCAAAACAGTCAATATTAACTGACGTTAGAATAAATACAAGCAGTGAAAATTAAAGTTCTGGAAGTATTTTGATAAATTTTTAAGAATATTAAAACACATTTATAGATCATCAAAATATGTTACTCTCTGTGACAACGCTCAAATCAAACTGACTTTGTATTATGCTTTCAGATGTATCAGGTCTGAAAGAAAAACATCTAGTGACTATGACGAATATTTTATCTATTTTTACCTAGACACGAAACTAAGATAACATTCAAATTGATGATTAGGTCTTCCGTTATGTCCGAAGATATTTATTATTTATTAATTTGAAGAATTAATTATACGGATTGGTAGTGGACAAAAAGCTAAACGAGGGGTTTTGGGCCAACAGGGCTTTTTTCTTCTAACGTATATCATACTAGAAGAATTTGCTATTCAAAAAGGAATTGACGCAATTAGGTTCTACCTTACGAGAACCCTCACCTCAGTTAATGAAGTGAATCTGATGAAATCTATTATTGTAATACTTACCGTACTACAGTGTCGGCGTAAAATATAAAAACGATTTCATCAGCTACTTCAGCTGATGATTGGAGAGTTGACTTATGATATTGGTTTGACAGGAAGCGAACTTCGACAAAGGTAGATAGAGGTGCTTCCTCAAGAAGACTTTGACGCACTAAATACTCTTTCGCTCACTTCACTTCATTTAAACACAACTTACAAATCGATACAAATTATAATTAGTAAACAGAAATACAACTCGAGAAGAGATTTATTACTATATTTCGTTTTGAGTCTTCTTGGAAGGCGTCTCAATACGCACATGAACCGAGAGGATTCCATATCAGATTTTGAACAGATCCTGGAGGTTTGAATGAACAAACACCTCGTCCAGATAACTGAGAAAAATCTTAATAGAATTCTCGAACTTACTAACGCGTCGTGGTTAGCGAGCGCGGGGCGATCGAGCTTGCGTGTCACCGACTAGTTTGCTGATCAACCAAAGAGTGATGACTTTCGACGGTTTTTATATCAATTAATTAGCCTATGGATTGCGGACATTATGGGGAAATGTAGGACAGCAATAAAACTACTAAGTTTCCAAATCAGTATCACAATGAGTTTCTAAGACATTGAAAATAAGAAAACTGCGGAGTTTTGAAATCACTCTTATGTGTAGCAGAGTGCTGAATCGAGGAGGATTCATATTTCGCTGATACTTAAATATTGTTAAAATTAATAATCATTAAATTAGGACATGAAAATGTCGGACATAACACTTCCATGAGGAAAACTTTATTCTATTAATGTAACTATGAATAACCATCCCAAAACAAATTTCGTATATATTTTCAAAGTCAGTATATGATAAATTTAATGGATAAGATAAAATACGAATATAATGTTTTAAATACTAACAGTTTTTTGTCCGAATAAATGTAATTTTGACAATTGCAAATATACGTATTTCGTCATTTTTTATGCTCTTTCATTCAAAATTGGTCCCATTAAGAAAAAATAAATAATTTTTGAGTTATGAATGTTCTGTCATTTTTAATAAAAAATAAATGTACTTCCACAAGTTTCATAAATATGTAGATGAAGGTAGTTTTCATGATTTTCAATGCTCTTTTTTGAGGTTAAAGTCTTTTTGAAGCATTTACATTAAAAATATTTGAAAACTGCAAGCCGTCATTTTGGGGTACGAACTTTAAGCGTGATTTTCACTCCTTTAAAAACTTTGTTAGCAAAAAAAAAAAAATACGCATCTCATCATTTTTTATGTAGATTATTATAGTAAAGCTGGAACTAAATAGGTGACGGACACCACGCGAGGTTTCCTTGTTAGTTAATTATTCTGCGTGAGTATTAATTTTGTTTCTTAAGTTTTGTGCGTGTACTGACATAGTTGGATATATTACGTTGTAAGGCGATCGAGAGTGTCATACATTCCGTTTTTCTCATTGGAAATTCGTGCATTTCCATGATAAATGTTTTAGAATATATTGTTTCATGAGTGTTCAATAGGATTGTGATTAATTAATATTATAAATTACTTTATATTTTATTGTGTGAATTTCTTCTCAAATTTGTTTAATATATTTCGTTTTGTGTGCTTTTCATATAATCTCTATTTTTTTTTATACACTACATTAATTTTATATACATATATGTATTTTTTATTATATTGTCCGTATGTACATATTTTTTTTTCTATTAAAAAAGTATTGAATGATGATAAAATAATGACACGTAGGAGTTCCCCCGATGGAGAATCATTTAATTTAGCAACGCGTAAAGGTATATTTTCATATGAATATTGTAGTAATTGGAAAAAACTTGAAGAAAATCAATTACCGGATAAAAAATTTGTTTTTTCCGCCCTTAATAATTCCGATATTGCTGATGAATAATATGAACTAGCACTTAAAGTATGGTCTCACTTCAATGCTAAAACATTAGGTGATTATTACGATTTCTATTTAACTATAGATGTTTGTCTTTTAACTTATATATATATTCAAAAACTTAAGAATAAATTGTATTAGAACTTATAATTTAGACCCTTTACATTACTACACAGCACCTGGATTAGCATTTGACGCTATGCTTAAATGCACAGAAATTAAATTAGATGTTCTGAATGATGTACAAATTACATTATTCATAGAGGAAGGAATTAGAGGCGGCGTATCGCAATGCTGCAATAGATATGCTGAGGCAAATAATAAATATATGGGTGATAATATCTGAATGTATTATGATGTAAATAATTTGTATGGAGCAGCTATGAGCTCGTTGCTACCATACCGTTCTTTTAAGTAGTCTACAACTAGATATAATGACAATAAGTGATGATGATCCTTATGGTTATATACTCGTACTTGATTTGGAATATCCTCCAAGTTTATTTGAGAGACATAAAGATCTACCACTTTGTCCCGAACATTTCCAAGCACATTATTCAAAACAGCCCAAATTCATGACAACTTTGCATGATGAAAAGAATTACATTATCCACTATAGAAATTTAAAACAATGCATTGAATTAGGATTAAAAGTAACAACAATACATAGAGTTTTGAAATTCAGGCAATCTTAATGGTTGAATCATTAAATATTAACAATTATCACTCTAGCGTAATTTTGAATGAAAATTCAGTTGTAATAGAACTTCAAGAAATCACAGTAATTTTCAATAAACCAATATATATTGGATTCTGTATTCTTGCTATTTCAAAAATTTATATTTATGATTTTCATTACAATTATATACTTCAAAAATATCCTCTTGAACGTGCTAAATTAATGTATACTGATACGTATAGTTTAATTTATCATTTCAAAAATCTAGATATTTATAAACATATTAAAGAGGATATAGATAAATTTGATACTTCAGAATATAAGAAAAATATAACACATGGGGTATACCTCAAGCAAATAAAAAAGTTTCAATGTCACTGCATTATTCAAGCCATAGGATCAGACACATTGCACAATCGTTTATTATCAATATCAAACTGATTATCATCAGTTAATTTAAAACCAACTCCTGGAGGTCCTCTGACCAAACCACGGATACTTCCTGGACGTGTACCGAGACGATGAATACTCATTTTCACTAGGCTATGTGAACTCTATGAAGGTCAGTAACCGAATGATATGTTTCTGATTATACCTTAGATAATATATCCTTCTTAAGCATTTTATTCATCTCATTAGATTGAGTTTTGAGAGTTTCTAACATGGATTCTATTGTTAGAATTGAGTTTTCTATGGATGTATATGTTTCCAGAGTTTTTTTGATAGCGATCACATCTGTTTTAATCTTGAATGTAATATCCAACATTCTTCTATTGAGGCATTTCACTTTATCATCAATTGATTCTATTTGCTTTTTCAACTCATCAGAAGTATCATTTAAAATTTTTAATGGTACAGCATCACTTGAATCTACAGCATCACCAATATTACACAACTTTTTACTATTAATATCATAATTATTATCACTGGTTCATTTGAAACCAATCCCTGGAGGACCTTTAAGTTAATTATAACTAGGAGCCCAATCTTGGCCGAGACGATTAATACTTATTTCATAGATCGATGTGAACTGATTAATAGCCCTACAACAACTGATGATTCCATAAATATTCCCTGAATTTAATAGCTTAAAAAATTTTTGGGTAAAATTTCTGTTTAAAAATTTCTTTTTAGTAAATTTTGAGTAAATTTTGGGTACAATTTTTACTTTATTATATTTGTTTCTTCAAGTTCTTCGATAATTGAAATTATTTCATTATTTCCCGCATTGTAAGAAGCTGTAAGCAGTTGCAATCGATCAACAAGGTCATTAGGATCATCCCAATGAGTAAAGTTTGTTGCTAGATTTTATATAGATGTTCAGTCAACAGACTGACAGCTTTTCTAACCTCTCTAGGTTAGAAGAGCCCCTTGAGTTATTATCTTGGTGGTACAGCACTACACGAAATTCTTAAGTAGTGCTGTAGAAAATTTCCGAGTACCCTGTTTCTCTCCTTCAATTTTCTCTTCCACTAATTAGCATACGAGTTACTAACTAATAACTTGAGAAGCCAATCAGCTAACGAGACGTCAGTATCTAGAGAAATTCTTAGCCAATTAGAATCAATTGAGTGACCAATCTAAATTTGGGGGTGATAGTCCAGCCTTTCTTTTTGGACTTTCACCAGTTGCCATTGTTATCTGGTGGAGAACGCACGTAGCTTAATTCTGAGTTTTTTAACCTATCTAAACCGAGGATTTATCTACATTTATCCATTATTTTGAGAATAATTAGAGCTGAAGAGTGACTAGCAGAGTGAACCTGAGTAGTTTTCGAGTGAGTGTAGTGCCCTGTCAACGAGTAACGAGTGATTTTCTAGTGACGCCACAACACGTGGTGAAGAGTTACACTGAAAAAGAGTTTCTTTCTATCAACCAAGATTTGGTTACAGTTAACAAATCCCATACTTGAATACGGCGGAATGAATATTTAGTTACTAAAAGTAAATTATATATTTGAGCTTTCTAGTTGACACAAGTGTTTATTTGGTTATTATTACCAAACCACTATTCAAGATGGACTAAATGCTCTGTTAGATTTGAAAAAAATATGAAAGTTCGATTAAGTAATTATGAACTTAAATGAGCATTATATGAATTGATAATTATATCGATAGTATTTGAGTCAAACTCTCATTTATACACACACTCAAAGAAAAAATAAAGAAATTTCAAGTAATTTACACAATTAATTTAATTTTATCGACTTTCTGTTACTCTCATATGTTTCATGGGTTATAGTTCGATTTTTTTATTTTTTATGTTCAAATCAAATTTGTTTCCGGGAGATTCGAACCTACGACCACTAGAACGCACACGACCTAATCTAACGCTTTAACCCGCTCGGCTATTTCAATGATAATTTTTTGTTTGCAAATATGTGTATTTATATACATGTATGCTTGTTATAGTTAGTATTTGTATATCTATTCCACATATATATGTACATGTATTATTTTTATTGAACATGAAAGTTCAGGTAGAAAGTAATGAAAGTAATTACAATATTAATTACTTAATTTAATTATGGTAGAATAATTTTTAACAAATAATTTAAATATACATTCAATGACTTCAACTAAGATTTGGTAATTATAACCAAATCAGGGTTCGACAAAATACCTCACAGCATTGATAGAGGAACAAATTTTTTTGTACCGAACATATATTATATTTAATGAAATATTTAACAATTTGTATTAAGCAATATTTTTCTTTAAGAAATAACCAGCATCGTTCAATTTAATGAATTATTAGCTAGTTGAAGGTATAATTTAGTAATTATTACTAAATCTTTATTATTAATTACTAGATCAAAAATAGTGAATAATAATGTGTGTCAAAGATACTTATTTATGCTAACCAAATGCATTCAAATAAATACTTGCTTTGACTCAAGACACACGAGTATAATAAGCTATAACTATATTTAGTTATATTTCATGAAATTTGGTAATAATTAATAACTATTGGTAGAAAAATGCCAACTTAATACATTTGGTTCATCAAACCAAACTCTTTTCTCAGTGTAGACAAGGACCGAGAGTGATTTATCCTAACCAATTTGACTGCAATATTCAGCCTAATCGACTGAACATTAAACAAAAATAAATAAAATTATTTATCGTATCTTCGAGTGATTATTATTCAGTAATTATTCCTCATCCCTCCTCACATTCGGTATCCGAGCAATTATCTTTTTTTTCGAGAAATTTTCTGGGCTTCACGCTACAATAGACACTTTGAATTGAGGTAAAAATTTCCTCATTTTGGTTGATAATCCACAACCAATATACTTTGCAACATACATATTGTATTTTTTGCTATGATCAGTTCTCAATTCTTGCTTTGGATCATAATTTTTCCGAGCTAAGTTTGTATATTGAGCAATTTCACCATAAATTCTTTCATCGTTCTCATCAACAGTAAATGTTTTGGGTAGTTTTTCGAATAATAATTTGAGTAGTCCCGGCGCAGTCCTATAAACTCGATCAGCAATGAGAATTTTATTACCTTGAAAACCAATTTCTGAATCGCCGATATAAAGTATATTTCCTCGAAGTTTTCTCACGCCACACTTTGAATCCATATTTCCTTCCTCGCCTATAGCTCCATCATCTTTTCCTCCTACTGTTTCTTCCTTTTTATCGTGTACTTTTGACTCTTCTTCCATTTCTTGCTGCATAATATTCATGGCAATTGGTCTTTATATTGCTTTTGATATTGCTCTAACTTCAGCAGCTTGATTGATCTCTTCATGTTTTTTTTTTTTTTTTCATATTATCATTATAAATAGAGAAAGTATCTACCTTCTGGTGATCAAATTTTCTTTTCCTCGAAACAGCACATTGTTTTTCATTCATAGATGTATTTGCGGCATTATCGTTGTTCAAAAATAATAAATTAGAAGAGGTGTTTTTTTCCTTTACAAGTTGATGTAATGGCGTTACAACTGGCTTGAAAATTCGTTCAATGAATATTCACTATCATTCTTCCCCTGTTTGAACATTTCATGTTTTTGACGTATAACATCACTAACTTTTGTTAATTTTTCCCGGACGTTGACAGCCCCCCTCAGTTATTTACTCAATTCACTCATATTGATGATGTGTATTTGGCAAACAATTATTTATAAATGTATATTTTTTAGAATATAACATTCAGTTTATACATATAAAACGATCAAAACCTCTTCTATATTGTCCATTATTGATTTCGCCATCTTTATTGATAACAAGAAAACTAAAATTATTTTTATTCCAACATGAAGTACACAAATCTTTGAATTGTTGAAATTTCATATATGTATTGACATGATCATATATGTGTCGTAAATTCATTTTATCTTGTCGAAAGAGAATAAGAAAATTTGTATTATCGCGTTTGAAATGTTTTGGAATCCTTGCATAAGTTTGACAAAGATAAAAACTATCAACATCTCTGTGACGATCCATACAAAAATATGCTCGAACATTATCATGTTTTTCACAGGCTATATTGTCAAATATCATAATAGAATTGGGTCTTGCATCATCTGTTTTTACAACTTGCTGATTATCATCAAAGGGAAAAAACGGACATTATCAATTGGTTCGAGTAGTTTCTCCAAGTATTTATATTTTAGTTGATTTAATGATTTCGAATATAGGTAAATATTTTCAAATCTCAATACATTTGGATGAGTAATTAGAGCCATCAATGCATTTGTTTTATCACAATTAGATGGTCCACAAATAATTGAGCGCATAGTATTGAGTGATAATTCACCATGCCGTTTAGTCTTTGTATTTTTGTCCATTGGTATAATTTTATCAAAATTTATCACAGATAATTTGAAATCTTGTGGTTGAAACTCCATCTCGATAATGACGAAGCATGAAGATTTGAATATTGGTACTTTTATAGCTTTTATTCAGTTGAATTATTACTGCTAAGAGAAAAACAACTAAAAAGGGAGCAGGCTTTTTAAATAAAGTTATCAACCGAGGCGATCAAGGATATTCTCAGAATAGAGATAATTTATCAGAGAGAAATTGAGCAGATAAAATACTTGCTGAAAAAGCGTGGCAACGTGTGCTAGCTAGAGACGCTGCCTTAGGTGAAAAAAATGCTGCGTGGGGTGTTGTAAATGCTATGAAACTCAAAACAAAATTTGGTATGCGTCTGAAGAAAAAGAAAGTTAGCTCACGGAAGAAAAGAGGAGGACAACAAATAAAGAAAGAGAAAACTCTACAGCGTAAACGTCGTGTACCTTTAACGAAAAGATCTGGCAGTATGTTGCAACTGCTTCCATTGTTGGCTGGGTTAAGTGCTACAGGTGTTTTAGCAGGAGGTGCTGCTGGGATCGCTAAGGCTGTCAATAGCGCTAAAGCAGCAAACAAACAGCTAAATGAGCTCAAACGTCATAATGAAAAAATGGAGGCTATAGCTATGAGTGAAGGTGCCTATTTAAAACCATATAAAGCGGGTAAAGAAGCATATCTGAAGCCATATAAATTAGGAGAGGGCTTATGGAAAAAAATTTTTATAAAATTGCCAAAGCGAGCACTAACTAATTTAGATTTGTTGAAGTATGCAGAAAAATTGAAAAAACCATATTTTCGAGATGTTTTTATGAAAAATGATTTACCATTATCAAGACCTTGGAAAAATGAATCAGCAATCCTTTTATTTTTAGATTTTTTTTTATTATTTTACATTTTTTTTTTTACTTTTTTTTACATTTTTTTTACAATTTTAACCATTAATTTAGATAATAAAGATGGACTTGGAACTCATTGGGTTGCATACAAAAAAAGAGGAAGAAAAATTGTATACTTTGATAGCTTTGGTGATTTAAGGCCACCTCGAAATCTTGTAAATCATTTCAATGCTGATCATATATTGTATAATTATAAAAAATATCAAGATTATAACACTAGTAATTGTGGACATTTGTGTCTTAAATTTTTGAATGATCAGTTATATATATGAAGTGGAAAGAAAGTATACATTATATGAACATTGATTGTTAATGAGTAAACATCATGGGTGACTCCTTGATATTAACGCTCACTGGAAATTCATCACTACTTGAGGTTTTATATTTTCCTCCAATTGAATTATCGCCTACAAAAAATTACGTTCTTGGACTTGTTCATTTACTTACATTTAATTCATTTCCTAATATTTATGAGGGTCGAAATCAAAGTCAGATGTTGATTTTCCTTCTGAAAATTCTATTGGAGAATTTTTGGGTTTTGAACGAAAAATTTACCATCGAAATGAACTCTACAGAGCGAATAAACTTCTAAGTATACTTAGCATCAATGCGATATGTGTCGAGTGTAATATTACAAGCGGTGCATACAAAAATCATCAATTTGCTCATACAATTCATACATTCTTTCCATTTGTTCCACCTGGATATAAAATACTTGAATCGTCATCAAAAGCCATTTATCTACCAGTCACCGCATGAGAAATACATAACTTACAAATAAAACTCATAGATCCAGACGGGAACATAATTGACAATAGATCTGAATCAATGACTATAAGATTACATTTGAAGAGCGTGTAATAGTGATAGTTTATGGGGGTTATCTGAAAGAACAAAGTTATAATAACTCGCAACCATGCACTAATCTACACAGTTTGAGGGAGACAATCAAACGGGCAGCATCTCAGCGAAAGAAGACAAAGAAGAGAAGAACAATGAAACAACTAACTCCTCAGAACATTCAGTTTCTAGAAAGTCTTGGTTAAGAGCTAAATTGACAGTTCATAAATTTAAATTCAATTTGTTATGCATGATAACATGGAGGCAACAGCGTTGAAAATCAATAAAAAAATCGTTCAAGATGAATCTATATCTCAGTACGAGATTCACGCACATCAACTAGATGGCTCATCAGTATATAACAACTATGATAAGATACGTAGAGTTGTTTAACATCAAGAATGATGTATTTTACCGAGCGAAAGTTCAATCCATATCAGCGGTAAATTTACAAAAGAAGATGGAAGCGCTTTATCAAACAGATTTTCACTTATAACAATGTTTGTCGGTTTTTTATTTAAAGAAATGAGATATAAATTGAATGAAGTTGAAATTGATCATAGTAAAAATACAGGCATAACAACACTCATGAAAGGATTTCCATCATTTACACCAGAGCAAGTATATTCTTTGGAAAACAGCGGAATGGTACTTGACAAAAAAAACTGTGTGATTTTAATGGAAATTTTGATGTCATCATACCATTGAAAGTATTATTTAGATGTGCAGCGACTACAGCCGCATAGAATGTAAAAATTACTCTTGACAAATTTGAATGGTTGGTACTATATGTTACAATGTCTAATTCAAAGAGAGTTGATATGTTAAGTTACATCAGTAAAGATCCATCGATATCAATAGCCTTCAGATCATGGGAGCTATATAAGTATCCATCTCTACCTATAACAACGAAACACATCTGGTTTGTAAAGACAACAAATCAACTGGAGAAACCAAGATATATTATATTTGCATGACAAACTAATCGTAAAAATGATTTAACAAAGCGAAAAGATGAATTTGATCATTGTAAAATTAAAGATTTTGCTGTTTATTTAAACTCACAACGGTATCTATATGCAAACATGAATATTGATGTTCTAAATAGTAATTATGCGCTTTTGTATGAAATGTATACGAAATTTTATTCATTTTACTATAGTACAAATATTAAAAGACCATAATTAAATAAAGGAAATTTCATGGAAAGAGGACCGTTCATTGTAATAGATAGCTCGAGACAAAATGAATCTATTGAAGCAGGACCAGTTGATGTTCGACTAGAATTTGAAGCTAATGTATTTCCTCGGGCTACAACTGCATATCGTCTAATTTTACATGATAGAATATTTGAATATAAGTCATTAAGTGGGTAAATTCGCAAATTGATTAAAAAAAATATGTTTAAGTTTAATTTTAAAAAATTGTAATCATCTATATACCTATATATCAATAGTAAAAAAATTTTAAAAAAATAGAACAAAAAATGTATTTCTTATAAATAATCCCCCAAATATTTTAGGATTGAAGATTTTCTTATTATACAAATAATTTGAAAACATACATATTATTAAACTTAGAGTTTGTTTAAAGATGAAAAAAACTCTTATATCTTATTCGATACATTTTACGATATCCATTCACATAACATTAACAAATATATTTTTTTTAAACACAAAATCATTGCATATTTCCCACAAGAAATTGATTATAAGTATAAACTTCTTTCTTCGGACAATGAGCAATTCTCGGAGTAGATTCACCCTTACGAACACTCAAATCATCATGCTGAAGACAGTCTAATGTTTCCATTATTTTTAATAAATCAGGACGGTGTTCCTGCAATGGATTGTATAAAATGTCAAATTTTGGACATCCAAACTTCTCAATATTATAACTTGGAATTCCCAGGAATGCCAACTCTTCTCGATCAATTGATCTACCTTTATATCGAATGATTCCGCCCAAACAACTTGCTTCTTTATCCATTCTACCCAAGAAATCTTCGATTGCCCCTTGATGTTGATAGCTGCGATCATCTCTCATTTTCGATCCATGAACAAATATGGTACAAAAGCGGGCTGATGTAAAATCTTCTCAAGATAGTCAATGACGGCCAATATTAAAATGGTTTCCAGCTAGATGGCGCTGTACCGATCTGCAGTCGATAATTGTTAGGCGGCGCTGCTGTTGTGGCGAGTCAAAAAATTTGAATTCTTTTACTGTCAATTTTTACCAATCTAATGTTGGTAATTGTTGTCAATATTTTTCACTGAGTAGCACTGTTGTTGTAGCGGGTGAAGAATTTAAATTTTTTTTAATGTTATTGACCTGTAATGACCATCGATCACTAGGCGATAATTATTAGTAACATTGCTTACTCAATAGCGTTGTAATTTCGACGGTTGAAAATCCATATTTACTTCACTTACTAATTCACCAATCACTGTTCTACGCTTAAGCGTGTACACTTAGATATGTGTCCAATGATCTCTGTTGCTGAACTGACTCGTTGGCAATTTGTTCTGTCTACAAATATAGCTTTTACTCTAGCGGCCAATTATTGAAACACATTCCCTAACGCAATGTTCTGTGTCTTATGAAAAGTACGTCATATTTCAATTTTTAGAATAAATTCAAATATTGATATCCGTTAGAAGGTAATATAAATAAGTTTTCAAAACATTTAAACTAAAAATATTTTATTTTATAATTATTATCATGAATTTTAATTGTATTACATTGATATAATCATATATATATATATACATATATATATTTTGTTCAATTAGTCATGTTGTTTTGTCGATTCCTCTAAGATTTTGTTTTCTTGCAATTCAATGAACTTGAGATTATTTCATTCTCCACCAATGTAGAAAAGGGACAACTTATTGCGTTTGACGGAGTCCAGGAACACGTTAAATGCAACATCATCATCTTTGAACACTTTAACCAGTCGTTTTGGTAGAAAAACAATGAATTCATCATCCAATGTGGCAATGACTGCGTCACCATGCTTTGCTTTTACTTTTTTTAGCCCTGTCACTTTATATGGCTTTGTTGTTTCTAATTCTGCCATTTTTTTCTTAGGTTTTTGCGTATTATTGGTGATGCTGTTGATGTAATCCATTTTTACGTTCTTTGACAATGCACTATTGAATAGTTTATATATTTTCACTCAAAGATGTACACTAAGATTCAGATTCCGTGATGTATGTGACTGAATTAACTTGTCAAAAGTCTTTTTCTGTCTTTATATAAACCTTACTCTAGCGGTCATTTTCCAAAACACATTCCTTAACAACGCAATTTTCCTTTGTTACTATCTCGTGATTCCTAGAATAATACGTCATCTCTGTTTGGTTAAACCTCTCTGTTAGCTTCTCGGAGGAATGACGTCACAGAAGTAAAAAATAAAAAATTCATTTATACATCCGTGTCAGATGAACCTTTCTAAATGAATTATCAGAAACTTAACAATCGAGAGTACAGATTTCATTCTCTCTCCACTTGTATTGGGTCTTTCATAGAATAATAATAAAACGTCATATCTTTTTCGGAAAAATGACGTCACACCAGTAAAAAAATAAAACATTCCTTTGGTCGTCTAGATGAAATAAATTTTTTTAGAAAATAATGACGTCAGAAACATAACGGTCGAGAGTATAGATTTCATTCTCCCGCCACTTGTCTTATATCTAAATATGAACGACTGATCTTGTGCATTTAAAATTAGTCTTGCAGAGAAAAACGAGTGATCAGAATGGATCTAATTCTCGATATACAAGAATATCGTTTATCTAACGGTAAAGTTATTGTGAAAGAGTTGGCGTCATGAAAATGGCGAGGATTGGAAAAAATTTGTGAAGATCACTTTTTATTTAAACCGTCATACGATTATGGACAATTAACTGATGATGAAGCATTGGCAGTGGATGTCAATACAAAATATTTCCATGGACTTTCATGGGAATTTGGTGATACACCATATGAAACATTGGTTAAATACTTGAAAGCGACATTGAACAACGTACGCTATATTTTTGTTTGCCATTATGAAGTGCAATATTATCTAGAATCATCCGTGAAAATAGATATACTAATCATCAGATTGGGTAGAGAGGATTTTACAATAATTCGATTTTTATCAAATGTCCACATCACGACCAACACTGTGGAGGAATGATGAAGGAAGAAATAGATTTAAAATTTCCACGTCTATACAACCCTCGATTTGAATGTGCACTTAGATATGTAAAAAAACTAAACTAATGGGTTCTTGAGAATATTTTAATTCTTGATGATGATATCAGACCAATGAGAATTTATCAAACAACCAACAAATGACTCAAGTTGCATCCAACAGATTTTGAACTTTTAACGAAGGATTTCTTCATGGAAACTGCTACAAATCTTATCGTTACTGCATGAGATGGACTGCCTGATGAATGGAAATTAGATGAAGATTTTAAAATGTATCGACGATGTTATGAGCGTCATCCACCAACAGACAACCAAACAATGGCCCTGTTACATTTGTTAAGGATTGTAAAATGTGAAATAAAAAATAAAATGTTTGGTAAAATCTGTTTTAAAAAAATAAAAAATAATTATTTATACATGATTTACTTTACTCATATAATCAATTTTTTTAATATTACAGGATTAATGATAATATTATATTTTTCTATTCGTAATCTAAATCTTTCTCTATCTCGAGCTGCTTCTTCCCAACATCCTCGTCTAGCTACTATGTAAGCATAAGTCCATGGATGCATTACGTGTATTCTCAGTTAAAGATTGAATTGAACAGATTTTCGTTCCATTATAATAATTTTCTTAATTTTCCACTCAAAGGTTTGTATTGAACAATTCGATCATGAACGATTAAACAGTATTCTGATGTATTATCGCGTATTGGTTTTGTAGATTCAAATTCGATTCGCCCATCCACAGGTCCAGATTTTAATGATTCATTTTGTTTTGAACAATCGATGACAATTAAAGGTTCTTTGCCAATAAATTGTTCTTTTGTGAGGAGAGGTTCTGAATCTTTACCATAATATGATTCTTGGAAATTTTTGTACATATCATAAAATAATACATATTGATTGTGAGATATGTCAAGATTTAAGTTGCCATAGGGGTAACATTGTGACTTGAGAAAAACTTTTACGTCTCTCAAATTACAATGATCGAATTGACTGGAATCTTTTGTTGCATCATTTTTTCGTGCGGTATGAAATGCCAGTATAACATATCTTGGTTTCTCCAATTGTGTTGATGTTTTCACCATCCAGACGTTTTTTGTTGTTCTCGGTAACAATGGATATTCATAAGTTTCCCATGATCGGAAACTCACTGTTATTAGCTGATTCTTGGCAATATAATTTAATAATTGTATTTTCCTTGTATCCGACACTGTGATGTAAGGAATTATCCATTCAATTTTCGTCAATGTAATTTTTTTCATCTGTACTAGCTGGAGCTTGTACTATTGCATTTAGATCGGTGTTTGAACGTGTTAAAACAAATTCATGCTTAGCATTGACAATAATGCGATGATAATCTTCAGCAGACTTGTAAAAAATACTTTTCAAAAGTATTCAAATACAAATACAAATACTCTTGCTTCATTGAGTATTTAAATACAAATAGAAATACTTTGGCTTCATTGAGTATTTAAATACAAATACAAATACTCCGAAAGTATTTGAAATACCAAAAAAAAACACTTGCTTAGTTAATTAAAAAATTATTCTTAAGCAAGTATATACTTGTAAAAAATACTCAATTTTGAGTATTTAAATACAAATACAAATACTCGCTTAGATAATTAACAAATTATTCTTAAGCAAGTATATACTTCTAAAAAATACTCAGTTTTGAGTATTGAAATACAAATAATAAATACTTATATAAGAAAGTATTCGAAATACAAATACAAATACTAAAAAAGTATTTGTATTTGTATTCTGAAATACTTTTACTCAAATACTTTACAAGTCTGATCTTCAGCAAATCCCAATAGCATATTCAATTGCAATAAGATGTCAAAATATCCTTTGTTATCCGTAAGCTTTCCATCATTGTCAATCTAACCTGTGTTATCCAAGTAATTCAATTGACTTGGATGAAGCGATCAATATCCCTTAATGACACTTGTAAGACCGAAATTGTTATAACGATCAATCTCAATGCTATTTAATTCATATCGTATTTCTTCGAATAAGTGATATAATGCTATGTTTACTAATGTCGTTGTAGCTGCTACATCAGTGTCATTAGGTTTAGTAAGTTTCCCAGTAATATGTAGAGAACTCTTGCAAGGCAATAAGCACAAGTTTTAATGTTGAACAGCAATCCGGATTTCATCGTTGTTGTTGAGTGAAGCTGATGCATACGGTTGATAAGCATATAATTCATAATGTGATATAGACTCATCAAAAACAACTCTTCTGTTGATAGTTAATCTCTCCTCTCCCACAGCCATGGCAATAAACACGCAAAACAGCACACTTTTACTTTTACTTTTTTTTATGCGAAGGCCCAAGCTCTTTAAAAACGGAATATTCTGATGACTTAGTCGTTTGAGGTTTCGTCGTTGACTGGCAATTTTTTGGCATGGTAACTCAGTTTTATAGCTTTTTCCAACAATTGTTTTGTAAACAATACTTATTATTTTACAGATTTCACATGCAAACGACTTGTTATTATTTCTCCACGTAAATTGACCAATTCTCCGTCTTGTTCGACAATTTTCAATTGCCTATGATGTATTGCTTGTACGGTGATTGGAAGATAAATGACATAAGATGGTACTTCAATGATTTTATATCCGAGTGTAACTGATGGCAAAAATTCATGAATTGTATGCACTAATTTATTATTTATGTATGCTCCTGTAGTAATATTGCACTCGATTCTCAATGAATATATTTTCAGGATGGAAACTGGTGAATCTGACGGCTGTGTTGATTTTGGCGCGATAAGTCTTGGACCAAAACCCACCAGACGACCAATAGAATCATCCGGCTCGAAATTCATTGCAGCGTTATCACTGTGAATCTGACTGTGCAATTCATTGTTGTTAGGTTTAATGGAAATTGACAATTTGGGATCAGCTTTCTTCAAATAATTTTCAATATCTTCAATTTCATAGCTTTCTGTTGGTATTTCAATAATTTTATTTCGTTTATTTATATTATAATAAAATTTATTATTTACATTGTCAATATTCCGCATAGAGTTGAAGGTTAATTATTTAACAAAACCCAGCACATAATTTTTTGTCCTTACTTATTCGATAAGTGGAAAATAATATTCATCTAATATAGAGGACTGTCTAGACAGCGTTATTGTAAACAAATCGTCCATGACTGAAGTACCTTTATACATGTTTAACACTTATATATCTTCGAGATTATATTCCATACCAAGTCCCTAGAGGTCTTTAACTTTTTCTCTGAGAAACTCTAAACATTGATGTCCACAATTTGTTGTTGAATAACCTTGTTGCTTTTCATAATTCTAGTTCAAGTGGTAGTTTTAAATGACCGAAACTATCAAAGTATATTACCTTATTTCCTTGTTTTTTATATGCCACCCAGTAAGTTCCAAGTCCATCTTTATCATCAAAATTAATAATAGCTGACTCATTTTTCCATGGTTTAGATTTCGGTAAATCATTTCTCATGAAAACTCCACGGAAAGATGGGATTTCCATAATTTTTGCATACTTTAAAATATCGATGTTTTTTAATGCTTGATGTGGTAGCTCTATACATTTTTTTCGCCGGTTTCAAAGATAGACTATATCCTCATTTTCGACGCTCATAACGTAAAGCTCTACCCAAGGCTATGGCTTCCATTTTTCGATCGTGACGTTTTGCTCCATCCAATTGATGATAAGCAGCTTTAGCATTATTAGCTGCCTTCGCAATACCTGGAGCTCAACCAGCTAAAGCACCAATTGCATTTATACCAGCAAATATTGGTATTAGTGGTAAAACATCTCCAACCTTAGTTGGTACACGTAATACACGAAGAACTCGAACATTATTTTTTACACCAAGCACTTTATCAGCTGTGTTTCTCTCTTCTACGTTTTCTCGATTTCTCGAATGCGCAATATCGTGCTCCTCACACGCTGCATTCAACGGATTTACACCAGGATTACCACGTTCTAATCGTGTTTGTAATTTTGTTCCGGGTCCACATAACTGATATCCAGGAATATGTGATTCGAATGGCATTTTATTTATGATAGTGTTAACTAAGCCAGTGCCACGTTTGTACTGTGTCATAACCTGAGCTGTACTGAAATAATTTCTATAAAAGTCGCGCATTTGTACTCTATCTCTTCAGTTGATATCGCGTTAAAGTTCGAGCAACAAAGAACTCAATTACCGGTGTCGAATTCCGACAACGTCCTGCCACAAACGGTAAAAATTCAACGCCATGGTAATTTATTACGGAGTAGCGTTCGTGGCATGATACGTGGCCCCTTAAATTGCGGTCAAACAAATGCTCTCTCAGCTCATATTGTACACCCTAATGGATTACGATTAGAAAATATATGTTTATATCCGAAATCTATACATCAGCCAAAATACAGCTTTTTGAAAAATTAATTGAACCTGTAGAAGGTATGGGTTATTTTCCTTTTAATGAACATGAAGAAGTTGTCGAACCTGATCAAGCAAAACCCAATTCAATATTGATTGTTGATGACGTGGCGTGTGAAAAACAAGATAATATGCCTGCTTATTTTTGTATGGGACGACACAGAGATGTTGATAGCTTTTATCTATGCCAAACTTATGCCCGTATTCTTAAACATCTAGTGTGAGATAATACAAATTTTATCACAAATGTCATTAACAGAATGTCGAGAACTTTGTTCTAAATGTTGAAATGATAGGTATGAATTTCTAGTTATCGACAAAGATCGGAAAATCGCTTGTGGATATTATAGAGAAGGATTTGATTGTTTTATCAATATATAAATGAAACAACAATAAGAGCAAAAGAACATTCGTGTTGCAGTCATCAAAGTGTTAGCATCAAGTTGAGAAAAATGCAGAAACGGGTTGATATCCTGCATCAAATTGCAAAAGTGAGTGATGCAATTCGACGTAAGCATGAATTCATTGAACATAGACGGAAAACAACGCAACGAGCTATGAACGAAATGTTTAAACCCGTTGTAGCTTCTCTGAAAAAATTGGTGGATAAGACACCGATAAATACAGAAAATTTTGATGTAAAAATAGAAAAATTTGATGGAAAAATGAAAAAAGAAGAGCTAATCGAAGGAGCCACAAGCTTCCAAGCGACACAAGATGATACTCTCAATCATGATAGTAGATATACTAGTAGTGCCCTGCCCCCTCCCCGATAAAACAGATCGAGGTTTGTGTCCGTGCTAAATTGGTTTGAGCCCGTGCTAAATTACAGACCGTTGGATGCGCTGTTCTACCCACCGAGTTTACTGCCAAATTACTAGCGACTGGTTTCTCTGTTTTACTTGCAGCCGATAATTGTAGGATTTTTCCTCTGTTTTACCGAGTTACTGGCAGTCGATAATTGTAGGATTTTCGTACTGTTTTGTAAAATGTCTTCATTTCTTGTAAAATTTCTTCATTTTGCTGACTTATCGATACTCAACTGTTACTGCGGAATGACGTCATATACAAGTTTACATTGCTTACAAACAATTCTACGAAATTTCGTTATGCGCAGAAAATGACGTCATAGACTGCGTAATGATGCCACAAACCTGTTTTATTGCATCATCTCTTGCGTAGATAAATGACGTCATCAACAAGTTTAGACTTGTAACTGCGTAGTTTGATGATGTCATAAACAAGTTTAGACTTGTAACTGCGTAGTTTGATGATGTCATAAACAAGTTTAAACTTGTTCGCGCATGCTCTTAGAGTGGGGATTTACGATATAAAAGTCAGGGCCTAAAATAATTTCCATCAGTTCTGAAAATACATCTGTCCTCCATAAGCTAGTGAAGAAGCCGTTACAACACAAGGTAAGTCTAAAGTGGATTGTGTGTTACATAACTGGCATTTCTTTTTGATATAAAAAAATGGATCTATCACAACTAAACCGATCCACTACTCTGGAAGGTTTCATACCAGCTATCAAGATGAAGGATCTCTCTCTTGATAGAATCTACAAAGTCAATAAATTAAGACTGGTGAAAACGAATAAATATGGATATGCTGTTCTGGGACTTTTGGAAAAACAGGATGAAGGAAATGTGAACGTTTTCCTACCATGACGCATAACTAAAGTGTATCAACGAAACAATTATGGAGATCACTTAAATAAATTAGAAATAAAAGGCCAGCTATTCCTAAAATACTTCGGTGGTGAATATAATAAATTTGAATTTTTTTCAGTTGATCAATAGTACTGAATGTATGAAAAAAGTTTCAATAAACTATGTAAAACTATATTTTTTAATGTTTAATCGATTTTTTTTTTCTTGTTCTGCGTCACAACCGTATTTAATCCTGTTCACGCATGGGGTAATCTTCAAAAATTTTACATCTTAGGAAGCATTGGTGTTGGGAGAAGAAATGTCTCATATTTAATTTTAAATATCTTACATTTAATATGAAATTTCATGGGCTATTGTATGACGTCATAATCAAATTTAGACTTATAACTCCGTAGTTGTATGACATCATAAAAAAGTTCCAACTTTTACACGCATGCTCTTGGAGTGAGGATTCATGATATAAAAGTTGAGTCTCTCCGTAATTAAAAAATGAGCATTCTATACATTATTTGATGAGGGCGCCACCTTTGATTGATCTATTGTCTTTTGATATAGTCTATGTGATGTTGCCTGAGTTTTGGTATAGAGGAATTGCACGTATAACCTCAAAAATTAAACAGCACTAATATTGTGTAGTGCAATTTTGGTAAAAGTATATTTTTACCTGTACATTGAAAAGGATAAAATAGCAATGCATAAAGATTCTGGATCATAGAGATTGTATTTTGGAGAGAACTTACGTCTTAAATAATGCGATTTCAAATAACTGTGTTTTCAGCAGACACTACATGGCGTTTTATAAAAGAGGCATTTGGCATATAAGAAAAAAATCTATTATCTCGCTTCTGACATTCTTTATTTAACATTATAATAAATCTTTATGTAAAAACTCTACAATTCAGGTAATTAGAGAAGAAACTTTTTATTTTTTATTACACTGTTTGCAATTCACCACGAATGGAATATCGTCGAAAAGTTCATCATAATCAATAGCTGCTGGTTGATAATGTAGTCGACATCGACGATATTTCCTAATTTCTTCATCTTCTTGTAGATTTTTCGGCAATTTTTCCCAAATTCTGTCAATTTTTTTTTTGCACATTCAATAAAAAATTCTTTGGGAAATAATGCAATGTCTTCAGCTTTCATGTCCTCAATCTTCTGATTTAGTTGACAATAGATCTTCAATAATTTCTTTAATGACGGCTCATCACGACAATTTGTTTTGTACCACCTTTTTAATACTCCGGCATTCTCCATGGCACACATGTATTTATCACGTTGAGCACAATCACAACGATATTGGTAATCATAATGATGAGAAATTGTTTATTTCTGAATAATAGACAATAAAAAATTGTCGAATCGATGATCGTTTTTGACGATCCAATAAATTTATGTAGCCATAACTTTTTTTCTAATCCTTTTAAATGAATAATTTTTCTATCTTTTATAATGAAATATAAAACTTGTTTATTTTTGTCGTAAGCAACTTCGCCAGCATCCCAAGAAATTCCACGAATATTCTTTATAATATATGTATTAATTCGTCGATAATAAGGTGGTTATGATTCCCACTTGTATGGTGGCTTGACCACAACATTTAAATATGTATCAATACTATCAATATCATCTTCAATTGGAATTGATGCGATTTTTTTTAGAATAAACTCACTGTTAAGGGCCTCTAACGCCCTATATATCTATCACAATTTCCATTATTCGAACTTTAGACTGCCACTGCTAAAGAGAAACTCAGGATTATTACATACTTTCCGCAATTTATATGAATTTCCCCTTTTTTTACTTAATTGCGTCATCTAAAAATTCTCTGATTGGCTCGCAGTATTTTTTGATAGGTTTCTATCTCTCCATTCGTAGAAAATTGCATCATCCCGACTGATTGGTTTCTTGCTGCGTAGTTTATCCCCCTCTCCTTTCTGGATGACGCAACATTCTTTGAAGTTGCGTCATCCAAAGAGTTTCTGATTGGCTATTACTCATGACTACACAGTATTTTTCTTGATGACGTCATTTTTGAAGGTTAGGATTGGGTTGTAGTTTCGATGATTGCGTCATCCTTCGTCTTTTCTTGTTTATACATGTTGCTGCAAAGCATCGTGAATTCTGATTAGGTCTTACTATGCGGAATCTTTGACCTTTGACTGGTTCGGACTTGTTAGAACTTCTGGCTTTTGAATTACGCAGTTTTGGATGATGCAATTCTCGAAGAATATTTCCTAACATGGAGGGTATAAACGACGCAGTGGATAGGTTTAAAAGCAAGAAACTTCAGGATCAGGGTATTATTCAAAAATTGAACTCTCGAGTAAACAAAGTAGTGCAAAAGTGGTGATAACAAGATCAAAATGGATGTCCGGGAATATTATAATCTAATCGCTACAATTGAAGAAGCATACAAGGAAATTTTGAAACTCGATGCTGTAAGTGATGATGTGATTCAGCGCTGGTGCAATATATGCACAGACAATATCGCGTATTTGAATTCAGTGTTATTGAATCGTGAAAAAGTGTTCATGAAAAATAATCGCTGCAAACAAACATTATTTTATTGCATGCACTTCATGATAAATTCTGTCAATTAAGTGGACAAGTGGTGGGGGGAGATTTGAGTGTCAATCACTCTATTCGGTGGCAGAACTTGGAATGTGCTTTCAAGAATCATATAAGAACAGCGTGTACATTAAACCTAAGGCATACAGACACCCGAACATTTTTAAGTGATGCAAAAGTTTTGGTGATTAAGAAAATTAAAGAAATACTTCAACGAGAAGGAAACTTGAAAGTGAACACAACCTTGTTGTGTAAATTTGAAAATGTGAAAAAAGACCAGACAATTGTGAAAGTAAAATCTTTCCATAAAAAAAGTGTCGAGATTTTACCAAGTACAGAGTTCAATGATTGGTTCGATGATAATGTAATTGAACCATTGTTCAGAAAACTCGAAAACTTTAATCACAAAGACAGTAGGTGAAGTTTGAATGAAATCATCAATCTAACGATCAAAATTTCTCGCTTTGTGCCAATGAAGGGAGGTTTATCAACATATGTCAAGTCACTTCTGGATGTTTAAAATAAACTTGCGGTTCTTAATATCGAAAACTTCGATGGATACTGTTTTTTGTGGTGCCTTACTGCAGCTATACACCCCTCTGAAGTAGCTCATCCCGGAAGAACAACTTCATCAAAGAACAAGTGTATCAACAAAGAATTAAAGTATGAAGGTATACGATTTCCGATTGCATTAAAAGAGATTCCGCGTTTCGAAGCTATGAATAATTTGGCCATCAACGTGTACGGTATTGAGTCTAATTTCATCGATGAAGAATCCGAAAAGAGTGTAGTAATACCTGAATATTTGAGCAATAATTTTCAATCAGGCATACCAACCATGCATCTCCTTGCTGTTGATGCTGGAATGGATGACGAAAATTTTCATCCTATGTTCCATTTTGCTTTAATCATAAATCTATCACGCCTAGTAGGTTGTCAAATAAAACAAACGAAATATAAATCATTACTGTGCGATCGACATTTGAAACACTTTAGATTGCAATAGTCATATGAAAATCACAAACTTGATTGTTTTAAAATGAATAAAGTTCGAATGAAATTTCCTCAGAGAAAAGAAGATCAGATTATTACTTTTAGAAATTTTGAATGTAAAGACCCTGTAGCATTTGCAGTATACGCCGATCTTGAGGGTACTTTGGAGCCGCAAGAAGATGAGACGCAAAAGCATGTCCCACACAGTGTAGCTTCTTACCTTCATTGTACGTATAATAATAATTTATCACGATTCAAATTAAATCGATCATCGACGTGCATTCAATGGTTTATAAAAGAGTTAAAGAATTTTGCAACTAAAGTAGATAGTTATTTAAAACGCTCTCGTCCAATGACACCACTGAATAATAAAGAAAGAAAGCGCCATCAATCAAATATCTGCCATATATGTGGGAAAAAAATTCATTCTCTCAATAATAAAGGCTATGATCATTGTCATTTTACGGGCAATTATCGAGGTCCAGCTTATAACTCTTGCAATTTGAATTATCAGCAATCTCACATAATTCCAGTCATTTTCCACAATTTATCTGGTTACGATTCTCACTTTATCATCAAATTTCTAGCTACAGCATTTGAACGATCAATAACTTTATTACCCATTAACAAAGAACGTTACATTTTATTCACAAAATCAGTTGATAATACAAAAGTTTTCCTTAGATTTATCGATTCATTTAGATTTATGGCCTCTAGTATTGAAAAATTAGCTTCATATCTCGACAATGATGATAAACAAATTACGAAATCTTATTATTCAGATCCCGAACAATTCGAGTTGGTAACAAGAAAAGGCGTATTCCCATATGAATATATCGATTCAATGGAAAAGTTAGATGATGATCATTTACCAGCAAAAGAGCAATTTTATTCCAAACTTAATGATGGAAATGTGTCTAATAAAGACTATAATCATGCTCTGAAAGTTTGGGATAAATTTGCGATTAAAACACTCGGTGAATACTCCGATTTATACCTCAAAACAGATGTACTCCTACTTGCCGATATTTTTGAAAATTTCCGACATAGCTGCCAAAGAACATAGGATTTAGATCCTCTTCATTACTACACTTCTCCGGGGCTTGCTTATGACGCAATGTTGAAACTTACGTATGTTAAGCTTGAGCTTTTGACAGATCCGGAAATGGTATTATTCATTGAGAAAGGCATCCGAGGCGGCATATCACAATGCTCGAATCGTTATACTGCAGCTAATAATCGATACATGGGGGACGCATATGATCAAAGCAGAGAAGAGTCATATCTCATGTATTTTGATGTGAATAATTGATATGGTGCTGCAATGAGCATGCCATTACTCAAGAGTTCCTTTGCATGGGTACAAGAGCAAATCACTGTTAAAGATCTTTTCGGTGGTGATGATGATATTGGATATATTGTTGAAGTTGACTTGGAGTATCTAAAAAAACTTTATGATCTTCACAAAGATTTGCCCTTGTGCCCAGAGCATTTCATTCCACCGAACCGCAAACAATCTAAATTGGCTACAATTCTACATCCAAAGACCAGATATGTAATTCACTATCAAAATCTCAAACAGTGTTAAGAGTTAGGTTTAAAGTGTACAAAAATTCATCGAGTATTAGAATTTGAACAGTCTCAATGGCTTAAACCGTATATAGATAAAAACACAGTATGTCGCGAGAATGCGAAAAATGATTTCGAAAAAAATTTTTATAAACTCATGAACAACGCTGTATTCGGTAAGACTATGGAAAATGTGAGGAAGTACAAAAATGTCAAACTAGTCACTCAATGGGATGGCTGATATGGACCTAGAAATCTCATCTCAAAACCAAATTTCCATAGTGTTACCATTTTTGACAAAGATATGGTCATAATAGAAATAAGACGAATTGAAGTTCATTTTAATAAGCCAATTTACATAGGTTCTGCGATTTTAGATTGATCAAAAATCTTTTTATATGATTCCCATTATAATTATGTTAAGAAAAATTTTTCAAATAATGCTTCCAAACTTCTGTAGACCGACATGAATAGTCTTATATATCTTTTGATAGTACCTGATGTATATGAAATCGTCAAACGTGATATTCGCGAATTCGACACATCCGACTATCCACCTAACAACATCTACGGAATTCCCTTAATGAACAGAAAAGTTCTCGGTCTTACGAAAGACGAGAACAATGGTGCAATCATGACAAAATTTGTTGGGCTTCGTGCGAAGCTATATTCATTTAAGCTTTTAGATGCTGATAAGAAAGAAAGAGGAGAAGGAGAAGAAAAAAATAAGAACGAGAAGAAGAAAGCTAAAGGAATAAAAAAGTCAACGTTGCAAACAATCACGTTTGATGATTTCAAACGGTGTTTGAATGATTATGTCGATATTGTTAAGAAGCAGTATTCAATAAGAAGCGTAAAACATGATGTTCAAACCATTGTACAACAGAAATTAGCTTTAAGTTAGAATGACGATAAACGTCAATTGATCTACGATTCAACAGATACTCTTTCGTGGGGGTATAAAGAATAGAAAGCAATTCATTTATAATTTTTTTATTAATAAAATGTTACAATTTTGTATTTTTATGAATAAATTTTTATATTTTTGTTATAAATGAATATATTTTTTATAAATCATATCGCAATTCTCCATTTTTTTTGTATCTTTTTCAGCATCCGATTATTTATATTATCAAGACGTTCAATCACTTCCTTTTCTTTATCAATTTGTTGTCGTTCTTTTTCAGATCATGGTGTCCATTTGACACAAGTACATTCTCTTCGCCATTTGTTCTACATATTCAAATTGTTCGGCCATCGAATTTTTGCGGTGAGCCATTATAAATCCGATTTATTAATCCCACTATTGTGTTCCTTGCCAAATCCCAACCACTTCACACAGACTTCAATGCCACGTTTTTGTAATATTTTTTCTACTAAATATATGTCAGGATATTGCACTTGAGTTAATTCATCCTCGTAAAATCCACCTTCTATTAGCTGATTTTGATACCCAGTCAATTTATATGTTACAGAGTGAGTATTCTCTACTTTGCTCACAGTAAAGATTTCAGTGGTCCAATTGGGAGTGTATCCTTTTTCAAATACATGTTTATATTTGCTGATGCGAACTTTATCACCAACTTCAAGCTTATTCTTCTTCTTAATTTCCACATCTTCTAGCTTTCTGTACATAGTATCAAATAATTGCTTCTTATTGGCTGAAGTCACATCCACAGGTTTCATCTCAATTGTACGATGTTTCGTATTGTCATCAGATGATAATAATTTCGGTAAAATGCCTATCCACTTGTAATTTCCATGTTAAGTAAAATTTTTTCACATTTTATTTATTAATATGCGATTAAATCGTTCACAAATTGATGCTTTTAGATTGCTGAATGTTGAATACATCTTGATATTATATTGCTTCATGAGTTCTTCAAAATCTTTATTATAAAACTCCGTTGCCCGGTCGACATGTAAATTTTCAGGTACTCTTTTTTCTTTCAAAATTGTCATCATTGCAGCAGTGACATCTTTACCCTTTTCAGTCTTAATTGGTACATCACAAGTATATTTGGAAGAATATTAATAACTGTTAATAAATATTGATATTCTTTATTGTAGGATTTATATCTGGACATATAAACAAGATCAGCTTGCCAAGTCTCATCGAAACAACGTATATCAACATGTCGTCGTTGATAATTTCTTCTGACCGGTCTATGAAGCTCTTCAGCAGTTTGTCTTTTTTCCTTGTTCGTGTTGCTTCTGCTGCTAAGTTCTGAGCAAGGAACTTTTGTATATTCTCTTCCAACGTTTTTTTAACTTCAGCTTGTTTACGATTTGCTCTTTATAATGCACGCAATCGATCTGATTCATGAAGTTCAATTGTTTTATTTAATTTTTCTCGTAAAATTTTTCGATATTCTTGGGAAGATTCTATATGATGTTTAACTTGAACATCAAGAGTCTTGATTTTTTCAGTATTTCTTTCAATTGATTTCTTTGAATCTGAAATCAATTCTTTTAAAAGACGTAATTCTATTCCGATAAATTTCTTCAAAAGTACAATCTTTTTTTCAACAACCTCCTATGATACAGCATCATTCGGATCTACTGACTCAGCAAGGTTGCATAATCTTTTATTATTTATATCATACTGACGGTCAATTATTAATTTAAATATAATGCCAGAAACTTGGATAGCACTTTTTTGTGCATCTTTTGTCGATTGACGTCCGAAAATATCAACACTCATCCTCTCTCATCAAAAGCGAATTAATCAATGAGTTTTCTTTGATCAGCATTGAATCAATATATAATTCCAGCTTCACGTAATTCTTCGATTATAGATATCGTTTCATTATTATGGCTGAAATTCCCTGCTGCACGTGATAAAACAAGTAGTCGCAATCGATCAACAAGTTCATTTGGATCATCCCAATAAACATAGTCCAGTGGTCGATTATGATTCGTCATATATCGGGGCAAACCTTCTCCACTTTTCGGTAAATATTTGCTTATAATATTTCGATACTTTTTTGAATATTTATCTTCTCTGAGACTTTTATCAAGAAGATAATGCTTGTGATATGCATGGGTGCTTCCTGAAATTTGTCCATAAGTTTTCTCATCACTCTCTGTTGTGATTGTTGGACCGGGTGATTTCATAAATAATAATTCCAAAAGCCTAGGGGTGCTGTAATATTTGTTATTGCCAATATAAATGAATTTATCATCAAATCTCGCTTCAGCATTACCAACTATTAAACGGTTTTTTAATTTTCTCACACCAAATTTTGTGTCCAATTCTTTGACTTGGCGTTTAGAATCGAATTTTATAAGATACGGAACTTTTGATATGATTCTGATTGGCGTACTTTGACAGGCTTCGCTCATTGGCATACTCTGAGTAGATGCAAAAGACTCATCATCAGTCATAATATCACCGTACATGCTATAATTAACAGCATTTGCTTGAAAACTCATGGGTTCTTGGCTAATCTTTTAATTGGCTTTCCTCTTCTAATACTTGCATTAAACTCTTCTTCAATTGGTGCTTTTGCTACTAATTGTTGCAGAGGAGTCACAACGGGTTTAAACATTACATTTATAGCTCGTTCGGTATTTTCTCGGCCATTTTCGATCGCTCCATATTTTCTCCGTATTGCATCACTAGCTCTAGCAATTTGATACAACATATTGGCTTTTTTCTGCACTTTTGTTGACTTCATATTGTCACTTTGTTGATCTCTACTCGAATGTTCTTGTTTTCTTTTTTGTCGATTAATTTATATGTTAACGAAGCAATCAAATCCTTCCCTATAACTTCCACAATTTATTTCACTATCTTTGTCGATAACTACAAATCCGTACTGATCCTTTTAACATTTTGAGCAACGGTCTCGAAATTCTGTAAATCACATGTCTGTGTTCACATGATCATCATAAATATGCTTTAGATTCATCTTGTTGGAAAAGCACGAGGGAATTTGTATTATCTCGCACTAAATGTTTAGGAATACGTGCATAAGTTTGACAGAGATAAAAACTATCTACATCCCTGTGTCGTCCCATACAAAAATATGCACGCATATTATCTTGCTTCTCGCATGCCACATCATCGAAGATCATTATTGAATTAGGTTTTGCTTGATCAAGTTTCACAACCTCTTCGTGCTCGTTGAAAGGAAAATAACCCATTCCTTTAACAGGTTTGAGTAATTTTTCTAAAAATTTATACTTTGGTTAATGTATAGATTTGAAATATAAATGTATATTCTCAAATCGTAAACCATTTGTATGAATGAGAAGGGCCAAGAGTGCATTTGTTTTCCCGCAATTCGAAGGATCACATATTACTCCGCGAACACTACTTGGAAATAAATAGCCATGACGTTGAATTTTTACAGTTTGTCAAAATTTGTCACTGGTAATTGCATTCTCTGTTCGCGAGTTTTATAGGTGTTGTTTCAGTTTCGGCAACGATATGATAGAGTGCGGAGCTGGCTTAGTGAATTCAATCATCAATAAATTGCCATTTGAGTTGCATATTCCCGGTTATCAGTACTGCGGACCTGGTACGAAATTACAAAAAAGATTAGCACGTAAAAATCCTGGTGTTAATCCGTTAGACGCGGCTTGTAAAGAGCACGATATTGCATACTCGAAAAATCGAGAAAACGTGGAAGTGAGGAACGCTGCTGATAGAGTGCTTGCTGTAAAAGCTTGGCATAGAGTGTTTGCTAAAGACGCAAATCTCGGTGAGAGAGCTGCTGCATCAGGAGTTACAAATATTATGGAAATTAAATCGAAATTCGAAATGGGCTTGAAGAAAAAAGTGAGAAAGAAAAAAGTTGGAAATGGTCCAAAAAAAAAACCTTTCAGACAGATTGTAAATTCGGCCAAGTTGATGATAAATTCAAGTGCCAATCCTATAAAATCGGCATTAATAGCTGCACGAAAAGCTGTAAAAACGATTGGTGGAAAAAAGAATGTTAGAATTCCACGAGTATTACCTGTACCCGCTAAAGTTGGTGAGTGTTTTACCACTTATACCGATATTCACCGGTTTGCGTGCGATTGGTGCTCTAGCTGTTGGAGCTTTAGGTATTGCGAAAGCAGTCAATAATGCTAAAGCTGCTCAACGCCAATTGGATGAAGCAAAACGTCATAATCAGAAGATTATGACGTTTTGCTTTGCGTCATGGAAGCGTCGTGGAAGCGATAGCTTTGGGACGAGGTATACGCTTCAAACGCCGGAAACAAGGATATGGATTGTACTTGAAACCGGCCAAAAAAAACGCATAGAGCTACCACATCGAGCATTGAGTAACATCGATTTTTTTAAGTATACAAAAATCATGACAATTCCATATTCTCATGGGGTTTTCATGAGTAACGAATTACCAAGGAAACCCAAGAAAAATGAATCAGCTATAATTAATCTCGATGATAAGAATGGACCTGGAACTCACTGGGTGGCGTATAAAAAACGTGGAAATAACGTTATATACTTTGTTAGTTTTAGAAATTTAAAACCCCCACCAGAACTTGCAAAATATCTTGATATTGGTAGCATACTTTACAATCATATAAAGCATCAAGATTATTCAACAACAAATTGTGGACATTTATGTTTGAAGTTTCTAAAAAGTATAAAGAAATAGTAAAATGATGAAAATACATCAGTTATGGACGATTCTTTCACAATAACACTGTCTGGGCAGTCCTCCATATTAGAGGCTTATTATTTCCCGCCGATTGAATTAACAAAGTCAAAAAATTATGTATTGGGACTTGTTGAATTATTCACATTCGATTCTATCCCAAATATTGATCAAGGGAATAATAGATTTTATTATGCAGTAAAGAATAATGAGAGAATCATCGAAATACCTACGGGAAGCTACGAAATTGAAGACATTGGAAATTATTTAAAGAAAGCTGATCCGGAATTATCAATTTCCATTAAACCTAACAACAATGAGTTACACAGTGAAATTTACAGTGAAAACGCACTCATAAATTTTGTACCAGACTGTTCGATTGGTCGTTTGTTGGGGTTCAGTTCACGATTTGTCCCTTCAAAGTCAAATCAAATATTCGATTCTCCAGTGTCAATCTTAAAAATTAATGCACTGAGAGTAGAGTGTAACATTACAACAGGAGCGCATATGAATAATAAATTAGTGGATAAAATTCATGAATACTTTCCATCAGTTCCTCCAGGATATAAAATCATCGAAGTGCTATCCAACGTCATTTATCTGCCAATCGTCGTGCAAGCAATACATCACATCCAATTAAGAGTTGTTGATCAAGACGGAGAATCAGTTAATTTCCGAGGAGAAACAATGACAACACGATTACATGTGAAATCCGTGAAATAATGGGAATTGTTTATGAGCCGATCATTGGAGGAACCTATGAAACTGAGTTACCATGCCGAAATATCATCAGTCAACGACAAACACAACTAAGTCATCAGAACTATTTATTTCTGAAAAGCTTAGGCCTGAAACCACGCAAACAAATCAAGTGAAAGTGTGCTGTTTTGCATGTCTACTACTATGGCTGCGGAAGAAGAAATCTTAGCTATCAATAGAGGCGTGATATTTGATGAGTCAATTTCACATTATGAAGTGCATGCTCATCAGCCATACGCTTCTGCAACATTGAACAACAATGATGAAATACGCATCTCAGTCCAACATCAAGATTTGTGTTTACTTCCGAGTAAAAGTTCTCTACACATCACTGGAACATTTGCCAAGCTTAATGGCCAGCCCGGGGCAGCTTCATCAAAACGTGGAAATATAGCTATATGCTATTTATTTGGAGAAATTCGATATGAACTCAATGGCGTAGAAATTGGTCGCAACAAAAAGGTCGGCCTCACAAGTCTCATTAAAGGCAACTTATCTTTCCAGCCTGGACAGAAAAATTTTTTGTACAATGCCGGCTGGTTGGATGATGAACTGTTGTACGATGATGAGGGAAATTTTGACATTTTTATTCCATTAAAGATGTTATTCGGATTCGCTGAAGATTATCAGCGGATTCTTGTCAATGCTGAACTTGAATTAGTATTGACGCGTGCAAACACAGATCTGAATGCTATGATACAAGCTCCAGCTGATGCAAATGAAAAAATTTTCCTCATAAAAATTGAATGGACAATTCCTTACATCACGGTCTCAGATATAAGAAAAGTGAATTTATTGAATTTCATTGCAAAAAATCCGGCAATAATACTAAGTTTCAGATCATGGGAATTGTATGAATATCCATTGCATCCAAGGACAACAAAACATGTGTGGGTTGTAAAGACATCAACACAACTCGAAAAACCTAGATATTTTATACTTGCAGTCCAAACGGCACGTAAAAATGACGCTACGAAGGATGCGAGTAAATTTGATCACTGCAATTTGAGAGATGTCAAATTATTTCTTAATTCACAGTCTCATCCATACGGCAACATGAATCTCGACATCACTTACAATCAGTATGCACTGTTGTACGACATGTACAAAGATTTTCAAGTATCATACTACGGCAAAGAAGCTGAGCCATTACTCCCGAAGAAGCAATTTTTGGATACATCACCTCTAATCGTAATTGATTGCTCAAAGCAAAACGAATCTTTGAAATTCGGACCTGTTGATGTTCGCCTGGAATTCGAATCAACAAAACAATTTCCTGCTGATACATCAGCTTATTGTCTAATTATTTATGATCGCATCATAGAATATAAGTCATTAAGTAGACAAGTCCGAAAATTGATGTAACATCCAGAGGAAGAAGCTGCTGGAGAAATTTTTTAAACACTTAGTCCTAAACTAATCATTGTAATCGAAAAATAAGATAAACGTTTTTTTATATAAACTTTTATTTATTTTCTTCTTGACATTGTTTTTTATGAGGATTTTCTATGACATCATCTGTCGTATAATGTTCTTCGCATCGTAAATAATTGATAAATCTTTTATCTTTTTGTAGTTGTGTTGGTGATTTTGACCAAATTTCGCAAATTCCAGAATTCGCATATTGTAGCATAAAATTCGCATCGAGATTAGCGATATCATCTGGTGAACAGCTGTAATGATTTCTCTTCTGATGGACTCCAATGACACTTGAACCACTCTTTCATGCGTCGTACATTTTTATGTGTGCATCCAAATTTTTCATTTAATTTATTATTTTCCAGATAATTCATGTAATGCATTTTCGCCACATCAATTATAGGTTTATTGACAAAAGTACTGAGTCACTCTACTTAATCTGTTGCCAGAATCCCAAGGTATAGAATGGCTTTGCCCCCAAAAATCTTTACTCGGAAATAGAATCACTTCATTATAACTGTCGAGAGGGGGTTTGAATGTAAGTAAATAATCAAATGTTGGATCATTTAGTGATAGTATTGCAATTTCTTTTGCTATAAACTGCTTATCATGCGTATAAAATCCTTCAACATCTACAACTACTTCCATTTTGTACACTTTAGAAAAGCACAAATAAAAATGACAAAAGAACATTTAGAACGGAAGAAAATTATTTCAGGTCTCAACATTTATATCATAAACTCCAGGAGCATGCGCAAACAAGTCAAAACTTGTTTATGACGTCACTCAACTACGCAGTTTCAAGTCTAAACTTGTTTATGATGTCATTTAACTACGCAGTTACAAGTCTGAACTTGTTCATGATTTCATTTAACTACGCGGTAACAAGTCTAAACTTGTTTATGACGTCATAAAACTACGCAAAAGATAATGCAATAAAACAGGTTTGTGGTATCATTACGCAGTCTATGACGTCATCTTTTACGCATAACAAAATTTCGTAGAATCCCAATGAACTTGTTGATCGATTATGACTACTTGTTCCATCACGTGCTGCTGGTAATTTTAACCATAACAATGCAATAATGTTAATTATTGAAGAACTACGTGAAGCTGGAATCAGATGCTCAATGTCATAACTCATTGATCAATTATCTCTTGAAGAGAGAGGATGAGTGTAGACATTTTTGGACGTCAGTTGGACAATGATTTACGAAAAAGTGCTGTCCGTGGTCCACCTGGTAATGGATTTGAATTAACAATTGATAAATAGTATGATCTAAATAATAAAAGATTGTGCAACCTTGCTGATCCTGTAGATCTAAATGATGCTGTATTATTGAAACTTGTTAAATCGAGTATACTCAATTCGATAACATCTTTATCACAAGAGATACGAAATCTCCAAGCACAAATTGAAAATATCAGAGAGCAAGTAAAACAACAACTGGAATCATCACAAACAGTACAACAAAATTTGAGAGCAGATTTGAATAAAATAAATGAAATCTATTAAATTGATCAATTGAATACGTTTTTGAAGAAGCAGATAGTAGACATACCGACATCATAAAACAGCTGAAGGAGAACGTTGAAAAATAATTGAAAAGAAGACCTAAAACCCAAATTGCTATGAACAAGGAAAAAAGACAAACTGCTGAAGAGCTTCATAGACCGGTCAGAAGAAATTATCAACGACGACATGTTGATATACGTTGTTTCGATGAGACTTGGCAAGCTGATCTTGTTTATATGTCCAGATATAAATCCTACAATAAAGAATATCAATATTTATTAACAGTTATTAATATTCTTCCAAATATACTTGTGATGTACCAATTAAGACTGAAAAGGGTAAAGATGTCACTGCTGCAATGATGACAATTTTGAAAGAAAAAAGAGTACCTGAAAATTTACATGTCGACCGGGCAACGGAGTTTTATAATAAAGATTTTGAAGAACTCATGAAGCAATATAATATCAAGATGTATTCAACATTCAGCAATCTAAAAGCATCAATTTGTGAACGATTTAATCGCATATTAATAAATAAAATGTGAAAAAATTTTACTTAACATGGAAATTACAAGTGGATAGGCATTTTACCGAAATTATTATCATCTGATGACAATACGAAACATCGTACAATTGAGATGAAACCTGTGGATGTGACTTCAGCCAATAAGAAGCAATTATTTGATACTATGTACAGAAAGCTAGAAGATGTGGAAATTAAGAAGAAGAATAAGCTTGAAGTTGGTGATAAAGTTCGCATCAGCAAATATAAACATGTATTTGAAAAGGGATACACTCCCAATTGGACCACTGAAATCTTTACTGTAAGCAAAGTAGAGAATACTCCTCCAGTAACTTACAAAATAAATGATTATCAAAATTAACCAATAGAGGGCGGTTTTTACGAGGAAGAATTAACTGGAGTCCAATATCCTGATATTTATTTGGTTGAAAAAGTGCTGAAAAAACAAGGAAAAAAAGCATACGTTAAGTAATTAGGGTTTAGCAACGAACACAATAGTTGGATAAGTTTAAATGATATATAGTTTATTTGAAAATCTTGTAATTATGACAATAAAAAATTAGTGAATAGAAAACTCTTGAAGGACAATTGTAACTATGACATTATAACTTATGGTTTTTTTTTCAATAAAATATAACAAATTATAAATTTGTATTACATTTTTGATAACCCTATAGCAAAGTATCAGTTGTTTCCTCTAATAGTTGTCTTTTATTATCTTGCCAACTCAATGCTGTTTTTGTTCTGAAAATAGTATATACTTCATGTTTCTTACTGACAATATGATATTCATTTTTTTTAAAAATGTTATGATGAAACAAACATTCTTTATAATCATCAATCGTAATCGTTTCAATTGTTGCCTTTTTCACACCTTTGGCTTTCTTTTGTTCCTTTTCATTTTGAACCTTAAAACTATACATTTTTGCTCCAAGCCCAATAAATTCAGTCATAATTTTTTCATTATTTTCGTCTTTCATGAAACCTAGAACTTTCTTATTAACTAACGGAATTCCATAAACATTATTTTCACGATAATCAGAAGTATCATACTTGTAAATGTCGCGTTTTATGCAATCATATATATTAACATTCATAAAATGATAAATTCAGCTGTCTGTATCAGTATATAATAATTTAACATTATGTTTGAAATTTTTCATAATATAACTATGATGGAAATCATATATAAACATTTTCGATAAATCAAGCATTGTGAACACTATATAAATTGTCTTATTGAACAGTATTTCAAGTTTATTCATTTCAATTATGACCATATCATTATCAAAAATAATACTGCTATGAAAATTAGGTTGAGATATTAAAAATCGTGCTCCATATCTTCCCTTTCACTTTGTAATTAATTTTATATTTTTATAATTACGTACATTTTCCATAGTTTTTCCATAAACAGCGTTATACATAAGTTTAAAAAAGTTTTTCTCGAAGTCATTTTTGGACTTTTTCTCATATTTGTATTCAAATCTATGTATTTCTTCAACCAAGCTGACTGTTCAAACTGTAAAACTCTATGAATTTTAGTGATTTTCAAGCCAAGTTCAATACATTGTTGTAAATTTCTATACTGTATTACATATTTATTCTTCGACAATAACGTAGTCATCAGCTTTTTACATTTGCTATCTGGTACTTGCCAATGTTCAGGGCATAATGGTAAATCTTTATGGTGCTCATGCAATGATTGTGGATAATCTAAATCTACTTCAAAAATATAGCCAGTAGAAGAATCTTCGGAAATATTGGAAATCAAATCATTGATATCATCCAAATTAAATTTTTTAGTTACCCATCTGAAAGATCCAGTGGGCAAGTATTCACTCATTGATGCACCATAAAGATTGTTTACATCGAAGTACATCGAGTAAGATTCTTTTTTGTTTGGATCGAAATCATCTTTCATAAACTGAATATTGGCTTTTGCATACCTATTGCAACATTGCGAAACCCCTCCTCTTATCCCTTTTTCTATGAAATTAAGCATTTCAACATCTTGCACAGGATCGAGTTCGATTTGTGTATATTGCGGCATAGCATCAAAAGCGAGGCCAGGTGCAGTTAGATAATGTAAAAGATCTAAATTGTATGCATCTAAACAATTACTACGAAAATTTTCAAAGATGTCTGCTAAGAGCGAAACATCTGTTTTCAAATACAAATCTGAATAATCGCTAGAGTTGTAAGCTGAAACTTATTCCACACAGTAAGTGTATGCTGATAATCTCGATCTAAGATATTTGTATTGTTTAACTTAGAATAAAAAGTTAATTGGGCAGGAAGCTGGGTTTCATTAAGTTTATCCCAATTATCAATTTATTCATAGGGAAAAACTCCCTTTCGCACTACTAATTTAAACTGTTCAGGATCATTAAAAAATTTTTTAGTAATATTCTTCTTATCATTATCTAGGAACGATGCTAACTTATCAAGACTACTTGCCATGAATCTATAAGAATCTATGAATTGTAATTTAATTGAGATTTCACATCGTCTTTTCCTTCAGTGATCTCGAACTTTGAATTCATTATTAAAAAAAACTTTTTGCTTCATTATGAGCTTTATACTGCTGGGGAGTTAATGGTTTCATTGGCACAACGTGTTCAATAGTATTTTTAACATGCTCAGATAATTTTTTTAATTCTAAAACAAACCAATTAATACTATCATCACTACGTTACAAATAAAATCTAGATTGAGACTCATCAAATGTACAATGAACATAGAAAGCAACACTGCATGGAATATGTTTCTGCTTATCATTGTCTGGTTCAAGTATACATTCCAGATCAGCATAAACAACGAATGGAACTTGTTGCTCATTTTTATGATTTTTAAATTTAATTTTTTCATCACCTGGAGGGAAGGTAATAGCTGGTTTATTTATTTTATTACAATCTTTTCGATGATTATTAAACGATTTTTCAATCTTAAAATGGCATAAACATCGATCACATAAAAATTTTTTTGTTTCACCTTTAGAAATTTGTGAACTAACAAATCGTGAAAGATTTTTAATCGAACAAAAATTAAAAAGAGGTTTTAAATTATTGTCATTATCTATCTCAACATTACTCTCGACCATTAACAAATGTATATGTTTCTTATTCGAAAATTTACTTAAATATAACGGTGCTATTTTATCTTTATCATTTAGTCCATATACATTGATCGAAATATTATCATTTAATTCAAATTTTTGAATGTAATGTGAAGTTGTTGGACAATTTATACCTTTATACTTAAGAACTGTCCAATAATCTGGATATGATGATGAAATTGTTTGGATGACTCTTAGTTGGAAATAATGCTGCAGTAATTGACCATAGAAAACAGCATTGATCTTTGTTCTTAATATTTAACACTGCCCCTTTATGTTGAATAAAATCTGGTAGATCGATAAATGTTGATCCTCCTGCTGATAATGGATCATATCGATTAGTGTTGACTTGGAGATGGATGATCTCTATCATAGACCATTCAGAATCACGATTTTCAAAGTCTTCAACTTTCAATAATCAAACATCAATTATTTTTTCTTGAAGAATTTCATTAATCTCACTTGATGGCATAAATAGTTCATTCTTCGTAGTAAAATACTTGATTTCTTCAATAGATTCACCATTTGGAAATTTACAAGCTTTAGAAAAGTTCACCTTGAGGCTACCATTATTGTCAAGAATATTCTTAAATTTTTCACGAAGAATCACTTTAGTATCAATGAAAAAGTCATTCAAATTCACATTTTTCAAGTTGATAATTGAAGCAGTTAAAATACGTGATTCAAATACATTTTCGTCATCTCTCCAAACAACTGATGGCCGTTGATCATCACGTTGAAGATCACCTCCTCGCACATAATTTTGTTGATGAATAAATTTTTCACTAAGTGCTTTAAGAATGAAAATTGTTGATTGAATTGTCATCGTTTCACCAACTGATAAATTATTTTGTAATTGTCGATTTAATAATGCAACGTTCCTATCTCCTATTTCCAACCATTTGTTTACAGCTTCATTTTTACTTGGTTCACTCAATGATGAAAGAAACACATAAGCTTCTTCCATCATTTGTATCAAGTCTTTATAATAATTACCCATTTTTTGCTTGATTCACTTACTTTTATTAATTAATGAATTCACTTTTTAATGAACAATTCTATAATGGAAAAATTTTCCTTCAATCTAATTTTTAAGTAACAACACTTCTTAAAAATATTTTCGTTTTATCTTGATAGTTCTTTTTATTCACGTTTACGTTGTGACTTCTCAAATAATAATATACGCAAAAGTTGGTTCACATTTATTTATATGTGATAAACTACACCCTCGACGTCACTAAATTCCATCATTGTTCCTATTATATGACGTCACTTCTTAGAAACTATTTAATAACTTTGAAAATGTTACTGGATATATGTGAAATAAAAACTACCCTTCAACACCATCTGAATAACTGTTCAAAGTGACGCCATTTCTAAGAAACATATTATGGTTCGATAAAGATATCCATAAAAAATACTTGGAATCAATAGCTTTGACAGTGTTATCGGATATATGATAAATAAAAACTACCCCTTCAACACCATTTGAATGACTGTTCAAAGTGTCGTTCCTCAGTCATTCCTCAGACATATTGTCAGCTCGATTAAAATATCGACACTCATAAAAAATCACATATAAATAACGAGTTTTAAAAAAATTATAGTGAAGATTGACTTAAAAATGGAGGACGAAATTCTGTGCATCATTGATATGGAGGGATTTATGGTGAATGGAAAGTTCATGTGTAAAGAGTTGGGTTATATCAATGTTCTATCTGGAGAAGTGGACTCAACATTCTAGAAAATTGGCAATTTTGAAGATTTATCTGAAAAAGATAGAAAAACTGCCGCGTTTTGTCTGCATCACGTTCATGGAATTTTATTTCGTGATAAGTTTAATGACGAAGATCCAATTAATCTTGATAAATTCTTATGGAAAATCGCCAAAGAAGCTGGAAAGAAAGGACTGATGATTGGATGTAGAGGTGGTAGTTTTGAAGTAACAAAGATGAAGGATTCGAATATCAAAAATTACATCAACCTGGAATCAATGGAATGTCCGAAGTGTGAAGTAATCAGACAATACATACATCAACATGATCAAGAAGTTTATGAATATGCAAACTCCTTATACTGTGGAAGACATTTAAAGTTAAGAAATCCAGGGAAACGTGCACATTGTCCAAGGGAAGAAGTTTTCTGTTTTCAATATTTCTTGAATCAAATATCATTCTTGGATTCAGATGAACGTGGAACTTATAACAACATAAAAAATTTGTGTTCTTCATAATATCAAATGTATCACATACATAAATTTTTATTAGTTTAAAAAGCAAATACATGATTTAATGTTTATAATAAAAGCAAATCCATGTTAAGAAAAAGTTTTTTCTAATCTCATGACCTAAATCAAATATCCATTAAATTATTTAAGCATAAAATAGTCAAAATAAAGTTATATAATGATAAAATATCTTTACATTTATTAATGTAGAATGATAGAAGAATACATTTAATTTAATAATATAAAAAATTTTTGTTCTTCATAATATCAAATGTATCACATACATAAATTTCTAAGTTTAAAAGGCAGAATACATTATTTGACGCTTGAAAAATTTAATGAATATTTGTAATAATTTAGTTTATTAGATTAGAAGATGAAATTATTATATCAAAATATAATAGCAAAGTTACTAGACTCAGAAGTAGATCGAGAAGCGACCCAACCATGGTGACATGAATACACTTCCTGGTGCTATAAATAACGATAATCAGGTAATAACTGTTGTATAATTGGGTAAATCATCCTTTAGATGAACTTCGGTTATGCATTGGAAAGGAATTTACTCGATTCTTACAGAATTCTATAGAACAAAGCGAAAAAGAATAGTGAGATATGCTTAGTATTGAACTCGTTCTGAAATAAATCCTATTGTATTCGAAGTCTTCAGGATTATTGTGGAGGCTGGTGGCAAATTGTTCAAGTATGTACTTATGATTCTTCAGATAATCAACTACTAACTGCGTTGATAGGACTACTATAGGAATGATTGAAATCATTAGTAGAGTGAAGGTTGACATACTAGATATAGGAAGTTTATAGAGAAAATTTATTCTCAATTAATACAATAATGTCAATATGCAAAAGGGCTTCGAATATTATAGTCTAGTCAATACGAAAGTCAAAATGAAAGTTCGTTGAACGTTAACCGATTTTGTTCATTAGGTTGTTTTATGTGCAAGAATTCAAAGTGCCTTTTTAAGTAAAAAACCTATTCTAAAAATGGAGTTTTCTTATTGAAGTGGAGATAGAAAATAAAAAAAAGGCAAATTATTATAAATTGCATTGATCTGTCAGATGTCTTCATCAAATTCAATCTAGAATGTATCAAAATTTCTTATAAGTGGAAATTAAAGAGGACATTTCGATAGCAAAATGTTAAAATTATTATTGAATTTAGTAGCATAAAACTAAAATAATTTTTCACATAATTTTTAAATTATATTATTATAAAAATACAAAAGTTAAACGTTGATAAGTTAATACATATGATATATTGTAAAATACAAAGAAAAAAGAAGATGATATACCTACAAAGAAAAAATTCATAATGAAGATGAAGTAATTAAAATTAATATAATAATTGATAAATTAATTATAAATAAATTGGACATTTTTTTAGTCGATTGGCAAAGCAATGAGGAATGCAATTAATAAATACAAAAAATATGGATCTATTCCATTAGATATTTCAACCCTGCCATCCTTAGTAATACCAGGGAGACCAGAAACACGTGTTATCAGAACAGCTATTAATAATAAGTTGAAAAGTGCTGTAAGGAATCAGAAGAAGTGAGAGGATAAAACAGAAATAACAGATATGTATGCTATAGGTCTTGGATTAACTAAGTGAAATGATTTTAATTATTAACAACCTCTTTTTGTACATAAAATTATTAATTCTACTCATAATTGAAAAATAGATAGCTAATAACAATTAGAGATAAATAATAATAAGGGATTAATTATTGATCGAAAGATAAAATGAAAAAACAGAATTATAAAAAATTATTTATGTTACAAGTAACAGTGTTATTAATAAAACAATACTTAATCTCGCTAGATTTAAATTGATTATTATTTATACATTTCTTATTGAATTACTTTAAAGAATAAATTTAATAAAGTCATTACCGCAGATAATTTGACACAGTGACAATCTTGAATAAACTTCACTAAAAATTTGAAGTGACGAGTGAAAAAATAGACACAACAGATCATTTTATATTTCATCATCAAGTAATATTAATAATCGATTGGTGTTTACAAATAATTAACGTGATTAACCATTTTTTGGCGCTAAACCGAATTGACATGAATAAAAAAATTAATTTATTCAAATAATCAATAGTCATTTTATCATTAATTAATTGAAGTTAACTAAAAATTATTCTCAACACCACTATTGATATCAATAACTTCAGAATCACTACTAATGTATATAATTTCAGAATCATTATCACTATCATCATAACTCATACTTTCAATTCCACTGTCATTGGTATTATTGTCATTAATTTCATCATCATTAGAAAACAATAATATTGCATCCTCATCTAATTCCATAGGATCGATTGGTGCAAAAAGATAAATCAAATCGACATCATTATAGATTAATTCTGCTCCAGTATTATTAATGCATAAAAATCGAGTGTTGTTTCTCAATGCTTCTCCATAAATTCCAAAGCAATAGTTGATCTTATTCTCAATCTCTTAGATATTCTGCCATTCAGGTGGAATTATCACCATTTAAAAAAAACTCCATGGTTGTATGTAATGACTGAAACCAAATAGTCTATTGATTCCATTTCATTTGGTATTCAATAATTAGAATTAATTTTATAATCGATTGCATACCTTTCATTATCATTTTTATTGTAGTCATTATCCAAAAATTTTATTGGGTCGATATCATCATGATAAATCATTTCAAAACAATTGAAAATCAATGAAAATTTAGGATATTGTTCTTTTAAACTTGATAAGACACTACAATAAATTTCAAAGGGATTTACTGAACCGTTTATAAGGTGTGATGATTTTAATTTTCATCAATTTTACATGGGTTATTATGGAAAATACATATCTTATTAAATATAAAAATCAAATAAAAATAGAAAAAACGATTGAGCTCCTCCCAATTTTTTTGTATATATAGTTTCAATTTGATACAAAGTTCTCCTGACATTTTATTGACCTTTGATACATCGTTCTTACAGGATTAATTATAATTTCTGAAAATTTGACGCTCGACGTGACATGCAGCTTTACCAAACAAAAAGATCTGGCAACGTCGAAATAGTAGTCACGTGATCACATATTTCTATCTTTGTCGCTGTCATTAAAAATAATGTATCTTAAAAAAGACCCATGACATTAGTTCTCTATGTTACTTTTTTCCAAATATTATTCAGAATTTTTCATTTGCACCGCAAAAAATGAGAATAATAATAGTAAATATGTGCGAAAATTTGATACACTAACTATTTTTCTAAATAAATTTGCAAATAATACGATCTAACTGAATACCATTCACATTCAAACCGCAGAAAGTAAATGCGTATGAAATTAAAAGAAATTTCATTTTTTTTTACAACATTAATAATAATAAATTAATTTTACTATTTGGTACAGAGCTATTTATCTGGTGACATTTCAATATACACGAATAAAACTGTATCCTATTTCCATATTCAAATTCAAGAAAATAAATAAACCCAAAAATGAAAAGCATTGATTTTTTTTTAACAAACTTATTGTAATTATATTGCAATATTATATTTCGCTCCAATAAACATCTCAATATCAAGCTCTGCTTACATTACTTGCTTTGAAATAATATTTATTGCTTGCAAATTGTTGCAAGTGATGTAATAATTTTTTGAACTGATAGTATGTGTAATTTTGATAACGATTTATTTTTCATTTTATTGTTGAGTAATTTTTTAACTCCATCAGACCCTGACGATTGAAAAATATTTTTCAGTATTTCTATGCTAATATCTGCATCAGCTAATTTTTTTTGAATTGACAATCCGACATTTTTTAAAGGAATCAAGCCACCTAAAATAATACTCTGTTTTGTATTCGCTTTCCATGCATCAATCCTGTGATTAAATGTTTTGAAGTTATCTAATAATACTTTTTTTGGTATATGTAATATTTGGAGAATTTTAGCAAGTATTTTGCAATCATCTTTGGCATTATGTGCACCAGCCATGCTAATATTTAGAGAATGCGCTAATCCAGTCAGACTAGATTCATTTTTAGCTTTTCAGCCAGTCACACTTCCAATAACTGGTAGAGTATTTATAAAGCCATATATCACTTGTGAAAATTCCTTAAGTAATGAATATTTACAAATTGATCTCCATAATCTAGGCCCATCGAAGGTTAGATTATGATCAGTAATGGAACACTTCTTCCCGATCAAAGTTAACCACTCTTCTAGATCATTTAATGCTGTTCTGATATGTACAGATGATATTTTCGTCCCATTAAGCATCAGTTCGCTGTAAGAATTTGTTAATCCATGGCCGTCAGTAGCTGATTGGGCAATTAATTGCACAGGATTTATGTATCTTGAAAAATAATCATTTTTATATTTAGCAGCAATCTGTAATATGTTCTTCTGCTTCTTCTTGTAAGTAATCTTCTTCCAGTTGTACGGCTGGCTCGCTAAAAAGAGCACAGTTACTCTCATAAGTGACACCTTCACTATCTTCTTTTCGATGACATAAGGCCGTTCTTTTTTTCTTTCTATCTATTCGTGCTCTTTTAGCTTCTGGAAGATTCTTGAATAGTCTTCGGTTGCCTGTTTTCTCCTGTACCCGCTAAACATGATCGGCAAAAAATTTTCCTGGAGATAGATTTTTAACTTTTTCGATTTCTTGGATATACCCTTCTGCTGAAAAAGTCAGCAATGAAAAACTGTCAGGAAACAGTAAGAAGCATAATTACTTCAAAAATATTTTAACATTGATATGTGGTAGGGAATTTTCCCAATATCCCTTGTTTTTAAACTAGTTTCTGAGATATTTCTTTATAAGAGTTTCTTAATTACAGTTGTTTTTCGATGATCGTGGCATTTTTTCGTGTTAGTTTTTTCTCTAGCGTGGTTGCTTTCCTGTAAGATTCTCTAGCGATTTGTTCTGCAGTTCGTCCAGCTTCATGTTCTACTTCTTAAAGGTATTGAAGTCAAAGCAAGGAATATTCATGCATGAAAACAATTTACACAGATGAGTCCACCCTAATCTACTATGCAGAACACCTACATAGCATCAATAAAATTAACATAAATAAAAAATTCAAAAACATCAAATCTGTATAAAGCATATTATTATCTTTTCATTTTGAAATAATACCTATTGCTGTTTTTAAGTTGATGTCAAAATGAGTTTTACGTTTGTCAAGTGAATCTCTCTGCTTTCCTGTTGAAACTTGATTAATAGTAAGACACTTATGACATCTTACTGATAATTGAGAAGCTATGCCACGTCTTATTCCATTTACGATGTATTGCAAAGAAAGTGTTTCTTTACATGAAGCACACCATAACTGTTCACCGAGAATTGCGAGTTCGACAATTCTTCGTCCATAAAAGAAATCGGGTCGTTTTTTCTCCAGATCAATTTCACTTATAGGCACTTCGTCTTCAATAATAGGTATTTTACTCGAAGACACTTCATCTATAACCACAGGTACTGTATTATTAGGCACATCATCTTCAATTCCAGGTGTTGTATTCAAAGGTACTATGTCTTTAATTACAGTTGCGATGTTTTCTTTTGCTTTAGGTCGAATTGGATATTTTATGCTTTTTAATCCAGACTGTTGTTGGGCAAATCGCATTAGATAAGTTTTTTTGGTAACAAGTTTACCTTTCCAACAATAATTTGCTTTTAACATTGTATTAAATGGGAAACCTATAACGTATTGAAATCTAACCTCAAACGAAGTTTCTCAGCTGATCTGTCTACCTAGCTCGATTTTCCTATACTGTCTATATAACTATAGAGTATGCAATCCTGCCAATATAAGAAAAATGAATAAATAATATTACAGCATTGCCACGATCAACTCTTTTTTATGAAGGCTAGATATTAACGTTAACAATAAGACATTATTTATATTTTTTGTTCATATACTATACACTCACCTTCTTAATGATATTTAAACAAGGTTTAATCATGTAAGTCAATAAATAATGTTAATAATTGATAAAAAAAATTTAGCTTTAAGAAGTTAGATTCAGGGCAATTTTACTGTCAAAAGTTTTCTTTCTTAAAATAGAAAATTAGTAAATATGATGTAAAAACGTCTATAAAGTTTAAAAATACTTAAAATTAAGTATGTATTTAATGCAACTTATTGTCACTATCAATTTTAATCATGTTTTATACATGCAATGCATAGATATTTAAGATTTTAAAATTTTGTGTGCTTTTATGTCCGATTGTATCTCAGGAAATTCTTTAAGGAAGTTCTATGCATATTCAGAAATAAAAATTTTTTTTTATGCTTTCAGATTTTAATTCTTTTTATATCATTTTTTTACAAAAATGGGTAAAAACACTTCTACTATTATATTATAATCATCGTAGTAAATGTTTATAAAGAGAAAAATAGTTGTTTAAATATGCAAAATAATTCTAATTTATTTATTTTAAATTAAACTTTTCTCGATACGGTACCTACTACAGATAAAAAGCTGTGTACATAGAAAGAATTTTTTTACGTACACTATGACAAATGCATCATGGCAACATTGCATCAATTAACCCACTCTAACCTAGAAATACATATATGAGAATTTGACAGTTGTTAGAATTGAGTCTTTTTATCATGAAAAGAACCAGATATAAGGGCGAATTTGTGAAAAAGAAAACTCTCGAAAGAAATTTAAAAGTAGCGGAGATTCTCAATGAAGGGAAATTAAAAAAACAAATTAGAAATTTAACTTATTCCAGTGGAGAAGCCGAACATCCAAAAGTAATCTCAAGTAGCATGAAACATGGTTTGTGTGAAGGCATGCGTTTCATAGATTTACAAGTTTTAAGTGAAAATTTACAATGTGAAAAATGTGGTCAATTGTTGCATTTAAAAAATACAACAGAAGGAAAATTGGTTGGTCAACGAGTGAATTTGTTAGTGACATACACTGAATGTCAAGCTGTCAAGGAAGTATACACGACCAAATCACACCTGTCAAGTGATAAAAAAACAATGAAAAGTGATGTTAATACAAGATTAATTCTTGGTAAGTACAACTTGAAATGATGATCATTTATTTGTGATTAATTATAAGTTCTAATTTTATGATTAAGGTAAAATTAACATTACAGGTGCCATACACGGTGGGATTGGGTGTACTGCTTTGAATAAAATGTTAGCTTTTGTGAATTGTCCAATAATTTATCCAGCATTATATAAAAAATTTGAACGAGAAGTTGGATTGGCTATTGAAAAAACTGCCAAAAATAGTTGTAAAGAAGCCGCAGAAGAGGAAAGACGTCTTGTTATTAAAAATATTACGAAATTATGTGACGAACTGTAAGCTAATTTTCTATGAATTTTGATTCTTTAAAATCATAGTAAACGAATGGATTATTGTATAGACGGTTGAAAACTATAGTTACTTACGATTTTATGTCTACTTTTTTTATTAATCAGTTTATAGTTTTTGGTATATAGCCATTGTTTTAATTGTGAAAATAACTCTTTTTTGGAGTAAATATGTAATAATGAAATCAATTTTTAATTTGAAAGAATTCAAACGATATAATGTAATCAATGTACAATAAAAATTCAATTTTTTATGTAGCTTCCATGAAGTTTTTTAGAAAATATATTCGTTTATTTCGATAAATTTTAATGTAATTTTTTGATTTTCTTTTATTGTAATAGTCCCGATGGAGTGGTGAAGGAGGTTTACCCCCAGTTATATAAATTAGATCGTGATCGCAGCATGTCAAGTGAAGACCATACTGAAGAATTTGACGTGGCAGTAGACAACATCGTAAACATCATAGTTTCCTACGACATGGCTTGGTTCAAAAGGGGGCAGGAAATAGCTACGATAGCTTAAACGGTTATGGAGCAATAATTGGATTTCTATCCAGAAAAATAATTGATTATGGAACACGAAACAGAAAATGCCGCCAGTGTGGAAAAAACGCTGATAAAAAACACGACTGTCGCAAAAACTTTCAAGGATCTGCCAAAGCCATGGAGGCTGATCTTGGTTCTGCTCTTGTTAATGATAGCTCAATTTTAAAAGAAGCAAACGTAAATGTTCGAGTCTTAATTGGACATGAAGATAGTGCAACAATATCTTCAGTACGCAAGAATAGTACACGTAGTATCGTGAAGTTTGCTGACTATAACCATCTTCGTAAACACTTTGTTAGTGATTTGTATTCGTTTAAAAACAAGTATAGAGAAATGGCACATAAAAACGTAATTCCGCATTTGAAGTGCTTTGGATATGCTGTAGCTGAAAATAAAGGGCAAACAGCAAAATTAGCATCTACACTTTGATCTATTCCAGATCATGTTTATGGTCGACACGAAAATTGCGATTCTTGGTGTCATCGAGATTCTGCTGATTCTAATAACAATACCGAATCACAAACTATTTTACTTCACGATCCAGAGCTCTTTAAAGAGTTGTCAACAATTTTTCAAAAGTATGCAAATAATGCATCAAAGTTTTCAACTGGAGCATTCAGTCAAAGTAATGAGAGCTTTCACAATATGGTTGCACATAAGAATCCGAAAAAAGATTGTCATTCACTTAGTGAGGCTAGTGATTTTAGAATAGCTAGTGTTGTATGTACAAAGAATAAAGGTAATTTGTATTTATCTAAAGTAGAAAAGCAGTTGAATATGAGTCCAGGAAAGAGAACCGCATCTTTTTCAAGTCAACTGGATGAAAAAAGACTCAAACGTACAAAAACAGCTTCTTTACCAGAAGCAAAATTGAAAAGGATACATTTGCGACAACAAAGAGTAGATTTGAGAAAAAAAAACGAGAAGTCAGAAGGTACTATCTACGAATCTAATTGTGGTCTCGAATTATCAAATGATTTATCTGCTAAAAATAATATTAATGAAGAAGATGAAAGATCACCTTGCCTTTTGAAAGCGGATATTTTACAAATCGCAGCTGTTGGTCAAGAATCGGAATTTTCTACTTATGTAAATACATCACAGCCTGTCACAGTCTCTGCATCAGCAGTTACTGGATTAGAAAATGTTCATGGTGAATTATTTTTACATGGTAAAAGAGTATCTTCTATACCGATACACCAAGCTTTGTTCGAATGTAAAAATTATTTAGCTTCATTGTCAACACCTGTTCTCCTTGAAGCCCATAAAATTACATTTGATTCTTATTTTTTAGCTCGAGCAATTCAAAAACATTGACTAATATCTGAATTTGAAAGTGTGATTATTGGATTTTCAGATTCTTTAAATATTTTAAAAAAAAAGTATCCTGATCGAAAAGGACCAGGAGTATTCAAGTTATCTGCATTAGCGAATGATTTTCTGTCTGAAAATTCTAACGAGAATTTTCACGATGCAGTGTATGACGCGAATGTATTACAGCGATTAAACTCATTACTAATTTCTAAAACTGAGTTTTTCGATACAGCGGTATCATTTAGAGCTACTTCACAATCTATTATAAGATTACAAAATGAAAACTGTTTAAAAAAAACTTTACAACCTCTTCAGAATATTATTTCGTCTGGTATGATTAAGAAAATCTCACAAGCTGAGATAAATTACGATAAATTGAAAAATATATATCTACAGGATGGAGAAAATGCTATCATAGACCTCTTATCTAAAAAAAATAAAGATGGGACAATTTTGGTTACTAAGAATAAAAAAATTTTGCATAAAATAATAGAATTTCTTAAAAAAAATGATTAGGCATTTTCGTTTTGCGCTCAAATTTTCATTTTCTTACTATTATTTAATATTTTATAAAATTCACAAAAAGAAAGTATTAATCTATATAATATTCAATTATTGAATTTGAGAACGATTGTTATGATTACATTTTTTCAACTTTTATTATATTACATATTATTATAACTTAAAATTCATTAATGTGATAGAAAATCCAAAGCAAAATATATATGTTTTCTAAGAGAATTCAACTTATTTTTGTTTTTCTTATATATTATCTATTAATAATGTTTAAATTGCTAAGAATTAAAATACCTAGTTGAGCCAATTTTAATCTTATCTTGTTTATTAATAAAATGGAATTTTCAAAAATCTTTTTCTTTGAATAATTTCATTTATTTATTTATTATTCTTCTTTAAAAAACGATTTTAATTCAGAGTTGATAAGACGAAGATTTGAAAATTTGGCGGTAAAAATCATGTTGAGTGACGTAAGCAACGTTGCCAGTTTTATTTTGCTAATGTAAGTCATCGCGTGTACTCTCACGATACTATGAGATTTTTCAACTTTTAATAGAAGTTTTCTCCATAAGTACATGGTAAATGATGATAGAACAATTACATCTGGTTCTAAAAGAATTGATTAGGCCACTACTATTTTTAGAAAGATTTTTGTCGACTGGTTTCGGAAAAAAAAAAAAAAAAACATGCATTACAAGGCATGTAAAAATGGCTGTTCCTACAAGATTCGTGTAAAAATAATTTTTTTTAAAAAATAATTTTCTCATAAACTATGCGGTTAATTCCATTGATCTTTCGCAAATTGTTTTGGAATATAATACTGCATAGATATCCAAAATTAAAAAAAAAATGGTCGAAATAAAGTATTTGCATAGAACTACCTTAAGTGTGACACAGATATCTTGATATGGAAATAGGAATTTTTCCAAGCTTCCTGTTAATTCTCGCCACACCTTTATTGCTCAAAATATTTGGTTGACCAAATGATTATCTTTAGTAAAATTTTACCATTCTTCTAGTACAATTATTTCTGTTTCAATATCAAGAAATTCTTCGTCAGCTATCTATGAAAGAAAATAATTGATTCAATATTCCACTGTTATTCATTTCAAGAATATGTAATGGATTAACAATAATTATTATAAGATTAATAGTATTGTTTACTTGACACTTACTTTCCACCTACTATTTTTCACTTAGCTTACACCAGATAATAAATCTGAGAAACTGGAGAATGAGTTCCTGATTTCATTTCAATCATGTAGCCCAATAATCAGTGATTGCTTATATTCAATTTTATCTTTCCTTGTCGGCTAACAGTGTCAAGAGTTTCAAGAAATGGTATGGTATCTTTTTCTTGATTGTGCTGGTTAAAGCATCGTATAACAAACGCACATAGTTTTTATAATTTTTAAATATTCTCACAATAATTTTCGTGGAGTAATATGTAATGTTATCTTTTTACAACATAATAGAGCTTCTTTGTCATAAAAAATTTTAATTTTTTTCACCCGCCACAGCAGCGCTGCCTAGATTGGTAACAATTACCGACTGCAGATCTGCACAGCGCCATCTGACAGGAAAATCGGCAATTATACCCGCGGTAGGTGAGTTATCGATGCTAGTTGTAAATTACCGGCGCAGTCGGTAAAAACAGAAGGTAGTGGGTTTCGAAACCCCCTTCTATTCACTACTCATTATAGAAAAATTTGTTTAGAATATCACTCGAGTAGCTATGACAACATTGACTGCTGTAAATCAATTGAATCTTAACGCCTTATAATCGTTCAGCAGCAGGTTCATGCATCATTAAAGCAATACTCATCTTCTTAATTTTAAGCTGCATAGCTACACTCAGCTATCATCAAGGCAGCATCTTAGGTATGAGGGTAGTATCCTCCCTCCAGCCAAAACCCTAACTTCCGACTATCCTATCCACAGGTAAAGCCCAGCTAGCACTCAGCCCCCCCCCCCCTATCAAAAACCGAAGCCCCAGAGACACCCCCCAACCTATACTCAAGCTCACCCAAGAATCATCCCCACTACCTCATCATAGGAGAGTTCCCTCACAAACATTCACAGCTACAGGAATTCTCCCACACTTTTTTTTCTATGAAAAAAGTGGCCGGAGAATTCCCCCAGCTATCTGCACATGTGGGTCAATTCCCATTGTGTAACTACAGTCGAATCTCGTTATAATTGACCACTCGGGCAGATCAACATTTGCCTTAATGGACTTCTCCTCCATGCTCACTTCTGCTTAAGCACACTTGATTTGTGATTTGGGAACTTTTATAAATTGCTACTAGCCCCCCTAAGAAAGGATATATATGTGTATGGTATATGATAAAATTAATTAGAAATATTATATTAAAGAATAAATTAACAATGAATGAAAATTCCAATAAGCATGTAAGTATTACAATTTCATTACTAATTAAATTGGTAATTATGATGAGATGTTATAGCTTATTGAAGCTAATGAAAGATGTGGTTCTTGTAGGGTAGAAAAAGTTTCAGTTTATCTGAACGCTGTGAAATTTCGAAAAGATCAGAGGCTGGTGAGTCGGGTACAAAATTAGAATATGGAGTTGCAAAACAAACAATTTTATTGATAAAAAAAAGAAAAAGTAATGTTCTACAAATAAAAGATAAATTGCTAAAGTGTGATGGAAGTGGATCAAAAAAAAGATATAGAGGTACTAAAGAGACGCTTTTAGAAGAAAAACTCTACTCGTGGTTCAAGCAACAACGGACTTCAGGATTCCCCATTAGTGGACCAATTATTCAAAAAAAAGCTTTGGTATTTAATAAGCGAATATATTTATAACTGCGATGAGACAGCGATATATTGGAAAATGATGCCCAATAAAACTCGTGTATGTCAAGATGAAAAGAAAGCGGAAGGGAGAAAGAAACAGAAAAATCGAGTCACAGTGATGCTCTGTTGTGATACGTCTGGAAGTCATAAAATTAAATTATTATTAATTGGTATATCTATGCAACTAAGGTGTTTTCGCGGAATTAACAATTTGCCAGTAGTTTATGCTAATCGAGAAAATGCGTGGATGAACACGCAGATTATGATTTATTGGTACAGGGACACTTTTATTCCAGAAGTGAGAGATAAACATAGCAGCAGAAGATAATGCCAATGCTGCGGAAAAATATTTAAAAGAGTTTGATCTTTTAGATTGCTGTAATTTTTGTGCATGTGCTTAGAATGAGGTCACTGCTGATAATATAAAAAATTGTTGGAAAAAATCTATTTCATTTGAAGATGACTCTACGGCTACTACTGAAATGACAACTATAAATCCTAAAATTTTTCATTCATTGATCATGAAAATTCCCCAACTTCAATCATTAACTCTTTAGGATACTGAAAATTGGTTAAATAGTGATTCAAATGAAGTTTGTTGGCGATATCTTACAGACGAAAAAATTCTTGATGATCATTTTCCTGATTCTAATGATGAAAATGCTGTAGACAATTTCAATAATGAACAAGTTTCTGAAGATGAAGAGATAACATCAGATAGTAATAACAATATTATTTTTGTTAAAGACGCATATCACGGATTTGAAACTTTTTACCAATGGTATCAAAGATACGAAGGAAACTCTATGGTCACAATTAAGGTACTGCAAGAGTGCAATAAAGTATTACTTGAGCAAATAGGATCCTACAATTGAAAAGTACAAACATTTGTTGATACATATCATTACTTGTTGATAAATATCAAGTACAATGTATTTTATAATTATTGAAGTTTTTCTATTCTAATTACTCGACTTTGGTTGAGTACGCTGTGATTACCTGCAGTAGTCATTATTTTTAAGAAGATTGTCATCAAATATTATTCAATACTTCAACTAATACTTAATGTGTTCAATATTATTATTTTGTATTACTTGTGTTTGTAAGGAGACTTAAAAGACTTATCCAGCTCAAGATTGTTAATGATTGTGAAAGAACTTTTTAAAAGTTATAATAAGTGATATTTTCGGGATATTTAAGCTATATTCATTTACATAGCATTATAATGCATGTAATTTCTCAAAATTAATTCATTTTTATCCGACTTATTATAAATTACACAATTCTGAACAAGTCTATATTCATAACTTGAAATTCACGACATCAAATTTCAAAAATACGCGCCTCCTTATCATAAACGTGATTGGCCAAACAAAAAATTGGGTGGGAATAGGAGGAGTCTATTATAACGAGAGAGTGCAGACAATTATAACAAGCGGTCCATTATAACGAGGTGCACTATAACGAGATTCGACTGTACTTACGCGTCCTTGTGTTTTTTTGTTATAAATAGATTTTGCCACCTCGAACCCGCACATTTTCGTTCATAACTTCTCAACGATGCAGAAATTGACTATATTTTCTAGGAAATTTTTTGTTCCTTACGATCTAACAAAAATTTCTGTCACCTCACTTTGTTCATTTGTTACTTGTTTCATGAGATTTTCGTTCTCAAAAAAAGAAAAAGAGCATGGTAATTATTTTACAGGTACCATGCCAATTCGCCGGTAGTACAGAATTCTTTTCAATCGACCCAAATTGATTATGAAGAGTTCAATAGAAAAAAGACATTAGAAATCATTGCTATAATGTTATTAAAAACACCTCATGTAGCTATTAACAATCTAAATTATGAATTTAATAAATTCCTAGTTTATTGTTGATTCATGCAGATGAGAATAATTAAATACATTTGTGAAAATCATGCAGTAACATTATTTATACCCTTACTTTTACGGAAATAACGATGGTATAAAATGAAAGTGATAACTTCATAAATTATTTCTAAATATTTTATGAGTACTGAGGATATTCTCTATGAACATTGTGCGCATTTCTTGTATCAAATTAGTGAATCTGGCGTAAATATAAAATGAAAAAATTTTAAACATCGTGCAAACAGCGAGTAAACAACGTATGAACTGCGTGTAGAAACTACTTAAATATTACTGAAATTTAAAATAAACTATCCGTATGGAAATAATTTTCTGCGAAAACTCTAGCAAAACCCTAAAAAAACTCTGAAAAACTTTAGAATAATTCTGAGAATTTCTGGAATACTTTCAAAAATTTCTGATAAACTGTGTCATTTGAAACAAGTCAGAGTTTCACTTTCGTTGCAAGAAACTCTAAACAAACTCTGACGTTTTTTCTGAATTATCTCTGAAAACTCCTGAAATTTTTCTAGTATATTTATGGATCTAAACATTCCACTCCAGTATTTTTCTGACAAAATTCGGGAAAACCCTGAAATATTTTTGACAACTACATTTCCGTTGCAACGAGGTTTTTTTGGAAAAATTCTCAAAAAATCTAACATATTTCTGACAACTTGTAAGTTTTTAACAGCTTCTGATTTTATCACGGAATTGAGCTTTGAACTTCCAATTAATGTCTTACCTATATTTATTAATTTTTCATTATTTTTGTTTCTATTACTTTATTGCATTACAATATTCAATCGATCCAATACCAGAATATGATTATAAACTTATTTCAAAAATTTCTTTACTACTTACAATTATAATCCAACTACTATTTATATTTTATGTTTAATGTAATTAACATCTATAAAATTAACCATTTACGAACTTTTCTTATATTTGGTTTACATTAAATTTACATTAAGCATAACAATATTATACTGGTGTTTTTAGACTCAGTATTTCTAAAAAAGAGTGTATATGTATGACTTATTGAAGGCTATGTTTCAACCCAAAGGTAGTAAAGTTGACAAAACTATAGATATCAGTGTTAAAACTTTTTGGCAATGAAGATGAAGGATCAATAAATAATTTTTTTTTTTTTTATAAATAATTTTTTTTTTATTCATCCTTCATCTTCATTGCCAGAAAAAAAAACTCTGGCTCATCTTTGGGATGCCATGGCTGTGCCAAGGTTGTATGGCAAGGCAGGCCCGATGTTGTCATTTGATAGTTCAGTCATATCTGGCCCAAATAGAATAATCACGCGTAGTATGGAGCAACTTTGGCGGACCCCACTCCTATCCCCACCAGAAAGTGGGGATGAATTTGTGTCCGTCGAAGCCGTACCGCGGGCGGTGGGAGTAGTCGCGTAGCGCGAAGTGGGAGTATATATTTATGTATATAGAAGTAATTATATTAATGATATCGCGGTATAATTAGAATTTTTATTGTAATTAGCCTTGTTTTTAATTATAAGAAATACTATAAGTACTTAAATTACATGAAATTATTTTAATATTTATGTATTATTGGCGCATGCGCATAACAAGAGCCTTATATTGCAATTGAAAGCCTGAGATGCATTAAAGAGCATCGACGTGCCATCTAACGTTAAAAAATATAACGTGTAACTTAACGGGTACGCTGGCAGTGCCTGTGTGCAGTCCGTTGCTTGGGTGCAAGTAGTGTGGGTGCCGTGTGGTGGAGCCTGATGCCGCCGCTGCGAGCTGTCTGAGTGCAATTCTTAGCGTTCAGACCCGCCAGGCGAGGGCTTATGAAGGGGTGGCGTGTTATTACCACTCCGTCCGAGAGGTTCCCACGGTCCCATGAATGCTTTCTTTTAGCCAATGAGCGGCGTCTGTGCAAGCTGCGCACAAACGCTTTTGCATATCTATAACGGTTGTGCGCAGACTATTGACTATGGCATGGATAAATACGTGTCTTGAGGGGATGATTTTATTTTTATTGTGAACAGAGATGTTCATTTAATTATTTATTTTATTGCATATTTATTTTATATTATTTATATTATTTTATTACATTATTTATTGGCATATTACAGTGTTAAAATAAATATAAAAAATTACAAAATATACATAAAAAAATTATAAAATAAATATAAATTTGGCCAGTCTGTCCACCTGCTTGGAGTTGTCGGATATTACATGCCTGAAAAAATACCGTTTATTTAATTTTAGCTATAAGTAGGTTATTTGAGAATTTTTTTATAAAATTTTTTACTTTACCTCCAGGTCACAAATCGTACTTTGCGATTACTTTCCGCTCAGAGCCCCATTGGTGGTAGCTGCGTACAACCTGATCGAAGTAGTGGGAATACACCGTCACTCTGTCCAGACAGGGTATCCCACAAGGCTCTTCTTCATGCCAAAAAAGAGGTGGTTGATGGCTATTTGGATTTTTCGCCAAGTCGTACTTCGTAAAAATTACGTTGTCATCTGACACATAACTGTCAGTCCAGTTGCTTTGGGCCGTCTGGGGTTCTTGAAGATAAAGCAGATCATTTTCCAGTTTCTGCTTCCAAGTCTCATGCCCAGCATCCCATAAGAAATTATACTTTGCCTCGTATTCACGGCACATTTCTAATTCACAAATTGTTGCAGCCAATGCCAACCGGTGTTGATATTTAGCAGAGCAGTTTTTTGGCATATAAAGGTCTAGATTACGCGTGAAATGATAACGTCTATGCGTTAAAGCGCGTAAACGCTAATGTTCACGACAGAAACGACTTGTCTTAGTCAAGTTACCACATTTTAGGTCCCTATAAACAAAGACCTCACAAGGCTGAATGTTTTTTAATGATTTTGTTAAATAACAAAAAATGTTATTCAAAATTTTATAAACATTCCTTTGCAAACGTAACACAAATTGTTCATCACTACGTCTATAAATCACGTGTAACATAAATATAACACCAACATCAATAATGATGATCATGATGAGGTATAAAATATATTCCAAAATTTGGTTCATGTTACTTGTTTTTCAATAACAATGTATACTTCAACGAGCGTATATAATTTTCAGAGATTCTTTTTCGACTGACGGTTTTATTAAGTTTAGTACCCCTTCATTTTTCTTATCAATAAAACAGCGCGTCAAATGACTACTGTCAGCAAAAAGTAACTAGCGTCTCGACGATTCTGGGATTAAAATTTTTTAAGGAACTGATAGGGATATTCTAAGAACCGAATAAGTAATGTGAGCAGATTCAAATGGCATTATTTGAAAATTCTTTAAGTTATTTAGTTATTTATTAAGTATTATTGTATTATAAGTATTATGAGTTAATAATTTAAGTCAACTTTATGCGTTAAACGTAATATAAAATATCAGATAAATTAAACAATTATTATGCGGCTTTATCAGAAGATGAGTATTTTTCCTAATAGTTTTTGTAAAAAATTTTTTACGTTCAAGAATCAATTAATTTTTTGATGTTAACACCTTATTTACAACAATATGGAAGTGGGGATGAATTTGTGTCCGTCGGAGCCGTGCGTGGGTAGCGGGGGTAGTCGTGTAGCGCGAAGTGGGAGTATATAGTTATGTATGTAGAAGTAATTATATTAACAGTATCGCGGTATAATTAGAATTTTTATTGTAATTAGCCTTGTTTTTAATTATAAGAAATACTGTAAGTATTTCTTGATTTTAGTTGATGATGATGATGATAATGACTATCAGGATCATCCTGTTCGTAGACCACGAATATTCCGCTTTAGAATAAATTGGTTCTCTCTGCTACATGAAGAAGACTTCATTGCAACGTTCAGATTGAGCATAAGCATGTTTGTAGAAATCCTTCTTCGGATTGAAGGAATTATTAATTTACAGTAATGTTTGTATATAGAAAAGTTTATTCAATAACATGTTGAATTTTTTCTTGTTATTTCGTAGTAATAGTGCTATTTCACTCATAATACAATTACAAGTTGCATTACGTTTTTTTGCAACAAGCAATTTTTATATGACTATAGGGGACTTTACGGGAACATAGTTTTTATCTGTAACAAGTTTTATCTTAGGCTTCTTTGCATCTTTTCTCACCCGCAGATGTCTCAATTGTTTAAGATTTCACATGGCTTTTAGAGTGTGATTGATTCTCTTCCTCAATGTTGAAGCATTGGCTGCACTACAATATTGTTGCAAGGTCATTTGAAGACTTATGTTTTCCTATTATCTGATTGCTGGGAAAGTGACTGATGATTATATGATGAATGTTATAATTCAATTTAGTTTTTGTAAATACTTTTTCTATCTATATTTTAGCTGAAATAAAAATAATTGGTTTATTGAAGTAAATAAAACCAAGTACGTCAAATATTTCTTATCATGTGAGTACCAATAACCAATGAAAGTACTACAAAACTCATCTGACATCAATCAAATTGATTTTGATCATTTACTTTAGAGCCAAAAACGAGTTCTTAGCATAGTATACATAAATTTTGAAAAAAATCATAAATAAAAGTCTCTTCAATTGACATCAAACAATATAAAACGTCGAAGAAAAAGGAAGACAATCAAATTTTTTGATATTATGCTAAAAAATCGTCTTTGCGTCGATTGAAAAGAATTCTGTACTACCGGCGAATTGGCATGGTACCTGTAAAATAATTAGCATGCTCTTTTTTTTTTTTGAGAACGAAAATCTCAAAAAAACAAGTAACAAATGAAAAAAGTGAGGTGACAGGAATTATTATTAGATCGTAAGGAACAAAAAATTTCCTATAAAATATAGTCAATTTCTGTATCGTTAAAAAGTTATGAACGAAAATGTGCGGGTTCGAGGTGGCAAAATCTATTTATAACAAAAAAACACAAGGACGCGTATACTGTTGTTGCCTGCAAATAATTTCTTAGAATCCTCGTGCAATTTTACATAAGAATAAGTGTGTCTTTTAAAAGTGGAGGCTAGATTTTCTATCACCCGTATTTTTATTTGCACCCTTACTGGACTGTATGATCCTATTTAAACATTCAATAGGTTAACCCTTAATTCGATAGGAAATTCAACAACAATTTTCTTCATGCAATTCTTCTATTGAACTTTCTTCTTCAAATAGGATTGTTCAAGCAGGGTTAACAAACACTTATGTATCTCTAAAGAATATGCTCTTTTACCAGAACATCTTTGGTGAGCTTGACAACACCTCTATTATCTCTGATAACGGACGTGGGCGATGCCAGACACGTCAAGATTGTAAATCTTCGTCCTATGATACCAATTGCACTGCTGCGAGTCTACCGATAATAGAGTAGGCTGAGGTTTTGTACTCCGTCGCCAGTAATTTCACTGTTTTATTTAATGAGTCACAATTTCATATCCTTACAGTTTATACAGTCATATCTGATACAATAAACATTTGTCTAGCATTCAATAATCAATGATGATATCATTCCACGCTGTAGCAACCCTTCATCTCCTTGAATAGAATAGTAGATTACCTTGATTTCAGCCTTCCTCTAGCGCCGAAACACCTTGCCAGGGTCCAAGAAGAGTTCCAAGGTCACCGAGGGGTACTTACGACTCAACACGCTCTCTGTTCGTTTTCTTCGTTCTCGAACTTAAACTTAAAATTTAATTGTTGCTTCAATTAGTTGCTTAACATTAATATTTCCATTCGCTGCTTATGTCGGTCGATCTGCACGTCGTCGCTACACGGGAAACGCCGTGGAAGATCCTTCAAGGTAAGTGCAGATTTCCTATTTCCAATCCTGATTCTTCGTCATTAATAAATAGAGAGCGAAGGTACTACGAGTTGAGTACCCTGAAAGAAATAAACTGGAACCTTAGGAAAATTTTGAACAAATAAAATTAAGATCATCGGCCCATCACCATCTTTAATAATAAAAATTTATTATATAATTGTCGTTCTGGCGAGCCTCCCTTGCCAGAACGTTTCAAACTATAAGACCGTTATGAATAGAATCCTATAAAAATTAATAAGTATGTAACGCCATTTGATCCCATATCCAAATGTATAGGATTCAATAAGAAAGAATATTTATAAGATTGAATAAGAACTTATTGGTAAATAATTTCCATCAACATATCACTTATGTTTACAAGAAACTCAAGACGGTTCTCAATAAGATCTTATAATAATTAATAAGTATGTAACTTCGTTTGATTTCTTATCCGAATGTACAGGATTCAATAAGAAAATATATCATTTGATTGAATAACCCTGGTAAAACAAACCGATAATATCTCATCCTATTCATATATATTTTATTATTTATTTCCAATCAAACGGCAATCGTTTAAATTACATTTTCTGATTGAATAAACTTGAATCTAATTCCAACTTGAGTCTAATATTCTATCCCACATAGCACCAGTATCTGGAAGTCATCTATTAGATATCTTTTTCCAAATATCTATTAGATATCAAAAAAGTGATATCTATAAAATAACCCAATCTAGACATATCTTCTGCAGACGTCTTAAAGATATCTTTCAGATCTCTTAATTCAGATGCACAAAAAATCACCTCAATTCAATATCTGTTTAATGTTGGCAATTCGATTATAATCGTATACATTGTTGCGGATATCTTCCTACCATTTTAGGATTATCTGACTATACTCATATACATATGTATCTGTATCAGAGAAGAAAGACTTGTATAGAAGTTCAATCCTGGATTAAACATCCAGACGAAGTTTGGGTCAACAGGTATACGTTTGCCCATATAAAATTTCGGTCAACACGTGCAAAAGGTCTGTCCGTAAGCGCACATTTACGTTGCGCCTCTATACTCGTCTCTTAAGAGAATTCTTTCTGATCTGTATATACTATAGCATTTTACTATGTACACGTGTATGTCAACGTACGTTTCTCACCTATACGGAATTTAGCGTACCCACTCAGCACAAGTATTCGGAAAATATCTTTTTTCAGATATCCTCAAGATATCCATGAAATTAAAAAGATATCTTTTTTCGAACATTTTTTTAGATTGCCTAGTAGATTCTCGCGACTTCGTTCGCATAATGTGCATGATTATGTTACATGATAATAAACTGATTTGGAATATTTTTACAGAATCCCAGATGCCGATTGTAGGGTCATAGTGTTTATAGCGTAGGTCTTTTTTATAACGCATATAACAAATCGAGAATTATTGAACAAAAAAAATAGGTTCCCATACATTTTACTTGGTTCGAAAAATTATTTTAGTAAAAGAAAAAATTACGCGTTGGAAAAACTCGAATATGTTCAATAGATCCTGTTTCCCATTATTTATAACACCTGCAATTAAATTTCTCACTAATTTACAACGAATGAATAGCTTTAGTCATACAAATAGACGATTCGAAAATAGTATCTTAAGTTTTCCAGATTGGCACAGTGGTCAAGGTTCATGTCTACGGTTACAAGGGTTCCAGGATCGAGTCTACAACAGTTTCAGTGATTACCTCAAAAGTTATTTCCACCATTAATAATGAAACAATGGTAATCGAATTGCATTTTTTTTTTTAATTAGTCTACAATTTATTGTAATTGTTGTTTTAACTGATATTCTTGTAATCCCCAAATCATTTATTGCTTTTAAATTGGATTTCTTTCCTTCATCCGCAAAAAGATATCTTATAGCTATCGAAAAACGGCGCATAAGACATCTTATGGATATCTTACAGATATCTTTCAGAGACATTTGGATGCTTTTCAGATATCCAGCTCTGGGAGACGATATCTATCAGATATCTTTTAGACATCTTTTTGCTGGGTAGGATAGCACTTACAGCTTTTCGGTTTTATTGCCAGTTTCTTTTTTTCAAATATTTATAATCCTTTTTGAATTTGTAAAAAGGAGAAATTAGAATTCTGTGGGTTTATAATATTAATTTACAATTCCGATTAAAATCTATATTTTGCTATTACACTTTTTGTATAAGCAAATATTTCTTTGGCTAAACTCTAAGAAGAAAGTCATAACTATTTGTTCATTTTAAGTGAATATTTACTATTGGTAGCACTTTTCAGTGATGCAATAGAAAATAGTAAAATATCCATTAATTTCTTACTGGAATTGTTTTAATATTCTCTTTTCGGATAAAATAAAATCTAAAGTACTTGCTAGGAAGCAAACTTATTTAATGTTTAATTTATTTCAAATGTTCAACTCAAATAGATTAGACGAAAGTCATAGCTGTATGTTACAGAATAGCTCAGTCGGCAGCGTACTGGACTGTGGACCCGAGGATGCAAGGATCGAATCTCACCATCAGCAAGATATTTCCGGACAAAGTTACTGATAAATTTCATTCCGGGAGTATATAAACAACAAATCCGTATGAATTAGAAACATCTGGAGTGAATTAGAAATTCCTTGTGTTTAAACTAATTTTTTCGTGGTACGAAGATAGGTTCCGATGAAGAACGATACAAATATTTCTTGCAGATTCTTATGGAAAACGATTAGAATATTCTCAATACATTCCGATAGAAAACAATACAAAAGATTCTCATAGATTCTTACAAAGTTCCAAGAATTAATCGGAAAATTGCATCAGAAATATTACTTGTTTTATAAGAATTTATGGGAAAATACTCATGAATTTTCATGAAAAAAAGTGTGATATTTCTGATGCAATTTTCCGATTAATTCTTATGAAAATTCTTTTTTATAAGATTTTATCGGAATGTTTAACCAGGGTAGTTCCTTTTTTGATTTTTTTTTCCATTAAAGTTTGGCTCTTTTTAAGCTTTGTAATGGGATTTGCAGCAATGATTGCTGCTTGTTGGATTTTGTTTGCAGATTTTATCGCTAAAGATGAAAGAAATGGTGCTCTAGTATATACAAAATTTCATGAATCAGATAATTTTCATGTTGTAATGCTTTTTGGCCAAACATTATTCATACTACGTAAAGAGAAAATGTTGTAAAACTTGGAAGGATAAGATAATTGCTTGGATTATATTTTTATCTTTTTACTCGATGTTTACTGGATAAATGATAATTAACTGATAAACTTCTAGATAAATCTAGTAATAATTCTGTAAATTAGTGCTGAGTAAACTTAGACTTTCCGGGAAAAATGAGAAAAAAATTGGTTAAATGTCATGTATGCTTTATTTGATGTTACTCAGTCAGCAGGAATAAAATGGGGATTTTCCAGCATAGCTAAAAATTTTAAGAGATATATTTGAGGAAGTTAATAACTATTAGTAATGACTAAAATAGTCTTTTGATTACAGGGAAAAAATGAAGTAATTTTTTGAGAAGAAAATAACTATTATAAAATATAGTTTTTCGTTATTATCTTAATAACTGTAGAAAATACGGAAAAAATTATTAACTTAACTTTTAAGCAAAAGTCAAAGATCTTTTGATTTTACACAAAAAAAAGTTCCATGAAGTTTTTCTTCTATCTATTATAGTTTAGCTGCAAAATAACGTTAAAGATAAAGAATTAATTCTTTAAAGCTAGATTTCGAATAATTTTTAAATAACTCAGCTTTTTTTTGAAGTTGGAGTATTGTTTCTACAACTAATCATGGTTTTTAGCAGCTTCTAGAATGCTTTCTAAAAATTTCCTTCGTGCTGAAAAGTTCTGATTTTATAACTTTAATAATTAAATTATATGAAAATCTACTCTAGCTTACAAAAGCCAAATTTGCTCACGACTTGTTTAAAATAAGCTGAAAAAAATACAAAAAAAACATGGATATCAATAATGAGCACAAAATATTTTTAAAATGATTATTGTATCATTGATGACTTTTTATTTAAACTACACTTACATATATGCATCAATAGTAATGAAAAATATTTTTACTTAATATCCATTTTCCTCTGTTATACAATGAGTATGTATAATGAATTAAAAAATACAAAAGAAAATTCACATAGTTGCAATAGTATAATTTTAATGGTTGCTTTCAATTTATTTTATATTTCTATAAACCATAATTCTCATATACATTAGTTTTTCACAGAATCAATACTAAATTACTGCTCATTATACTTAAAATACATACATTAGTAATTTTGAATACTTTTTTGGTAGACGCGGAGTTTCTACGGTGTATATTTAAAATATTTACGCTTAATACTTTTTGCAAATATGCATGTAACCCTATTTATATTTTATGTGAACAGTCTATTCTCATTATATATACTCGTGTTACAAATTAGTTTTTTCAATGTAAAAATTTTTGGTACAGCATTTGAGTTTTCAGCATAAATATCGAATGAATACAATTTGTACTTTGAATACATACAATGCTATCACAGTGTATACACAAAATATTTATGGAGTAATTCGGATATATATTTCCAATAAATAATTCTCGCATACTGACAGTATACACGGCATTTATACTAGATTGACCGTTATACGGTATATACACTGAGTTTCTTAAATATATACTCAGAGCAACTGATTCAGTTAGGGATTTGTAAAAATAGGACAGGAAAAATGCAACTTAGAATTTACATCTTTATCTCAATGTCCCATGATAAAATTTTACATTATTTGAATGAAGAACATCAGAAAAACTTCTATAAGAAATAAATAAATTCAGAAGGAAAATGCGCCTTAGAAAATATTTTCTTGTTTTGATATTTCACAATAGGTTTCGATGTCGTCTGATAGGTGTAATTTCGTCAAGTCTTTATAGAAAAAGAATAAACTAAACAGGAAAATACCTCTTGAATAATATTTTCTGGTTTTTATATCTCTCGTAAGAAATTGATGTTTTTCGATGGAAAAATTTCTATATTTTACTATAGAAAAGAAGGAAATTTATTAAAATAATACGACATAGAACATATTTCTTTACTATTGGATATTCGAATATGATTTTATATTTTTCATTAGTCTTGCTTTAAAAAGATTTCTAACATTTAAAAAGGCTCAATTTGTTTATACTTTTATAAAATATGAATGAATTGAGAAGCAAAGTATAAAAAAGTGCTTTTTTGTAACAATATTCCTCAACGGGATTTGATATTATTTTGCACGGATATTTTTTTTGAAGTTTTATGTTTAAATAAATAAATTAAGAATAAAAAAAGACTGAGAAAAAATGTTCTCATCACAATACTCGAGATTGAGACTACGCTTTCTAAATAATACAATGCTGAAAAAAAAGACATAAATAAAGATGTAGAATAAAAATAATTTCTAAGTCGTATTTTCCTATTGAGATCTTTTCATATCCTATTGGATGTTAGAGAAGTCAAACCTATTTAATGATGCAGAATCCAATTGAGGTTTGATGTGAAATAAGAATAATTTCTAAGTCGTATTATCCTATTCAATGACTTAGTTTTTTATTTGATTTTTTTTCTTCCATTCCTTACAGAAATTCTTCGTTTCCTATAGAATTGCTGACTACCTTTTAGAATTATTATAATCCTATTTAGTTGTGCGAATAGGAAAGTTCTGAATTCTATAGGTTTTACGATTATCTTTTTTGTACCTATTCAGTTTTGTAAAATCCTATTAGACTTTTTTCGGGTAGCAAAAATTTCTCAACTTTTCCTATTTAAATGTGACGCTTCCTATTCAAATTCTGAAACAGCCAATAGGATTTACCTTTTTCCAATAGGAATGTTTAAGTAGAGAATAAACGATAGTATTTACGAATTGATCTCTTTTCTTGATTTTCTATATCACGTAATAAATTAGTAAGGTCATCCGGTAGTTCTGCTGAAGGTACGATTTTGTATGGTCCAACACCGTAGGAATTGTTTACAATCTGTTCATTTAACCTTTGGTTTCTCGCACTATGAGCGCGGCGCTGCCTTCTAGATAAAAATGTCAATGAAAATGAATTGAGTGTACATAATCTGTTGAAACTCCAGGAATTTTATCTTTAAACTATTCACAACCTTTAAGAATCGTTACAATTTGTAAATATATTTTTTAAGTGCACGAAATGCGGTGCCGCGCTCACCACGCGATGGAGATCATCGATGAAAATTTTTGTACAGTGTCGTTAATTCATTTCATCGCCTAGTCAGCTGACAACCAATATGGCATATTCCGAGTGATTCCAACTTGTCGTTTAGGGTTAGAGGTAATTACAATTAATTTATTTATGTAGATTAGCAATGAATGGATGAAAAAAGGGAAGGTAAGTATGTATTAAGTTAATCTACATGAATTTAATGTTTTTTATTGTTTATTATTCTACGTATTGATGGCTTGAGAAACTATTTTCTATTTAAGTTGAGTAGTCTTTCCATACCATGACTATTTAATTGAGTGATTTTTTTTTTATTATAATCTATTTTGATCCTTCTATATTATAAAAAAAGGAAAAAATAACAATTAACAGTAGTAAATGTTTTCAGATTTGGAAACAATGAGTTCTGATGAAGAAAATAGTGTTTGGAATTCTAAAGATGTACAAGAAAGAAATGTTTAGGATGACTTATGAAAGTGATTATTTAGATGCTGAACCATCATGCGTAGATACTGGAAATTGATCAAATGATGAATTATCAGAAAGTAAATTACCTGAAGATAAAGATGTTGACAAAAAGAATACTTTTTTTTGGAACAAAAATAGAAAATACAAGTGGAGCTGTACACTACCTTTTAGTGAAAAAACTCAATTAAAAAATGCGTTCAATTTTAGGGTTGGACCTATAGAACAAACAAAAAAATGTAAATCTCCTTTGAGATACTGGAAACTGTTCTTCCCTAAGAATATTTTGAGTAATATGGTGAAATTTACCAATTTAAAGTTAAATATTTTCTGGAAAAAAATATTCAAGAACGAGAGACTGCTCATCTACAGATATCATCGAAATTCGAGCGATGTTCGGTATTTAGTACCGTTATGTATTGTATTTAGCTGGAGTGTTAAAAATTTCTCATTCGAATGTCAAAGATATATGGGCAAATGACCCGTTCTCTCCTGAATATAATCGTGCAGTTATGTCACATACTCGTTTCTCATTGCTACTTAGAGCTCTTCGGTTCGACGATTTTAGTACACGAGAAAAAAGACAGAAAACTGATAACTTTGCACCTATTAGAGATATTTGGGATAGATCTATTGAAATATATAAAAAAATGTATACCTTGAGTGAATTGGTTGCAATTGACGAAATGATGTCTGCGTTTAGAGGCAAGTGTAAATTTGAACAGTATCTTCCCAGTAAACCAGATAACTATAGCCTCAAATCTTTTGCTCTGGTCGACTCTAAAACTATGTATACTTCAATGCTTGAAATGTGTTGTGGAAAGCAGCCAAATGGTCCTCATGAAGCAGAAAATTCAGGAGCAGCCATTGTAAAACGCCTTGCATAATCTATTCTTAATGCTGGTCGTAACATAACCATTGACAACTGGTTTACATCCATTCCACTCATTGCAAAATTGGCAAAAAATTACAGAACTACTGTCGTTGGAACTATCGAGAAGAACAACCTGAATTACCTATTGAGTTTACTACACCTAAAGGTCAACATGCTAGGAAAAGTTTATTTGGATACCACGATGGAAAAGTATTTGTATCATATATGGCAAACAAGAAAAAAAATGTACTTCTAATATCAACTATACACAATTCTGGAACTATTGATATAGAAAGTGGGTCTAAACGTAAACCTGAAATCATAACTTTTTATAACAAAATTGAAGGTGCTGTAGATTCTGTTGAAAAATGAAAGCTGCGTACAGTGTATCTCGTTGTTGTTGTAGGTGGCCGATAACAGCTTTTTTCACACTATAAAATATTGGAATAATCAATGCTCAAGACATACTCTGGAGTAATACTAATTGAGGAATGAATCGATATAACTTCATAAAAATTGTTGTAAAAGAATTGACGATACCATCAGTGAAGAAAAGACTTCAATTGTCATGTTTACCAACCAATGTTCGAGACTTGATAAAAAAATGTAGTGGATATGAAGAGGAAAATTTAGATGGTACAGATCGAGATGAAACACAAAGAAAGTTGTGTTCATTTTGTCCAAAAAAACTGGGTACAAAGATCCTAGCAAAATGTAGACAGTGTTAAAAAAAGAATTTGTGGTGAATGCATATTTAAAATATGCAAAGACTATTATAATATGAAATTCGCTAATAAAGATTAGCAACTTTCATAACAATCCGTGATATAAACAATTACAAAAGTATTTTTCTACTTATTTAGTTAGTTCTTAAAGTCAAAGCAATGTTCACTAGGCATTATGATTTGTTACATGGGTAATATTTTGCCAAAAAAGTTATCTTATATTTTATTCAAATTTTATTAAACGATTTTAATTTTGAAATAATTTTAAGAATAAAAATTTATAAAAAATAGTTTATCCTTCATTTTTGAATATATAAAAACCTAATAATCGCCCAATATTTCAACTGAAGTATTAAAAAAAAAGGTTTCTATGAAAAGTTAATAATAAATGAATTATAAAATTTATATTTACATTTTCTATGCGTTAATACTTTCTAAAAGGTGAAAAAAAAACTTGTTTATGTCAAAAAATATAAAATAAATGTATTCTTTCGTGAATCATATTAATAATCTCTGAAATGTGAATTTAATATTTATTGTTATAACCCGCCATAATCTAACTCAGATAAATAGCAACGTCGCATCATCTTTAACACGGGCGACACCACGCTCACCACGCGATGGTATACGTCGGGTGGACGGGGCGAGTAACCGAAGGTTAAGATGACTTGCTTTTTTTTACTTGTACAAAAATATTTTATTTCTGTGTCTGGTAATTCATCAACTAATTTTACTGTTTTCAAACAACGATCATGTAAATTAATTACTTGAGATTCAATATATCTTGTCCCATGAACATGTTTCAAGCGTTGTCCATTAATATTTTCGTATTCGAAACATGTATGTGCCCATAAAAGGCCTAATCTTTTGACACATTGTACTAAACACAACAACAAATGAATAACTATTGCACAATATCTTTGCCTGTATAACTGTTCATATCCCTGCACAAATCTGTTTATCAAATCTTCAGCAGCATCAAGTCTATTAGGAGTTATATTTTCAGTACTTAATAACGAAACTGCTGTTTTTAGTAGAAGATAATGATCAAAATTATCTTGTCTCATGATTCCATACAGTACAGGTATAGAATAATGAAAACTCCACATCGTCAATTTAAAAGCTTCAAGTGAATCAAATCTGTTACAGAATGCAGCATACGATGTACAAATTTAGGTGGTTTTAGAGCTGTTAATCTATTGCTTACAACATGTATTTCTGTAAAAAGTGAAATTTCTACAAGTTGAATTAAACAATAATATAACATTTTCTTAATAACACCACCATCTATCCCATGCATACGATTAATTGCTATTCCTTCTATATAGTCTGGCATGATCAGGGATAAAGCAAAAGTTCCTTTAATGCCCATCACCGGATTATCTGCCGTGCTTTCATTAGCCCACCTTAAGGAAATTCGAGCGTTCTATGGTCAAATTTGAAACCAAGTTTATTCATTAAAATTGTGAAGAAATATTCATTAGTACGATTGAAAATAGCATGGTAATTTTGAAAACATTTCATCGAACGGTATTTTATTTATTAACATTTAAAGTAAATCCTTATGCATAGGCTGATTTTTTATTAAAACGATAATATCTTTTTATATGATAACGTAGTACTGATCAAAAATCACATGATCTTCATAAAAGACCGAATGGATATTGAAAAATGATAAAAAATGCATATAAGTACACATTCAACAGTTGTAATTAATGACTATTTACAATGCTTGAAAATAATAAAAATTCAATGTAAAAAAATCTATCGCTTATTCCTTGAAAAGACCAATTGTAATTGAAAAAGCAGAAAAAAAGACTAGATACGTGTTTTTGCATTCTAGAAAAAATACATATATAGTCGATGGACAAACGGTCCAAAAATATGAGAGAACCATTCTCTGATATCTGTACATACACTCATAAAATTGGATATAACTTCTCAAAATTACATAAATTTGTAATTTTTTTTTTATTTTCTATTTATTTTACTTCCGAATTTCTATCGATATTAGATTCATTTAACAGTAGATAACGTTCTAAATTCTAAATAAAATGTACGTAATATGCGATAATAACAACTCTTGGTACCTATCATATCATTACTAATAAGGGATTATCAGAATTTATACATATAAAAATTTTCGAGCAGTCTTAATGTTATCTTTATGTTGATTGTACAGTCATTCTTTACGTTATATTTTACTCTTACAATTACAAAATGCGAGTCAATTCTATAAACGTAATCCAATTACCTTTGACTACATTCTAAACTATGAATATTCGCGAATCACCTATAAATATTGAAGGAATACAATCGAAAAATAATATCGAAAATATATTGTTGTCAGCAATGAATGAATGTAGTGACAATAAAGTAATACAAGAAGAATCTCTGGACTTTGAAGAATCATTCAAAGATTGGGAAATGGAAATTGTAAAGGATAATGAACACGCATCTGTTCTTTATAAACCAGAATTGTCTACTAACACGTGTACAACAGATGACAAAAACGTACGCTACGAATACAAGTTAAGAGCTGTCAGATATTAGGGAAGTAGAAAACAACAAATTCAGGCCTACAGTCTGCTCAGTATAATTTTAGGTAAGCTCAGTCAATACGAGAATTAAAACAATGAGCACATCAGCTGAATCCCTGGTTAAACATTCCGATAAAATCTTATAAAAAAGAATTTTCATAAGAATTAATCGGAAAATTGCATCAGAAATATCACACTTTTTATAAGAATCTATAAGAACATTCATGAGTATTTTCCCATGAATTCTTATAAAACAAGTGATATTTCTGATGCAATTTTCCGATTAATTCTTATAACTTTATAAGAATCTATAAGAGAATTTTGTATCGTTTTTTATCGGAATCTATCTTCGTACCACAAAAAAATTAGTTTAAACACAAGGAATTTCTAATTTGCTCTAGATGTTTTCAATTTATACGGATTTGTTGTTCAAATATATTCCTGGAATAAAATTTATTAGTAACTATGTCCGGAAATATCTTGCTGATGGTGAGATTTGATCCTTGCATCCTTGGGTCCACAGTCCAGTACGCTGCCGACTGAGCTATTCTGAAACATACAGATATGACTTTCGTCTAATCTTCTTGAGTCGAAAATTTAAAATAAATCGAACATTCAATAAGTTTGCTTCCGAAACAAAATAACTATTTTATAAGAAACGTTAGGACTGTGTCTTATAAGAATCTATAGGAATTTATCAGCTAATGATGCTGTTTGATAATACCGTCTGATTCTGTACGATTCTATTGTAATAAATGTTATTAGAATGAATAAGAACTTATGAGTCAATAATTTTTATAAACATATCAACTATTTTTATAACAACCGTTGAGATTGTGTCTTATAAGAATCTATAGGAATTTATCAGCTAATGATGCCGTTTGATAATACCGTCTGATTCTGTACGATTCTATTGTAATGAATGTTATCAGAATGAATTTGTTATAAACAATAGAAAACATGATCTATTTAACGTATTCGAGTTTTTCTAACGCGTAATTTTTCCGTTTACCAGAATAAAATTACAAACCATGTAAAATGTCTGCGAACCTATTTCTTGTTGTTAATGACAATTGAATTTGTTATAAACATTGAAAAACGCGATCTATTCAATGTATTTCGGTTTTTCCAACGCGTAATTTTTTTATTTTACTTAAATAATGTTACAAACCAAGTGAATTGTAAGGGAACCTATTCTATTTGTTTAAAAGTACTGGTGGTATAAGCATTATAAAAAGACCTACGCTAACAAAAACGTTGCATAGAAGCAGAAATATAATCACACGTTAAAATTCGAATTCATTTTGTTGATGTTGAGTACTTGCGAAAACATTACGGTTCTGTCTTCACTATGACACTACAATCGGCATCTGTGATCGGCTTATCATTTGCACTACGACTGTACTATTTTATAAACTTTCGAAATCAGTTGATTATTATGTAACGTAATCATGCACATTACGCGGACGAAAGCGCGGGAATCGGCTAGTCATTATATATATGTATTCGTGTGTATACAAATGTATAAATATATTTCCTTCTTTACTAATCCAATCAGTCACTTTAACCAGTGAAATTTCACTATTTTCTATTGCATCACTGAAAAGTGCTACAAATAGTAAATATTTACTTGGAATTAATAAATAGTTATTAATTTTTTCTTAGAGAGCAGCCAAAGAAATATTTTCTATTAGAAGAAGTTCAATAGGAAAATATGGATTTTAACCGGAATTGAGAATAAATATTATAAACCCATAGAATTCTGATTTCTCCTATTCACGAATGTAAATAGGATTATAAATATTTAAAAAGGATACTGGCAATGAAATCGGAAATCTGAAAGCGCTTTAGAATATTAGATTCAAGTTTGAATAGAATTAAGGTTTATTCAATCAGGAGATATAATCAAAACTATTGCCGTTGGATTGAAGGATATAATAAAATATATTCAAATAGGATTAGATGTTATCGGTTCGTTTTACCAGGGTTATTCAATCTATTAATATATTTTCTTACAAAAACCTATACATTCGGATAGGAAATCAAGAGGCGTTACTTACTTATTGATTCTTATAGGATCCTTATTAAAACGGTCTAATAGTTTCTTATAAACATAAGTGATATGTTGATGGAAATTATTTACCAATAAGTTCTTATTCAATCTTGTATTATTCTCTCTCATAGAATCCTATCGATTCGGATAGGGAATCAATAGGCGTTACTTACTTATTGATTCTTATAGGATCTTATTTTGAACGGTCCAATAGTTTCTTATAAGTCAATTTTGAAATTAATAGTATATTATGCACCTGAGTGCATATGGTATTACTTCCTATAAAATTTTGTTGTCTTCGTTCTTGCAAAATCTTATAGCTTAGGATAGAAAGAAAAGTTATCACTTTCACCAATAGATTCTTATTGTATCTTGTAATATTTTTCCGATACATTCTTATAAAACTAATTCAGAAATAATAAAATATTATTTACCTATAATTTCTTATTGAAACTTATTATATTGTTCTTATTCATTCTTACATATACTTATAAAATCATCGCAAAGTTTTTTTACTCTTACAAATTCCGATTAATTCTTATTAAATGTTTATAAGAACATTTTTGGTCTTCTTATAGACCCGATACGTTCTTATTTATTCTTATAAATTGTATAAGAATCTATCGGAAATTATAAGTTTTTATCGGTTTGTTTTACCAGCGATCAAGGTAGTACGTACAAAGAGGAAATAGCTAGAATTTGTGCTTGTACTTCAGATAATTTTAAAGCCGCTGTAGACGCTGGCATAGTAGTGCATAATTCTGATTTACAAAAAATTCAGTTTTACAAGCTGAAAAAAAACAAAAGATTCGAAGATTTCCACTTTCAAGCATCTAAAAACTGGTTATCGTCATTTAGAAAGGCTCATCGTATAGTTTCAAGGAAGGTTAAAAAATCGATAACATCAAAAACAATCAAAGATAAAAAAATATTGTCAGAAAAATCGATAGAATTTGTTTCTAATGTAAAAGGAAAAATTGGAACTTACAGTTTATCGGATGTTTATTATTGAGACGAAAGTAGATTTCAACTAGAAATGCACTCAGAAAAAACGTTAGCAGTAGAAGATGAAAAAGAAGTTCAATGCCTGGTACAATCAATTTCTCCGAAAACTTACAGTTATACAATATAGCCAACAATATCTACAGACGGAAAACTTCTCTCCCTACCTTTTTTGGTTTTGAAAGAGCCAAGTGGAAAATTTGGTACAGTAGTTGAAAAAACGCTTGTTAGGCCAGGTAATGTATATGTAGACACATCGAAATCGGGAAAACTTACTTCCGGTAAATAAATTGTAATAATACTTTATAAATATCAATTTTAATTATTATCATTAACTTTGCTAATATTTTTTATTTTTAGACCACTTTAAGACTTGGCTGAAACAAAGATTTTTTCCCAACGTGGGTTCTAGATGTTCATTAATTATTGATTTATGGACTGGACATTGTCCAGAAGCTATAGATGCCGTCAAACCCTCTAACAAGGATATCGAAGTAATGATTACACCTAAAGGAACAACTGGAAATATTCAACCTCTTGATGCCTTCGAATTCAGAATATAGAAAAACCTTGTGAACCACTTTTACAACAGTGTAAATATTACTAGGTCATGATTTAAATTTATACTTACGAAATAACATCATCAAGTTACAGTCAGTTACTCATAACCAATTATCATCTCCTCGATACATTGATCTTTTTCGGAAACTCCGTAAATTTTGCATTTGAAGATCACTTTAATGTACACTATGATATTCCAAAATGTAAATATATCGCGATTATCCGTTGTTCCTGGTGTAAAAAATCATTATGTATAGACCATTTTTTCAACCAATATCATAAATGTGAGTCAAACAATGATTAGGTAGATTATTGTGCTCGTAAATATGATAAATGTATGGAAAAATAAATGGTATTGATTGAATCGTTTATGAAAAGAATTCATTTAATATTGTCATTATTAGTCGTCCCGGCATATATCATTCTCTATTAATGCAATATTAGATATCAGAGAATGGTTCTCTCATATTTTTGGACCGTTTGTCCATCGACTATATATGTATTTTTTCTAGAATGCAAAAACACGTATCTAGTCTTTTTTTCTGCTTTTTCAATTACAATTGGTCTTTTCAAGGAATAAGCGATAGTTTTTTTAAAATTGAATTTTTATTATTTTCAAGCATTGTAAATAGTCATTAATTACAACTGTTGAATGTATACTTATATGCATTTTTTATCATTTTTCAATATCCATTCGGTCTTTTGAAAAAATGTTAACTAGAAGTATGTAAAACCCTCAAACTGCCCCAAAACGTAGTCATGTTTAGGGGGCTATTTCACCTCCAAAAAGGCGTGTTGGCAAAAGAATAAAACTAGTGTTTGTAAAAATTTAATGGAGAATAACCCACAAAAATGACCCACAAAAAAATCGGAAATGACACGTTAAAGTACTTTCCTCGTTAGAAAAAGCTTTAACAATTCAAGAAATTGATCTACCATGTGTAACATCATCTCAAGAGGAGAAATTTTTACCACCAGCGAAAAAAATAAGATTGAAAGATGGTTCGGATGATAAAGAGGATGGTATGGATAGAACGATAGAAAATGTCTTGGATTCAAAATACAATAGTAAAGATTTCTATTGAGACCTAACAGTCTCAACACAACAGAAAGGGTTTAGGGTCGTATAATACTTCGAAAGTGACGAGCCGAGGGGTCCCCTTCCGTTGTGTATGAAGTGCGATTAGACAATACTTTCCCGTGATGCACTGCGAGTATAAAAAGCTAATAATGTTAAGCTTTTTAAAGCCAAATTTGTCTAAAACAACGAAAAAAAAGATACTTTTCCTAATTTTGATATGATCATTAGTCAGCTAAATCTAGAAGTATGAAAATTCTACATAATTTGGAGGTAATTAATAGTTGGTTCTGTCTGAAACCTACCAATCGTGAGATTATTTCATTCATTGGCATCTACGTGTTTTTCTCCATTTTTTTTTAATGTCTATTTTTAATTTCTGCTGATAATCTCCTTGCAAAATATAAACTGTCAGTTTCCAATATTATTTGTAAAAATCTGCGTCTCTACTCTACCATAAATTACCCCTAGGAATTTCTTTTATCGAACATAATTCTAGTGCACTCTACTTTTTCGCTTATTTGTATATAAAAACTTTGAACTTCGATATCTCGAAAACGAAGCTAGATATCGAGAGATTTCATTCTTCGTTCTCGACTTATTTCCAGTATAGTTATCTGAAAACACTATCAAATGGCGTCGCCACGGAAATCGTAGTATTTCTCATCGTGTTGGTATCATTTTTAATATATTAACTTTATATAAGAAAAAAAACAAAAATTGATACTTTGATAAATTAAAAAAAAAAAATCATTTTTAAACTACATGAAGTTGACAAAATTTTAATTAACCCGGGGTTGTGCGCGCCATCTTGACCGTAAAGATTAAGCGCGCGATGAGAGATTCTCTCACACATATGAAAGAGTAATATTTAGACGTATTCAAAAATGATTTTGTATTTAAAATTATAGCAAATATTCATTTTGTTAAATTAATAAAAAAATGAAATAGACATGACAATTTTTATAACAATTTTCATTTTTATCGTGTACTTTAGTCTGATATAAAATATTATATTATCAGTGCACTATTATAATATATTCAACGGATAACACTATTCATTTATATCTTTGTCTAATAACATTTTGGTTTCATTCATCACAAAAATAATTATTACAATTATGTTTATCGTTATAAAAGGCTTTAGAATTATCAAAGATAATTGTTTTCAGTAATGAGAATTAATTATAGTTATAATGAGTACAGAATTCTTTGTTTTCATTTTATATTTTTCCTTAGCACAGAGCAGCTCACAAAATTATTTTCATATTTAACAAACGGAAATATTTTCTTATGAATAGTTAAATACCATTTTAGATTCATTAATCACAGAATAAATTAGTACGACTGTGTTTATAATGATTAAAATTAGCATTATTATTGAGTGATAATGGTTTATTTATCAAAAATCACATTGCAGCTGTTATCTCAGTGTAACATAAAATCAATATAACGGAGTAACATATGTGTAATGTAACTTACGTTACACATCTGTGATATAGACTGCGATGCGTTAATTATGTTACATGGATACAATATTCTGTTACATAACTTAGTGATATTGCATGTATAGCACTTAAGTTATTTATATATTACAGAACATGATTGAATATTTGCAATGCATGAGTTGTGTTACACAGATGTAACATTTATGCGACATAACTTTACTACAAGTATGCTATGTTATATGTATACATGGATGTTATCATATATAACGTTCACATTTTCATTTTCAAATGCCGTTATTCTGGTAGCAAAGCACGAAAACTAATTATGACAAATCATTAATCATATAAAATATACATTATAATATGTGTATCGATACAGATACAGAAAAGAAAAAAGAAAAAACAATCGTTTTTTTTTTTTTTTAGTAACCTAAATATATACTCATATATAACATGACAATTCGTCCTGTAATCGATATTATTAAATTTAATCGAAATATTTGCATATGTAGGTGTTGAGAATTAATTAATCCTCAATCCGAATGATCAGCTGAGTGGAACTTTGGTGGCCATCTTGGCACAGGGTCGATAGCCAATCCACCAGACAATCGATAAATTCTCAAATTCTAGTCACTCAATTGACTAAAATCTGGTGTCAAGGTTGACCAGCGAAGTTTCTGTCATACTTTCTTTTTCCTGTTCTCAAGACATTCAGACGCCATTCATAGTTATTCATCAAAATCTAATTCTTGTGAGACAATCTGTGAAGTTTGTGACATTCAAAGTAATATCGATTATTCATCTAGTCATTCTAAAAATTAATGAACAAATATTTCGAGACAATTCATAGTATTTTCAATGTATCAAACAAAGTCAACTCTTTTTCTGTTCTCAGTCACGTCTACACGCCATTCTGATTTCTTTCACTTAAATCTATAAACTTTGAGTTAATCATTAATTTAAGTGACATTCTAAATCGACAGAAACATTCAGTACTTCATTCAATAACTACATCAAGTGTTAATTTTGGACATTCAAGATTTATTTCACCTGAAATCAATTACATTCACTTCGGAGTGCTAGTTAGGCCAACGCCGCGTGCACAATCATATTCTTGCTTGACTTGAGAAGCGTGTTGAGCTCGTGTGGGAGGTCAATAATACTGAACTCACAAAGTCAAGCTAATTAATAGACATTCATAAACTTTCAGTGATAATTCAGTGACAGACATTCACCAAGTATTCGTGAACTTAAACTTGTATTATTGTGTACCTGTTGATAGTGTTAAATAAACTTGTTATAATTTTGTTAAACTAAGACCTGTCTACCGTTTGCTCTGTTCTAGCACACTCATTCCTATCCTTAAACGGTTGGGCTCAGTTTTATTTTTGAGGATTCTCAACATTTTTTGATCCTTCGAGCCGGATCAGAGCTCTTGGTCGAGAAGTGTCAAGTTTTTTGGTGCTATCAGTGTGCAGTGCACGGACAACTGACATTCAGTGAACTTCTACTTAGACATTTAACAAGTAACTCAGTTCTTCAGACAATCGAGTGTACGAGTGATCAGTGCATCAAAATAGCCAATTAACCAGGTATTGATCCATGTACGGGAATCGCAAGAGGCTCATCAATGTATACCTGGACAAATTCAGCAGTGAAGAGACCAAGCAGTCTTTGAAGAACAATCATCTTTAACACGAACATTCACGCTTGCTGATGGATTTGCTCTGGAGGGTCAAACTGACTGGATGACCTCAGCACATAAGGTTTCGGCGTCAGAAAGGTTGAGGGTTCAGTTGGAATGGTCCAAAGGACAAGTTCGGAAGCAGCACAATCATCTAAGACAATCAGTAGGTCAGAATGACCATGAGACAATCAAACAACATTCAACCCGTGCTATTTGCGAGCGGTCGTAGGTTTGAATCTTCCCGTAGGAGAGAAGTTTATTCGCAAAAAAAATTAGATTCAACTTAAAAAGTGAAGAAATGAAATAAAATAAGTATAATTTAATTATATTTGCAACATCAATCATTGAACAATGTTTTTTGTCCAATATAACGAGTATGTCACGTTAATATCACAGTGATGTGACATCGTCAATTGTTGAGTAGGAAATAGTAACATCTATGGTACTTTCATGTTACATCACTACAATATAAGTATGTCATATTAGTAACATTATATGCATATTACAACAATATAACAGTATTTACTGAGAATGTTATAATATTTTTATTTATAAGTAGCATCAAAGTTATATTTTTCTGAAATGTAACAAGAAGATAACAATGATACGTCACATTGTTACGTTTGAGAGTGGGAAATGGTAAGTTACATGTGAGTCACAAGTTACTCACATTTTATATAACTCGTGACTTTCAGTTCTGTCACAGTGACATAAAATTTACCGAACAGTGTTTACTGGGTGAACCTTTTTCTTTTTTTTATGATTGTCTAGAAAATCTAGAGCTAGTGATATTGATGTAAAATAATTGTCCATGGTAATGCTACGGCCGGAGTTCAACATTGGAGCACTTATCCTCTTCACCACATCGTATATTTTGTTTGATAATAAGTATGGACCTTCCGGTTGCTTACCAGCGTAAATTTCCATGTTTTTTACATAAAATGTTTCATAGTCAATTAAAGTAAAAATTTTTATTCCATATTTTGCTGGTTTATTAGCGATGTATTGACGAAATTTACATCGGCTACGAAAGCCTTCTATCATTTCATCAATCGTTGTATAACAGCTAACTAAGTAATGCTGAAGGCAAGGATTATTAAAATCTTCGAATAGTTTTCTGACAAGGGCTAAATTATCCTCTACTTTTCACTTCTCTGTCGTATGCATATCATCAAAACGTAAAATAGCAAGCAATAAATATAATCTTTTGCTACTCATCATAGCACGAAAACAGTCAGGAGCAGCTCCATCAGTTGCCCATAGTACATCTAAAGCCAAATGATTACCTTTTTTAACTCTAATCAAATAAAGTAAACCGATCAAAGGCTTCAATTCTTGCTTTCAATTCTCATCTTCAGCTGATTCTTCATTTTCTTCCTCGTCATCCTCTTCTGCAGATCCGACCTCAGTATCAGCATCAGATTCTGGATTATCCACTCGGCTGAATCCTTCATTTTTTACTGCGTGCTCTTCATCTGATTTAGTATCTTCTAGAGGTCAACATGAAGCACGCTGCCGGAGTGATCTCATAATTATTGAAATCAATCTGTATTACAATAAAAAACGTTGTCAAGACATACAATGAAATATTCTAATACTTGACTTTGAGAATTATCGAATTATGACACTAACCGACATCAGTTGGAAACTCCCGAAGACGAATTTTTGTGTAACAGCCTAACGTGCGTAGTGAGAGGATGTCTCACAGCTGCTGAAAGTCATTAGAAAAAACATTTTTTTAAAAATCTTACAAGCTCCAAAAAAAATTTTTTCGGAATCCATCATAAAGAGAATTGAATATATCACGAAGGTAGAATGAATTTCAAATAGTTATGCCGTTTGAAATTATTAAGAAAAACCCGTTCGAACGCAGGTGTGAGAGAAACTCTCATGGCACGCGAAACCCCGGGTTAAATTAGATTAAAAGAGCTCTCGGTAGATAACTACCTTAATCAAATATAAATTAATGTTTTTCAATATTTTTTACTTTTCTACACAAAGGTTTTTTTCAAGGCTCTTCTCTTTGAGCTGAAGTAGACATAAACACATAAAATCCAATTAAACCCCTGACGAGTATAGTGGCTCGCATCGACCCGGCCACTAATTTCGAGAGTCTCGGGTAAACTATAAAGGGCCTATTGGCAACTGTTCTCCCCTCCCTAATATGTTAGTCTGATGAACGGAATTGGATTCATCCCTATATTCATTCTAGTTTTCGAACTATAAGCAACGAAAAGTTTTATCCTGAATCGTAGAGACCCTTAATACCGTGTGCGGTATATTTCGAAATTTAAAAAAAATGAATTTAATTTTTTTTGTGTGTTTCAGCTAACATTATTGGTAAGTACACTTTTAAATCAATCCATAACTGACTAAATTTTGTTGTTCATAATAATAAAAAAAAATAAAATTTTGTTAATTATGATCTGAAAAATGTAATTGTAGACTTTTGTAATTTTTCAATTGTCAACTACTAATATCTATTGATAAAAAATTCTACAGAAATGTCTGAACAAGAGTACGATAATATTTTATTGGACGAGCCAGTTACTGATGACGACCTCTCTAGTATTGACGATTCTTCAAGCAATGACAAAGTTACTTTCAATTCTATAAGTACCTATAATTTTGATTATAGCATCTCCTAAAAATTTCCGGAGCCACGGAAACGACATCAAGACCACGAAGAAAGCAGCTGCGTTTCTGATGTACGAATTCGTATATTTATTTTTCTCTTAAAATAAAATATACAAAATATTATATTAGTCCATTGTTCAATTTTCTGTGATTTCTTTTTAGGTTGAAGAAGAAAACAATAAACCTAGTACGAGTGGTCATACTAGTGGAAAATTACATGGCTAAGGTCATAGCCAGAGCCGTAGTGGGGGTTGAAATACTCGGAATCAGCCTGAAAAGAAACAATTGTCATCAATATCAGAGGATGAAGAAAGCTGTACCTCAACTAAGAAAATGACTAAGAGCGGTCAAAAATCTGGTCGTCCCATCTCTATTGTCAAAAGCCGTGGGGACAGTTCCATAAAATGGAGCTTCAATAAACGGAGAAAGGCAAGAAAAAGCCAATCAGGGATTCAACTCCATTTACCTACGGCTATTCAAGCTGCAAAAGGTAAAGATTATCTGCTGTCTTGTTGGGAATATCTAATGACCACGGAAATTTTAGCTATAATTTTGAAATATACGCATGAAGGAATTCGTGAACGCGTTGCTAAGATAGATAAACCTTAGGTATTTCATGATGAAATTAATATGCTAGAATTGTGCGCGTTTATTGGGTTACTCTGTTTAACTGGATCGTGAAAACAAAATAAGTTGGTTGTTGAAGGAATGTGGGGGGAAAAATTCGCACCGAATATTTTTCGCGCGACAATGTCAGCGAAGAAATTTGAATTTATCATCTTCTGTTTACGATTTGATGATAAATCAACTTGTAGCGACCACAAGAAGTACGATTATTTTGCTTATATTCGCGACATGTGGAATAATTTTTTAAAAAAGAGTTTAGAATGTTACTCCCAATATCAAATTTGTACAATAGATGGACAAATGATTGGGTTTAAGGGAATGTGTGTGTTTCGTATGTATTTGTTGTCAAAGCCTGATAAATACGGTATTAAATTTCTAATCTTAAACGACTCTAAAACTGGTTACATGTTAAATGCGATTTCGTATTTAGGTAAAATGAGAGATAATACATATTGTAAAATATGCGTGTGTGACCATCTATTGATGGATTGTCAAACCACAGTTTATTAGTTAACGACGATTGCTTGACGATTAGATTGTTCATAGTAACGAGGGGAGAGTTTTACAAGCAATAATAATTTTAGAAATAATAAAAGAAATTACCGGAACAATAATTCTTATTTTTCTAAAAAGAATTTCAGGACATTTAATAATGGAAATTCTTCACAAGGTTTTCAATGTTGGGTTTGTGGACAGAAAGGTCATTCAAGAAATAATTGTCAAGTTCTTCAAGCTGTTTAAACTACTTTAGCAAATAATTCTCAGAATAATATGTAATACGACCACAACCGAATGTCAGTTCGCGCCAGAATATTTGAAAATTGAGAGCTTCCGGAAGGGTCCGTCAGAGCAAAACAGAGCAAACACTAATGCCATCTGCTTGAGTTGCGGCATCTGCGCGCGCACACCCAACAGAGAAGAGAGCAACGCCGACGAGCAGCTCAACGAAACGTGCAACACTCACTTGCCCGTTCCAGTGGTTGGAAATAAGAGTTGTAAGCCTATTGAGTGAACACGGCAGGTTTTGAGGTTTCTGAGAAAAACCCGAGAAAACTGCTTGGAGGATCCAAGAAGAGAAAACCAAGTTCGCCAGTAGATGAGAGAAGGATCGAGGGGATCAAGGTGATCCATAAGCCAGTATCCAGGTTAAAGGTTAACCAGTCGTCAGTAAGGATCTTATCTGATCCTGAACCCTCTACGAGTCCAGTTGCTGTCCAGTTAAGCAGTCAGAAAGCTGTCCAGTAACGAGGGATTCACGGAGATAGTCACCGTGGATCACGCAGCACCTGTTGCAGAGAAGCAGAAACCCGGAAGTCGGCTTCACTTCGATTCTGTAATAAGAGTAGCGCGAGGGGTCTCGGAGACGCGGTAAAATCTGTTGATTATAGGGATAAAGAATGTAAAAGAGTGGAAAAGAATGTATTGAAAGCATAAAGAGTATCGTTGGTAAAGTAAATGTAAAGTTGTATGAGAAAAGAGCGGGAAATCACAATAGAGTCATGGAGAAACCATTTTGTATAAGTTAGAAGATTGTTTAGACTCACAGTATGTTAATGAGAGAGAAAGAGAGATTAATGTAAAGATACAGTTACAGTTGTTGAATAAATGAACCAGGAGTTTATGTTAGAAAGATAGAGAAATTGATACAGTCAGTGTAGAAAGTAGAGTTGTCCAAACACACCCTGAAATCCTCATTCCTCCGACTCAACACCGGCAAATCCAGAGGGAATCAGTAAAGAAGCAGTATAAGGGTGGACTAAAGAACAAGGTTTGGACGGTATACAGGAGATAAGTATACCTGGCGCCCAGAAATCCAGTCACACAGAAACTTAGTCATAAGTATAGCTTTAAGATTTATTTCAGTATGCACTCTAGTATCCAGTCCAGTATTCTTGGCTGTGAATGGAACATAGCTTAGAAAAAAAAAGCAGAAAGAGCAGAGTTCCAGAAGAAGAGCAACGGGAAAGACGGCGGGTCACACTCACGTCTGTAAACCAATAGACCTCAGGTTATTCTAGCTCTAGGAGTCTTGATGCTGACGCCAGCTACAGGGAAAGACACCCAGGTTACATTTCAAATAATAATTCACCAGGTGAAAATTCTTCTGAAAAAAAATTTCGTCAGAATTGAGTAACAATTTAAATAATTCTTCGAAGATTCGTGAAGATTCACATTCTTTATTCAAACCGTTACTCATACTTAAAGGTGAAATCAATGGTAAAACATGTGATATGTTAGTCGATACTACTGCTGATATTACGGTTGTTAATTTTTCTCTTTTTAATAAAAATTCACCTCGAGCAAATAATTCTTCTCTTTCTATTTTCACAGTTTCTGCTGATAAATTTGATTTTGATTTTCTTGAGACAGCGGAAATGAGGATTTCAAATATCAGAATAAGTTTAGAGGTTGTCTTTGCTCAAATTCATGAAGAATGTATTTTAGGAATAGATTTCTTGGTAAAATTAGGTTTGTTTAATGAATTTAAAGAAATTCTCCATAAAAGATTTCTTTCTAATAATAAAGTTGTTTCGATTAATAAAATTTCTCTCGATTTAAATGATCTTCATGAATTTATTTTCGATTTATTTCAAAAATCTTCAAAGTTATTCGATGAGAAAAATGTTTTACAATTTAAAACATTACTTTTGAAAAATATAAATATTTGTTCAAAAAATTCTCTTGATATTGGGAAGTGTAAAATTCTACAACATAAGATTAATGTTGGAAATGCTCTTCCTATTAAACAGGATCCACGTTGTATTCCTTTGCATTATACTTTCTTTTAAGAATCCTAAGGATCAAGTTGCTCGTTGGTTAGAAATTTTGTTTTAATATGATTTTGAAGTTCAGCATAGACCTGGTCAAAGTCATAATAATGCTGATACTTTATCTTGGCGTCCATGTGACTGTAAGAAATCTCTGAAAATGGATACTAACGAAGAATGTGTCCTTAACAGAAATATTTTCCGTACTATCTGTGAAATTAATAATAATTTAGATTGGATTAAATTTTAGAATGATGATAGTCTTTTGAATTTAATAATTAAATTTGAAAAGAAAAATAAAATTCCTGAATTTAGTGATGTTTCTCATTTAGATTCAACTTTGAAACTTTATTTACTTCATTGGAATTCTTCAGAATTAAAGAATGGCGCTTTAGCAAAACGTTGGGAAGCTCCTAATCTTTCCTATATTATTTTTCAGGTTGTTGTTCCTCGAGTCAACGTTAATGAAATAATTGCTGAAGCTCATAATTCTCTTTCTGGTGGACATTTTGGTATTCATAAAACGATTTCTAAAATTCGTCAAAGATTTTTCTGGTCTACTCTTAAACAGGATGTTGACATTTAGTGTAAGAAATGTAAAGTTTGCTTTGCTAAAAAAGGTCCTCATAAGAGATCATGTGGTTCTCTTCAAATTTATAATTCTCCTTTTGAAAGAGTTGTAATTTATATTCTTGGTCCTCTTACTATAACTTCTTCTGGAAATAAATTACTTTTAGTTGTTACTGATTATTTTACTAGATGGCCTGAAGCAAATTTTCTTCCTAATCATCAAGCTTATACTATTGCTGAAGCTCTAGTTTCTCAAATATTTTGTAGATATGGTGTTCCTTCAGAGATTCATTCTGATGAAGGTAGAGAATTTGAATCAGAAATCTTCAAAGAGGTGATGGATCTTTTTGGAATCAAAAAGATTAGAACTACACCTTTTCATCATCAATCTAATGGTTCAGTTGAAAGGTTGCTTAGGACTATTCTTCAATATTTATCAAAATTTATTATTAAAAATCAAAAAGATTGGGATCGTTGGATTTCTCTATTTTTGTTAGCCTATCGTTGTCTTGATGACTTCGTTGACTTGCCTAAGTTGTTTTGATCTTATATTTCACAATATAATGAACGTGTAGCAATCTATTTTGTTCAAAAATTAGTAACAACTATTAAAAACATAGGACGCATAGTAGTCATGAATAATTGGTTTACGTCATTTAGTCTATGTGAAATGTCACATGTCCAATGCCAATTAAAATCTTTGGATACAATTAGAAAAAATAGAAAAGAAATTCCTGAACTACTTCTCGAAAAAGGACCAGTACGAAGCTCAAGATATGTGTACCAAGAAAATGTAATTTTGTTATCATATATTCCAACGAAGTCTAAAATTGTATTGATGTTATCATGTGAAATAGATAATACTAATATAAATAGTAATACGAATAAGCCACAGTTAACTGATTCTGTCAGTGCAAGTAGCTGCTTACAGTTTAACAATCATGATATCAAAGCCCATCCTTATTTATTAGAGTTAAAAAAAAGGTCTACGAGTTTAAAATCAGAGCAGGAAACAGTTTTGAGGTCGAGTTCTTCTGGGTTCCCGCGCACGTTAGAATTGCAGGGAACGAAGACGTTGATGAGCTGGCGTAACTTGCAACTAACTCTCCTCCTGTCTTGCACAATGTGATTCCCTTTACTGACCTACAAGACACTTTCAGCATATTATGTTACATAGATACACTTGAACTACTGAGTGACCTAGGTTCGACGAAAGGTAAAGTGTACATTTCGGAATACTTTGAGAAGCACAGAACCAAACCCTGGTTTTATAAAAAAAGATTGAACCGTAAAATTATCGTCTCCATTAATGGGCTAAAATCCAACCACTACAGTCTGGCTAAATCTCTTTTTAGATGTAACATTGTGAATTCATTATGTTGTCGTTGTGGCTATCACACACAGGATCCTAACCATGTCCTGTGGTACTGTCCGCTTTACGATGAGGTGAGAGGTATTTTAGAAGAAGGTTTTCAGTAGTTAAAGCTGCCATGTTATGATGACATTGCTAATGTTTTAAAAAGTCCACATATTCCTGGTTGCATTTTAATATGCCGATTCCACGAGTCCATTGGTATTAATGTATAATATTTCTATAATAAAGTATATGTATAATATGTATAATGACTATTGATTCACCGGGATCAAATGGGATGTACTTAACATATTTGAGTTGTTCCAACGCGTAATTTCTTCCTTTGGTAAAATGAAGTTACAATCCATTTAGACAGCATAGAACCTTTCTTTTTTTTTATAACAATTAAATTTGTGATAAACAATAGAAAACAAAATCTTTTCAGCATATAGTTTTTTTTTTCTTCAACCAGAATAATGTTAAAAACTGTGTAAAATGTCAAGGAACCTATTCCTTTTTGTTAATAACAATTGGATTTGTTATAAACAATGGAAAACGGGATCTATTTAACATATTTGAGTTTTTCCGACGCGTAATTTTTTCTTTTACTAAAATAATGCTTCGGACCAAGTAAAATGTATGGTAACCTATTCTTTTTGTTCAACAATTCTCGATTTGTTATATGCGTTATAGAAAAGACCTACGCTATAAACACTATGACACTACAATCGGCATCTGGGATTCTGTAAAAACATTCCAAATCAGTTGATTATTATGTAACGTAATCATGCACATTTCGCAGACGTATGCATTTCATTTTTTGTTACTAGTCACTATTTAATATGTTTATAAAATCGTGTGCCAAAAATAGAAATATCATTTTCTTTTGTTTTGGCAAATATGTAACACCCAACAGTTTAAAGTGAAAGCTAACCCCCTCAATGTTATTCGGTTACTTTCAGCAACATTTCAAACTATGAAAACTATTGAGACACCTGTAAATGATGCTGGAATACAATTAAAGATTCACTTTGACCAAATATTATTGAATGCAATTAATGGGTATACTGATATCGAAATGATGGAGGAGAATTTATTACATTGTGAAGAACCGTATAAGGACTGGGAACCAGAAATTATAAAAGACGAAGAACATGCATCTGCAATCCATGACCTAAAAGTGTCTGATGGAGCATGTACTACTGATGAAAACAGCTTAAGTCATGATTATAAATTGCAAGCAGTTAAGTATTGACCAAATAGTAAGAAACAGAATTCGAGGGTCGGCAACATTGTGCAAAAAACTAGACAGTATTTCTTTGTCGCTAGGTTGGTTACCTAACATCACTAACGTAATAATATGAAGAATGTAAATTTAACATTCGATAAAAATAAAAAGATGGCGTAACAGCTAATTTTTGTTAGAAAGTAAGATAGGGTCAAGAAATTGAACCAATCATAAAACATGAATGAATTCGTGTAATTAATTTTTTTTAATAAATAAATTAGAAGTATTAAATTGTATTATAAATTGTTAGGAAGAGAATATGTTTTTGAGAATTTTCTTCTGATTCAGTTGGGTGCATTTCTAAATAGAATTAACTCTGTGTAAACTCGTTCCGGAATTTAATTTTAAACGCCACGGTGCGAGCCGTGTCATTCTCTCTGTGTCGTCTGACGACATAAGACATAAAATTGTTAACAACATGTTATTTGAAATTATTTTGCCAGCACAAATTAATAATCTTGCAAAAAAGAAAAGACAGGAACTCACTATGTGTTTAACTTGCAATTCAGATGTTGCAAATATTAAGTTACTGCCTTGCAAACACATTATTTATTGTCGCACTTGTTGTGCATTAGCAGAAGCATCAAGCTCAGATATCAACTAGTAGTCTCGTAGCCGTGTGATTTTATTATGCATTAATTATAGAATAGAAATAAAAACTTTTTGATTGCAGATTCTTGTAGGGGGTGACAAGGAGAGTATTTGTGCAGATTGTTAATACTGGGAAACAATAATTACAATCGTTGATTGGGTGTCAAAGTTTGGCAAATTGCGTTTTTTCACCTTTCACCGCTTACGTAGCGAGAGCGGTGATAGAGCATCTGTCTATCGCGGACATGTAAAAAAATACAGCGCTGAAAATCAAGCGTTTTGGGCGCTCTGGCAGATGTCTTTTTAAATGTCCCGCCTTCCCTTGCGCTCAGCCACGGGGCCATTGTACTGGGTCTGTTTTCACTGTTTTCACAGTAAACGCGGTCGTCAAGTTTTAGGACTGCAGGTTCTCTCAGCTTCCCAAGTTGCCTTGGTTCCCTTGTTAGCCCCGAACAGCCTCCGTTTATTCCATGGTGTTCAATTTGAATCGAATTGAATCGTTATCTTTTGCCTCCAAAGATTCCGCCAGGCCCCGTGGCCCCCCGGTTTCCTTACTATCAGCTGGGCATGATCTAAATAGGCCCGGTGTATCATCCTTAGAGGTCGTCCACCAGCTCGCTACAAGAAATTATCCCTAGCTTTTGGAGATTCCACCGGTTGCCTCAAGGGTCCTGGTTTCCTCGACATCGGCTGAGTAACGAAAGAGATAGAGAGAGTGAGGAATTTTGAGGTCCACCTGGCAGAACCTCTTGCTTAGGTAAGGCTGTATATACAATGGGGTAAGCCTGGTTCCTCCAAGGGCATCGTAGCGGCAATATTACTTTGTACTATTCAGTCATCAGCACATTTGTTTCAGTCGGGGTCACTTTATTTGGAGCTGGTATATTTAGTAACAGCTTTAGTCCCTTCACTAACAGCGTGTTTAGCGAGTTCACCGGGTAAAAGTAGTCGAACAGCTGTTTGGATTTCGCGTGACGTAATCGTCGATCTCTTATTATGATGAGCCAACCTGAATGATTCAGCGGCGATGCGTTCGAAGATATCATTAACAAAGTTGTTCATGATACTCATAGCCTTGCTTGAGATCCCAGTATCAGGATGAACCTGTTTGAGTACCTTATAAATATAGATAGCGTAACTCTCCTTCCTCTTACGCTTCTTCTTGGATTTATCAGTTTTCTCCATTAAACTCCGTTAAAAAAATGATAAATTATTTATTTTCTATCGAATTTTCGTGGATAATTTTTACTTTAACTAGTATTTGCTGATTTTCCAATTATAAAAAAAGTAATTACAACTCATAAAACATAATGAGTTTGTTAAATTTAGTAATTTCATTACTCAGGTTCATCATTTTAAATATGATCTATGATTAATAAATTCATGATTAGAAACTTTATTTCAAAAAAAAAATCTATCTCAGTTGGTAATTACTCTTAAGGTATGAACCAGGCATTTATGCGTTTGGGTGTAACTATTAAATATCCAAAAAATGATGTCTGTAAGATAACTCAATCTATACATATCTTCTGCAGGCGTCTGAAAGATATCTTTCTGATGGTAGGCGATCATGTGTGCCATACACTTGTGCGCCAAAGCGGCAACTTTGCTGAAACTATAGTTTCCACACATTTTTACCATCCCACTTTTGTGCCCGTCTTCAAGATTGCCATAGGTAAGTTCTTTCCGTCGATACAATAGGAATGACTTCAATTTGTAGTTGTTAAGGTAAATTTCTACAATTTTTAAAGATGAAAGATCATCTGATCTTTTTTTTTATCAGATAAAAGTCAAATTTTATATATGGGATGAATACTCTAAGATGGGTAATAAAAAATAAACTTACATCCATTTTTAAATGATAATCATTTAATATTTATTCAAAATTTCTCTTCTCTGAGGCCATGTTTAAAAAACGTAAGCACAGGAGTACTAACACCATCAATTTCACGATACTCCATCATAGCTATTTGACCCTCACAGTTCATTGATTCACCAGTGAAGAATTATAACTTCTTAAATCCTGCCAATATGCGTTTCATGACCTTATTCATATTTGTTTAAAATATTTCAACTTGATCAGCTTCTTTTTCTTTTAATCAAGTTCATAAAAAAAAAATTATTATAGTTAATATTTTAAATACGTACTAAATTATTAAAAAAAAAAAACAAATTGCGATTAGAAAACGAAATTATCTTCATAATAATCTAACAAAAAAGTAAAATATATTATATTTACATTTGATTATAGCAAACAATTGTAATATTACAATATAATGATTACAGTCTATTGATCTCCTTGATTCAAGTTTGATTTCAATCTATTCTTATCATTATTAGCTCGACGACATATTTTTCTTCTTAGGTTCAGATTTTTTTATAAATTTTGGAACGTATCCCATTATAAATTCTATCGAAAAGACATTGTAATTCACAAAAAATAATAGATTTACAATGTTAGCCATCACCTTCCCATAGACTTTATATTTCACATTATCAACCAGCTTCATCTTGTATGTGTCTGAAAATTTATTAGTATACTATTAAGAGATATGTTAAAAATTTCTAAGAAATTTTTCTGGGCTGTCGTAGAGTTTGTAGCTTCTGAAGTAATAATCACCGGCTTTCGACGATAATCTAAGACAATATTACGTTCATCAGTCGAAAGTTCACGTAGTTGTACTAAAATAAAATTTTCGGAATTGTTACCTCAGCTTGTGATCAAGTTCCATCCAGTAAAATTGTATTATAAAGTTTTTGTCTATTAACACTCACTGTGAGAAGTTGCGATGTATCAATCGCATTTTTTTAAGTATACAAAAGTATCGTATTTGAACTATTCAATATATCAGTTAAACCGTCATGTTTCATCGATGGAAATTTTTTGTGTCGAAATATATTATATTTGTTTTGGAGCAGTGAGCAGGTATCTTTCATTTTTCTGCTGGATGTTGTAGAATAATTAATTTTGTTTGTGAACATATTCGAGATTTTGGAAAGCCTGAACACCAACAAACCTTAACCGGTCTTCTACATAAATATCAATAAAATTTTCGTTATTACATGAACACTTAATATATACTGTCACTTATTATTTTGACGAAGAATTCACCTGCAATTCACGTGAACTGTACATACAGCTTTCACGTATTTTCGGAGGATCAGCTAAAATTTGAGAAAGATCGTTCCACCCGTCGTCGGCTTTTAATTATAATTTAAGATAATATCACGATAATACAAACCTGAGTCTCGTTGTTGCTGCTTCATATTATCACGTTCCAAGTAATTCTTGACCAACAACCGAAATCACAAAAATGTTATCGACTGCCAACTAATTTATGACCAAAGCACACCATCGATTTGAATCTGTTTATCTCGCCAAAACTAATTACGTAGAAATTCTGCACAATAATCAGGGGCGTGAATAGTTAATTTTTTAAGACGCAATTTATTTTCGTGGAATCCACGATTTCAAGTGGTCGGCGTCCTTTAGTCATTGATTTGTGGACTCTCGATCTGAGTAATTTGCGTATCTAAAGTACCTATACCACTAAATGTCTATTGTATGTTCTTTGTTTCAAAATAAATTTGTTGAATACTTTTTTTCCTGAAAAAATTAGTAAATGAAAAATTTTTATGTATATTAATCGGTGTAACATACATTAAAAATAGGTAAGTACAATAATTGAATACATGTAAATTAATCTAATCTTACTGAAAATTACTTTTTCTGTATAATTAAAAAAACGTTTTGTTATTTTATAACTGTTTTATTGAAGTAAGGACTAGTCATCTGTGTTAAAAAGGGATTATTTGTAGTAATATTTTATTTCATTAGATAGAACAATGCAATGGTATGCTGGACAACGGGGTGGAACCACAAGCTATGTTTATGAGAATCACGTTTATTATAAAGATACGCAATATTTTTATTTTGATGAAAGAAGATTCTTCTGCAGTCGTCAAAATTCAGAGTGGCGTTTTCGCATAACTGCGATCGAGAACATTGACGGAAATGTCGAAGTATATGGGGTACACGAACACCCTCCAATTAATTTAGGACATGATTCGCACCGAAGACAGATGATTTAGGTGTTAAAACAACGAGCAATGGAAAGTACAGCTTCATCGCATGAAATACTTTTACAAGTGTCTAGATCGTGAGTTTAATCATCTTTGACACATAAATAATTTTCATTCTTAGAGCATTTTTTCTGTTATACCGTTGAAAAAAATTGCAGATTTCGCGACGTCGCGTACTTTATGAAACCAGAAGCTGACCGAATGCATGTTGTTAGAGAACGGAGACGGCATCAGCCAACAATATCATCATCGATTTGTAATTTAGGACAGCTGCTTCAAGGATATAATCTAGCTTCTTCAATATTTCGATCGACTGTGCGAGGCATTGATGGAAGATCAGCAATTATTTTTGCTAGTTAAAGGTTTATCAACGAAATTAATAATACATCAGAATTACAGATGGATGCTACGTATAAGGTAGTATGTTTATGCCTTGAGTGATGATCGATGTCCAAAAATTATTTGTAGTTGTTTTGTAGTCTGTGCCGTATTATCCGCGAGCTTCACAGCTTTTCATTACTCATTCTAGAAGAATGGATACCGTAAGTTTATAAATAATTTATCGATTCTATTATCTCTGTTACTAATGTTTTTTAATTTTTAAAGGGTATCGTAGCAGTATACGTAATATGTGAAAGGAAAACCACTGCTGTGTATAATGCCATATGGGAAAGCTTAATAAGTATGGCTCCCGGGTTACTAATAAATTTAAAAATTGCAATAACAGATTATGAAAAGGCTTTAATTGCTTCACTTCATCAAAGTTTCCCTTTAATTCATATTCATGGCTGCTGGTTCCACTACACCAGGGTATGTATAATTGTTAATGATAAATGTTTGAGAGATTCATTTCTTTTGTTTTAATTCTTTGGTTAATTTTTTTATATCTTTTTTTGTTTTTGGTAGGCTGTCACGAGAAAATGGCGGCGTTTGAATTCAAATAATGCAAACACAGATTTGCTTCAACTCACATGGGCTCTACCCTTATTACCGGCCAATAACTTTTCAGAAGGATTAGAGTTACTCAAAGAAGAAGTACTCGATAATGAACTTAACTTTGAAAATGTCATAGTATTTATCAGATACCTTGAGCGCACGTGGCTACCCCTTAAGGATTACGTCTTCAGTCCGAACAAATAATATTGCAGAAGCTTTCAAAAAAATATTGGTGTTAAAATTAGGTGGTCTATTCCCAGAGCTTTTTGATTTTATCGGTATCTCTATGAAATTCTGCAGTATATAATAAGGAGTAATGAGAACAATGATTTACTCTACACAAATTATTTCCAGAAAACCTCATAATAATTATTGAACAACAAGAAGACATCTTGCAGCAAATCAATGAAGGTGTATACTTAGGTAGACGACGACAAAGTACTCAAGCTGTAATAGATACTTACATTCTCGAAATGCAATAAGCTTTGGATACAAGAAAGTAAGACAATTTTAAAAAAATTAAAGTTTTTCGATGAAAAAATCCATATTAATATTTATTGATATCTCAAAATAGAATTGGGGTAAAATAATTTTTTAAATCAATGAAGAATCGTGATATCTAAAATAGAATCAACGACTTTAATTCACGTTTAAATAGTAAGTTGTATTTTATTAAACAAATTAAATTAAAATTAAATTAAATTTAAATAATTAAAGTTTTAAAAATGTGATACCGTTCTGAATCTCTCAGAAAATGTTAATTTTCAGATGTTGACAATTCAGATACAGCATCTGATGTATCTGTACCCGAAAACATAGATATTTACGGGCAATTGGACACATTAAATTTTCGAGACAATAGAGAAGCAGGAGCAACGGATGATACACGTCGTCATTGTTGGAGTATCGTGAAATTGATGGTGTTAGTACTCCTGTGCTTACGTTTTTTAAACATGGCCTCAGAGAAGAAAAATTTTGAATTGTACAATTTATAGTGACGCCAGAATTATTTTTTTAACAAATAAATAGAATTTGCTTTACATTTATTTTGATTTATGAGAAATTAATATTTCTAAATGTATGAAAATTATCGTTGAATTAGTTGTCGTTTCTACGTTGCTAATTATGTATTTCATCAGAAACAGATGAATATTTCATTCATTCGCGATAAAAAAGTGCAATCAGTGCCACCTATCAAAAAACTAAGACACTAGTTGGAATTTTTTTCTGTTCTATCGACGCGAGGTAATTTACCGTTTTAAATTTTTGGGTACAACTGCTAAAACCGATAATTGTAAAAAAGTAAGAGCATAACTTTTGTCAGGAAATAAAATATTTGAATATAAATTAAATATTTGACAATTATAAACATTTATTATAACGTATAATAAAAAATATGACAGATTTTTAAACAGATAAAAATAAATATAGAAATTTAAAAAAGCAGTATATTATAAAGTTTCAGCATAAATAATTAAAAATTGATATTTATTGCTTTGAATTTATCTGACGAGAGAATTGCTCTCGAGCGACATTAATTTGGGAATGGATGTCCCTCTCCCTGATCACCTGCCATTTTCGATCTTTCAATTCAGATGTTTAAAAAATCACCTCAATTCAATATCAGCTCAATGTTGGCCATTCGATCATAATCGTATACATTTTTGCTGATGTTTTCTTGCAATTTTGAGATTATCTGACTATACTCGGATACATATGTGTCTGTATATACTATAGTATTTTACTATAGTATATACACTGATGAGCACGAAAACACTTCAGTATTTTATTTTATAATGCTGTATATTTACAAAACTATAGAAAAATGAAATGTGTTCACAAACATTTGAAACGACATTCGATACTTTATCTATTGCGTTGGGATTCGACTCACTCTCCGACTCACTCACCCTCCTGAGATTCATGACTTTCTACTCAGTTTTGCTCTGCATCTGAGAACACGTGTCCGTAGTGAGTAATTACGCATATAAATAAAATTCTGTTGAGTTTATGTTTCGTCACATACGTAGTAGACAGTGAGAAAGATTTGAGCGTTTACAGACGTCATATTAACTACATTTTTATTCGCGAATAACATAATAATATAATAAAGAAAATATAGAAGGAAATAAAAAATAAAGTTATTACACTGTTAAAGCCTAATTTGTCTACAAAGAAAATTTCTAAACAATTAAATGTTAGACAAAGTTATGACTAAAAAGTGAGGAAAAAACACTGTTCTCATTGAATTCCAAGTAAAGGAGGGTGACCGAAATTATCATCTTCTCGCGAATGTCAGTATCTAGTACGATGTATTCAAACAGAGGAAGCTTTAACTGCTTCTATGGCGGCCAATCTGTTAAATAGAGATTTAGGGAAGATAATTAGTAAGTGGACCGCTACGAAAATATTAAAACAAAATAATTTCATAGATTTGGGGCTGCATGACAGCATATGGACTAGGTTCTCTGCACAAAATTAAAGATAGCATGACTCAATATGTTTATAAGAGTATCTGAGAAGAGAATCTACCAAAAGTGTTACAAAGTTTACCTTTCCTTGCACATAAAATAATTTTTCAACAGGATCGTGATCCAAAACACATGTCAAAAAATGTTCAGAACTGGCTTAAAATGCAACTATTCCAACTTCTGGATGGATCAGCGCAGAGTCCAGATCATACCCAATCGAAAATCTGTGGTCTTACTTAAAGGAACGTCTTCATGTAGAATATCATACACCTCCCTCAATGACAATCGATCTATGGAGAAGGGTAAAAGATACCTGGGCAAAAATACATCCTGACTACTATCAAACTTTAGTTGAATCTATGCCTCGAAGGATTGAAGCTTTTCATAAAGCTGAAGGCTTGTGGACCAATTACTAATGATATTTACACAATCGTGAATTAAAGTGGTGCAAAACTGAGTTCAATAAGGCTATCATTTTTTCTTAATATTGTTTGCTTTTTTATTTTATATAATGATTGTAAACTCGGTTTGTTGCTGTTAAACTAATAAGTATATACTACTTATTTGAAATTTTCATTGATACAGAAAAATTTTTTTTTTCATTTTCAACAGTGATAATGTGTTCAGTTTTGCTCGTCAGTGTATATACACGTGTATGTCAACGTACGTACGTCACCTATACGGAATTTATTATACCCACAAAGCACAAGTATTCCCACCCAGCAAAAAGATGTCTAAAAGATATCTGATAGATATCTTCACCCGAAGCTGGATATCTGAAAAAGTATCTGAAAAGCCTCTAAATGTCTCTGAAAGACATCCGTAAGATGTCTTATGCACCGTTTTTTCCAGAGCTATAAGATATCTTTCGATGAATCGTAAACTAATTAGAAAGAAAAAAAATAAAATCCGACTAATATTGTTCCATTATTAACGGTGAAAATAACTTTTGAGGTGATTAAAGCTATTTATTCGTTGTAATTTAATAAGAAATTCAATTGGATTTGTGATAAACAATGCCAAATAGGATCTACTTAACATATTTGAGTTCTTTCAACACGTAATTTCTTCTTTTGGTAAAATAAAGTTACAATCCATATAGACAGCATTGAAACCTACTCTTTTTGTTTATAACAATTAAATTTTTAATAAACAATAGAAAATAAAATTTTTTCAGCATATTTAAGTTTTTTTTTCCTTCAACCAGAATAAAGTTATGAACCATGGAAAATGTCTAGAAACCTATTTCTTTTTGTTAATGACATTTGAATTTGTTATGAACAATAAAAAAAGGGATCTAAAATAATGTTCCGAACCAAGTAAAATGTATAAAAACCTAATTTTTGTTTAAAAATTCTTGATTTGTTTCATGCGTTGTATTATTATTATTATTATTATTATTATTATTATTATTATTATTATTTCACCTTTCGGGTCGTCAAGGAATGTCTGGTCAGGGGTCCCAGGGCTCCGACTCACCTGGGGCCCGATCAGACGGGATTATCCTGCAGACACCCGGCTCCCTCAGGTTTGAGGGTGAACGAGGGCTGCAGCCGTTCAGTTATTAATTTAAGCGTCTCAGGATTCCGAGGGACCTAAGAATGACTGCTTCCTGCATACGAGCCACAAGACTCTTAACCTGACTATGGCGGACTGGCATTGTTCGCAGCTCTGACAGAAAACGGTCTCTCATCCCTCCGAGGGCCCCAATCATTAGGACTATCACGTGCGCTGTATACTCCTGATAGATATTTCTCATGACATCTATGAGCTCTCTGTAGCGTTCATGTCTACTCTCTTCTTTCGCACGTATATTTGTCTTAGCCGGAGCTGAGAAATCAATGTAATATACGTGCTTGGTGTTATGGTCGAAGAGAGTAATATCCGGCTTATTGTGTTTGATTCGTTGAGGCGTAGGAAGCGGAAAATTCCAAAGAATTTTTGTTTTCTTGTTCTCAACGACCGACTCAATTTGACCGGGCACATAAAGCAGCACTAGTATCTCGTCTATCCCATAAGAGTGCCGAAGGTCGTAATACAGCACTCTTAAGGCAGCGTTATGCCGGTGAATGTAGGCTGAGCGCGCGAGTATCGGACAAGCCGATAAGATGTGAAATAGCGTCTCATCTACATCACCGTAGCAAACTCGGCATCTTGTGTCCTCGAGTTGCCCGTGTATAACATTACGCCGATAGGCCAGGGTTGGAAATACAGCATCTTGGCAGGCCATAATGAACCCCTCGGTGTCAGAGAATAAGCCAGCCGACTTAAGATATTGGAACGTCAGCTGGTGTGACAAAACCTGTGTTTCAAGATGACAATAAAACACACCATGTAGGGATTTTGCCATATGTTCGTCGAGCAGTTTCAACTGTTCAGTTGTTTTTATATCGACCTTCCGCTGCCCTCTGGTCAATTGCAGAAGCCTTAGACCGTCCGGGCTGCTAGGGTCGAAAACTGAGCCGAGATTTTGGGCCGCTTGATATGCTGCTCTATACAGGAACACATCCCTCCCTAGTAGTTCGAAGCTGTTCACGAACCGAAGAAGAGGATCATAGATGTCATAAGCTATGCCTATCACTAACCTGTCGTGTAGACATTCCAGACTTAGTAGTCCACGCCCTCCTATATCACGGGAAAAGTATAGGCGTTGGACGAAAGATCGCGGGTGATGACTTCGGTGTAATGTCATTACTTTTTTGTGATAATGTCTAGATCTTTCAACTCACTTCGGAGCCATTTAAAGACTTCGAATAAATAGAGCAAGACTGGGACAGCGAGCATATTCGTAGCTGCGACTTTATTAGGGCCCGATACTTCAGAGCCCCATATTCGCTTAAGTCACCACTTATACTCACCGTGGAGAGCATTTTTAATGACAGACGCATCCTGTAACGGGGTTTGTGCCTGTCCAAGGTATCTATATGGCTCTCCAGCATCCAGATGTTTTCTGATGCTCTCGTCTGTAAGCTCGACATTATCACTCCAGTTCGGCAATCTTCCTTTCACTAAGTGCACTGCACACTTGTCTAACCTAAACTCCATGCCGATCGCATTATCATACTCGGACACAACCTCTAGGGCTGCTCGGAGTCTCTCAGAACTTGCCGTGTACACCTTCAAGTCATCCATATAAAATAAATGAGTAATTTTGTGTACGCGGTTGGAGACTCGTCCGGCTTGATATTCAGGCGTTCGGCGTAGAGTGACAGATAATGACAGCAGTGAGATGCAAAATAGGAGAGGACTCAGACTATCACCCTGATATACGCCTCTCTGAATTAGCACTGCTCCAGTAGACACTCTCGTTTCACCAGATGTTACAGTGAAACGTGTCCTCCAGAGCGGCATCAGTTGTTCGATGCATTTCACAATTTGCGGGGGTACTGAAAGGCATTCGAGCAGGTGGAGAAGAAGCTCGTGAGATGTTGTATCGAATGCCTCCCGGTAGTCCACCCAGGCTATTGACAGGTTGCGCTTGTAGAAGTATGCGTCCAGTGTAACGCACCGGTCTACTAACAAGTTCTCCTTGCAAACTGTCAAGCCATGTTTGCTGCCACGTTGTTCGTAAATCTGTCTCCATACATGTCCTATTACAGTCAAAATCCTCTCGTTCAGGATCTTAGTGGACAACGGCGTCGGTAATTAACTGACAGGGCCGGTAACTTACCGGTGGTGGGCAAAGATCCCAGTTTTCCAGCTGGATGGCGTTGTATCGATCCGCAGTCAGTAATTGTTAAGCAGCGCTGCTATTGTGGCAGGTAACAAAATTTGAATTCTTTTACTGGCAATTGCTAACAATCTAATGTTGGTAACTGTTGTCAATCTTTTTTACTAGTCAGCACCGTTGTTGTAGTGGGTAAAGAATTTTAATTTTTTAAAAGTTATTGACCTGTAATGACCATCGATCACCAGGCGATAATTATTGGTAACATTTTTCACTCAATAGCGTTGTAATTTCGGCGGTTCGAAATCCATATTTACTTCACTTACTAATTTACCAATTACTGTTCTACACTTAAGCGTGTACACTTAGATATGTGTCCGATGATCTCTGTTGCTGAACTGACTTGTTGGTAATCTGTTCTGTTCATATATATAGCTCTTACTGTAGCCGCAAATTATTGAAACGCATTTCCTAACAACGCAATTTCCTGTGTTCCATGAAAAGTACGTCATATTTCAATTCTCAGAATAAATTCAAATGTTGTTATCCGTTAGAAGTTAATATAAATAGATTTCAAAAATATTTAAATTAAAAAATATTTTATTTTAGAATTATTGTTATAGACTTCAATTGTATTACATATATATATTTTGTTTAATCAGTCATCTTTTTTTGTCGATTCCTCTGAGATTTTGTCTTCTTGCAATTCAATGAACTTGAAATTATTCCATTCTCCACCACTGTAGAAAAGGGACAACTTATTGCGTTTGACGAAGTCCAGGAACACGTTGAATGCAACATCATCATCTTTGAACACTTTAACCAGTCGTTTTGGTAGAAAAACAATGAATTCATCATCCAATGTGGCAATGACTGCGTCACCATGCTTTGCTTTTACTTTTTTTTAGCCCTGTCACTTTATATGGCTTTGTTGTTTCCAATTCTGACATTTTTTTCTTAGGTTTTTGCGTGTTATTGGTGATGCTGTTGATGTAATTTATTTTTACTTTCTTCAACTATGCACTTTTGAATAGTTTATATATTTTCACTCAAAGATGTACACTAAGATTCAGATTCAGTGATGTCTGTGACTGAATTAACTCGTCAAAAGTCTTTTTCTGTTTTTATAGAAACCTTACTCTAGCGGTCATTTTCCAAAACACATTCCTTAATAACGCAATTTTCCTTTGTTACTGTCTCGTGACTCCTAGAATAATACGTCATCTCTGTTCGGTTAAACCTCTTTGTTAGCTTTTCGGAGAAATGTCGTCACAGAAGTAAAAAAAAAAAATTCTTTTATACATCCATATCAGATAAACCTTTCTAAAAAAAATATCAGAAACTTAACGATCGAGAGTATAGATTTTATTCTCTCTCCACTTGTATTAAGTCTTTCTTAGAATAATAATAAAACGTCATATCTTTTTCGGAAAAATGACGTCACACCAGTAAAAAATAAAACATTCCTTTGTTCATCTAGATCAAAAAAACCTTTTTAAAAAATAATGACGTCAGAAACTTAACGATCGAGAGTATAGATTTCATTCTCTCGCCACTTATCTTAATATAAACGACCGATCTTGTGCATTTAAAATTAGTCTTGCAGAGAAAAACAAGTGATCACAATGGATCTAATTCTCGATATACAAGGATATCATTTATCTGACGGTAAAGTTATTGTGAAAGAGTTGGCGTCATGAAAATCGCGAGGATTGGAAAAAATTTGTGAAGATCACTTTTTATTTAAACCGTCATACGATTATGGACAATTAACTGATGATGAAGCATTGGCAGTGGATGTCAATACAAAATATTTCCATGGACTTTCATCGGAATTTGGTGATACACCATATGAAACATTGGTTAAATACTTGAAAGCGACATCGAACAACGTACGCTATATTTTTGTTCGCCATTATGAAGTGCAATATTATCTGGAATCATTCGTGAAAATAGATATACCAATCATCAGATTGGGTAGAGAGGATTTCACAATAATTCGATTTTTATCAAATGTCCACATCACGACCAACACTGTGGAGGAATGATGAAGGAAGAAATAGATTTAAAATTTCCACGTCTATACAACCCTCGATATGAATGTGCACTTAGAAATGTAAAAAAACTAAACCCTGTTCCATTTGTTAAGGATTGTAAAATGTGTAATGAAAAATAAAATGTGTTTTAAAGAAATAAAAAACAATTATTCATACATGATTTATTTTATTTATGTAATCAATTTTTTTTTAATAATACAGGATTAATGACAATATTATATTTTTCTATTCGTAATCTAAATCTTTCTCTATCTCGAGCTGCTTCTTCCCAACATCCATGACTAGCTGCTCTGTAAGTATAAGTCCATGTATGCATTACGTGTATTCTCGGTTGAAGATTGAATTGAACAGATTTTCGGTCCATTATAATAATTTTCTTAATTGTCCACTTAAAGGTGTGTATTTAAAAATTCGATCACGGACGATTATATAGTATGCTGATGTAATATCAGGTATAGGTTTTGTAGATTCAAATTCGATTCACACATCCACAGGTCCAGATTTCAATGATTCATTTTGTTTTGAACAATCGATAACAATTAAAGGTGTTTTGCCAATAAATTGTTTTTTTGTAAGAAGAGGTTCTGAATCTTTACCATAATATGATTCTTGGAAATTTTTGTACATATCATATAATAATACATATTGATTGTGAGATATGTCAAGATTCAAGTTGCCATAGGGATAACATTGTGACTTGAGAAAAACTTTTACGTCTCTCAAATTACAATGATCGAATTGACTGGAATCTTTTGTTGCATCATTTTTTCGTGCTGTCTGGAATGCCAGTATAACATATCTCGGTTTCTCCAATTGTATTGATGTTTTCACCATCCAGACGTTTTTCGTTGTTCTCGGTAACACTGGATATTCATAAGTTTCCCATGATCAGAAACTTACTGTTATTAGCAGATCCTTGGCAATATAATTCAATAATTGTATTTTTCTTGTATCCGACACTGTGATGTAAGGAATCATCCATTCAATTTTCGTCAATGTAATTTTTTTATCTGTACTAGTTGTAGCTTGTACTATTGCATTTAGATCGGTGTTTGAACGCGTTAAAACAAGTTCACGCTTAGCATTGACAATAATGCGATGATAATCTTCAGCAAATCCTAAAAGCATATTCAATGGCAATAAAATGTCAAAATATCCTTTTGTTATCCGTAAGCTTTTCATCATTGTCAATCCAACCTGTGTTATCTAAGTAATTCAATTGACTTGGATGAAGCGATCGATATCCCTTAATGACACTTGTAAGACTGACATTTTTATTACAATTGATCTCAATGCTATTCAATTCATATCGTATTTCTTCGAATAAGTGACGTAATGCCATGTTTACAAATTTCGTTGTAGCTGCTACACCAGTGTCATTAAATTCAGTAAATTTCCCAGTAATATGTAGAGAACTCTTGCAAGGCAATAAGCATAAGTCTTGATGTTGGACAGCAACCCAAATTTCATCGTTGTTGTTGAGTGAAGCTGATGCATAAGGTTGATGAGCATGTAATTCATAATGTGATATAGACTCATCAAAAACAACTCCTCTGTTGACAGCTAATGTCTCCTCCCCCGCAGCTATGGCAATAAACACGCAAAACAGCACACTTTTACTTTGACTTTTTTTGTATAAGTGGCTTTAGGCCCAAGCTCTTAAAAAACGAAATATTCTGACGACTTAGTCGTTTGAGGTTTCGTCGTTGACTGGCAATTTTTTGGCATGGTAACTCAGTTTTATAGCTTCTCCCAACAATCGTTTTATAAACAACACCCATTATTTTACAGATTTCACATGCAAACGAATTGTTATTATTTTTCCACAAAAATTGACCAATTCTCCGTCTTGGTCGACAATTTTTAATTGCATATGATGTATTGCTTGCATGGCGATTGGAAGATAAATGACGTTAGATGGCACTTCAATGATTTTATATCCTGGTGGAACTGATGGGAAGAATTCATGAATTGTATGCACTAATTTATTATTTATGTATGGTCCTATAGTAATATTGCACTCGATTCCCAATGCATTTATTTTCAAGATGGAAACTGGTGAATCTGACGTTTGAGTTGATTTTGGCGCGATAAGTCTTGGATCAAAACCCAACAGACGACCAATAGAATTATCTGGTTCGAAATTTATTGCAGCGTTATCACTGTAAATCTCACTGTGCAATTCATTGTTTTTAGGTTTAATGGAAATTGACAATTTAGGATCAGCTTTCTTCACATAATTTTCAATATCTTCAATTTCATAGCTTTCTGTTGGTATTTCAATAATTTTACTTCGTTTATTTATATTAAAATAAAATTTATTATTCTTATTGTCAATATTTGGGATAGAGTTAAACGTTAATAATTCAACAAGACCCAGTACATAATTTTTTGTCCTTGTTAATTCGATAGGTGGATAATAATATGCCTCTGATATAGAGGACTGCCCAGACAGCGTTATGGTGAATAAATCGTCCATGACTGAAGTACTTTTATTCATGTTTATCGCTTATATATCTTCGAGATTATATTCCATACCAAGTCCCCAGAGGTCTTCAACTTTTTCTCTGAGAAACTTTAAACATAGATGTCCACAATTTGTTGTTGAATAATCTTGTTGCTTTGTATGATTATATAGTATGCTACCAACATCGAGATAGTTTTGAAGTTCAGTTGGAGGTTTTAAACTACCGAAACTATCAAATTATATTGCTTCAAAAATTTGATGATTTCGGTAAATTATATCTCATGAAATCTCTACGGAAGAATAGAATTTTCATAATTTTTGCATACGTTAAAATATCGATGTTTGTTCATGCTTGATGTGGTAGCTTTATACGTTTTTTTTCGCCGGTTTCAAGTATAGACTATATCCTCGTTTTCGACGTTTAAAACGTAGACCTCGACCCAAGGCTATGGGTTCCATTTTTTGATTGTGGCGTTTTGCTTCATCTAATTGACCATGAGCAGCTTTAGCATTATTAACTGCCTTTGCAATACCTGAAGTTCCACCAGCTAAAGCACCAATTCTACTTAGACCAGCAAATATCGGGATAAGTGGTAAAACACCTCCAACCTTAATCGGTACATGTAATACACGAGGAACTCGAACATTCTTTTTTCCACCAATCGTTTTTCCCTCTTTCCGTGCAGCTATCAATACTGATTTTATAGGATCGGCATCCGAATTTATCATCAATTTGGCCGAATCCACAATCTGTCCCAAAGGTTTTTTCTTCAAACCTTTTCCAACTTTTTTCTTTCTCACTCTTTTCTTCAAACCCATTACGAGTTTTGATTTAACTTTCATGATATTTGTTACTCCAAATGCAGCAGCTCTCTCACTGAGATTCGTGTCTTTTGCAAAAACTCTTTGCAAAGCTTTTTTAGCAAGCACTCTATTAGCTGCGTTTCCCGCTTTTACGTTTCCTCGATCCCTCGAATACGCAATGTCGTGCTCTTTATACGCTGTGTCTAACGGATTTACACCAGGATCACCACGTTCTAATCGTTGTTGTAATTTTGTTCTAGGTCCACAATACTCATATCCAGGAACACGTAACTCAAATGGCAATTTATTTACGATTGTGTTAACTAAGCCGGTGCCACGTCTGTACTGTGTCATCGCCTGAGCCGTACTGAAATAATTTCCGTAAAAATCGCGCATTTACACTCTAGCTATTCAGTTGATAACGCGATGAAGATCGAGCAACAAAGAACTCAATTACCGGAAATAGCGTTCGCGGCGTGATATGTGGCCCTTCAATTTGCGGTTAAACAAATGCTCTCTTAGCTCTTATTGTACACCCGAATGGATTACGATTCGAAAATATACATTTATATTCGAAATCCATACATTAGCAAAAATATAAATTTTTGGAAAAACTACTTAAGGTAGTATGGGTCGTCAACAGACTATCTTTTTTTTCAAAATTTTAAATAACGTACAACGTGAAGTACACACATTACCATAATTTATCATAATAATTAAACTGATTTTATAACAGTTAATAATAAATAAAATTCTATTACAAAAAAAATAAATAGTATTTTAATCATTAATTTGATTAGTTATTGTAGTTATAATTCCTTGTTATGCCGTGGGTAGGATTGAGGGTTTTAGTTAATTTTCACACACACAAGGTTATCGAAAATAGTCACAAATTTATTGTCACTTTTAAATCCTTATTACACTAACTGTCTAACACTAGAAATTCTTGTAATTTACAATAATGTTTCTTAATTACTTTGTTTGTAGTCCAATAATCTTATTTCTTAACAATACTATAATTCTTATCTTTCACAATGAATCGAGAAAAACTCTCCAAATTTCTGTTCTAACTTCTGTGAAGGTTCTTAGTCGACTGACTGCTAAATCTTAATTACAAAAGTAGTACCCAAAAAAAATATTATTACGCTTGAGAAAAGTGAGTAATTTAGTAGTTCTGAGTCGTGAGGCGAAGCGTAAGATTATTAGTGTCAGCGAAATTTAAATATGGGAACGGTATGAAGTTGTCACGGCGTAACACCCCCACCCTTACTTTGAAAAATAAAAATTTTGATTTTTCAAAAAACGTTAAGCTAAGTCCTCAAACTCAGATATGCGTAGTTTCGATTTACTTAATTTTTTTGCTTGACCAGCATGCTGACCTTGTTTATTGAGTTGTGGGATAACATCTAAGTCTGATGAAATAGAATTTTCATAGCATATAGTTCGCATTGGCATTTCATCAGAATAATTTTGTTCTTTACAAGACTTATTTTTTGAAGTTAAAGAACAAGTGTCAATTATATCATTGTAAAGCGAAAATAACGTTTTTAATACATATTTGATTAATTGAAAAACTCTTAACTTGTAAGCTAGATACAGAATAACTAATGCACCCAACGCATACAGTACATAACTTAACCAAAGCATTATTTTTTCATCAATAGTTTTTGTTCTCTCATGACTCCCTATGATAGCTGCTTCTTTACTGAATCGTTCATTACTAGTAATTATATAATCATGTGGGTTTGATATGTATGCTAATAGATTATTTTTAATTAATTTAGGTGCAGGAATGGCTCTGTATGCCTTGTAGTTTCCTAATTCTAAGATTGGTATCTTAACTAGATATACAAATCTATATCCTACAATACTTATTGATACATCACTTATTTCTAGATATTCAAAAAAGTTGCCCTCATGGATGGCAATTGGCATTTCGTTTGCTCCTCTCTCATCTCTGATTAATTTTATCGAGCTCATTAATAGATGTGGGGTTAACAGTTGAGAATTTATTTGGCCAATCTTTGCAAGGCTTATAGACTGAACGATCATATTAACATTTCGGTCAAATTCTATTAAAGCTAATTCGATTTCGAAACAAAGGTCAGTTACAACAGTATCTATTTGAATAATGGATTCTTATTCTAGTAGTTTTTCGATGTTTTTGTCGATATTTTGAAAATTTAAATTTATTTGGTCAAATTTGTTACTGTACTCTCTAAAAAGACTTTCAGCCTTATGTGTAGTGAGTTGTAATATGTAGGTTTGATTTTTAAATAATTCACTAATTCTCTGATTGTCTCTATAAATCGAATCTATTTCATTGTTATAATAATTTGCATCATCAGAGCTCATAGTTCCGAAAAGAACTTTAGAAATTTTGCCAACAAAATTAAACAGTCCTCGTTTCTCTCTTATTAAATTTGGAATGCCTATAGCAGAAAACAGTTTATACTTATCTTGTCTAAGTGTCTCGAATTGATTACGTATTTTTTTTATTAGATTAAATTCAGTACAATTACTATTGCAAAATGCATCGACCATTTTGAGCCCTTTTCGAATCTCGGATTCTTGAAATGTCAATTCGTCCAAGTTGATGTATGATACCACGTTGTAGGTCTCGTGGAAAAACCTTACATCACCCAAGTATTCCATGTAAATGTTAGGTAGAACTGGGAAGTTTGTCTCTTTATAAATTTCCTGTTGACCTTGAACAATTTCAATCAGGCAAATTCTGAAACAGATTTATGTTAGCGTATTTTAGTCTATTTGCGTGTACAATTATTTTTTTATTGTTTTTTATGATCTCATAGTTAACGTCGGAAGTTTTATCGGATATTTGATACGGTCCTTCCCATGGTAAGTTGAGAGCATGAGTCTTGTTGTTGGCGTTACTTTCCTTCCGTAACCAAATTAGATCACCAGGTTTGAATTCTTGCGGGTTACTCATCCTATCATATCTGTCCTTGGCTCTTTGTTTACTTTCAGCTATCATTTTCTTGCACTCTTCGAGGTTCTTTGATAACTTGCTCTTTAATTCGCTTAGGTACTCGGAGTACGCAATGTTGTGACGTTTTTTAACAGATGATACGTCTGTTGCATTTTGACCGAATACTAATTCGCATGGTGTAAACTTCGTTCCTTCATGTTTCGATGTATTATAGTATAAACTTGCGAAGTGAATAACTTCATCCCAATTGCGTGCATTTTCATCACAAAAATGGCGTAAGAAATCTTTAAGTACTTGGTGACTTCGTTCCAGACTTCCGTTACTTTGTGGATGGAAACTTGTTGTTGTTATCTGTTTTATTCCCAGTAGTTTTTCAAAATTCTTCATCAATTCACTAGTGAAATTTGTGCCTTTATCTGTTAGAATATTATGTGGAACCCCAAAATAGCTGACCCAATGTTTCAAAAATTCATTAATCACTGTAACAGCAGTGAAGTTCTTTAAAGGAACTGCTACAAAATATTTAGTTAGTTGATCCTGCATTGTTAAAACATACTTATTTTCTCTTGTTGTCAAAGGTAAAGGTCCACAGATATCCATGGCAATTTTTGTATTGAACTTAGTTGGTGTATCTGTGATTACCATCGGCATTTTTGTTGGGTGTCGATTCACTTTGTTCCTTTGGCAGGTTATACAATTTCTTACGTAGTTGTCGACATCTTTTCTTAAAGATTCCCAAAAGTAATTTTCTGCGATCCTATAGTAGGTTTTCTTGATTCCTCCATGACCTCCAGTTAGGCTGTCGTGGTTCTCTTCTAATATCCTTGGAATTTCTTCGTCAGTTGGAATCATTCTATGTTTATCATGAAGGTAAATTATAGTTTGACCATTTCGAAATTCTTTTATCCAAATCTTTTCTAGTAATTTACTGGGGGATCCACTCGATTGGACACATCCATCATGATCGATGTGGAGTTCTTCAAATTCATTGCTAGTTGTTATTTGTCTTATTTCTTTGATTTTTTCTTTTAATTCTTCAATGGTTCCTTCTGGATCAATTCTGATGATAATATGATATTCTTGATTGTCCTCCTCAGAGTAGACTTCTATGGGTTGCAGATTCTCACCCCGAATGAACGATACATCCACACTGCCCTCAGGTATTGGATCATTCGTCAATATTATTTTGTTTCCCAACCTAGCTTGCGTTGGTAAATCTTGTTTCTGAGATTCTTCTCTATTATTTTTTTCTTTTTCTTCATTGTTCTGTAGTTTTTCATTTTCAATTTCAGTTTTGTTTGTCTTCTGTCGTTTTTTACTCTGATTTTCTGATTCTTCTCTCTCTATTTCTTTTCTTTTCTTAGTTTGTTGTACACTCTTTTTTCTTCTACACATCAATATAGGATTCCTTGATAACGCATCTGCGTTTGTATTCAAGACCCCTTTTTTATAGACAATTTCATAATCGTAATCTTCTAACATGATCCTCCATCGAGCTAATCTTGAGTGGGGATCTTTCAAATTCATCAACCAAACCAATGGCCTATGGTCGGTTATTATTTTAAATTTTGGACCATACAGATATGGACGAAAATGTTTCACACACCATTCAACTGCAAGCAATTCTTTTTCAATTGTTGAGTAGTTTTGTTCAGCCGTGTTAAGTACTCGACTTGTGTAAGCTACTGGATGTTCTTTTCCGTTTTTCTCTTGAGATAATATTCCTCCTATTGCTACGCCAGATGCATCAGTAGCTAAGGAAAATTCTCTCGTAAAATCTGGGTATGCGAGGATTGGTTCCTTGCATAATTCTTCTTTTAGTGTCACAAATGCTTTTTCTTCTTCAGTTCCCCATTTCCAAGGTGTGTCTTTCTTCAGCAATAATGTTAGTGGTTTTGCCTTTCTGCTGTAATCTTTAATAAACTTTCTATAATAGCCTGACAGTCCCAAGAACTGTTTGATATTTTTGACGTTTTTTGGACGAGGAAATTCTCGAACACTTCTACATTTCTCGGGGTTAGGTTTGACACCATCCTTTGTAATGATGTGACCAAGATACTGTAGTTCAGGTTTTAAGTATTCACACTTATCAGGCTGAAGTTTGAGATTAACATCTCTCATTCTTTGTAGGAAGATACGTAATTTATTATTATGTTCTTCCAAGGTTGACCCATATATGACAACATCATCCAAATAAACAAAACATACTTTGCCAATGAGATCTCTTAGAGCATTATCCATTATTCGTTGAAAGGTTGAAGGAGCATTTTTAAGGCCAAAAGGCATTCTGAGAAACTCATAATGACCTTGAGGGGTACTGAAAGCTGTTTTATGACGATCTTCTTGTCGCATAGGAATCTGATGAAATCCGCTTGCTAGATCAAATGCTGAAAAATAGCGAGCGTTGCCAAGTTGGTCTAGAATTTCTTCTATATTAGGTAAAGGATATGCGTCTGTACGAGTTTTTTCATTCAATTTTCGATAATCGATGACAATCCGCCATTTCTGCTTTCCTGAAGCATCTTTCTTTTTTGGAACTACCCACAACGGTGAGTTATACGGGGAATTCGAGTCTGTAACTATTCCTTTTTCTTTCATTTCTTTTACTTGTCTTAAAATTTCTTTATTTTGTCCGGCTGGATAACGGTATTGTTTAACATGGACTGGAATATCATCAATCGTTTCGAGTGAATGCTCGCCCAAATCAGTTTTCGGGAGAGGATCTCCTGGTAAACAATATACGTCTTGAAATGGATCTAATATTTCCCATAGATCATTCTTAGCTTTTTCGTCCAAAATATGACTAAGACGTGTGTTGTCTTTTAGAAGTTTACTTCTGTCTATCGAATAATTATTTTCTATCTTCAGTATTCTTAATTCTGGCTTCTTTCTATTGAAAATAATCGTTCTTTGCTTCGCTAAAATTATAGCATCTTCTTTTTCAAGGAATGGACGACCTGCAATACCATCTTCTTCTAATGGAAAGTCGTTAGGAACTACTAAGAAAATGTGTTCCACACTATCAATATCGATTTTACACTCTTGAGTACAATTTAAGGGTGTATTATTAATACCGGTTAGCTGTGCCGAGGTTTTTCTAACTGGTAGTCCATAGGTGCATTTTAGTTTGATGACGTTGACGGCTGCTCCTGTGTCTGCCAGAAATGTATGATATCGCTGTCCGATTTTACTGTCAATTCTGAGCATGAAGGTTGCTCCTGGATTTCTTGAACTTCTTGACATTCAGTATATTTGATGGGGTTGGGCACGCTTGGTTGACGGCGCGACGGAAAATTTGAATTCGTAGGTTTTTGTGGGCAATCACGGATAAAATGTTCCGTACTTCCGCATCCATGACAGGGGAACCGTTTTTTTATTAACGTCAAATTTTTCTGTGTCTCATTGTCTAAATTTTTCGATTTTTTTTCTTGCGCATTCAAATTTTTATTTGAGTTTTTCCTATTGTCAAAATTCGAATTTTTGTAAACTACGCGCGATATTTCTTCTTCTTTTTCCGTTTCCAAAGCTAGGTTCTGCGCTTCTCGAATTGTTACAGGCTTTCCGGCTTTCACGAATAGTCTGATGCTTGGTTTTAGACCTCGAATGTATTGAATGAGTCCTTGTTTTTCGTCATTAGCTAAAATAATGGTTCGATCTCTTTTATCGTAATCAGGATTATTATTTATAGCTCGTTTGATATTAAGATGACATTCAGTAAATCGTTTGTTGTAGAGAGATACTTTATCCGAACTTTGTTGGCATTGACTCCTTTCAAGGATAGCAATGTCATAAGATTTACATTCGCCAAAATTGTTGCGCAAGACTTGGAAAAGATCGTCTGCGGATCGGATATCATGCCCGTCAATCGCTTTCCGTGCATTTCTAATAATCTTTTTTGCGATGATTAATCTTATGAATGTATTTTTCTGATCTTCCGGTAGATCGTCAATGATCGATTTTATTTCGAAAATGAATGTTTCCACGGCTATATTGTTTCCTTCGAATTCCGTAATTAACTCGAGCTGTTGTTTTAAATTTTTTATATCGCTTGATGTTGCGACGCTGTCATGTGTCGTGGACACGTTGTCGTCAGCAAAACGATCTGATGCACGGTTATTGGAAACCGCGCTCATGCTATCTACTCTAGTGTTTAATACAACAAATTGATTTTGTAATGTTCTTATCGAATTCATCAATTCTATCATTCGTTCTTCCATCGTTGTTTCTCTTATTTCAATTCTTGGAAATTCGTTAGAATCTTCTGTCGATGCGTTTGAATCGTCCGAGTGAAAGTTTTGACTATTATTTCTGTATTCTGAGAACGCGTTGTCAGACATATGTTTTTATTCTTGTAAAATAAATTTTACTTACAAAAGTGTTGTTATAATCATTTTTATTTTTAGTAATCCAAGTCTTCGAATTGCGAACTGATTTGAGATACTACCGCTGCCACCAATTTTGTTATGTCGTGGGTAGGATTGAGGGTTTTAGTTAATTTTCACACACACAAGGTTATCGAAAATAGTCACAAATTTATTGTCACTTTTAAATCCTTATTACACTAACTGTCTAACACTAGAAATTCTTGTGATTCACAATAATGTTTCTTAATTACTTTGTTTGTAGTCCAATAATCTTATTTCTTAACAATACTATAATTCTTATCTTTCACAATGAATCGAGAAAAACTCTCCAAATTTCTGTTCTAACTTCTGTGAAGGTTCTTAGTCGACTGACTGCTAAATCTTAATTACAAAAGTAGTACCCAAAAAAAATATTATTACGCTTGAGAAAAGTGAGTAATTTAGTAGTTCTGAGTCGTGAGGCGAAGCGTAAGATTATTAGTGTCAGCGAAATTTCAATATGGGAACGGTATGAAGTGGTCACGGCGTAACATCCTATATTATCGACATGTTATCAACATCAAATAAAATCATCTGCAATTATAACAGTATATATCATGTGAATTTAAAAACAGCTATTGGTAAGTACATGATTACAATACAATTAAAGTATATGCTTTTCCAACATCACCTTCACTTCAATGAAGTGGATGATATTGATACACATCTCTCGATTACAGGTATGATTGATGCAGGAATGGGATTCACACAATTGAATACATTTATTTCTGCAATTAATATTCCAAGTGTTGAACCAAAATTATTGAAAACGTATGAACGAGAAGTTGGTGGAGCCATTGAAGAACTGGCTATAGATTCTGATAGAAAAAGTATTTGTAAGGAAAAAGAGCTAACGTTACAGGAATTGAGTCCGCAAAAGAGTGTTTTTCTCCTTTTTCTATTCTAATTTTTGTTTCATAATATATTATTTTTTATCATTTTCTCCATTCATTCAAAGTACAGTACTGAAATTGCTGTCTTTCATATAATTGTTATTTTCTGAACATTTTTAGTTATTAGAAATAACATGTTTTATTTACACTCTCAGCTTCTACCAAATGAATGGGCTTTTGGAATGTTGTTTCTTTCCATTTTGGGACATTTAATTAGCTGTAATTAGGATTTTTGTATACATGTGTATTTGTGTTAATAATGTCAATTAACATTACAGATAATTTCATTAAGTCATCGGTGCTTGTTCAACTGCCAGAAATTTAATCTCCAAATACTGATAAGTTCCAAAAATACAGTTAGCTTTAAGAATGATATGTGAAAAATATTTCTTTCAGGATTGTTCTTGCCTTGACATCAACAACAACATATAATTATTTCTTTTCTCATTATGAAACATAAAATGATTATGATAATACTATAAATGTTAATATGTATATGTATATCAATTTATATACACACAGCTGTAATTATTATTTTTAGTGTAAATGTTAAAGAGCTCTCTGATAATACTCAATCGAAAAGTGAAGATTTGAATGAAATAAGTGGCACTGATGAAGATTTAACTCATTCTAATATTGTTGATCTAAGCGCATCATTTGATGGTGCATGGCAAAAAAGAGGACATAATAGTTTATCTGGTAATTCTTCAATATTGTCACTATCTATAAATACTTTTATAAAACTATTCTTTTAAATACTTTGATTTATTCTTAACAGGTCATGCATCTTTGATTGGGCGTTTATCAGGGCTTTTGTAAGGTGTTGCTTACCGAACAAATCGATGTTCCTTATGTGAACATGGGCATTTACCAGCTGATCACGATTGTCGATTAAATCATACAGGTTCTGCTAAATCCATGGAACCATGTATGGCAGAATTAATTGTTAAAAATGATTTGGGATGATGACTGCTCAGTAATTGCAGCAATTCGACGCGAATCAGGTCGTTTAATTACTAAGTTCTCTGATTTGAATCACGCTAAGAAGTCAGTTACGTCTTCTTTACGTGCTTTAGATTTGTCATCAAAGGTTGTCGACTATTTGGCTAACTGTTTTATGTTGGCAATAAAAATGAATAGAAATAATGCTGCGGCTGTAAAACAGGCCTTACAAAGTATTGTCCATCATGCATATGACAGTCATGATTTATGTGGTGATTGATGCCATGCTGGAGAACCTAATTATAGGTTTAAATATCTACCTCATAAAAAACCATTGTCTGATCCTGATTTAAAATTAAAGCTTTTAAAGGTGTTTAATAGAATGGCAGATAATGCAGATAAGTTAGCTCCTTGTGCATCAACTCAAGCCAATGAAGCTTTTAACCATACAGTTGCTACTAAACATCCTAAATTATGTTACTACGCTGGCTCTGAATCATTTCCATATAGAGTGGCTGCTGCAGCATGTCAGAAAAATATTGGATTAGATTATGTGGTAGATGTCAATAAAAAACTGCAACTGGTCATCACACAGAAAAATGTAGGAAAAAAAAGGCAGAAAATGCAGTTTTACGGGCAAAAAAAATTCGAAGTACAGAAGTGAAAAGAAGAAGACTCTTAAAAAAAAAGGAAATAAAATCAGAAAATAATGCTGCTCATAATCGAGAAGGAATCACTTATCATTCTAATATAGGCTTTTGCAAGATACCAGATTTAATACAGCTAAACGCAGGTTGAGTTCCTAATTAAAATTGAAAAAATCAACAAATAAATAATGCAAATGTTAATACTATATGTATGTTATTTCAGAAAGTACTCCATCCGATTTTTCTCGATCAAAAATAGTTTTATTTGATTTAGAAACCAGCAAATTAGGATATGCTGCAGAAATTTGTCAAGTATATAATTTTTATTCATAATTCTTTGATTCTGAAAAATTAATTAACTTCATTGTTATTTGATAATTTATTTTTAGATTGCAGCATCCTGTAATGAATACAAATTTAATGTCTATATGACACCACTAAATGACATTTCAGAAGCTGCTAGTCTAATAACTGGTCTTACTGTTCATCAAAATGAACTTTTTTTTAATGATTCTAAAATAGACACGATTCCTGTTCGTGATGCACTTATCAGTTTTATAAGTTTTCTGCACAAAGTATGTGAGGAGGGTAACGCAATTCTTGTGGCTCACAATTGCTTCAGCTAAATGAATATTAATAGTAATTAATAGTAATAAATGCTTCAAAATATGCAATTAATATTACTCAATTTATTTGTAGAATTGACTGCAAAATAATTTTGCGACATGTGCAAAAATATAATTTATTTGATGACTTTAAAAACATCGTCATTGGATTTTCAGACACGCTACCGCTTTTTATTCAATATTTACCAAGTAGAAAAGAAGAAAAAAAAAATTTTCATTAACTATCTTAGCTCATGATTCATTAGGCCCTAAATGGACTGCAGGAGCTTATAACGCTGTGGCTGATATTAATGTTTTAGATAAACTGATTGAGAAAATAGGTGTAAAAAATAAAGATTTCATATGTAATGTGAGAACTATATTCAAAATTTGTTCAGATCAGCAAAAGGATATTAAGGACGAAGAAAATATGAAGACTTTGCAAGATTTAAAGTCTTTCATTTCAAAAAATATGATAAAAAAATTGGCAACAGCAGGAATTTCAATGAATATTTTGAAAGAATCAGTAACAAATGGTGGGGACGCTGGATTAAGATTGTTATTATCTGAAGATGTTGGAGGGCTTGCACGTGTAACAAAAAACGAAAAAATAATTGATAATATTAAAAAATATTTAATTAAATAAATTATGAAAAAAAGAAAAAAAATATATATTTTTGAAACTTGTAATGTCTGAGTGTATTTCAATTATTTTCTATAATTATTTAATATATACATATATTTTTAAAAAAGGTTAAAAATGAAACACAATGATTGAGGTTAACGATTATTACTTAAGTTTTTTTTTAAATTTCGTTAAAATAGAAAAGATTTCGGAGAATTTTTGAGGAAATCATCTTTTAGACATTTTATTGCTTTGGAAAACCCACGTGGCGAAAAAGCAATAAAAGTTTTAAAAAGAGTGCGTGACGAAAGAAGAGCATTAGCTTTCCAAAAAAGGAAAGGACCATGTGAAGGGACTTGTGCGCGCCTGAAGCAAGGGACTTCTAATAATGTCATCCTCGACTAAATAAATACGTGAGATTTGATGCATCAGTCAGTTGTCGGAAAAGCAAGATCGAGATCAGATCATCGTGAAACGTCGCTCGAAAATTGTAAGTCTCATTATGTCTTGTATCAATAATTTTGTTGAAGTTAGTAAATTTTTATGTGAAGCCAATATAATTTTTAAAATTGTTAACAACGAATATTTAAATAAATTCGCGAGTCAAAATGAGAATATTACGCTGACTGGAGCATCAACAAAGGACCAATTAATTTTAATACATTTTTACCTGAGCAAAGGAAATCATCTGTTGGTAACGTTTTAATTGATATTATAATTCTTTTAATAATTTTCATTCAATAAACTCCGTTATTGTTTTATATAAATCACACATTTTTACTTTCTCTATCGAAGATCCCCTCATCCCTGTCTATTGGTCGAAAGGCTAGGACTAAAAAGAGGAATTTAAAGTCTCTAAGGTTAAGCATATATATCTCATATTGACACCTTTAAAGAGCAAAATTACCTAACAAACTTATTTTTACTGTCTCATTTATTCAGATGTATTCAAATAATAGAATATATTGAATCAGTTAAAAACAAAAAAAAATTATTTATTAATAATAAATAATTCATACAATTCATCATCTCTTTATTTTCAGAATTTGAATGATGAAAATTAGCGCTTTTTAATAGCTACACTCTTGCAAAACTTGTCAATGACATCTGTTGATGATTTTTTAAGTTATCATACTTATAATGAAACATCCGGAAATTACAATGAGTATTATAATTAATCGTTAACATCTTTTAATAATGATCGTTGACGTACACTTTTTTTTAAATTAATAAATTCTATAAACTTTAAGTTTTTTTTTTGGTACATTATTATGTGAACAAACTTTTGTGAAAATATGAGAATTTTGGTCTTGTATAAAGAAGAACGCACGGGTTCTCATTGAGTCAATATAAAAATTACGATTTTTAATTTTCAATATTTCATTAAAAAGGTCGATAAGACATCTACAAACTTAGGTAAAACATTATTTAGATGTTTATCTTTAGTATAATAATAGGCTAACTGTTCGAAGTTTATTTTTATATTTCACCCATACTACCTTAAACCTGTAGAAGGTATGGATTATTTTTCTTTCAATGAACATGAAGAAGTTGTTAAACCAGAGCAAGCAAAACCAAATTCAATAATGATATTTGATGACGTAGAGTGTGGAAAACAAGATCATATGCGTGTTTATTTTTGTATGGGACGACACAGAGATGTTGATAGCTTTTATCTATGCCAAACTTATGCACGTATTCCCAAACATCTAAGACGAGATAATACAAATTTTCTCGGGCTCTTTCGACAAGATGATATAAATTTGAAGCATATTTATGATGATCATGTAAATACTGATATGTCATTTTCTGATTTTCGAGAACTTTGTTCTCAATGTTGGAATGATAAGTATGGATTCGTCGTTATCGACAAAGATAGAGAAATCAGTTGTGGACGTTACGGAAAAGGATTTGAGTGCTTTATAAATATATAAATTGAACAACAATAAGAGAGAAAGAACATTTGTGACGTGGTCATCAAAGTGGTAGTATGAAGATAAGAAAGATGCAAAAACGAGCTGATATTTTGCATCGAATTGCGAAAGCGAGTGACGCAATACGACATAAGCATGAAATTATTAAACATGGGCTAGAAATCAATCAACGAGCTATGAACGAAATGTTTAGACCAGTTGGAACTCCTTCACAACAATTAGTGGACAAGACTCCGATAAAAACAGAGGAATTTGTTGTGAAAAAAGAAGAGCTTATCGAAAAAGATCCTACAGAAGGAGCTACAAGCTTTCAAACAACACATGATAATAATACTATTGATTATGATGTGGATAATAGTATAACTGATGATGAATCTTTTACTACTACTCCTCATCAAAGTACACCGATAAAAGAGTTACCTGCAGTATCATATTTGAAAAAATTCGATTCAAAACATCAAGTGAAAGAATTAGATACAAAGTTTGGTGTAAGAAAATTAAAGAATAAACTGATGATTGGTAATGCTGAAGTAAGATTTGATGATAAATTTGTTTACATCGATAATAAAAAATATGGAAATACTCCGGGTCTCTTAGAATTACTTTTCATGGAATCACCTGATCCAAATATAACAACAGACATTGACGAAAATACTTATGTACAGATTTTAAAAAACACTAACGCCTATCATAAACATTACTACCCTGACAGAAGTCTCAGAGAGAATAAATATTCGAAGAAATATCAAAATATTATCAGCAAATATTTACCGAAAAGCGGTAACGGTTTGCCGCAATATAGGATAAATCATAATCGACCACTGGACTATGTTTATTGGGATGATCTCAATGAACTTGTTGATCGATTACGTCTACTTGTTTCATCACGTGCTACTGGTAATTTTAGCCATAACAATGAAATAATGACAATTATTGAAGAACTACGTGAAGCTGGAATCATATATTAATCAGATGCTCAATGTCATTACTCATTGATCAATTATCTTTTGAAGAGAGAGGATGAGTGTAGACATTTTTTGACGTCAGATGAACAATGATTCACGAAAAAGTGCTGTCCGTGGACCATCTGGTAATGGATTAAAATTAACAATCAATAAACAATATGATATGAATAATAGAAGATTGTGCAACCTTGCGGATCCAATAGATTTAAATGATGCTGTATCATTAAAGTTGTTAAATCAAGCATTAGTAGTACGATAGCATCTATAACACAAGAGATACAACATCTCTAAGCAAAAGTTGAAAATATCAGTGAGCAAGTAAAACAGCAATTCCAATAATCACAAGCAGCACAACAAAGTTTGAAGGCTGAATTAAATAAAATTAATGAATTTTATCAATTCAATCAATTGAATACGATTAAAGAGGCAGATAATAGGCATACCGACATTATGAAACAGCTGAAGGAGAACGTTCAGAAAAAATTGAAAGGAAGACCTAAAGTCCAATTGCCATGAATAAAGGAAAAAACAAATTGTAGAAGAGCTTCATAGACCGGTGAGAAGAAATTATCAACGACGACATGTGGATATATGTGGTCTTGATAAGACTTGGCAGGTTGATCTTGTTGATATGAGTGCATATAAATCCTACAATAAAAGATATCAATATTTATTAACAGTTATTGATATATTCTCTAAATATGCTTGGGCTATACCAATTAAGACTAAAAATGGTAAAGATGTCACTGCTGCAATGATGACTATTTTAAAAGAAATCAGAGTTCCCAAGCGTTTACACGTTGATAGAGGCAAAGAGTTTTATAATAAGAATTCCAATGGACTTATGAAGCAATATAACATTAAAATGTGTTCAACATTCAGCAATCTTAATGCATCAATTTGTGAAAGATTTAATCGAACTTTAAAAAACAAAATGTGGATAGAATTTACTCTTATTGGAAATTATAGGTGGATTGATCTGCTACCGAAGTTATCATTATCATACAACAATATTAAACATCGTACAATTAAGATGAATCCTGCGGATGTGACTTCAGTCAATGAAAAGCGACTATTTGATACCATTTACAAAAAACTCAAAGCCGTAAAAATGAAAAAGAAAACAAATAAGTTCGAAATTGGCGATAAAGTTCGAATTAGTAAATATAAACGTGTATTTAAGAAAAGTTACACTCCCAATTGGACCACTGAAGTTTTTACCATCAGCAAAGTTGGAAATACTCATCCAGTGACTTATAAATTAACTGACTATCAAAACCAACCAATAGAAGGCGGTTTTTATGAGGATGGATTAACGGGAGTCAAATATCCTGATGCATATTTGGTTGAAAAAGTTCTAAAAAAACGTGTAAATCAAGCATATGTAAAATGGTTAGGGTTCAGCAATAAACACAACAGTTTGATAAATTTAGAAGATATATAGTTTATTTAACAAAAAATTAAACTTGTAAGGATGACAAAAACTTATAATTATCAGAAAAAATTATAATAGTGATCGGTTGACTTATAAAAGAACAATTATAACTTATAAAATAACAATTAAGATCATGAGCTATGACAATTATAACTCATAACTACGATACTTTGTAATTATTTCAATAACAAAATATAAAAATTACGAACTTGTATTATTTTTTTTATAGCTCTATGGCGCAGTATCAGTAGTTCCCTCTAACAATTGCCTTTTATTGTCTTGCCAACTCAAAGCATGTTTTGATCTAGAAACAGTACGTACTTCATGTTTCTCACTAACAATGTGATACTCAATTTTATTTAAAATTGTATAATTAAATAGGCATTTTTTGTAGTCATCAAATGTGATGGTTTCAACTATAGCCTGCTTCACACCTTTAGCTCTTTTACCAATATCATCTTCATCTTTATCTTCGTTTTTTTCTTCAATTAAAATAGTATACTATACATTCTAGCTCGAAGACAAACAAATTCAGTCATAATTATCCCTTTTTTTTCATCTTTCATTGAACCTAGTACCTTCTTATTTTTCCTAGGAATACCATATACATTATTTTCTGGATAATCAGAGGTATCATACATATGAATATCATGTTTTATATAGTCATATATCTTAACATTCATAAAATGATAAACTAAGCTACCTGTATCAGTATATAGTAATTTAACATTATTTTCGAACGTTTTCTTAATATAATTATAATGAAAATCATAAATAAAAATCTTTGATAAATCGAGAATAGCAAAGCCTACATAAATTGGTTTATTAAACATTACATTAAGCTCATTGATTTCAATTATAATCATATCATCATCATCAAAAATAACACTCCTATGGAAATTCGGTTGTGATATCAGATTTTGTGCACCCCATCTTCCCTCCCATTTTGTAATTAATTTAATATCTTTATAATTACGCAAATTTTCCATAATTTTCCTATAAACAGCGTTATTCATGAGTTTAAAGAAGTTTTTCTCGAAATCATTTTTGGACTTTTTTCTCATTTTTGTGTTCAAATTAATATATTTTTTCAACTAAGCTGACTGGTTAAACTGTAAAACTCTATGAATTTTAATGATTTTTTAACCAAGTTTAATACATTGTTGTAAATTTCTATAGTGTATAACATATTCATTCTTTGGCAATAACGTTGTCATCAGCTTTTTACATTTGCTATCTGGTCGTTGCCAATGTTCACGGCATAATGATAAATCTTTATGATGTTCATGTGATGATTGTGGATAATCTAAGTGTACTTCAAGAATATAGCCAGTAGAAGAATTCTTAGGAATATTCAAAATTAAATTATCAATATCATTATTAAAAATAAACTTATCAGTTACCCCCTCGAATGAGCCGGTGGGTAAATATTCACTCATTGCAGCACCATAAAGATTATTTACATCAAAATACATCAGATATGATTCTTTCTCATTTTCATCAAAGTTCTCTCTCATGTACTTATTATCAGCTTTGGCATATCTATTGCTAGATTGAGAAACACCACCCCTCATACCTTTCTCAATAAAATTTAACATTTCAACATCTTGTAAAGGATCAAGTTCTATTTCTGTGTATTTTAGCATGGCATCAAAAGCTAGACCTGGAGCGGTTAAATAATGTAATGTATCAAGGTTATAAGCAGCGAGACAGTTTTCACGAAAGTTTTTAAAGATATCTGCTAATAGTGTGACATCCGTTTGCAAATAAAAATCTGAATATTTACCAAAAGTTTTAAGCTGAAACTTGTTCCAAACATTGAGTGCATGTTGATAGTCTTTATCTGATATGCTTGTATTATTCAACTTGTAATATAAAGCTGATTGTGCAGGGAGCTAGGTTTCATCAAGTTTATCCCAGTTATCTATATATTCATAAGGAAAAACAACTTTTCTCACCACTAATTCAAATTTTTTAGGATCGTTATAAAAGCTTTCAGTAATATTTTTTTTATCATCATCTAGAAAGGATGCTAATTTATCAATGCTGCTAGCCATAAATCTAAAGAAATCGATGAATTGCAATTAAATTACTATTTCACGTGTTCTTTTTCTATTTCCATTGTACTCTTCTTTACCAACAGCTTTTGTGAAAGCTATGTATTTTTTTTTTATTTATCGGCAATAAATCGATTTTACCTTCAAATGATGTTGCTGTTAATTTTTCAATTGAAAAATGAGAATCGTATCCCGAAAGATTGTAAAAAACTATTGGAATCATACAAGAAATCTGATAATTCAAATGAAATCTGTTGTGTGCTGGCCCGCAATAACTACCAGTAAAGTGACAATGATCACGAATTTTAGGTTCATCATGTAAAAAAACTCTGTCACAAACATGACACTTTCTAACTTGATTATCAGCTTTTTGCTGCTGGAGAGTTAATGGTTTCATTTGATGGTGTCTTTTACATGTTCTGACAATTTTTTCAATTTTCTCATGGACCAATCAATGCAATCTATTTGACGTTTTGTAAAAAATTTAAAGCATGGCATCAAATTTCTAAAGCAATATAATTTGATAGTTTCGGTAGTTTAAAACCTCCAACTGAACTTCAAAACTATCTCGATGTTGGTAGCATACTATATAATCATACAAAGCAACAAGATTATTCAACAACAAATTGTGGACATCTATGTTTAAAGTTTCTCAGAGAAAAAGTTGAAGACCTCTGGGGACTTGGTATGGAATATAATCTCGAAGATATATAAGCGATAAACATGAATAAAAGTACTTCAGTCATGGACGATTTATTCACCATAACGCTGTCTGGGCAGTCCTCTATATCAGAGGCATATTATTATCCACCTATCGAATTAACAAGGACAAAAAATTATGTACTGGGTCTTGTTGAATTATTAACGTTTAACTCTATCCCAAATATTGACAATAAGAATAATAAATTTTATTTTAATATAAATAAACGAAATAAAATTATTGAAATACCAACAGAAAGCTATGAAATTGAAGATATTGAAAATTATGTGAAGAAAGCTGATCCTAAATTGTCAATTTCCATTAAACCTAAAAACAATGAATTGCACAGTGAGATTTACAGTGATAACGCTGCAATAAATTTCGAACCAGATAATTCTATTGGTCGTCTGTTGGGTTTTGATCCAAGACTTATCGCGCCAAAATCAACTCAAACGTCAGATTCACCAGTTTCCATCTTGAAAATAAATGCATTGGGAATCGAGTGCAATATTACTATAGGACCATACATAAATAATAAATTAGTGCATACAATTCATGAATTCTTCCCATCAGTTCCACCAGGATATAAAATCATTGAAGTGCCATCTAACGTAATTTATCTTCCAATCGCCATGCAAGCAATACATCATATGCAATTAAAAATTGTCGACCAAGACGGAGAATTGGTCAATTTTTGTGGAAAAATAATAACAATTCGTTTGCATGTGAAATCTGTAAAATAATGGGTGTTGTTTATAAAACGATTGTTGGGAGAAGCTATAAAACTGAGTTACCATGCCAAAAAATTGCCAGTCAACGACGAAACCTCAAACGACTAAGTCGTCAGAATATTTCGTTTTTTAAGAGCTTGGGCCTAAAGCCACTTATACAAAAAAAGTCAAAGTAAAAGTGTGCTGTTTTGCGTGTTTATTGCCATAGCTGCGGGGGAGGAGACATTAGCTGTCAACAGAGGAGTTGTTTTTGATGAGTCTATATCACATTATGAATTACATGCTCATCAACCTTATGCATCAGCTTCACTCAACAACAACGATGAAATTTGGGTTGCTGTCCAACATCAAGACTTATGCTTATTGCCTTGCAAGAGTTCTCTACATATTACTGGGAAATTTACTGAATTTAATGACACTGGTGTAGCAGCTACAACGAAATTTGTAAACATGGCATTACGTCACTTATTCGAAGAAATACGATATGAATTGAATAGCATTGAGATCAATTGTAATAAAAATGTCAGTCTTACAAGTGTCATTAAGGGATATCGATCGCTTCATCCAAGTCAATTGAATTACTTAGATAACACAGGTTGGATTGACAATGATGAAAAGCTTACGGATAACAAAAGGATATTTTGACATTTTATTGCCATTGAATATGCTTTTAGGATTTGCTGAAGATTATCATCGCATTATTGTCAATGCTAAGCGTGAACTTGTTTTAACGCGTTCAAACACCGATCTAAATGCAATAGTACAAGCTACAACTAGTACAGATAAAAAAATTACATTGACGAAAATTGAATGGATGATTCCTTACATCACAGTGTCGGATACAAGAAAAATACAATTATTGAATTATATTGCCAAGGATCTGCTAATAACAGTAAGTTTCTGATCATGGGAAACTTATGAATATCCAGTGTTACCGAGAACAACGAAAAACGTCTGGATGGTGAAAACATCAATACAATTGGAGAAACCGAGATATGTTATACTGGCATTCCAGACAGCACGAAAAAATGATGCAACAAAAGATTCCAGTCAATTCGATCATTGTAATTTGAGAGACGTAAAAGTTTTTCTCAAGTCACAATGTTATCCCTATGGCAACTTGAATCTTGACATATCTCACAATCAATATGTATTATTATATGATATGTACAAAAATTTCCAAGAATCATATTATGGTAAAGATTCAGAACCTCTTCTTACAAAAAAACAATTTATTGGCAAAACACCTTTAATTGTTATCGATTGTTCAAAACAAAATGAATCATTGAAATCTGGACCTGTGGATGTGTGAATCGAATTTGAATCTACAAAACCTATACCTGATATTACATCAGCATACTATATAATCGTCCGTGATCGAATTTTTAAATACACACCTTTAAGTGGACAATTAAGAAAATTATTATAATGGACCGAAAATCTGTTCAATTCAATCTTCAACCGAGAATACACGTAATGCATACATGGACTTATACTTACAGAGCAGCTAGTCATGGATGTTGGGAAGAAGCAGCTCGAGATAGAGAAAGATTTAGATTACGAATAGAAAAATATAATATTGTCATTAATCCTGTATTATTAAAAAAAAATTGATTACATAAATAAAATAAATCATGTATGAATAATTGTTTTTTATTTCTTTAAAACACATTTTATTTTTCATTACACATTTTACAATCCTTAACAAATGGAACAGGGTTTAGTTTTTTTACATTTCTAAGTGCACATTCATATCGAGGGTTGTATAGACGTGGAAATTTTAAATCTATTTCTTCCTTCATCATTCCTCCACAGTGTTGGTCGTGATGTGGACATTTGATAAAAATCGAATTATTGTGAAATCCTCTCTACCCAATCTGATGATTGGTATATCTATTTTCACGAATGATTCCAGATAATATTGCACTTCATAATGGCGAACAAAAATATAGCGTACGTTGTTCGATGTCGCTTTCAAGTATTTAACCAATGTTTCATATGGTGTATCACCAAATTCCGATGAAAGTCCATGGAAATATTTTGTATTGACATCCACTGCCAATGCTTCATCATCAGTTAATTGTCCATAATCGTATGACGGTTTAAATAAAAAGTGATCTTCACAAATTTTTTCCAATCCTCGCGATTTTCATGACGCCAACTCTTTCACAATAACTTTACCGTCAGATAAATGATATCCTTGTATATCGAGAATTACATCCATTGTGATCACTTGTTTTTCTCTGCAAGACTAATTTTAAATGCACAAGATCGGTCGTTTATATTAAGATAAGTGGCGAGAGAATGAAATCTATACTCTCGATCGTTAAGTTTCTGACGTCATTATTTTTTAAAAAGGTTTTTTTGATCTAGATGAACAAAGGAATGTTTTATTTTTTACTGGTGTGACGTCATTTTTCCGAAAAAGATATGACGTTTTATTATTATTCTAAGAAAGACTTAATAAAAGTGGAGAGAGAATAAAATCTATACTCTCGATCGTTAAGTTTCTGATATTTTTTTTAGAAAGGTTTATCTGATATGGATGTATAAAAGAATTTTTTTTTTTTACTTCTGTGACGACATTTCTCCGAAAAGCTAACAAAGAGGTTTAACCGAACAGAGATGACGTATTATTCTAGGAGTCACGAGACAGTAACAAAGGAAAATTGCGTTATTAAGGAATGTGTTTTGGAAAATGACCGCTAGAGTAAGGTTTCTATAAAAACAGAAAAAGACTTTTGACGAGTTAATTCAGTCACAGACATCACTGAATCTGAATCTTAGTGTACATCTTTGAGTGAAAATATATAAACTATTCAAAAGTGCATAGTTGAAGAAAGTAAAAATAAATTACATCAACAGCATCACCAATAACACGCAAAAACCTAAGAAAAAAATGTCAGAATTGGAAACAACAAAGCCATATAAAGTGACAGGGCTAAAAAAAAGTAAAAGCAAAGCATGGTGACGCAGTCATTGCCACATTGGATGATGAATTCATTGTTTTTCTACCAAAACGACTGGTTAAAGTGTTCAAAGATGATGATGTTGCATTCAACGTGTTCCTGGACTTCGTCAAACGCAATAAGTTGTCCCTTTTCTACAGTGGTGGAGAATGGAATAATTTCAAGTTCATTGAATTGCAAGAAGACAAAATCTCAGAGGAATCGACAAAAAAAGATGACTGATTAAACAAAATATATATATGTATATATATATATATATATATATAATTATATCTATGTAATACAATTGAAGTCTATAACAATAATTCTAAAATAAAATATTTTTTAATTTAAATATTTTTGAAATCTATTTATATTAACTTCTAACGGATAACAACATTTGAATTTATTCTGAGAATTGAAATATGACGTACTTTTCATGGAACACAGGAAATTGCGTTGTTAGGAAATGCGTTTCAATAATTTGCGGCTACAGTAAGAGCTATATATATGAACAGAACAGATTACCAACAAGTCAGTTCAGCAACAGAGATCATCGGACACATATCTAAGTGTACACGCTTACGTGTAGAACAGTAATTGGTAAATTAGTAAGTGAAGTAAATATGGATTTCGAACCGCCGAAATTACAACGCTATTGAGTGAAAAATGTTACCAATAATTATCGCCTGGTGATCGATGGTCATTACAGGTCAATAACTTTTAAAAAATTAAAATTCTTTACCCACTACAACAACGGTGCTGACTAGTAAAAAAGATTGACAACAGTTACCAACATTAGATTGTTAGCAATTGCCAGTAAAAGAATTCAAATTTTGTTACCTGCCACAATAGCAGCGCCGCCTCATAATTACTGACTGCGGATCGATACAACGCCCTCTAGCTGGAAAACTGGGATCTTTGCTCAACACCGGTAAGTTATTGACCCTGTCAGTAAATTACCGACGCCTTTGTTTACCAAGCGGACCAAGTGAGGAATGCTTAATTAATGCCAGTTAAATTTAGAAATTAAGTTGGTTGAATATCTTATTATTTATAGATTCTATATTGTTGAAATACTTAATTATTAAACGTATTTTCAATAAATTTCCGTCAAAATATTTATGCTGAAAAATTTGTTCCAAGGAGGATTTGAACCTACGATCCGTAGCTTGCTCGCATCAGAAACGAGTGCTTTGAAAAATAATTACTATTACATTTATATGAACAAATGCATATGGATAATTTTTTCAAACATTTTCATTAATCATCATTTACTTTGAATCTCAATAATAAATCATTTTTATGGTTTTATTATTTTTATACTTTCAAATTATTTTTTTTCCGAAACTACAATATTTTTCTAGTCAACATAACTCAGTTAAGATTTATTAAAAACAATAACTATTATTTGAAGGAAAAAGGATACATAAAAACTTGTACATTTGTAAAATACTTTTTATTGAAATTTAAAGGAAATACTTAATGTTGCGTGAAGCGCAGAAAATTTCTCAAAAGAAAAAAGATAGTTGCTCGGGTGCCGGAATGTGAGAAGGGATGAGGAATAATCACTACAGAAATAATCACTCAATGCAATATATAATAAATAATTCATTATATTATCACAATGCTCGGCCTTTTATAAAATTATCACATTTGGTTTCCTCAGAACGTTCACACACCAAGATATCGACTCTTAATCACGTGTGTTGTAGCGTCACTAAAAAATCACTCGTTAGTCGTTAAACGTGTACTACAATACCTCTCTAATAACTCAGAGTTGTTCGATTAGTCTCTCTGAAGCTAATTGAACAAAAGAGAATGATTAAATGCAAAAAAAAACTGGTTTTGATAATTTAAAAAACTCGTAACTCAGTAACGTGCTTTCTCCTTGATAGATATGAGGCAACTACTGAAAGTCCAAAAAGAAAGGTTGAACTATCACCCCCAAATTGGTCACTCAACTCCTTGTCATTAGCTCAAAAATTCTTTAGTCGATGACGTCTCTCAAGCTGATTGGCTCCTCAGTTACTAAATAGTAACCCGACTGCTAATTAGTGGAGGAGAAATTTGAAGGAGAGAAACAGGGTACTCAGAAATTTTTTACGGCACTACTTAAGAATTTTGTGTAGTGCCGTGCCACCAAAATAATAACTCAAGGGGTTCTCCTAACCTTAAGAGATTAGGAAAGCTGTCAGTCTGTTGACTGAACACTAAATCTAATGTAGACATCTTACCTACGGTAATTGAGGTGTTATAGAAATGCTTATTTCTTTTTCTTTCTAGTTATTTCATTATTATTATTATCACGAATTTCTTAGTAAATATTTCTTTTCTATTGTATTGTATTTATAAATGTGCTTTATTTAGGTTTAGTTCAAGTAATTCCAAGTTAGCCCTAATGAGCAATTCCTAATTAATGCCTAACTTTGTCATGAAGTTCGAAAAATTAATCAGGTTATTTTTAGTAAGTCATTAGGCAAAACCAAATGGGGAAAATCTTGGACTGTCCCTATAAACCTGAATAACAATTTCATTGGGCATAAGTTAGGAATGCCTAATTTCGGCTGATCTAAATAATTCCCAATAGGGGCCAAATGAAACTTTAGGCATGCCCAAGATAAATTCGACTCAGGATTTATTTTAATAGAATCGTTAAAAATCAGACAAAATATCAAACAGCGTAATTAACTGAAAAATTCCTGTTGCATCTTATGAGACACGGTGTAATAGTTTTTTATAGAAATAGTTGTTATGTTGTCGAAATTATTTACCGATAAGTCCTTATTGAATCTGACAACATTTGTTCTCATAGAATCGTATACAATCGGACGAAGAATCAAACAGCGTCATCAACTAATAAACTCTTGTAGGATCTAATGAGAAACCACCTAATAGTTTCTCATAAATTCATTCAGAAATTAAAAAATATTATTCGCTTATTGCTTTTTATAAAGTCCTATAGTATTTTTTCTTGCAAAATCTTATTGCATTGGATAGAAGAAAAAGTTATTGCTTTTATCAATAGATTCGTATTGCATCTTGTAATATTTGTCCGATACATTCTAATAAAACTTATTCAGAAATAATAAAATATTATATACCTATAATTTCCCATTGAAACTTATCATGTTGTTTTAATTCATTCTACCATATACTTATAAAATCAATTAAAAGTTCGGTTGACGTAATTCTTTACCCATAATTTCTTATTCAATCCAACAGTATTCATGGGACATTGAGATAAAAATATAATTTCTAAGTTGTATTCTATCTATCATCTTTGTACAAATAACAATTATTCTTTGTCTGCTGTAAAATACTTGCTAAGAAGCAAACATGATTAATGTTTAAATTATTTCAAATGTTCAACTCAAATAGATTAGGCAGAAGCTATGTCTCCATATTTTAGAATAGCGCAGTTGGCAGTGTACTGGACTGTGGACCCGAGGGTCCCAGGACCGAATATCATCGTCTGCAGGATTTTTTCGGACCAAGTTTCAAATAAATTTTATTTCAAGCGTCTATTTGAACAACAAATCCGTATAAATAATGAACGTCTAGAGCGGATGAAAATTTCTTCTTATTTAAACTGATTTTTTTGTGGTAAGAAGATAAATTCCAATAAAAAACGATACAAAACATGCTTATAGATTCTCATACAAAGCGATCAGAATTTTCTCAATAATTTCTCATGAATTCCGATGAAAAACGATACAAATGTTTCTTAAAGATACTTACTATGTTATAAGAATAAATCCGAAAATTGCATGAGAAATTTAACGCTTTTTTTAAAGGATCTATAAGAAAATGCTCATGGGTTTTCTTATAGATTATTATGAAGTTATAAGAGCAAATCCGAAAATCGCATAAGAAATTTAACACTTTTTTAAGAATCTATAATAAATACCTAATGGATTCTTATAAAAAGTGTGATTTTTCTCATGCAATTTTCGGGTTCATTCTTATAACTTTTTTTTTATAAGATTTTATCGGATTGTTTAACTAGGGTAGTCCAAAGTGGTCAGAGTGCTAAATGGGGTATAAAAAATGTGAAGCTTTCAGAAGTTACTACTTCTTGTCTTAATAAAAGTCGTGTTATAGATCGTTTGAGTAGAACATTCTTAAATGATCTTCATTACCATGATAATGATGTTATTTATTATTGCACATCAGTAAAAGTTAATGGTGTACAGTTTCGGTTGAACTTATACGTATGCGTTGAAACAGCTTGTCAAAGAGATGATAATATGCTATTTTTCGGTATTATAAAAGAAATTATCATATTGCAAAATCAAGATGTTCATTTCTTAATTCACCGTTTTAAAACCATACTATTTGATACTAACCTCTATGCTTATCAAATCAAGAAACCGTGTAACACTGAAGTTTATCGTTCTATGACGAATTCTGATCTGGCCCATTTTAATACATTCTATTGTTGGACGAAACCTAATTTTGATGATCTTTATATAAGTTTTCGTCATATTCTACTATAAATTCAAGCATAAAAGAATTAATACTATCTTCGGATTTTTTTACTTGCAAATGTGATTCATATCATGCTGCCTGCTATTTTTTTTTGGTTTCGGTACATTCACTAAATTTATAAATATTTAATAATTTAAATTTGTTTAAGATTAATTGAAGGTAAATAATTCTCACGTGAAATATTAATGGTACTGCATTCCTGGAATTAACTGAGTATGACTTAAAAGATTTGAAAATTAAGTTGGGTCCGAGGAAGATTTTATTAAAAATAATAAATAGCACGAAAAAATTAGAAATATATGGGAGCTAAGTTGTAAAAGAAGATGGATTAATGACATTTCCAGTGCTAAAATAAAGCACTGTATGAAATGAGCAGCATATATTTGATCAAAATATTATTCAACCACAACCTCACTGTAACAAAGACAGTAATTCATCATGTTTTTCGGTAATCATTACAACAAAAAGTTAGTAAAGAAGCTTAATAATCAAAAAGAACATTTACAGCGTTATGGAATAGTAAAAGAAACACTGAAGAATCACGCACAAGGGTTAGAAGTATTAGAAGCTGCTGAATCTTCATTCACAGTGAAACATAGAAAATTTTTGATACGTATAACTGTGACAAAACTTGTCAAAGTTTATGATTTCCAGTAAGTATTGAATTTTTTGAGAATTTTTTTTGCAATAAGTAACTTGAAAAAATTTTTTTAGTTATCCACTTGCCTCAGCAAAAAACGGCTTTAGCTAAAGCTATCGTAGCAGAATTTTCACGTCTGCGAAATGATTATTCATTTTGGAGGATATGTAAGTACCATCAGATGTATTTACATTGACAAAATGTAGCATATATTTTATTTCAATCGTTCTGTATTTATAATTAGAAACACTATTACGATCGGAAAACCAAGAAAGGTTTTATTGAGTTCAGATTGTGGACCATGAGAACAAAACTGAGTCCTTAAAAAAAAAAATATATAAAAAATGCTGAAGAAGAAAATAAAATTAGTAATGTTGATATTGAATATATATCAATAGAAGAAATGGATGAAAAAGTATAACAAATTTACATCATGTAGCAAAATGATTGATTTACTTAGTATATCGAGATTTTTATATTTATTTACTGTTGTTTTTATTAGATTTCAATGCTTAAGTTCAAAAATCCAACAGAGGAACATTAAAAAATGATCATCAAGGCACTAGAAGATACTCGCGTTTTCAGGCGTCATTGGATAATAGAAGAAAAGCCAACACTCGCACAAATCTCTCAAACGTATCCACGTTTGAGAGATTATAATGGCGAGATGGTATGAAAATATTTTATTTAAAATATTCAATTGATAGAATTTTTCTATGCAATATAAGTAAAATTTTATAACAAATTTTCTAATTACTGAATCTACCATACAGTATTGTAAATTTATAATTATTGGGTTGGCACATAAATCATGAGCGTTTGGTTAAAACTTTTTTAGTCAAAACGAAAACAGTTTTACACAAACGCTATTCATTCTTTTTCAAGGAGGTGAAAACGTGTTGTTGATTCCAAGGGTGCTTATGTTATTAATGAATAAATAATATAAGTTTTAAATATATTGTCTTTTCCATTTTGTCATAATCGCTCATTATTTATGTGCCAACCTAATATTATAAATAATAGAAAACTTGTACCACAATTTACAATTATTGAAGTCATGTAATACAAAACTGTTAGCAGATTGATATTGAATTTAAGAAGATGTTTCCAGAGCTGAATGATAATCTTATATCAAAATTTCCTGGTTATTATGCACCGCGAATTTTACAGTATGAAAAAAATTTCATACAGAAGTTTGTAGAAAATCTAAAAAAATTGAAGACGGTTTGTAAACATGTATATTCAATTTTAGTTATTTATGAAATATTTTTTATAGTATTTTATTTTAATATAATATTCTTTCTTTTTGACACACTTTGAAAAAAATATTCGTAATCAAAGTGATCAAAATATTCAACCTTATCTTATTTTTCTTAATGGTCAAGGAGGAAGAATAAGTTTTATTCACGGAGATGGATTGTTGCTCAGATTGCCGGAAAGATTCAGCCCTCTTCAAGGATTCGACATTCTTTATAAATTTTTTTATGTGTTTAATTTGGAATATCCGCGAACTCTACTGAATTTTTATTATTTGATGGATAAATATATTTATAAAATGTCCGTGAATCCTCATAGCATTGTGTCGTCGTTGCACATTAATATATGCAATGTAAAAATGGAAGAGAGCGACAACTCAAATTGATAATAAAAAAATGTTTTTTCTAAATCTTTTTTTTATTACAAAAAATATATTTCCATGGAATTTCCGCAAATAAACCAATAATTTTTAAAATCACTGATAAATCAGTGACTTTTTATTTCACTATTAAATCAGTGATTTTCAAATCCAAGTTATGATTTACATAAAAATAACTATATTTCAGCGCCATGGTACTGTTACTGCAACTCTTCACGCAAATGCACAAGGACAGCCGATACTGGAAGCACTATAAAAAAAACGTTTTGATGAAAAGCAGAGAAAAGCGATTATCCGGATACTTGTTTCAGAGCTTACTGAATTTCACAATAGTCAGTAAGTATAACGTCAGTAATATGTTTATGGCTAATCTTTTTCTGAATCACGTTTTACTAATAAGTTTATAAATTTTTTTTCCACGTGGAATAATCATGTGAATATCAAATATAATTTATTATGCTTCTATTCAGCTATCCTCCTAATGAAGCAAAGCTTGCTCTAGCTAAGGCGATTGTCTTGGAATTTCCTCAACTAAAAAATACATATTCTCAGAACGGATGGGTATGTATAAACAATTAATAATACAGAAATGTTAGCTCAAAGTAGTTCTAATTATTGAAATGAAATTAGTGGAATGCCAATGAAATATGTCTCTTCCATTATAAATAGATTAAATATGATATTAATTATTGATTTACGACATGTATAAGTTTTTGAGAATATTAAAAAAAAAATGGTACACATAAAATAAACTTACAAATTAATTCTAAATCTCTGCAATCGCTCCTTAAAAATTTCGGATATTGTATATTATTTATTCCATAAAATTGTAAAAGCAAGCTTATAAACTTTATTTATTAGAAACATTATTATGACTCAAGAACAAAACGAGGCTTTATTGAATTTCGCTTAATGACGATGAGGAAAACATTAAGTCCATCGAAGAAAAAGTACAAAAGAACATCAGACACACCAAAAACTTCAACTTCTAAGCAATCTACTTCTCTTCAATCAGGTACCTCTGCTGGTGAATTCAGTAATGAAGAGATTACAGAAAAAGTGAGTATTCGACATTATTACATAAGTATCATGTATTTTTACAATAAATATTCACTAATTATGTATCACAGATTACATTATTAAAGTGTAAGAATCCAACAAATGCCAATAAAGCTGTCATAGAACAAAATTTGGCAGATACAAGACTTTATAGAAGATCTTGGATTGAATCAACTAAGCCAACAATATCAGAAATTTTTAATACATTTCCTCGTCTGCTGGATTATTATGGAGAAATGGTTAGTTTTCAATATGTAATAGATCATATGTAATGAATATTATTTAATGCCAATTCTTATTTTCTATCAGATTGGACAGGAATTTGAAAGTTTATTCCCAACATTAGCGGATAATTTTTTGACAAAGTTTGTGACATTTTATGCGCCTAAAATTTTACATTACACAAGACTCTTTCGACCAGCTTTATATTCTCAATCTGTTATGATAAGAGACGGTAAGCTGCTTGAATTGATTATTTTGGTTTTAATTAGATTAGCGATAGTTGTAATTATATCATTTATTCATTTTTATTAGAAAATTTTCGAGCTTTGTTGGTTCTCGTGGAATTACTGCCGATTTCCAACGCATTAAAATTTAAAAAAGGAAAAAAGAAAGTAAATATTTGTTTTTATCATTAATTAATTTGAGTGTATAAATAATGTGTACTTATAAAATATTCTGTTGAATTGTATTATTTCTCCTGCGAAAATTGATTTTCAGAACGAATTTTTAGTGAAAATTATTTCTGTGAGTAACTATGCATGGCATACTTTGACTGTGTCTTTTCAATCATTAGGCTATAACTTATCACGAATATTTTTTTTAAAGGAAGGATCAAATATTTTGGAATGTGTTCGTGAAAATCAAAAAGAAAAAATCATTCAGCCTTACATCATCATTGTAACTGGACAGTCTGGGGAAAAGGCTCTAATTCAAGGAGACGAATGGCTAATAGAAGTACACCCGAAACGACCTCTAATCACAGCTTTCGATTTACTTTATAAATCTTATTACGTTTTGAATGTGGAGTATCCCCATAGCTTACAAAATTTTTATAATTTCATCGATACATTTATATATAAAATGAATGTTACCCCAAAAAATGCGGTATCATCATTGCACATTAATATTGTAAATGTAAATGTCGATGAAAGCGACAGCGAATCATCGTAGCAGTTTACTTCTTTTCATTTCATCTTTAATTAATAATATGGTAATTTTATGTTCTTATTGACTTATTTAAAAATATATTCAATTATTTATAAGGTTAATTATCAGCTTAATATTAATTAATAAATAAAGTTCACTAATTCCAATAGTATTTTTCTTTTACTGATTCAATTAGTATTTTTATTTCACTAATTCAATTAGTATTCTAATTTACTAATTATTCCAGTGAATATTCACTAATTCGCAGTGCTATTATTATAACTGTGAAGATTAGTGAATATTCACTGGAAATTAGTGAAAATCCACTGATTTATTTTTAGAGAGCATGGATACAACATATATGTAACGATAACATTACGGTTAGATAACTACGTTATATGACTACAACGTCACATGACGAATTTTTTTCCCATTGGAATCTACCAAATCTTGTAGAAACTGCCTCTCCTCTAACCTATTGAATACGACTGCATCCTATTAGATGATATTTATATATCAAAGAAAAATTAAAGTATTATTTTCCTATTGGAATCTACCAAATCCTATAGAAACTGCTTCTCCTCTAACCCTTTGAATTCGAGTGCATCCTATTGGATGATATTAATGTTTAAGAATAAAATTAAAATATTATTTTCCTATCAAAATCTACGGAATCCTATAGAAACTATTCAAAGTTGAATCTGATATCCTATGGCATTTTCGTATTTCCGATTCGATTGCCAGTTTCCTTTTTAAACTTTTATAATCCTATTCAAATTTGTTTATAGGAAAAATCAAAATTCTATGGGATTATAATATTATTTTTTAATTCCGATGAAAAACTAGATTTTCCTATTGGACTTCTTTCATACGCACATTTTTTTCTGACTAATTCTATTCGAATTCTTTGGTCCCTATTAAAATCTTTCAAAAAGTCTATAGGATTCTGCATATTTCAATGGGACAGTTTAAGCAGGGTTCCCATTCCACATATAAAATGCTTTGCGATAAAATAAGAAAACCGAAAAAAATTTGTGTGTATGAACGGAAAACAGTAAAGATACAGATTCTAATGTAAGATTTGATTTATGCTCATTCAAATGTAATACAATTGTAATGAAGAACATTTTCGATAACATTTGTACATTATAATTAATAACGTATGATCGGTAAAAAGAGAAAGATATATTTCGTTGGAAAAATTTAAATCGATTGAATAGCTAATTATTTACAACAAATTTACTCGTTATAAACAAATAAATGTATTTTCTTTCATGTCACGTAGTTGGTAACTTTCTTTTAATAAAATAAATAATATCCCGTTGAAAGAATTTATATAGCAAATTTAGTCGTCATATTCCTTATTTCATTTAAATAATTATAACTAAACATTATTATTTATATCAAAACATTGAATCAACTTACGTTTTACATAGTATATATTGCAAAATGATCCATAAATAAATAGTATTTCTTATTTATATTCTCACGATTATTACCATAAAAAAGGTAAATTATTCATTCGCCTCATCCGTACATTGGGGGCATACTTATATATCTCGGGGAGAAATTGTGGACGCAAAAGAGAGGTCTACGTCAAATGGCATTAAGATGAGACTGACAAAGAAGAGGCTAAAAATCGAGTTGAAATCTGCGAAAAACAGATTTAGGGGCGTGGTCTATTCTGTATCTCGATAAATACTTAATGGATAAATTTCATTGTGAACTTAAATGAAAGCTGGTGGTCATTATTGATTGTATATTGAAAATTATCCAGTAATGTTGATTAGCTATCGAGATATTAATAATTAAACATTACGTCGTGACGTCACGCTCAAACTTTTCAGTATGGAGTAGCGTGTTACTCGGCACTGTAAATGTGAGCCGCGAGAGCGCGCTAGTTGGACAAGTGGCAATATTCGGATGGAGCAAAAAGTGCAGGTGACGCGGCGCCGAGTATCTACCGCTACTCTAGATATTTTTGTAATCCTCAAATCATTTATTGCGTTTAAATTGGATGTCTTTTTTTCATCCGCAAAAAGATATCTTATAGCTCTCAAAAAACGGCGCATAAGACATCTTATGGATATCTTACAAATATCTTCCAGAGACATTTGGATGCTTTTCAGATACTATTTCAGATATCCAGCTCTGGGTAAAGATATCTATTAGATATCTTTTGGACATCTTTTTGCTGGGTGGGTACTTTCGAATGAGTAAAAAATGATGAAAAAACATCCACAGGGTACCAAATCGCATGAAAAAAGTGCGTAGAATGCGTTTTTTATATATTATATTAATATAATATATTCGTTCTTTTAATTTTTCTATAATAACTGGGCTTCTGTCTGATAGAACTTACAAATTCTCATAAAATGTTTATGAGTTTTAATAGTATTCTAACAGACCCTATCAGATTGTTTTATCAGGGAACCATGCCAACTGAGTTGTCGGTTTCCTAGCTATGAGTTCGACATTACAGTAGTCTTTGGAAAAATGTGACGTTGGATGAGTCGTATTAACACGCGGTGAGAGCGATTAAGAACAGGTACCATGAAGCACTATTGAGATGTTGTATTTATGCCTCCGAATACCCAATCTTCGCCTAACAATCGTCGACGATTGTCCTTATGGTAGCTCCTAATCTTTGTCTTGTCAATGTGAACTGTGTGACCGAGATTACCGATACGATTGGTATTGCGTTTAACCCATTCATGACAAATTTAGGAAAGTTGAGAGAAAGAGATGTTGAGAAGAGATAACTAGAAAAGAAAATTAAATAGTATAGAATGAAAAAAGTACCGTACGACATTGAGTTATCCAGCGAGAGACAGATTTGGGACAGATGACAAACAACTTGTGACGAGTTGCATATTAATGGCAGTCTACTACGTGACAACTTCATTTTATATTACGTTACAACTTTATTTTACACGCATTTTTCAGATGAGTTCATTGCGGACTTTAAGGCAAATTAAATAATTCAAAATAGATCGTCATTTTCAATCAATTGATACAATTACCGTGATTTCATGGTAGTTAATTACATATAGAACGTGTTAATAGCATCAAGAAAATTGGGAGACTGAATGCAATTGGAAGGAAGAGCAGTAAATTGTAGAATCGAGGTTATAGAAATTGATGGGTAATAATGAACAATGTGATGAAAGAAAGTGGAAATTAATAATCCGTGTAGAATGTAGATTCAACGAAAGAAATGTCAACAAACTTCGTGGATGTTGACGTCTGCAGACGTGGATGGAAAAAGAAATGTAAAAGTGGCTGATAAGTAAGAAAGTATAGGATAACGTGAAATGTGAAAGATTGAAAACGATAATTTTTAAACGAAAAAAAAATATGAAGGAGGCATGAGCACACCCCGTATATGTATATTATAAAATATACGTGTGTGTTCATCTATAAATGAATTGACAAATGACAGTTTGTTAGTTCACAATATTTGCTTGACGATTAGATTGTTTATAGCAACGAGGAGAGAGTTTGTTTATCTCCAGTTTAGGACTTAGGCTAACACAGATTAGACGTCATTCTAGTTTCTGTATTTGAATCTGTCGTGTCAATAAACTTTCTTTCCTAATATTTGTTCCTATAATCTAATATTTTACAATATCATAAATTAACAGAATGAATGTTATTATTAACAATGTTTTATTGTTGACAACAATTTTTAATAGCTGTTCTTAATATTGACTCACACGGGAAAGGAAAAAAATGTTTTTATCATGTTAGAGGAAAGTCACCAAATATGGAATACCATTTTTTTTTTGGGATATAAAAAAGAACTTCATATTAATTAAATCAATTTAATGTTCTTACTAATCAGTCATACATTTATATGTAGTAATTAACAGACTTTAATCAAATGTATTAGTTATCAAATTAAAATCTAACAAGAAAAACAAAATCATAAATTGAGAAATGAAGATATTCTATATCAGGATACTATTCTATATTTGGTGACTTTCCTCTAATTATTATTACAAAAAACATAATCAGTGATTACATACAATGTACGAAGATTTTTAACAATGTCAGCAAATTTCAGAATAACATCTACAAGGGGGGTTAAGAAACAATTTACTTTTTCCTCGTTCAAGGAGAATCGGTTCAAAAAAACTTCTACGATACCTCTCATAGATTCTCATTGAAGGAGATGATCGTATTAAAAATATTATTTTCTTATTCATTCTTGTAAAAACTTATACGATGGCTCTCAAGGATTCTTATTAAAAGAGATTATAAATTGTAAACTATTATTTACCTATCTGTTCTTATAGTAACTTATGTAATCGTACCTTACAAACGGCGTCACTTATTATAAATTTTGAGCTTAAATAGATTAGCCGAATGTGTGTCTTCATGTTTTAGAATAGGTCAGTAGGCAGCGTACTGGACTTGTGGACCCGAGGATGCCAGGATCGAGTCTTACCATTAGCAGGATTTTTTCGGACAAAGTTACTAATAAATTTTATTTCAGGTGTATTTTTGACCAACAAATCTGTGTAAATAACGATCGTCTAGATCGAATTAAAATTTCCTTTTGTTAAAACTGATTTTTTTCTGTGGTAAGAAGATAATTTCCGATAGAAATATTTCTTATAGATTCTTATACGAAGCAATCAGAATATTCTCAATAAATTCTTACAAATTCCGATAGGATAAGATACAAATATTTCATTAGCTGCCCGTTGGATTCCTATATATTCTTATAAACAGTCATAGACAGATTTCTCATTGATTCCTATAGAACTCAATGCATCTATCCGTTAGATTCTCATAAACCGCCGTCTACAGATTTCCCCGATAAATTTTCATAGAAAGAAAAAAATTAGAATCTATGGGATTGAATCTGAAAAATGCATCAGGAATTTGACTTTTCATATAAGAATCTATGAGATTCTTCTATTTATGATTCTCATAAAACAAGTTCAATTTCTGATGCATTTTTCGGATTCATTCTCATAGATTTTTTTCTTATCGGTTTCTATGGGATTGTTTAACCAGGGAATACACAGTTAATCTCCTTAATTTTTGTCATTCTAAGATCATCAATCGAAAATTTTAACTATTTTTTATTTAAAAAACAAATAAATCACATTTTTTTGCCATTAAACATAAAAATATCAAATTTTGAAGTCATCAATATTATTTTAAGTTACTTAACATTCATGTATCATCAGTGGTATATAATTTTTTTTTGTAAATATTGATTTTTTTCGTGTAGACCAAAGAAATAAGTATAATTTGATTATGTACATAAATTTTTTTTACCATTACTAACGATAAAAATTGCTTTTTCTAAAAAATTGATAAATAATAATTATTATGTATTTATTTTTTTTAAAATATTCGTTTTTTTTGTAAATTAACAACAAAATCACATTAACTTTGATTGATGCTTAGCACAAAAGTTATGAACGATTATATCCCAAGAAGGGTATTTATGGCCACATTTGAAGTCATAAAATCATATAAAATCTTTAAGCAAAATATTTCCTATATTTTATCACATAAATTCGCCGTAGAAACGACTACTTTCAAAAAACATCCATTAAAATTGGATTATTTTTCGGCTTTCTAGAACGTTTATGATAACATTTAAAGTCAGAAAACCATATGAAATCTTTAAGTAAAATAAAAAATACATAAACACACAATTTTCAATTTTTTTTCTCCAAATTTTCTCTAAATTTTTTGTTCTTTTTTTGTGTAAATTAACAAAAAAAATATATGAACTGCATTTTAAGCTTTGTAAAAAAAGTTATGAACGATTATATGCGAAGAAGTGCGTTTATGATCACATTTAAAGTCATAAAACTATATCAAATCTTCAGTTGAGATACTTTTCATAATTTTTTTCGTAAATCTGCCGTAAAAACGACGATTTTAAAAAAAATTCATTGAAACCGGATGATTTTTCGATTTTCTAGAGCCAAAAAACGAGGGGACCGCGAAAGTATAAAATTACCGATATTATCTTGTATACATAATATTGTCAATGGATTACAACACAATGCGAAATAAATATTTGTGTTTATTTTTGCTGCCCTTTATGTTTTTCGAATTTAATACGATAGAATTATAGTCTCCAAAAAGTTGTCATAGATTTCGATGGACGTCTTATTCGGACGTTACGATAAGTTATGACATGACATTATATGCATATTTTTGTTCGTCCTTTTTTTCGTATTCAAAACGACAAGTTTTCTGATTACGTTCAGTTACGATGGATTACAATAAGCTTTCTAATCGTTATTTACGTTAAGAAACGACATGATACGACAAAAAATGTTTCTCAGATTCACGTTGGAATATTTTTGGATGGATGACGATAGATTACGATGTAAATCTCTATTCAGAAATAAATTTTTTATCATACCCCCGTCCAAGGTTAAAGTTTGCTCCCCGTTTTCAGGTCCCAAAACGACGTATTCTATCCCACATAAAAAGACATAAAATCGTCTGTGCACATGCCCAGACGGGTGTTGTCTTTCTCTGCGAGAGTGAGAACGTCATTTTTCCAACCTCAAAACAGACAACAAACTTTAATTTTGGACGGTGGTATGATAAAAAATAGTATGTTGGCCACGGGAACAAAGTAAGATACCCTTACCTGGGTGTTTGCCACCCTCGCCTTCGGCTCAGGTTTCAATTTTTCACCCAGGTCAGAATATTATACTTTGCTCCCTTGGTAAACAATGTACTATTTTATTATAGGTACGATAGCGTACGATAAAGGCATGTACACCCGGATAGACATCCTGTCGTTCTCTGTCCGGCTCTATCAGTTTATTTTACAAGGGAAATCCTTACATGGATGCAAATTTGAAGACTTGTAACTATTCAAGTTTGATTAGAAAAGTTATCTGTATTCAGAAAATTTTTAAGAAAACAATAATTCTCAGAAATAACTGTTTTGATTCAGAGCAAATTTAAAAAAAAAGCTATAACAAATTGTTTTAGTTATAACGATCTCTGCATGTTTATATCAATAAATTGAAAAAAAAAAAATTACAGTGCTTATTTGAAATATTTTTTTGTTAAGATATAAAGATCTCTCGATATCATTCACTACTCTCTGTTCATCGAATTTACACTAGAGTTAGAAAAAACCGGAATTCATTACAGCAATAAGATTAAAATTCATTTAAGTGAAACTTAACAAATAAGTGTTCAAATCAGAACGTAATTTTTCAATTTAGATTTTGTAAAATCCACAACATGAATGATCGATTTTCATTAAATGAAGAAATATAATAAGCAAGGATGTGTTGGAAAATTGAAGAGCAATTAGCGCGTAAAACAGTGATGACAGTTTATTGATAGCTCTTAGCACATATCAACTTTCAAACTATAATAAGCTTATTGTACTCAACATGACAGCTATTCTATCAAATATCAGAAAATTACTTTAGAACATCTCTGTCGCATATACAAAACTTAACTAAATTTACACAGGAAGAAAAAAATGTTATTTTCAAGGCAAAGTTCTTTACCTCAATCATTTTACTTTATCATGAATGTACACGGATAGAATTTTTTCACTGCTCAGAAGTAAAAAAATGAGAAGTACACGATTTGAAGTTTAAAAGTAAAAACGTATTTTCACAAGTAAAATTTGAGTTATCATAAGTAACTTACGCACTGCATCACAATGTTTTACTTACCGTAACTAAAAATTTACTTATGAATACACAGTTTTACTTCTAAACTTTAAATCGTATACTTTTCATTTCTTTTACTTCTGAGCAGTGAAAAAATTCTATCGGTGTAGAAGAATTATTTAAATCAAGTATTTTTTGTTTAAATAAAATTTTTTTTTCTTAATATCTTTATTATGTTAGCCTACACATTACTTCTGATGTGACTATCATTATGAACCGTTCTAGCCATGGGAACTTGCATTAAAATTTTTTTCTTCTTGCTAAATTTCTGTTTGGACATACATAAAAATTCCTTTTTTATGAATGTACTCAGATTTTTAAATAATTAAATCATCACTAAAACTTCATAATATTTAACATTACACTCCCGAAGAAAATCATTAACAAATTTCGATTACGAATAACCCATTGAAAAATAATATGTTACTATGAACAAATTATTTATTACAAACTTTAATTTGAGCTCTTTTTTTCTTAAATACTTAAATAAATAAAATTGACTTCAAGATACTTACGATAAATGGCTAATAATCAATATTACTCTGACCTACGAAAAGAAATTTGACTATAAATGAAGATATCAAAGAACTGATCTTGGGTTTTGAACCAAATCCTCCACAGAGTTAATAGTAATTTAAAACTTGTATTCGTTGAATCCATCCCCATAAATTGAATTAGACCAAAAATACTAGTAAATAAGCTACTCCATTAATCAAATTATAAATTCATTATTATAACTATACTGTAAAAAAAATGATATTTAAATATCTGGCGTTGAAATTATGATAAAATTATTGTTTTTGACAGAACACTTAAAAGCAGTAATCACGAATGTATTTTATATTTAATTGTAATGAACAATGAAAATAGTTTGATGTGTATATGTATAGATATATATCGATATTTATTTATGAATATATATATATATATATATATATATATATATACATGTATTTAACAGCGATTTTTATGACTATAGAGAGTAAACGATTCTGTCAACGACGGCTGACCAAATATCAACTACCCTGGCGAGTTGATGTCTATATAGGTGTTGAAGTCACGTGATCGTCACTTTCAACCCAGTGGGGATCTCGACAATAATTGAAAATCGGACAAATATACTTATGACTACAGATATTTGAATAAAATCTTAAATGACTTTTTACATACTTTTTTGTTGCATATTGTAATAAAAATACGAGTACAATAAAACATTAATTTTTTACTCAATATATCGACGGATTCAACAACAATTTAAATTTTGAGAGAAAGAAAAAATAAATCTACGGAAAATGAAAATAATTTATTATTTTATTCACATACGTACAAAGCACAAAAACTATCAGAAATACATTTAAAGTTAGCGGTATTATTTCCCACATGTTTTTTGACCAATTTTATTGGTCAATTGAGTTTCTTTCATGGCGTTCTCTCTCCTTCTCTTCCTGATGACTGTTAACGAAGCATCTGTTTTTTGTTCATTTAATAAATCCGTCATCGAACGAAAATTAAACAATAATTAAACACCGCCAGTGTCACAAGGTAATTATGAGTATCTTATATTAGTTAATGATTATATTTTTCGATGTAATACAATTGACAAGAAGTTGTTTATTTGAATTTGCTTCCAGTGATGTATGATACCATAAGTTCTTTCTTGATGATAATTCGGCTTAAATGGAAAATCATTACACACAAAAACATATTATTGGATTTTTTTTTTTCAAATGAAAATTGTATCATTCTATTATTTTTTCTGTTTTAAAATTCCTTAGATATCAAAAATTTTATTGTTTCTATGCTTTTTTGATTTATGAAAATTTTAAAAAATACATGTTTTGTGTTATTTATAAAATCTGTGCTGTACTTACTAAATCTATTTCACATATGTTACCAATTTAAATGCCAATTAAATTTATTAATGGATTTCGACTCATTATATGCTCTACAGATTTAATAATTTAACTAGATGTTAGCATATGTTTTTTATTTCAGCTGAAGTTAGATCGTGAAACAATTTATTGTTGATATGGAAAATAAAGGATTAGACGTGTGCGAGAGTATATGGAATTATGAAGCAATACAGCGTCTTTTGTTATGGGTAAATTTTTTTATTACTACATGGGCAGAAAGTAATTCTACTCTTTTGTTAAAATATACAAAATTTTGAAAAATTCGATTAATTAACACTGAAAATTGGTAAATTAATCCACAAATGTTAAATTCTAATGGAACAATGTCTATTATGATGATAATTCAGCTCAAATCTGATTATAATATCACAAATATTACCACCCAACTCAATCCGAAGAACAAATTTTAGCATATCTATTATCAGGAAAAATATTCTAGTAGTGTTAAAGTATTCAAATTTTTTAAAAATTCATGATCATATCAATGGATTTTCAATAAAAAATTATTTTTTTACTTCTTACCAATAGTTTTTCGTTCATGATGATAGATTTTTTAAATTATTATTGCAGTTACGACAAACGCAGATCTACTGTATCGATAATGAATGTTTTACTGCTGACCACCGTAAGTATTTAATTTGATATTATTCATAATTCACCGTAATATTCAATTTTATATTATTTATAATTTAAAGTTATATTCAATAATGTGAATTGTAGTTAGAGGATATCAAATATTGTTTTTTTCTTTTATTTGAAACCATCCATCAATAACGTTGTTTTAGTTCCTGGACCGAACAATAATCAATTGAATAGCGATTATCTTTTTCTTGGTATTGCTTTAATTGCAATTATACTTCTTTATTTGTTCAAATCAAATTTCCAACTTCAGGACTCAAAAAATTGGAAAAATAATACTAACTTGTTGGTAAGTGTAAAAACAATATCTGTAATGAATTTTATATCTTTTACTGGTACATGTGATCAATATTCTTAAGACTATTCAAAACATTAATTTTATAAAAATATAAATAATTATTTATCTAATATTTTTCTCTATAGATTTTTCTATAGGCCTATATATTTCTTTATTAATTTTAAATTAATTGTAATTTTTAATTAATTTTAAATTCAATGACAATCCGGAAACTATTTGAAGTTGACTAATTATCAATAGATTGGATGTTTTTAAAAGGAATTACAGTTAGTTCGGTAAGAGGCATGGAGTAATGATTTATTATAATCTGTTCAATTCGGGTTAATTACAATCAGAATTGACTACATCAAAAATTTGTTGAGATTGATTCTTACCGAAAGAGATTGAAATTTGACTTGAAAATTGAATTAACTAAAAAATTTTACATCGATATTGTTATCAAAAACGTTGTAAAAAATAAAAGCAAAGTTAACTAAATTAACTAGAGTAAAAATGAAATTTAAATCATTTTAAATTACAACTTTAAATTATACATTTTTTTATTCATGTCAAACAATAGCTAGGAAATGCGATACCATTTTTGTCTTCATGTTTTGGAAAATTATGCAACTATTTTTTCAAGTTCTCATAGAACCAAATATCACTGTATTATAGTAGAATTTATCCGTCTAATTCGCTGCTTACAAGATCTCAATTACATAAGTTGATAATTCATCATAAATGTCATTAAAATATTTCAAAATCATTTAACTTTGTTCTGTAGCCATAATATCACAAAGTATGAAATTTCATTCTGTTACAAGCAATTATGATTACATATATATATATATATATATATATATATATATTAACTTAATCATTTTTAGATTTTCAAAAAAGAACCGGAAGATGATCCACCTACACCACCATCTTCTATGAATTGAAAACGAATTATTCAATGTGATATATAATAATAACAATAAACGACAGATTGGAATTAACCGTAACATCTATATTGAAAATAGGAAAAATTAACTAAATAATAATAACAATGTTGACAATAATTAAAAAAAATTCAATTTACTCTACGCTCGATAGCTAAAAATGTATTTCGGAATATCAAGTATTTAACCAATATAAATTTATTTTATGTATTTAAAATTAGTTACTTTATGAAGTTGCAAACTTAAGTAATAAATATAAAGGACAACTAAATCTAAAATTTCATATTTACCGTAAAAATTATATGCTTAATCTATTTTTAATTTATTTTCAATCATTATTTATACTTCATTTAACTATGACTAACAATGGAATGAAAATTTCATCTTTTCTTTCTATTTAGATATCGTTCAATATTCTTACGCTGAATGTTGGATGTATTTCATCACAAAATAATTTTATGCACTTTACTGAAGGTATGGATAACTAGGGTTTATTGATTTCTTTTTGGCGTTAACGTAGAGCGAATTTTTTGAATAATATCATTCATTTTTTCATACTTGCCAGTAGTTCCAGGTAAGTTTTCAAAGTTTATAATATCACAAATATCTTTAGAAAAATTTTCACTCGATGGTAACTTATTATAAATAGAAACTGTTTCAATTAATGGAGTACCTAATTCAATTGATTTGACTGAACCAACTTTAGCAAGATTATCACAATTCGTATCAATAGGTGAATTCAATTGAGTGCCATCAAAAGAACTTTTCTCAATTATTAAATTGTTTGTAGTCGTCAGTAATTCCGGATTCATGAGTGAACGAGAATTATTCAATTCTTGTAACAAGTACTTTTTTCTTGTTTCTAGCTCTACCAGAGAAGATGAATTAATCAACACATCATTGCCATTAACCTGTCAATAACAATTTTTTAATTACATACTAACATTTCAAGGCTGAATAAAAGATTTGCAGTTATTCGTTTTCTATTTTTAATTTAAAAATTACCTTTGAAGATGTACATGTTGTAATTAATTTTTCACTATCTGGAGATAGTGAATCGGATAACTCTCCAGTATTTCTAAAATAAGAAGAATAATCTCCGTTGATCAGTGTTAGATCATCTAATAAAGAAAAAAAGAATTTTTTGATGAATGTCAAGCGATTTCGTCACAGTATTACATTGATTTACCTTTTGAGCATTCAATATCTATTGGAACAGTTTCAATAACATCATCAGTTTTTGTCCCAGATATTTTCTTGAGTTTTTTTCTCTTATACCCATCTTCAGCTTTTTGATGTTTCAGCATCTGTAGCATAGCCGCTTTGCTATGAAATGTCTGTTGATCGGCACTCCAGTATTCCTGTCGTTTCCGAGACGTAACAAATCAGTTTTCATTAATTCCTTTATTTTATTGATAAATATTTTAAATTTCTTACATCTCTAGTGCCGGCTGGAGGTGGTACATTATATCCAGGGAAATCGTGAATTTTTTTAAAGTCATATTTCGTAAGTGAGCTTCGGCAGAAGATTTCGCCTAGCTCCTCTTTTGGATCTGTTTCTCGATGACCCTCTGAGTTGTAAAGATTTAAACCTGAGTGTTCGAGTTTTGCTTCTTCTAACCATCCTGGTGGATATCCTAGTAGTCTCATTCTATATGAATTTAAATTTGTTTTCAAACAATAGTTTTTTTACATATTTATTGACGAAGTTTAGCCCAATGTAAGAAAATTCTATATTTACTTATATATATGTTTAGGAAGCTCATCATTTGCTAATCCGAGAGCTTTTTTCAGTTCAGAACTTATTATTCCTGGTTGAAATTTTTGATCTAAATGATATCGAGAATTCTTTGTCCCTATTTTATTCATAAATTCTTTACGATTTTTATTAATTGCAAAATGGTTTTTTGGTTCAGTACAATCACGTAAATTATGGTTTCCTAGACAGTTGAAGCAATTTAGTTTGGGACTTTTACAATCGATTTCTTCTGATCCATTATCATATGTTTCTGTTAAGACTCGTTCAAATTTCTGTAAAATCAAATCATTTGAAACAATCAATTTACGTAATTATGAACAGAAATAAAATGAAATGATTTAACCTTTCCGTATAATGGAACATCGAGTGTATCATGGTGTGCAGGAGTACTGTCAATCATAAATAATGGTTCATCGTTGATTGTAGAATGTTCTGAATTGTTACTTGAATTTAAATCTGTCTTGTTTATTTCTAAAATTAAATCAGTACAATTTACACATTCTTTCGGTAAAGTCACTGACAATAAATCTTGGAGAAAATCTTTTATTTTTTTTCGATATTGGCTGCAAAATTAAAATATGATCCAGTTACAATAAACTCTAAATACATTAGATAAAATTGTTAATAAACTAAGCTATTTAAATATATCAATAGATAATTTTTTTGAATGCATCATACGGTGTAGCATTACCACACATAAAAAAATAAAAATAAGTATTAAAAATGTCAACATTTAAACATTTAACATAAGTTTGTTTTTGTTCCCTTTATTAGTTAATTTCTATGCAAAATTATTAAGTATGAAAATATTTTAGAACAAAATTACGATTACCTAGCAATCTTCTGGTTTTGAAAAATAACCTTAATGAGAGGTTCTTCTTTTATTAGTGTTTTATTGATAGTGAGTTTTTTCGCTTGTTTCTTACTAATTTCAATTGATTCATCAGAGATTAAAAGTTGTTGTGAAACACTGGATTGCAATGGTTCATTTGAATTTATATGGAAATCAGATGTCTCTTCAGATTTAGTGATTGCACCAATATTTGATGATGCATCATGAGAAACATTCGAAGAAAAAATCGATTTATCTACTTTTCTTTGATTTTTAATCGAACTCATTGAACTACTCATTGAACTCTATTTTACGTAAAAATATTAATTTGATCTTATAAGTGGAAAAGCAAATAAAAAAAACGAATAGTACAGAGAAAAAATTACAAAACTTGTATAATACTCATAAAACTATTAATAAATCCTTGTTTAGTTATTAACAGTATAAACAGAAAAATAAAAAATCAATTTATGTAATTTACTAAACAGAACTACTGTAGCTAAACTGGGAAATAACCTCCTCAGATACTTTAATGCTTTTCATCACCACTACACCTTTTTTGTACAATTTTTTCAAGGTGTTTTCTAATTAGAAAACACAGAACACTGTGTCAACCAGAAAGAAGACTGAGAGTAGCAATGTCATTTAAAAAAAATTTCCATAGCGAGACGCGCCCGTTTCCAATTTTCTGTTTCCACCGAACTAACAAGCAAAACCGAGTCGGTATAACAGTCAAGTTTCCATTATCTGTTTTGTACGGAAGCCCGGTCGGTTCACCACCTAACTTGCCACAAGTGGCGCTACTTCGCAGCAACTTTCGATGCGTGGTTGAGCAACACTTCGAAAAGTGGGCTTTGATCGTCAACATTTATATAGTGTGTGTATTGACGCCATAATTGTACAATAGTATAATATATGTATAGTATGGTGAAATATACTATATTATTTCTGTCAGTTATGTTTACCGTGTGTTTCAAAGCTACTGCATTTTATAAATAATAAAAAATAAGAATAATTGTGTGAAGTTCAGAATAAACAATCATAAATAATAATTGTAAACTCGCAACTGACAGAAATAATATAGTATATTTCACCATACTATACATATATTATACTATTGTACAATTATGGCGTCAATACACACACTATATAAATGTTGACGATCAAAGCCCACTTTTCGAAGTGTTGCTCAACCACGCATCGAAAGTTGCTGCGAAGTAGCGCCACTTGTGGCAAGTTAGGTGGTGAACCGACCGGGCTTCCGTAGTTTTGCCATGCAGGTTTCCACTATCTATTTTAAGGCTGGGCTGAAGTCAGAAAATTTCCTGAAGTTTATTTTACGCCCTCGCGTTGTGCGGTAGAAGGCCGAAGCTTGATATCAATTGAAATTGAGTAGGTAACACGAAAATCGTTCAAAAAATGATAATTTACAGGGATGCATGTAAAGAAGGGAGCCTTAGGGCACCAAAAAATTTAAAAATTCTTGAATCATCTGTTGCGAGCAAGACAGAGCACAGAATATATCTATTCATCTCTGTCTTATTTGTCACAGCGAAGACTGCGAGTCGAACGGTTGGCGAGCAAGCTCAGCCCTCACTCTCTGTTCCTAGCCTGTTGTTTACTTTTGTATGTGATAAGCTTATATGAATATAAAAGTAAATAACAGAAATAAAAATATGCTGGCTCTGTTGGTCTGAGCGCTTGACTTTTATTTTGCCGAACAGTATTCAATTCCCATTGCGACCAAATTTTTTTTTATTCAAATTGCATGTAATTGCAATTTCATAATGCTAAATTTAGTTTCGAATAGCAATTTTAATTTTTATGTGAAACCATTATTTAGTAAATTGATGACTAATGAGAAAATATTTAAACAGAACCATAAGCCGTTTTTTGTACAGTTACATTGGTAGTTACCTTTTTTTTACTACTCATTAATGAAAAAAAAAAGTTTAAATAATCCGCGGCGAGTTTCGTCACTTCACAGGCAAGCTCTATCCCTACTCTCTGTACCCGAGCCTGCAACTTATGATTAATAAATGTGAGTCCTGATCGTAGTAATATTCTAGCTCTGTGGTCAAAGGGTACAGAGAGTAGGGATAGAGCTTGCCGGTGAAGTGCCGAAACTCGCCGCGGATTATTTAAACTTTTTTTTTTCATCGTGTTGCATAAAAGTAGTTCTCACTACTATATGTACGTATATGTGTGTGTTGTACATACACATATTTGATAGTAAAAAATTTGAAATAGGATTTATAATTTAATGAGAATATTTTACATTAAATTGAATGTCTTTGAACAGAATATAAATAGAAAAATTAAAGATAGTAATTTTTTAACGAAAGCAAATACTATACATTACAAATTTTCAGTAAAAAAAGGAATGAATAAATATATGATATAATAATAAATTAAGATTTATCAGAATTTAGAATAATTGCAATAAAATAAGATATTCATTAAATCATATAATAATAAATCGGATAAATAACAAATGTATTTTGACAATTACCGTAGCAATGTAATTGATTATAATGATAATTGTTGATATTATTTTAATAAAAAAAAAAAAATATCTTTATCACATATAATTTCAGCATTTATATTAACAATTTAAAGGCCTGTTTTAATATCAATAACATTGTTATTTTTTGATAATGACAATAAACGAAATAAATAGTTTTATCTTTCAGTACCATCATAAATTCAAATACTGATAAATAATAATAAATAATGATAATAAACAATAAATCATTGACTAGTTTTAAGACGCAAAAATGAGAAATTTAAATTTTTAGTTAATAAATATTAACTACAAAGTAATAACAAACTATTACAATGAATAAAAAAAAAATTAATTAAATTAAAAGTAATAATTGAATTATTATTATTATTATTATTATTAGACATTAGTTTAAAAATAATCATAAACGAAATAAGTATACATATCGTTTATTATATGAGATTTTTATTCATTATTTATTTCAATAACTGTCAGTGGATACATTTACACTAATGCAATTGTCAGAAAAGTGCAGGGCACCATCAATTTTTGATACGGATTGAGCATTTTTCAAGTCTGGATGACTGGGGTCAATGGATAGCATGATGCTGCCATCTGTTAGATACTTTGGAACTTAATTCTAACGTAGACCATATGAAATCGTATGTTTCTAATTTCTTCGTAATTATCGAATTATATCGCTTGAAATATGTTTTTTTAGGTACAAAAACGGTGCACGAATTGCGGAAACTAAGTTTGATAAGCGCAAATTGAATAAAAAATAAATTATTAATGATTTCTTTTCATAACCTTGTAGCGGCCATCTTGGCGTTGAAGCGCGGCAAATAAATTCATAATTATGCAATTTTCTTTTTAATTATTTTATTAAAAAAATCAATTGGATAATCAAAAGTTATAGATTCCGCATTGCAGAATAAAATGAGCTTTAATTTGAGACCAAAATTCCTAAGTAAAAATATGAATTCGCGGAGAAATTAGAAACATACGATCCAATGTATTTACATAGGGGGAATCAGTCGCCTTTCTGGCTTCAGCCCAGCCTTAAACCCTCATCCAATTAGCCAACATAAATTCAAAAAAATAAAAATTTTAATTTTTCCCCGATATCAATTGTTTGTGAATTGTTTGTGAATATTTGTGACACTTGTGATTTCGTTTGTGACTAATTAGTTAGGGAGTAATTAAATTGTTAATTAAGGTCTACCGATTAGCCAACATTTTTTAAAAATTAATTGTAACATAGGCTTCCGAGTACTCAATCGATCAGAAATCGTTTGTGAATTTTAAATATATTTATAAAAACGTTTGTGACTACGTAGTTTTCAGAAAAAAAATAAAAATTTGACTTATATTTGAATTATAAAATTCTGATTATTTTTTCGCCCATTGGATTAAGTTGGCGCTCGTGCTGTAGTCAATGAGGTATATTGACATACAATAAGACGGAGGAGAATTATTATTAATTAAATTATTTATTATTTAAAAGAACAAAACAATACATGAATGTTAAGCAATAGAATAATAAAACTGAACTGAAAATATATGCTTTTTAATCACTACAGCTATGGAGTCTTCGCTAGGGCACTTGCCAACTGTTGTATCAAAAAATCCAGTCTCCGGTTTTCCGGCTTGACCGCTTGTGGCGTTGCGGCTTGCCGACGCAGGTTGCCACAGTGCTTGTGTCTTAATGCCTTCTAGTATTATTATTAGTAATTATGTAGAGAAACTGACAGCAGCAGTAGTGTATATCAACACAGGTTATGTTAATATGCTGAAAACTACGTAGTCACAAACGTTTTTATAAATATATTTAAAATTCACAAACGATTTCTGATCGATTGAGTACTCGGAAGCCTATGTTACAATTAATTTTTAAAAAATGTTGGCTAATCGGTAGACCTTAATTAACAATTTAATTACTCCCTAACTAATTAGTCACAAACGAAATCAAAAGTGTCACAAATATTCACAAACAATTCACAAACAATTGATATCGGGGAAAAATTAAAATTTTTATTTTTTTGAATTTATGTTGGCTAATTGGATGAGGGTCTATTTTAATGTTTGTTAATTATAAATTGCAGGCTTGGGTACATAGAGTGGCGATTTAGCTTGCCGGAACGTGCTATTTATTATTTAATATGATCTATTATATTTTTTCTTCATAAAGAAAAATTTATCATGCGGTTAAAAGCGGTGAGTGACTCCGTTTAAACTCTTTGTTACTCTTTTGCTGTTAATTTTTAGCAAAATAAAATATAAAAATCATAAATATAATTTATTTTGAATATTAACATTCACAGATTGCATTAATATGCAATTGTAAATTTGTAATTGTTATTATAAAAATAAAAAAATAAACATCTCATATAATACATTGGGGTAAAACAGATAGTGGAAACTTGCGTGGCAAAACAGATAATGGAAACTTGACTGTTATACCGACTCGGTTTTGCTTGTTAGTTCGGTGGAAACAGAAAATTGGAAACGGGCGCGTCTCGCTATGGAAATTTTTTTTTAAATGACATTGCTACTCTCAGTCTTCTCTCTGCCTTGTGATAATAACTTTAGATCACCCTGTATTCGCGCTTCGATCAAATGACGAGTCGGCCATTTAACAATTCGGTATTTGCCATGTCGGCTGAATGACTATTTCGCCATTTGGCCGCTAGGACAAACTCCTGTATCCCTGTGATCGAACTAGCCCTCTGTCTTCTTTCTGATTGTAAATCAGCTTAGAAATCACTTGTGCACATGCGTCAAAATAACTTTGCTGCATAACCTCCAGGTTTACTCTGATGGAGTGTTGACGTTTTGACTATATTTACTCGGTCCGGTATTATTTCCATTGATGGACTTTGCTCTGCTCTGAATAGTGGCGAAATTTATTCTTTGTCTTGTCCGCTTTAATTAACTTCTATTAGTTTTAGTTTTTCAGTAATTTGGTCAATGGATTCAAATGAAATAGAATTTCTTGGTGAAGCACAGCAATTTAAAATTGTTCCAAACTTTAATTTCGGACAAATACATCTCATATCTGGCTCTGTAGGTCCTTTCCGAGCTGGAATGCCGGTTATTGTACCTATCTGGCTAGCAATTAATTTAAAACAACAACAAAAATGTAGAATTATATGTCCAAACTGGATGGAAACAGAAAACCTTGAAGTATTGAAAGAAAATGAAAAACTTGCAAAGTGAATAATTTTTTTTTCTTATTGATAAAATACGTAAAAATGTCTTTTACATTTGTTGTTTTTCAATAGAACGTTTACTGTGATGCCAAGTAACCACTACATGGATGAGGCTCATATATTACTCAATACTGCAGCTGAAGATCTTCATGATGTCGATAGTATTAGAACAACTGTAAAGGTATTGTAATTCAGTGGAGTAATTTTTCAATCTTTAACTAGTAGGATTTTTTTTTAAGGATATTTGGGATTTAAGAATGTCAAAGTTGCGGACTTTTATTGACGAATTATTCAGAAATCAGAGCGGTGTTCATGCTATGTTAAATCATCTTACAGCTATGGAAATAGCAAGTATTAAACCTCTGTTACCTTATGCTATGGATCAACAATTTAGACTTAATACGGTAAGTTTGTTCCATCAAACTATAAATAAAGATTTTATGAAATAGTTTAAAAATACCATTAAGTTAATAAATAATAAATTACGACATGTCTTTCATAGTTAATCTTGATAACTTTCTTTTATTAATGAAGTTTTTAGAATAATTTTTATAATTTTCTATTTCAGTCTGAACATTATACGAGAGCTTCACCAGCCTAAGAATCTTAATAGATGTAATATTCCATCAGTCTCTAATATTGTTAATCATGTATCAGCATTTTCTTATCATACTGTCATTAATGACACAATCATTAACATATAAATCACATATTAATGATAAAGATCTCTATAAAAATATTCCTTACAAATATGTACATGTCTTATAAATTATTGAGTTGTTTCTTGGCAATTTTCGTACTTATATTATTTTTGGGAATATGTACACTTACTCTATTGCTCGTTATATAATTGATCATCTAAATTATTATTCGTTATGATTTCAATGAATTAAGTTTAATTTTTTGAGACTAATTATATTATAATCTAGTCTATTTAGAATCAATATAAATTCGTATTCTTTCTTAAACTGCTACAATCTTACTAGGGTCAACTTTAACTCTTATAAACATTACATCATCTTTTACAAAATGTCGCTTTTTTACCATTTCATGAGAAACAAATCGCGGAAATCCAAAACCAAGCGAATCCGGTTCACGACTTGGTCTTTGAAAATTTTTCCACGTTGGATCGGGTATGAAACTTTCGACGATGTTACAAGCTTTGTCGGCTTGAGCAGTTTGATCAAACATCGTAAATGATACACTGTGAGAAAATGGCCAACGGAGTAGTGCATCGTATTCACCTGGAAGTATTTTTATGTAAATTGATATATGACTACCTTCTCCTGTGCCATTTCCATTCAAGAAAATAGACGCCTAAAAGAAAAATAAGATAGAAAAATTAATAATAATGATAAATGAATTTATTATATCAATTACAGTATTTATCTTTTCAATTAACAATATTAGTTACCTGTAGTTTATATCCATATTGACTAGTGTAAAATGAAGGACTAGTTAGTTCTATTCCTTCTTTAGCTTTTGCCTCAGACATTTTTACAGAATAATCATTGATTTTCCATATAAGTGTACCTGTGTAATTAAGAGAGAGTTTACTCATTGCAGATTTTAAGCTTATTATCTGATGTTGCTGCTTTGTTACAACAGTACACATAAGACTTAAATGGGTTTTTGTCGATTCTTCCATATGTTTATCCAGTGAAAAACGATTTCCCTAAATACAAAATTAAAGATTGATTATAGATTTTCAACAATAATTTAACTTAAAATTTAAATTTTTTCAAAATAATAATAAACATATATCTTTTTTGACATAAGGCGAAAAATACGTATTACTCAGTCAATCAAAGAGATACGAAATTTTAACGCAGCTCAATGGTTGAAATTTTCTTTATTTTCATGGGATGAATATTCAATAAAAAAAAAAATGAGATTAAAACTTATCAATTTCTGAATTTCTGTGACTAACCGAACTTAAGTAAACAATCACTTCATTCCGGGATAGACAAAATCTGTATTTGAATATTGTAAAATTAGAGAAAAAAAAATGCAACATTGATAAAATATGTTAATACTATTAAATTTCTATCTTTTTCAATTTACATCCTTATATCATTATAAGCTTTAATTGAATTTACTGAAATAATTTAATCCGTTAAAAATCGCACAAGGTCCTGGAATGTAGTAAATTTACTTCATAGATGTACTATGATGCATGAAAAATGATTTTATCCTAAATATTTGAGTTTAGAAATTCTCACGCTAATTATATAAAGTAACACTGTAAATCCGAAGTGTGTTACAATAAATATACCTACACATGTTCAATGTTAAACATCATAAATAAACTATAGCTTTTAACATGCCTTGAAATTTGTTAGAAATGACTACAAGGCTCTATAGTTTTTGTATAGAAATTAAACATGGAACACCCATAAGGTGTGTTATTTTAACACACCTTCGATTTTTAGTGAACTCATTACTAATTATATACATATACACTTATTGAGTTACATAAAACTATATTTAGTCATACGTAATTATCCGTATATTAAATTATCTCAACTTTATCAAATATTATTATTATGTTATATTTCAAATCAATAAAATGTTTAGTTTTTTATTTAATTAGATTCGTGTAAATCTAAAATAGTTTAATATTTAATTTAGAATCAAATTTTACAGCAATCAGAAACCATTCAAATAAAGTTTTTAAAGTAGTTTCGATTTTACGTAAATCGATGGATCACAATTCTAATAGCCATTCCTAAACTAAGCTCTCATTATTCACATATTTTATACATAAATAAATGAATATTTGAGCCTGATTCTGTTCAATCTATATCTATAGTACTTATTGTATACATTACATACTGAAAATACATAAGCATTAAATAACTGAAAAACTGGAACTATGTTGAAATAATGCCAAAATTCTGATAAGATGTTGTAACTTAATTATTTAAGTTTGATTAAAGTTCATTTAATACCTTAAAGCGACATCCAGCATCTTTAAAAATGCAAGAAAGTAGGTGAGTGGTACAATGATCTTTAAGATGAATTTCAAGATCTTCACGGGGTAACACAGCAGTTTCACACCGATGAGGACAAGCCACAGGAAAACGACCACATTTAGAGTGATGAACACTGAGAGTATCAAAAACAAATTCTTTGTTACAATATCTACAAGTAACGAGTCTTTTAACACATTCTCCAAGCTTATGTTGGCTTAGATGTCTTCGTTGAACCTTCATACCACATTTATTTTCGCAATAAAGTGGTTCATAGCTGCAAGTACCCATGTGTTTTTCAAGGGTATGTCCAGTGAATTCTTTAGCACAAAAATCACATCTTGCACGACGTTGAGCACATGTATATTTCAAATGATCTTCCATTAATATACGAGGAATCATTGCCCCACATTTGTTATTGCAGAGAACTGCATCATGTTTACATGTATTTAAGTGAGCCTAGAAAATTAAGATATTATTTTATTCATTATTTCAAATAATGCGTACGTTTTTACTAATATGAATGTTAAACAGAAAAGGGTAGATTTAATTATATATTTTCTTTCTCATGCTATCAAATAAAATAAGCAATAAACAATTCGAATTCTGCATGCCATAATCTATTAAAACTTATGATATCGAGTAGACAACAACCTTATAAGGTTCTTTTTTTATAAGGTTGATGTCTACTCGATATCATAAGTTTTAATAGATTATTGCATGCAGAATTCGAATTGTTTATTGCTTATTTTATAATTATAAGAATTATACGTAGCTTTTATAGTTGGTTTATGAATCAGGCGTAGAAATATTTAAAGAAGAATAGGATATTTAAATGAAGCGAGTGAAAGTGAATTATTTTTGCACAAATATAAAAATGTTAAAAGTTTTACTTCAATTTTTGGTTTTACCTTCAATTTTCTTAATTCATCAGACCATTTGCAACCGTCTTTATGATGAATACAGAAGACAACTGAACTCATAATGGCCTTTTCAGTTTCAAGATCTTGAAACGTCTGTAACAAAACAATACAATAATTTTCTTCAATAATTTCATCACTATTTGAATTGATGTTGATTAATTAATATATTGATTCATAAATCAATAATATTTTAAATTCAAACTTTCGCAATTATCATCGAGCTCATTCTTGACTAGTTCACGTTAAGATGTTGAGACTAAGAAGTTGTTTTTCTAAAATAAAATGATTCAGTTGAAGTGAAATGAACATTGTTTGAACATGCATGAAATATTTTCAATTTTAATAATAATTGATTGATAAAAATTTAGTGATAATTAATAATTCATGTTTCAAGTCAGCAAATATTTGAGTTTACTTAGATGTAATAGGTCACCTATTTTAGTAAATATTTTGTATAGCCTACGGTATAGATTTTATTCATCTATAGATATGAACAAGTTTTTTTTTTACAGATAATTTGGTAATAATTACCAAGCTTTAACTGAGTTAATGGAGAATTTTTTTCTATCACCTGAAATATTTATTGAGGAACGCATCTACAACCTTGAGCCGCTTCATATATAGATAATCTATAGTACTTAAATGGAGTTTTGTATGATACAAATACTATCAATGTTACTATATATTTTATAACAGAATCTATTTATATGATGATAATAATTTGATTGTTTGAATCAAAAAATAGAACTTTGATTCTCCAAAATTTACAAACTTATTTGAAACAAAATTAAAACAATACGTTGTAAAAAAAAATCGAATATAATGTAATTAACCATATCAATCATTCAAAATTTTAATTGTAATTTTTTAAAAAAACAAAAATAGATAGAAAAAAAATAGAAGAAAAAAAAGTTTTAAGATTAGTTTTAACTTTTTATTATATTTTATTAAAATTCATGATGATGTAATTCTATTGATGATTTTTTAAATCACCCAAGCACTTAATTTACTCAGAAGAGTAATTTAGTGACAACAACTAAGTTTTGTCTTTTAAAACTCTTTAAAATGTCAATTCTCTCATACACATGGAGCTTGTACGCATATATTGAAAACTAATAGAGATTTGAAAACAAGAAATTAACTTTAAAAAAAATAAAATTGTTTGCAGTAATTTATTTTCAAACAAACCAACCTCATCAGTAATGATTGGCGTTTTATCGATGATTTCATTAATTGGACTGGAAGGTAATGTGGGACTGATGCTTGGACTTATTACACTGAATTTATTTTTTCCTTCCTCTCCAATTTTTTGAGGTGATACTCTGGCAGGAAAACTTAAAGTTTTGGTCCACTGAGATAATCCACGCACCATTCTTACAAGTTGGTCTAATTCAATGAAAATGTAATTAAATCCAAAAGGTTACTTGACGTATTATCTTTATAAATGAAATTTTTGTGCACTGAAAACACTTGATTTAACAAATTTGAAAGAAAAATACATAGATTATAATTTTATACACTCATAAGAGAAAACACAATTTTACGCTTCGACAAAGCGTATATCCGGCAGAAATATTAATAGTTATTAAAAATGAACGCTTCTCTGCTCTAATATATATTGTAAATAAACTTGTAACAACTACTTCCCCATGTATCCATACAGCATAACCTACTCAAACTGACTGAGAAGCTGAAATACAGAGAGATAGTTGACGTGAATATTCGAATCAGAACACAAAAGAGTAGGAGAAGAGCTAGAAAGAGAAAAAAAGGAAGAGTGAGATCGAGAAACGACAGCTGCTTTGGGAAGTAGTTTTTTGGATCTTCATTGGATAAATAGAGTAATAGCTGACGAAAAATAGTCCAAGAGAAGTCGAAATAAATACCTGAAAATTTTGTGCGTTTTGATTTATTCTCAGGCTGAATATCAATATAATTATTATTCATTATTTGTATTTCGCATGGAAATGAGATTTAATAACTATAATTAATCACTTATTTGAGCCAAAAATAAACTTGAATAACTTGAAAAATAATTCCCCCATTATAAAAATGATATTTTTTTTTTTCATTATTATTTAGAACGAATATAAAAAAATTGTACTTATTGAAGGGAATTACTTAGCTTTTACCTATTGCCAATAAATATTGTTACAATTAACTCAAAATTATTTTGAGTTAGTTAATATTATTTTTGGTATTTAAATACTGTGATAAATATTTGAATATTATTGAAAATGTTTAAATACTTTTAAATACAATTCGAGTCTCAAATATTAATTAAGATGGTAGATACAACACTGAATCTAGAAAATAAGAAAACTTTTATTTTTTAGACTACTAAAAAGTTTATGATTGAAAAAAGGAATAAATTTCGATTTTGATACATTATTAAAAATGCATGAAACATTTTAAAAAATTATCAATACCATATAATGAAAAATTCTAAATAATTTAATACTAAACGTATTTTTAATAATTTAATTTATTCTAAATATGATAAAAGTAGTTTTAAGATTAATGTTGTGTAGTTTTTTTAAAACAATATCGTATTGATTTTTGTAGGTCTACATATAAACCTATAGAGAAGCAAATAGGATTATAACAAACTAATGAAACATTAAATAAGTTACAAACTTAGGAAAAAAAATTCTCTGTATTGATCCTGAATATCTTATTATAATCAAGTAACAAGGGTACATGATCTGATTTATCGAGATCAGTTCAATGTTAGTAACAATATGTACTTAGTTAAAATAACTAGTTTTTTTTTAAAACTTATCATTAAACATATGTTAAAAAAAATTAGATAAATATCATGAATACACTGTGAATCTTAGTATTTTATTTCAAACATTAAAAATGTTTTAAAGAAAACACTAAGATTTACAATATATCATTATATTATAGCATAACATTAAGTTGTAAATGTTCTCTTATTTCAATTATACATAATAATGAATAACTTTTGAAAATAAATGAAGGTTTCAACGCTAAAAAATTGTTTCGAATATTTTTTGTCTTTTTTGCAGTTCATCGTAATTATTACAATTATTTTTACTCTGAAAATTTTTTAGTGCACGATATATCGTTGATTGTAATAGTTTCTAAACCTCAATATATGTATATTAATTCGATTATCATATAAATAATAATGATACAGTCAATTTAAAATTTGCAAAAAATTTCCACATCGTGTGTATTTAAAATTTAAAAAAACAAACTGTCTAAGTAATTGTAGCCTACTATAAGCAGATGTGCATGGCACAGGAAGTTTGATTTCACGTAAAGCAGCTGGCCTGCACATTCCATTGTAAGGGTCACGGATTCCTTATTCGAGAATCAGAAAACGAGACCAATCTTATATTCCTTGAGGTTCTACTCATTTTTGAGCATGTTTTCAAAGTTTAAACATGTTTTACATTAAATTTCAAATATTTATCCTATTAATGTTGTTACTTTTTATCTAAAATGATTTGTTTTATTTTTATATTTTCATCAAGTCGATGACTTAAATATTTTTTTTGTAAAATTTTTCTCTTCATTAACCTTACATTGATAATTGAGAGCAGTTTTTTTTACATCGTTCTAATTTAAACTAAATTTCAAAAAAACGTCAAAAAGTAAGGTAAATTTTTTATTATAAATTACAGAATAAAAAAAGATAGTCAAATTATGAGTAGGATGATCCAGCGGGATGCAGCTGCTGTGACAGCTGCAAACTTTTTAAATGTTCTCTCTGTATTTCATTATTTCTGATTTTTTTTTCTCCATCTTTCTCACTCTCCACTGTTCAAATTTTTTATCTTGAACTTCAACTCTATATTGGGTGCTCAAGTAATTGAAAAAACAGAATATGTATTGTCACACGATTTCTGTACTTTATTTTCGAAACAAATAGAGAAAAAAGAGGAGTAATTATCATGATTGTTTAAAATCATAATTAAATCATAATTAAATGATTATCTTCTTTACTAATTAATAAGATTATTGTATCATTCAAGTTATATTATGTTACTATTTTTGAGTAAACTAAGATAAATATGGACACTATAATGGAAAAAATAATTTTCGTTGGATTCAAAAATTATACATTTCTTCAGTTCATATAGTCCTGAGAAGAGAGTGTATTTTTATCGGAAGTAATATCATATCATTAATCCTATCGAAATAAATCCTCCTAAATCCTAGCAACTCATTTTTAGTGTTTTTTACTTCGAATTTGGTAGATTTTACTTCCTCGAGTGGTATTACTTACTCCTGGTAGGAGTAATTTGGGGATTATCGACGATTCCTGTCCTTTCATCAAACATTCTACTTTTTTAACTATTATCGGCGTAAAAAGTATGGGCCCCTTAATAATAATCCCAGAGAGTTGAATCAGAAATCAATTCGAAGATAAACCGATTATACAACACTTGTATGAATTTCAGATTAATAAATTAATTACTTTAAGAGTTAGAGAATTTTTTAGGGAAAAAAAATTGTCTATTGCGTTCGATTTTTAATAGGGAAAGTTTGAACGACCATAGCAAAGCAAAAAATTAAGGAATCAAACTTCAAATTTTACTGCGATTCGCGGAAACGTTTTTTAAGTAAACTGTGTTAAAAAAAATAAAATTCTTCAATTAGCAAAGAAGTTATGACAACTGAACTCAAGAGACAGTATCTCGGCCCCAAAATACCGTAGGAACATAAAACGAAACAGATAGAGAAAAAAAAAATAGATAATAAATCGCAAATGATAAATAACGAGGAAAAAAAACCGCGAAAATAGAGAAGTTTTAAATAATCATGCAGGTGTCTATGGCCATCATTAACGGCAAGGATAATCCGTCATAAACCTTTCCATTTCGAATATAGGCTCAAAAATACAGGAGTAAAGAAAAAAAAGTTTGTTCAGCGAACACTATAAAATAAATTTTAAAAAAAAAGGCATAAAATGAGAGAAAAATTCGGGGGGCTAAGAGATATGGAAAAATATGCGAAATAGAATCGAATAAAGGAAGAAGTACGAGGGAAAAAGTTTTCTTCAACTTCCAAAATTCATTACATTTATGATTATAGAGATTAAGAAAAAAAAATTAAAATAATTGTATAAGACGGTATGATCATTCATTCTATCTAATTAATATAATTAATAACCACGAACCAAGCCATGGAAAAGCTATGAGAGCGCCAGATCAAGAGTAGAAGGGACATAGAGCATGGATTTCTGACCTTAGAAAATTCATAACTTTTATAATTATAGAGATTAAGGGATAAAAATTAACAAAATTGTAAAAGAGAGAATGATCTTTAATTTTATCTAATTAAAATAACCAATAACCACAAATCAGGCCGAGGGGAAAGCTCTGAGAGATCATACAGTCTTCCACAATTATGTTGATTTTTATCTCTTAATATCTATAATTATAAAAGTTATGAATTTTAGAAAGTCAGAAATCTATGCTCTATGTCCCTTTTATTCTAAATTTGGTACTCTCATAGCTTTTTCTTGGCCTGATTCGTGGTGATTAATTATTTTAATTAGATATAATTAAAGATCATAATGTCTTCTCCAATAATGTCAACATTATCTCTTAAGGTAGTTCGAGCACATAGGAGCGGATTTTAGAGGTGCTTTGAATGGGCCCTATTTAATTTCTATAAAACGAATGATAATTCATTGAAGTATTGATGAAAGTAATTACTAGATAAATTAAAAAATTTTTCGTTAATTAATCTGTAAATTCGATAATTAATTTTAAAGGTAACTTTTATATTTGATACGTTCCTGTTCAAAGTTTGGCAACGCTGCGAAGAATCACTAGTGACTCCATGTGATTAGTTTCGTAAAGTTTTAGGATAAAAAAAGACAGTTACGTCGTGTTTGGTGTCAGCTACACCGATAAGTTATAAAAATATTTTGAAAATGTCTCTAAAATACAGTATTAGGAGTGAACGAGGAAAAAATTAACGAAAATTTACATCAGTGAAAAAAAAACAAGCACGAGAAAATTTAATTGCGGCGTGCCAGAAGAAACGTGAAGAAAGAAATCAACCTAGGTTAGACTCGTCTCGGATTTTGAAATCAGCTGGAAATCGAATAATTGATTTGGAGACTTGAAAAGAGGATATGTGGTGTAATGAGTGCAATTTGTCTTTATCATTAAAAAACCTTTGTAATGAACGAAGAAATCGAGTAGCTTCAGTCTTCACAATTGTCTGTGGTAAATGTCATAAAAAATACGAGGTGTCAACATCTAAAACAGTAACAGGTTCAAAACTGTATATTAACAATTGTAGAGCTGCTCTAGGTAAATATGTTATAATTCTTATGTTATTCATCAGAACCTGGTGTGAAAAAATGATTATTAGTCATGAATTTTCATCATAGCAATGGTGGACTCAGGACTTGGCGAAGCGGAAGTGAACACATTTCTATCAGGGTTAAACGTACCAGCAATTTCTGCTACTTTATTAAAACGCCATGAACGTTTTATTGTGCCGGTTGTTGAGGAAGTGGCAGAAAAAAGTTTTGTTGAGGCTATTCGTGAAGAAAAAGCTCTTACAATAAAAAAAGAAAGTGAAGAAATGGCAGAGTAAATATAAATTTTTGAACTTTTCTAACCAATTTATCTAAAGGACATTAGTAGTGTTGATAAAAATTTTATTTGATAGATATTATTATAGTGAATTTAACAATTAATTGTATATTTATAAGTGATTTTTTTTCTAATCGAATTTTTCTGATTGAGATTCTTTAATTTTAATTATATAATTATATAGATAATACATTCAATTTTTTAATAAATCTTTTTTAAAGATTTTCACAATAGATACAATCATGAATATAATTTATCGAAGCTAATTAATAAATTTTGAAATTAATTGAGATTTTTTATTGTTTTTATTTTTTAGTATTAATGATAATGATTTGGAAAGTGTAAAGTTAAAAGGGACTGTTAATGGAGTGTGGTTTAAAAGAGGAAACGGATTTTCTTATGATAGTTCAGAAGGTGTTTTTATTTTTTTTTCACTAAAATTTAATCTCATTGATTCTTTTAATTTTTAAACCTTCTGTAGGTTATGCCTCTTTAGGTGGGCATTATTCCGGAAAAGTAATGGGCGTCACAACTAGAAGCAAGACTTGTAGATTTTGTTCTAATGGTCATCCAAAAGATGATCATAAATGTGTACTAAATTGGTCAGGGAGCTCCAAAGCAATGGAGCCTGACATGATCGTTGAACTAGTGGTGGATAATCCTAATATAAAGAAAGAAAATGCTGAAATAGCAGTGATAGTTGGTGATAACGATGCGTCTACGATGTCAGCTATTAATAAAAAGTCTTCAAAAAAAATTGAGAAATGGAGTGATTTAAATCATACAAAGAAATCTTTGGTAAAAGGGTTGTATGATTTGAAAGTCACAGCATCAATTAGAAAATATTTAACTCATCTTTTTTCTTGTACAATAAAATGTAATAAGGGAAACCCAGATGCTGTAAAAGTAGCAATAAATAATGTGATTCCTCATGCTTATGGAGAACATCAGGACTGCGGGGAATGGTGTGAAGCGAGAAAATTTGGAATAAAATACAAACATAAGTGGCTTCCACGAGGAAAACCACTTTCTGATTCTGTTCTACGAGAAAAATTAAATAAGTTGTTTTCACGTTATGCAAATAATGCAATTACGATTGCTCCATGTGGTTCCACGCAAAAAAATGAAGCCTTTAACAGTCTTGCTACGCGAAAACATCCTAAATTTAAATGTTACTCGCAATCAGAAAGCCATGTTTTACGTGTAAAAGCCGCAGCAGCTCAAGCTAATTATGGCAGTCGATACGTGTTATAAGTAAATGAATTGTTGTCCTTCTCCTGGGAAGGTAACAACAAAGTATCGTACAGTAAAGGATCATAAACTTCAAAAACAAAGTCTGAAGTCAAAATCAATTGAAATGAAAAAACGTAGACTTTTCATGAAATCAAAAAAAAAGTAAGGAAACAAAAAATTCAACAAAAAAAGAAGGAGTCACTTATGAAACGGATTGTGATTTATATATTACGCCGATGCTGTTGGACGGAATATCTCATATCAGTTTGTTTACTTATATTCATCAACCTAGTAGCTCACGTTTGGTCAGGCAAATGAGTATAACAAAAATTTCATTTCCAGAATACTTATCTAAGGTTGATTGTAATGAAGCTATTATAATTTATTTTGATTTAGAAACAACAGATCTATCTAATACAGCAGAAATATGCCAAGTAATTTTCTCAACTTTACAAAATATTGTTTTTCATAATTACTTTTTTCATGAACATGAATTAAAATTTGATTATATATTTAATAATGTATAGATAGCAGCTCCATATAATGATTGGATATATGATCAATATGTCATACCTGAAAAACTCATTTCAAGAAAACCTACAGAAATAACTGGATTGAAATGTGTCAGCAAGAAAAATAAAACCGAGTTACAACTGTATGATATCACTGTTCCTACTTTGTCTGCTAAAGATGCTTTAATAGGATTTTTATATTTTTTGCAAAAACAAAGTCAAAAAGTTATTCTAGCAGCTCACAATTGTTATAGGTTAATATCACTGTTATCCCGAAACTTCTGTATAGAAAACCATAAATAGAAAATGTATGAAATATTATTTTAATTATTTATTTTTCAGATTTGATGCTAACATTATAATACGTCAAATGAAAAAGTATAATTTATTCAATGAATTTCAATCAAAAGTGATTGGATTTACTGATACTTATATTGCCTTCAGAAAATTATTACCGGATCGTGCTAAAGCTAAAAAATCATTTAGTATTAGTGCATTAGTGGCAGATTTTCTTGGACGAAACATTGATTTTGAAGCACACAATGCTGTCAATGATGTGAATATTTTGATTAAACTTGTTTCGACAATTGGTTGCAATCATTTATCAATGATGGGCTCTGCAATGAGTTTAACAAAATATATATATTCTAGACCAGATGTAATAAAAACGATTATTGTTGACCTACAACCATTAGGTCCTTCAGTTTCACGAAAAATGCAAAATAAGTTAGCAAAAGCACAATTTTCAATGACAACTTTACAAAAAATTTTCCAAAAACATTGAGAAAGTGGAGTTCGTATGATGCTAAAAGAGTCAATAAGAGGAAAACCTCGTGTAACGAGTAGTGAAAAATAATTAGTGAAATAATTAATAAATTACAAACAATGGATTTTGTATCGTAAGATGTTTTTTTTTGTTTCTAATTTTATAATTTTTTAATTTAATAAATCAAAAAGTACCTGGAAATTTATCATAAGTTTTTTTAATTTATAAATTGATGTTTTCAGTAATAAACATTTTTCTTAAAGAATATATTAATTTAAACGAAGTTGTTTTGTTTTCAATAATTCTGAATAATAATTATAATTTAAAAAATTTTAAATTTAATGTACGCGTACTTATCGACAATGCAGCGTTGCCAAACACTCACATTCACAAACAGTGGCCATATTGTAAACGTGAAATGCATGATTTTATAGTTTTTAATTGATAATTTTTTTATTAAATATTCGACAACTGCAATTTTTTTTGTAAAATATTTATTCGAAAACGTTTCTGAATTAATGATCTCGTTTTTCATAAGTATTTGCAGTATGGAAGATTGAAAAATTGAACAATAAAGTGGGAAGTACTATTTCTCTCTCTCTCACTCTCATTTACGTCAATGTATCAAACTGTATTCTTAAATTCGATTTTTTCATTGAAATGCCCGATAACTGAGCTTCTTTTTGCTTGTAACTTGTTCGTGACAATCTCAGGAACATCATATTTTAATATCAAATTTATTTGCAGACTTTGGCCAAGTGCTCGAACTACCTTAATCTCTGTAATTGCGGAAGTTATTATTTTAAAAGGTCAGCCCTGGTAAAACAAACCGATAAAAACTTATAATTTCCCATAGATTCTTATACGCAATTGATAAGAATGAATAAGAACGTATCGGGTCTAAAAGAAGACCAAAAATGTTCTTATAAACATTTAATAACAATTAATCGGAATTTGTTTCAAACAGACTGACTTCAATGAATGGACTGTAGTTTTCTTTTAACACTATAGAACACAAATTTATTGACACAAATATAAAAATACATTAATAATGGTGAGTTCCACTCAGACGGCAGCTTCGTCAGGTCCAGATGATGAAGTTGAAGGTCACTATAAGGAAATAATAAAATAAAGGAAAACTATCTATCACCAGCAAGGGTACACTAACGACTTCACCAGCGTGGGTGATATTAACTCTTCACCAGCGAGGGTGATCGTTCTCTTCACCAGCGAGGATGATCTTTCTCAAAGAAACAAAAAAACTATACTGGTTGATAACAGCAGCACAAAACCAAAGCACAAGCACAGAAGCGATCAAGAGGAAGCCAACGCGACTCGAAGCAGGCCCCAAGAAGAACTGAACTGGAAAAAGGCGGCAAAGGCCCCAAGTGAAGTAGAGGGGGGTCTCCAAGAAGAACGCTCCGCCGACTCATTGGTGGAGAAATAGTGAGTAGGAGAAGCATCCCACGTGTTTGACGGCGGCGCCCCAGAAAAGCCCGCCATAAACTGCTTGTTGTTGGTATTGGTTGTGTTCCTGGTTTTTTTTTGTTGAGGAAAAACCCTGGGAATGGTTGTTGACTCAGGTGATGGTTTTGGTCTCAACCATATGGAGTGGGTTATAGGGAAAGTTTTTCATTAATGGAAAGTCCCGTCAGCAACATATCTCAAACAGAATTTGTAAGGGTAAAAAAACTTTGCGATGATTTTATAAGTCTATGTAAGAATAAATAAGAACAATATGATAAGTTTTAATAAGAAATAATAGGTAAATAATATTTGATTATTTCTGAATGAGTTTTATAAGAATGTATCGGAAAAATATTACAAGATACAATAAGAATCTATTGGTAGAAGTGATAACTTTTCTTTCTATCCTAAGCTATAAGATTTTGCAAGATCGAAGACAACAAAACTTTATAAGAAGCAATAAGCAAATAATATTTTTTATATGCTACAGGCCATATAAGTGCTTACTTATCATAACTGTTAACGGCCGCTTAAATGGCTGATTATAGGTCGGTGATATAAGTGTAATTTGAATAAAATTATAACCAAAACTATCAGGAGCTCTTCCCACCATGTCTCTAATCAGCCCCTTCAAGCTCCCCTCGACAGCCATAATAATTAAGTCCTTATATTTAACCTGTAACATATAAAAAATCGTATGCATCTAGGAGTTCAAGCGAGCTATCATCGCATCGGACCGATGACGTCAGCACAAGCCGTGCCGTGTGAACTCACCTTCGGCTCGTGCGCATGCGCTGCACGCCTTGACTAACGTTATCGGTCCGAGATAATCATCATACCTCACTTAAGCACTCAGGTGCATAATATACTATTAATATCAGAATTGATTTATAAGAAACTATGGGACCGTTTGAAATAAAATCCTATAAGAACCAATAAGTAAGTAATGCCTCTTGATTTCCTATCCGAATGGATAGGATTCTATAAGAAAGAATATTAATAAGATTGAATAAGAACTTATTGGTAAATAATTTGCATCAACATATCACTTATGTTTATAAGAAACTATTGGACCATTCTAATTAAGATCCTATAAGAATCAATAAGTAAGTAACGCCTCTTGATTTCCTATCCGAATGTATAGGTTTTTGTAAGAAAATATATTAATAGATTGAATAACCCTGGTAAAACGAACCGATAACATCTAATCCTATTTGAATATATTTTATTATATCCTTCAATCCAACGGCAATAGTTTTGATTATATCTCCTGATTGAATAAACCTTAATTCTATTCAAACTTGAATCTAATATTCTAAAGCGCTTTCAGATTTCCGATTTCATTGCCAGTATCCTTTTTAAATATTTATAATCCTATTTACATTCGTGAATAGGAGAAATCAGAATTCTATGGGTTTATAATATTTATTCTCAATTCCGGTTAAAATCCATATTTTCCTATTGAACTTCTGCTAATAGAAAATATTTCTTTGACTGCTCGCTAAGAAAAAATTAATAACTATTTATTAATTCCAAGTAAATATTTACTATTTGTAGCACTTTTCAGTGATGCAATAGAAAGTAGTAAAATTTCACTGGTTAAAGCGACTAATTGGATTAGTAAAGAAGGAAATATATTTATACATTCATATACACACGAATACATGTATATTATTACTAGCAGATTCCCGCGCCTTCGTCCGCGTAATGTGCATGATTACGTTACATAATAATGAACTGATTTCAAAGGTTTATAAAATAGTACAGTCCTAGTGCAATTGATAAGCCGATCACAGATGCCGATTGTAGTGTCATAGTGAAGAGAGAACCGTAATGTTTTTGCAAGTACTCAACATCAACACAGTAAATTCGAATTTTAACGTGTGATTATGTTTCTGCTTCTATGCAACCTTTTTTATAGCGTAGGTCTTTTTTATAATGCTTATATCAAATCCAGTATTTTCGAACAAATAGAATAGGTTCCCTCACAATTCACTTGGTTTGTAACATTATTTAAGTAAAATAAAAAAATTACGCGTTGGAAAAACTGAAATACATTGAATAGATCGCGTTTTTCAACGTTTATAACAAATTCAATTGTTATTAACAAAAAGAAATAGGTTCTCAGACATTTTACATGGTTTGTAACTTTATTCTAGTAGAAGAAGAAATTACGCGTTGGAAAAACTCGAATACGTTAAATAGATCCTGTTTTCTATTGTTTATAACAAATTCAATTCATTCTGATAACATTCATTACTATAGAGTCGTACAGAATCAGACGGTATTATGAAACGGCATCATTAACTGATCAATTCTTATAGATTCTTATAAGACACAGTCCCAACGTTTCTTATAAAATAGTTGTTTTGTTTAGGAAGCAAACTTATTGAATGTTTGATTTATTTCAAATGTTCGACTCAAGAAGATTAGATGAAAGTCATATCTGTATGTTTCAGAATAGCTCAGTCGGCAGCGTACTGGACTGCGGACCCGAGGATGCAAAGATCAAATCTCACCATCAGCAAGATATTTTCGGACAAAGTTACTAATAAATTTCATTTCAGGAATATATTTGAACAACAAATCCGTATAAATTGAAAACATCTAGAGCAAATTAGAAATTCCTTGTGTTTAAACTAATTTTTTTGTGGTACGAAGATAGATTCCGATAAAAAACGATACAAAATTCTCTTATAGATTCTTATAAAGTTATAAGAATTAATCGGAAAATTGCATCAGAAATATCACTTGTTTTATAAGAATTTATGGGAAAATACTCATGAATGTTCTCATAGATTCTTATAAAAAGTGTGATATTTCTGATGCAATTTTCCGATTAATTCTTATAAAATTCTTTTTTATAAGATTTCATCGGAATGTTTCACCAGGGAGATATCTATGCTCTATGTCCCTTCTACTCTCAATCTGACGCTTTTATAGCTTTCCCCCGGCCTGATTCGCGATTATTATTTATTTCCATATAATATATTATGTAATATAATATAATTGTTCAATTATTAATGGTGAAAGTAACTTTTAAGATAAACACTGAAACTGATGTAGACTCGATCCTCGAACCTTTGTAACCGTAGACTTGAACCTTGACCACCGTGCCAAACTGGAAAACTTAAGATGCTATTTTCGAATTGTCTATTTGTATGACTAAACCTATTCATTTGTTGTAATTTAATGAGAAATTTAATTGGATTTGTTATAAACAATCGCAAACGGGATCTACTTAACCTATTCGAGTTTTTCAACGCGTCATTTCTTCTTTTGGTAAAATAAAGTTACAATCCATATAGACAGCATAGAAACTTACTCTTTTTGTTTATAACAATTTAATTTAATATAAACGATGGAGAAAGGAATCTAGGCGATACATTTGAGTTCGTTCAACGCGAAATTTTTTTTTCAACTAGAATAAAGTTACAAACTATGTAAAATGTCTAGGAACCTATTTCTTTTTGTTAATAACAATTGAATTTGTTATAAACGATGGGAAACGGGACCCATCTAACATATTTGAGTTTTTCCAATGCGTAATTCTTTCTTTTACGAAAATAATGGTCCGAACCGAGTAAAATGTATGGGAACCTACTTTTTGGTTTAAGAATTCTCGATTTGTTATATGTGCTGTAAAATAGTCCTACGCTAAAAAAAATGTTGTAAAGAAACAGAAAAAATATAACGCGTTGAAATTTGAATTTTTCCCGTTGATATTAAGTACTTGCGAATACATTACGGTTCTGTCTTCACTATGACCCTAAAATCGGCATCTGGGATTCTGTAAAAACATTATAAATCAGTTTATTATTATGTAACGTAATCATGCACATTACGTGGACGAAGTCGCAGGAATCGACTAGTCAATCTAAAAAAATGTCTGAGAAAAGATATCTTCCGATTACTTGTGCTGTGTGGGCATGATAAATTCCGTGTAAGTGAGGAACGTTCGTTGACATAGACGTGTACATAATAAAATACTATAGTACATTCAGATACATATGTGTTCGAGTATAGTCAGATAATCCCAAAATTGCAAGAAAAAATCCGCAAAAATGTATACGATTATAATCAAATTGCCAACATTAAACAGATATTGAATTGAGATGATTTTTTATAAATTTGAATTAAGCGATCTAAAAGATATCTTTCAGACATCTGCAGAAGATATGTCTAGATTGGGTTATCCGATCGATATTATTTTTTGGATATCTAACAGATATCTGGAAAAAGATATCTAATAGAGGACTTTCAGATACTGGTGCTATGTGGGTAATATTCCATAGTCTTATATTATTATAAGAAACTATAGGACCAGTTCTCATAAGATCCGATCAAAATTAATGAAGCAGTGACGCCGATTGTGAAGGATTTCATAAGTTACTAAAAGAACGGATAGGTGAATAATATTCTTCAATTTATAATCTCTTTCAATGAGAATCATCGACAGGCATCGTATAATTCTCTATAAGAATGGATGGGTAAAAAATATTTTTCAAATTATCATTTCTTTCAAAGAAAATCGGTTTAAAAAGTTTAAAAAAAAACTTCAAGAAGACGATGTCTTTCAATGATTCTCGTTAAAGAGGATAATAAAGCAAAAAATACTATTCACTAATCTGTTTTTATAGAGACTTGTATGATGCCTCTTAATGATTCTCATTGAAAGAGAGGATAAATTAAAAAATATATTACTACCCCATTCATTCTTGTAAGGCATTATAGGATTGTCCTATTTATTCTCGATAATTCTCGTATTATACTTTCGAATTTTTGTATTACGCGTAAATTCTGATTCGTTCATATAATTCTTCTGTGAGAACCGGGCTTCTGTCCGATAGAACCTATGAATTCTCATAAAATGTTTATAGGTTTTAGTAGTATTCTGACAGACCCTATCGGATTGTTTCACCAGGGTGAAGACAAGTTTCCTATGATAATGTATAGCTTTAACCTGTATTAACAGATCAGATATTGGAGTTCTCATAGCACGCATTTCTTTAACCCATATCCACAATGCTTTATCAACATCTTCATTCTTACTTTTTCTCAAACGTTTTCTTAATTTGGGTGGCTGCTTGAATTGCTGTTCCCACTTACGTCATTCATTTTTATTCTTTTTTCACCTATTGACGGTGGTACAATCAACGTTTAACTGTCTTACGATGTCTTGAACTGAAAATCTTTCGTTTTCACAATTATCAATCGCCTTTAGTTTAGTATTATCTGGATAGGAGGAATATTATCTTTTTTTTTCTCTGAAGTACTACTCATTACATTACAAATCATTTAAAAATAAATGTTTGAACTTCTATCTCGGGAAAGAATAAAATAGATCTACACTGATCTATTTTTCGTTGAAATTAGATCTACTTAGATATTAGTCTTTACGAGTCTCTCAAACTTATTTCTATTGTAAATTTCCATTTTGTATCTATTAGCATGTCATGTGCGCACTTCGCATGCTCTTTCATTCATGTCAGTAATTATCATGAATATATTGTCATGCCGTTTCGTGTAAAAATTTATGATTTATGCCTTTTGAATGATTTAATCGAAAAATTTTAATAAAATGTTACATAAAAGATATAAAAACAAAATTTATCAAAATTCCTAGTACTATTATACACGGAGTGAAGAATCGAGTAGAATTTACACTGAAAAACAGAGTAAAAATTGTTTTATGCAGCGTAATGCTGGGACTGTGGTAATTTTTACATTTCGTTAGAACAAATACTACTCAACATGCACGGTAAAATTTACCCCTGGTGTCAAATTTGAATACTAAACGAATAACGTTGATTAACAGTAGATTACTTCTAAATTAAAAACGTCTAAAAACTTGAAATATGAGTTTTTATCAAACATTTTGTTCACCTTAATTGTAATAAATAAATGATAAAATTCATTTAAATTTCTATAAGTTAGATGATTTTTTCCATGATGTAAATTGACGCGTACTATACGGAGGCTGTTGCACGACTGAAAAAAACAGTATGTCTACGCATATGTATCGCGCATATGGTAGTTACGAATACACCCGAAGACAACCGACCGTTTTAATCTCACCGATTCAGAGTGCGGAGACATATGACACTCTTGAATGATAAATATTACCCTGCAACTATTAAAAAGTACCCTGCAACTGAGTAAAAATTGGTTGAAAAAAAAGAAAAACTAACCAGTTTTAAAGTATTATTTACACATCTTGTGGAATGGTCCGAGAGCAGAATAAAATTTATCCTGCATCAGGCGAATTTTTAAAGAATGAAAGGATAAAAAGAAAGTTAATATTAGAAGATAATTCACTATTTTCATGCAGCGTACCACGATTACCCTGCGTTGTAGTGTACTTTTTACTCGATCCTTCTCTCAGTGTACAAAATTTGATTTACATAATTCTTGACATACATAATTTTTTGTAACGTGTTAATTCTTTTCATTTTTTACATAAATTTTTAATCTTTTTTTATGAACAATCTCTTGAAATGCAACATGCAGTTGATCGTAAGAAAATGTATCCAATATTTTCCTATAGATAATGAAAATTTAAAAAAAATTGCATCATTATCTCATAACTGTACATAAAATGCCGGGAAAATATAGAATTTCTTTTATCTTCTAATTCGTTAATAATTGGTAAAAATTTAGTTGTCTATAATTAGTCGTTTTCCAATAATTGAGATTATTTACTTATTTCCAAACGAAAAGTCCCACGACTTGGCTGAATTTTTGAGCCAAATCTTCATGGAAACAATGATTAATTTCATCCATCTACAGGTAACAAAAATTTATGATAAGTTTAATTCCTTATAATCAACAAAGAGTCAATAATTTTCTCATTTTATCATAAAAAAATTTATTTTATCTAAAATGCCGAAAAAATCTATAGAGACTGAAGTTTTATACACAAGACACATTTTTGATTATTTACAACAAATTTATTATGTTATAAACGATAATTACCAATTATTGATTGTTCGAACAACCAGTAGTTCGCCTATTTGTTCATCAAAAACTTTTTTTTATTAATAATACCGAGATAAATATATAAAAAATAGGCCTGTACTAACACGACAAACGTCTCATTATTAATTGTTTATAAAAAATTCGAATTGTTATAAACAATGTGTAATTTTTAAGAGTTCTATCATCGATAATATTATTTTGCCGAAAGAATCCAAATCGTACGATACACAGATTAGTTCATCGATAAACACGATTCTTGATTATTTATAACAAATTCTTATTCTTACAAACAATACGTAACTGTTGACAGTCATATTTGGTTGTGAACAATCATGTTTAGTCAATATCGACTCAATTCATTTTTAAATGAATGTATTATTGTTTAGATTAAAACTTTTGTAAATAGTTCATCTCTTCGTTTATTTATTAATTATTTTGTTGAAAAAAAAAAACGATTCGACCAAATTTCTTTTAGATCATTGTTATAATAATATCTTTTGAAGAAATTTTGGTTGAAGCCGATATCTCAATCCGTTCTTGAGATATTACAAACGGAAAAAAAGCCGACATACGTACGTACGAACACATACACACATTATTCTTAAAATTGGTCAGTATGCTTGAAATATCTTGAAACGTAGAGATATGATGAAACATCACATTCCACCGATCGACCCAATTTCAATAACTTCCCAATGGGAAGTTAAAAATGATTTGTACTACACAGGACATATTGTTCTTCATTTGTTCAACATTTTCTTATCTATTCCCATAAAAAACGATACAAATGTTTCTTATAGATTCTTATAAAGTGATAAGAATTATTCGGAAAATTGCATCAGAAATATCACTTGTTTTATAAGAATTTATGGGAAAATACTCATGAATGTTCTTATAGATTCTTATAAAAAGTGTGATATTTCTGATGCAATTTTCCGATTAATTCTTATAAAATTCTTTTTTATAAGCTTTTATCGGAATGTTTAACCAGGAGTAGGCTATTTTTTGTTTATGTTAATTTTTCATAACAATTGAATCTGTTACGAACAAAAAAAAACGGGATCCATTCAACATATTTGAGTTTTTCCAGTGCGAAATTTTTTCTTTCACAGTAGACTCTCGATAGTTGTCCTTTCAATAGATGTGTTATTTTTCTCCTAATCCTTTTCTCGGTATTCCATTTAGCCTCCCACATTGCTGCTCATACTCCTTCTCATCTGTTTTTCGTGTTTTCCATATATACTTGAATTAATATGAATTGGAAGAAAGTATTTATCCCTTTGAATTTTTTAGAACTCAGTCGCGAAAGTGAAGGCTCTCGATATATTGTACATGTCCAAGAATCTACTCTTGTTTCAGCCTCAATCGTGCACACTTATCGAGAGTCTACTGAACTGAAATAAACCCTGCTGAAACTCTCCTATTAAAAAAGTTGAAATCCTATTGAATATTCATCAAATCTGAATAGGGAAAGAGAATTTTTAACAGGATAAGCCGAGAAATTGTTTGCTTTCGAAGAATAATTAATGGGAAAATATTATATTTGAGAGGAATTTAAAATTAAGATTATAGTCTCATTGAAAGAACGCTGTTTCCGTTGAAAAGATTCAAAAGGAATGAAGATAAATAAATAGGAAAATAAAACTTAAAAAATTTATCCGTTCAAAAATATTTTCCAATAGAATCTAATTCAATTCTATGGGAAAGAAATAAGAAATGTTGTTAGGAAGTAGGGGATTTGAAAAGGGAAAAAGTACACCAAAATTTTTTTATTATTGCAGTATTTTTTAATAGGATTTTATAATATTCTATAGGAAATAGTTAGAACATTTCAACAGGAAATTGGTGATTTTTGGAGGAAAAGGGATAATTTGTTTTCTTCCTCAGTCAAAGTATTTTCCAATAGGATTCCATTGATTTTTACAGGGAGACATTTGAAGAGTTTCAATAGGAAAGAGACTTTCTTTACAGGGAAATACTACATATAAATTATGATTCCACTAAAATATTCCCCAATGGGAACCTATTACTCTAGCTCATAACAATTGCATGTGTTTATGACAATTGCATTTGTTATATACAATCGAAAATAGAATCTATTCAACATATTTAAGTTTTTTCACCGCATAATTTTTTCATTTACAAAAATAAAGTTACTTACAAGGGAACATGCATGGGAAACTCATTCTTAAGTTTAGAAATACTGAATTTGTTATAAGCGATTTGGAGAAAAACCTAAGTAATGAGGTATGTTGTCACGAAGCAAAAACGGAAATTTACGTTGGAACTCGAATTTTTTCATTGATATGTCAACTCTATGACACTACAATCAATATCTGGGAGTGGCTTATTATTCGAACTACAAATGTACTATATAAAAACTTTTTTGATCAGTTTATCATTATATGAAGTATCATGCACAATATGCGGACAAAGTCGCGGGAATTTGTCAGTCATTAATTAAAATTAACAAATTGTTATTGAGGTAGAGCCCATTTAAAAAGTTGTTTCACTCCGAAATTAGTTGGATTGTTTCTTTGACTGTGTATCTACTTTTTTTTTCTTCCTCAAACTTTAGTTTATCAGATTTTCCTCATTTTCCTCTGTTTTTCTCCGCTTCTTTTAATTTGATCTTATTTTCTTTTTTTTATCATATACCCAGTAAACACTGAATATTGCAGCAATGTTACATCGAAGTAACAGAATTTAACATTTGATAACACTTTGTTACATGTATGTAATGTTGCTGCAATGTATGATAAATGTAACAAACCGATATTGCCATTCTTATTTCCCTGAACCATAACATCAATATGACATTGTAACATGAGAGCAAGATAATTCCTGTTATAAATATGTAACATCGAATTTTTAATATGTAACTAAAGTTATATAAATGTAACATCAATCTTATGTGACATAGTTATCAACATGATATGTTGCATCTATGACACGCAAGTGATGTACATGTTACAAGATGTGATCAGTTGTTCGCGGTACATATTTATGTTATGTTGATGTTATGTCTCAGCCGTTACCTCTGTGTAACATGGTATCAAGAAAATAAAGTAACATCAGTGTCATGTAATTTACCTAACATGTATGCTATAGGGTAAAACCGGGGTAGTTGGCCATATAAGGATACTGCGATGGATACAATATTTTGTTACATAACTTAGCGATGTTGCTTACATGCTTCTCCAGTATTTACTATAAAAAATTCAATTTTACTAAAAAAGTAAAGAAATGTAATAAAAACAATGTAATTGAATTACATCAGCAATATCAATCATTAAAAAATTTTTTTAGTAAAATATACATTGCTGAGTAGGAAATAGTAACATCTATATTACTTCCATGTTATATCTCTGTAATATTAGTATGTCACATTAGTCACATTACATCCATATTACAACGATATAACAGTGTTTACTGGGTATATAACAGAATGTGTAACTTAACGTTTAACTGTAAGAACAGTATTCTCAAAGTCTAAATGTCATAGTGGCAACAAGTTGGACAAGGATTCTAAGGATCGCAAGTTCAAATTCTAAAAATCGCGAAAAAAACAGACTCAAATATTCCATGGTATCAGGAACAAAACAGGAATTTTTCAGGACAAATTCAGTCTTCATCAAAGAGTCATAACACAAATGAAATTTTTTGACTCGAAAACAGAATCGAATTCAACGATAGAAGAAAAAATAGGTAGCAAACTAGAGGCTAATAGTAACATGAGTGAGTAGTAACAGCTTGTATACTTGACAGGTTTCGAATATTTTGGTTTCAATTTACACTTGATCTGTTCCTTATAACGGGACCCATGACGTAAGCACAGCCAGTGAGGGGCAAAAAAGATCATTGTAAAGATTCGCCACCTATTATCACATTCAATAACTATGATTCTCGAGAAATAAAGCAACACAAGACATCTAGCGTGATAATGAGTAACTATAATTCTCGAGAAACTAATCAACACAAGACATCTAGCGTAATATTAAATAACTATAGTTCTCTAGAAATTAATCAACACGAGACATCTATTGTCCTACATCGATACTTTCTTATACATATACAATTAATTTTGTACTTTATCCACAATTGGCATCTATACTGGGGGCTTCGCCCCCAGACCCCCCCCAAGCAGGGGCTTCGCCCCTCGACCTCAAAAAAGGAACCAATCCTGCAGTAAGATGAAGAACAAGTTTCAAAAATCTTACAAGTACATCCTGGGGCTTCGAATTTGTTCAAACCTCTTTCAGATCCTCTTTATAACAATATCTTTCGAATCAATTTTGGTTGAAGTCGATATCTCAATCCGTTGTTGAGATATCGAAAACGAAAAAAAAAGCTGACGTCCGTACATACATATGTACGTTCATACACACATCATTCTAAAAATTGGTCAGTATGCTTGCATATATCTTGAAACATGGAGATGTGATGAAAATTTACATTCCACCGATCGACCCAATTTCAATAACTTCCTAATGGGAAGTTAATAAAGTTCATGAATTTTGAATCCAAGTTACTATAATGTAATTTACTACTACTTTTTTGAAAAGTCATTTATACAAGCATTGGTAATCAATTTGAGCTTAATTATCATTCTTATTAATACCTGAATAGATGTTCTCTTATTTAAAAGAGCTTCATCATAAAAATACTCAATATTTTTACTTCATTAAAAGAACCAAAAATGGTCAGAATTAACCTCCTGCTCTTCTAGTTGATTGCGCTGCAGTTGATTCATTTCATCTACCTACCAATGTCTATATCTTTTAATGGCGAACGGTCTATTTAAATAAAGTTGATGCAGTTCATTACTTGCATACTAATATAATATCCAGCAATATTTATAAAAGATCTATATTATTTCTTCTTCGGTTGGCAAATTTATTTTATAATGTAGTGTTAAATGACTACTTTTAAAAATAATATGTATTGAAATTCTTATTATTGTGTGGTGTAATTCCCGTATTTCTTTACGGGTGAAATTCATTTCTCAATGAATTTGGGCAAAATCATATACTTTTATTGCAAGATTCTGGTAAGTTTTGTTTCTAGAGAAAAGTATTTCCAACAAATTTATCAAAATTAAAATAACAAGATTTAAATTAGGTTTCGATAATCATTTTGAATTGATTAAATATAGATTATACAGTTGATTTATCTCTATTATTATGTTTCTTTGAAATACAAAATGAATGCTGGAATACAAAGGATGTCTGTAGATACCATATTTTCAGTCGAAGTTTACCATTGTTAAGTTTCAAATTTACTACTGTATTTAATTATAATTTAATGGTGAAAATGTGAAAAAATGATAATAGATAAAATGATGATTCTTTCTTTAATCGAACTGAGTCGTTAATTTACTATATGGGATCTTGTCAACTTACTAGATCTGAAGTGATAAATCGATGATAAAGTTCCGGATTTATCTGTATTTGCACACCAGACATGATCATTATTCGATGAACAGTTATTTAATTTTTTACGCACAGAGATGAAAATAAAATTCTAAATTCTCTGGAAGATCTTAGAAATTAATATAATTTTCCTGGTATGAACAATTAAAAAACGTTTTAAAACAAAAAGTTCATTACACTCGCGATTTTCCCGTGCACACAAGTCACAAAATATGTCGATAAGGTACATGAATGCATGTAGAAATAAAGACAGAAGAAAAGAAAAGAGGAACAAGATGTCATATATACACAGATATATATACGTATATACAAGTATACAATGGCAGTCACAAAGACAGGTGGTGGCCAAGACAGGTGATTACGTAGTGAAACACAGGAAATGATAAAGATAGAGTGATAAAATACGCCTCAGGGAACTTGAATAAGTAAAAGAAAAAATCAACGAGGTAAAAAAAGAAAAGTTATTAACAGAAATAGTAATACTAGTTTCAAAGTATGCGGTATTTTCCATATTTTATACTTTAAAATTTTATACTTATTTTCCAGGCATTTTTCTTCAATAATACCATTGTGGATCATTATACTGAATCAGTTAAAAAAATCATTTTCACTCCCTAAGTAACTATTTTTATTATTGGAATTGTCACGAAAAAAAAATTAATGTCTTCCATCAAGTATTTACATTTAATTATAGTAGTTCAAAAACTAGTTCGAAATACCGAAAATTCCAGAAGTACGAGTAGTTCTACGGTTGTGACAATATTTTGGTCTATCCATGGATGTGACTATCACCATTACTGAAAGTAGTCCAGGCGAAATTTTACTTATGATGGAATGATTATGAATTTGATCGTAATCAACAGTTGAAATCTTTCTATTGTTAACCGCGAACAAATAAGGTTTGTTACGACATGAAAATGTAAAACTCATCAGAGACAGCCTTTCCGTTTTGGGCTGTACAAAAATGTGCGCCAAGCATATATAACGACAATGATAAAATTACAAAAAATCCTAAAATCATTAAACGCCAATTATTTAAACTTCTGAATCAACAATATTTCGGACGAATTATTTTCTTCGGTTTTTTTAAAAAAATAAAAATATAGTACGCTTGAGGACAATTTACATAACTACTAAAAACTTGACGTGACTGTTGCTTATTAATTGGCTTGATTATTTTCAAAATAATCAGAATTTCATCCTTCTGAAGAAAATAATTTACTTCAATTATTGTTAAATTTTAAATTTAAATAATTGGCGTTTAATGATTTTAGGATTTTTTGTAATTTTATCATTGTCGTTATATATGCTTGGCGCACATTTTTGTACATTTCAGACGAGGAGGGGGGGGGGCTGTTTTTGATGAGATTTCACGATTTTTTGTACATATCAACTAAAAAAGAATATGAAAAAAGAAATAAATCTGTTTAGAAAATAGTTTAATTATCTGTATATTCGCACTCGAGCAAGATTAAGGTATTTCGCTCGCTCCGGGCTGTATCAACAAGGGTGCTGATCCTTAAAAATATTAAATCAACATTTCTTCCATAATTTGTCACAAAAAGTTTCATAAATTTACTATTCAAACTGAATTAACATAGGGAGCAATAATAAGTTGAGAAAAGTCATGAATAAACTTTTTTTCTCTTATTAATTAGAAATTTTTTTCGTATAAATTTTTATGCAGCCCTGGCACAATACATGCCCGCTTACTGTATGTGTATATGCATACACTACTAAACACAATTTCTAGTAGAAAAGTGGCAACACTGTACACGAGATTTTATTTCTGACGAGGATAGATTTTGACAACATAACCTCGACTTAAAGTGTCAAACAACTGAATGAGTGAAGTATTAATTATTTTAAAGGGTAAAAATGTCTCAAATAGTTAAAGTAAAAGGAAAGTTTATGAGAAACAAGTTATTAGAACGGAACTTAAAAGCTGTTGCAGCTATGAATCGTGCGAAAGAAGTAAAAAAATCAAAAGAAGTAGAAGAAAGTGCAGGAGTATGTGATGGTATGAGAGTTGTTGATTTGAAAATACTCGGAAAAAATTTAAAATGCCCCAATTGTAAACAAATTGTGGATCTTCAAAAGGTCCGCAAAGAACATAGATTTGGTCTTAACTCAACTTTGGACGTCAAATGTGAAAATTGTAATGTAATCGTGAAAGTTTCAACCAGCGAGTTTCATACTACGAAAGACAATAGTAGACATGCAGACATTAACAGTAAAATTGTCCTTGGTAAGTGTATGTTGATAATAATTGATAATTTATTACTTTTATATTGGTTTATAGTTCATTTTTGAAATTGATTAGAATTTCAACTCTCTCATATCGAATCTATATTTATTATTTACTATTTTGTCTGTTATTAGGTGCTTTACATTCTGGAGTAGGTTGTACTGCTCTCAATAAGATTTTGACATCTGCAGATATTCCTGCAATTTCATGGTCGTTATATAAAAGATATGAAAAGGAAATTGGTGTTCAGATAGAAGAAACAGCCAAAGAAAGTTGTCAACGTGCAGCAGTAGAAGAACGCCAACTTGTTGTGTCGAAAATGGAGGAGTTATGTGAGCAGTTGTAAGTTATTGTGTAGATATTATGATAAATTTCAATCTTTTACAATCTAAAATAATATGGAAACTATATGTTAGATGTACAACAATGAATTAACTTATATTGTAAATTTGAAGAATGCACAGTAGTTGTGCCTAATAATTGTATATTTGTTTTTACTTTAAGTATTATTAATTTTACAAAGAAATTTGTATATGTATTTTTATACGATGAAATCAATTCATAATGATAGAATTAAGATCTATAATTAACATTAACTTTATGCAATTGTATATAAGAAATTTTTTTATTTACAGTATTTAAGCATCTATTGTGCATTTACTGTAATTATTATATATTACAAATAAAAGCATTTTAAAACATTTATAAATTCTTTAAATGATTTCAATTATTCTTTAATATAAGCATAAAATATATTAAGTAATTCGTAGATTACATAAGTTAAATTCAATTACAATTTTAATTCAATTTCAATTTTCAATTTAAATTTAAGTAATTCTTTAAACAATTGTTTTTCAATGTTGTATCTATAAACTAACTATCTCTCGACGGGGTTTCTTTTTTCTAGACCTCATGAAATTAAAAATGAAATTTACCCACAATTTCTTTCTCTACAAAGATCGGTAAATTCAGATTCTTTCGACGGTTCTTCACATGAGTCTAAGGCTATTATCACAGAAATGACAGGAAAAACTCAGGAACTTTTTGACGCAGCATTAGGAAATGTAATAAATATCTTGGTGTCATACGACATGGGTTGGAGCAAAAGAGGTAATGGTAAGAGCTACAACAGTCTGAACGGCTATGGTGCAATAATAGGGTTTCTCAGCGGCAAAGTATTGGATTATGGTTCACGAATCCGAAAATGTAGGCTGTGTGATATGGGGCACAACAAAGAAGATCATGATTGTAGGCTGAACTTTGTCGGAAGTGCGAAAGCTATGGCGTCTGATCTTGGTGCTGATTTAATCAATAATAGCCCTATTCTCAAAGAAGCTGGAGTTAATGTTAGAGTCATGATCGGAGATGACGACTGTTCAACAATAGCTGCAGTTCGCCAAGGAAATTCAAATCAGATTTCTAAACTTAGTGATACAAATCACTTAACTAAAGGCTTTAATAATCAATTGTATGCGCTACAAAAGAATTTTAAAGAATTAAAGCAAAAGGAAACAATTGAGCATTTGAAAAAATGTTTTTCATATGCTGTCAAGCAAAATAAAGGAAAAACGTCTGCATTAGCAGCCACTCTTCGTTCCATTCCACATCACATGTACGGCCATCATGAGAACTGTGGTGCTTGGTGCAGTCGTGGGGAAACATCGTCCAGTTCTCAGAAACAACAGTTTTGTTGAAAAGTTCGGAATTGTTTGAAGCATTGAAGAATTTATTTGATAAATATGCATCAAATGCGGGTAAATTTTCTATGGCTGCTTCCAGTCAGAGCAATGAAAGCCTCAATAATATTTTGGCTCACAAAGCTCCAAAAAATTGTTGCTATAGTAGAAGTGCATCATGTGATTACCGTTTAGCCAGTTCAGTAGCATCAAAAAATGAAGGTGATAAATATTTATTAACCGACCAAGAAAAATTATCATTGAAACCTGGCACTAAGACTAAAACTTACGTGCAGCGTGAAGCGAGAAACCGAGAACGAAGAAAAAATAGATCACAATTACCTGAAACGAAAAAAAAAGAAAAATGTCAAAGCTACAATGTGAATCACTTCGGAAGAAGAAAGAGATCACAGAGGGTGTTGAGTACGAATCAAATTGTGGCATGAGCTTAGATATTGAAGAGTTGATTAACACATATAAGTTCAATAATAATGATAGTCAGTTTCAGATAGACAAATTAATAGAAGAAGATTGTAACTTAATCTATTTTGATCTTGAGACATCAGGATTCTCGAACACGGCTGATATCTTGCAAATAGCAAGTAAATGTGAAGATAAAAAATTTAATGTGTACGTAACACCAACTAAGACTGTTGATCCTCGCGCCTCTGAAGTAACAGGTTTACAAAATATTGGAGGTAACCTATTCCATCATGGAAGTCAAGTGGAAACCATCTCTTTGAAAGAAGCATTGATTAAATTTAAGAAATTTATTGATTTGTTTTCTAAGTCATGTATACTTATTGCTCATAATACGAAATTTGACGTTCCACGTTTACTTCGTGCAATCATACATCATGATATGGTTGATGAATTTAAGAATATAGTTGGCTTCTGTGATAGTTATATGTTGTTGAAAAAAAGATTTCCTGAACGCAATGGTGAAGGTGCTTTTAAACTTGAAACATTAGCTAAAGATTTATTATCAACCAAACCAAATAATAATTTTCATGAAGCTATATACGACGTGCAAATATTGGAAGAACTTATGTGTAAATTTATTTCTAAGACTGAGGTTATTATGAGATGTCAAAATTATAACAAATTGATAATGGTCCAGGTAATGTCGAAGCATTTAACTCCATTTAAAAACATCATTTCGCCTCCTATAATACAAAAACTAGCTGTAGCAGGTATGTCATATGACAGTTTAAAAAAAATCTATATAAAGAATGGAACTGAAGCAATAAAAGCATTATTATCAAAACCAAATACTTATAATAAGCCCACAATCACAAAACATAAGGCGGTAATGGAGAAAATTATATAATGTTTACAAAAACATAAATAAAAATATATATTTGAATATCTCTATTTTGCATTGTTCTTTATTTTTATCTAATTCAAACTATATCTGATGTAAAGTAAATATTTTTTACTAGAAAACCAGTAGTTTAATTTTTATACTTCAATTGATTCAAAACGAGCGCCAAATTATTGACGTCACGACAGATACGGTGTTGCCACGTTCGATTAGTATATCATCGCCGCTGCCATTGAGTTAAAGAATTAATTTTCTTTTTTTTATTGCACAAAAACTGTACAGAGGAAAAGGCTGAAATTTGTGTCTAAACCTCTTTATATATTGAACTATCAAATGTATTTTTTTTAAGTAAATACTAAGAATAGTTTTCGAATCATTATGAAAAGATGTGCAGTGTCAGTCATTACCATTGATTTAAATAGGGAAAATAGAAATTTTAAATGCAAATATCATGATAACTAGCCGGTAATCGCATTTTTGTTCATGAGTAAAAAAATTTCCTTTTTTATTGTTTATTATTCTGACCAAGTTTTAAAAAAATCCTAAGAAAACTGAATATCGAGCGAAATACCTTAACTTATTATCAACTTTATAATCTGTTAGCAAAGGAGCTTCGTGGTAATCAAAAACTCTAATCACTAACTTGATAAGAAAAAACGTATCATTGCTCCATGAACAAACTCTCATTTTACTCAATTTTCGCGCAACGAAATTTTTTCAATTTCGTATTTTTTAAATAACACGAAGATGATATTTCATAGTACACGGAGAAAACAGTCAGGGCGATTTTGCTAGAATTCTAGAAAACTTTACTAGAAACTCCTTCACTTATATGGATGATCGTCGAGTCAAGCAAAATTTACTAGAAATTTCTCTTCAATAGATACTCCAGGTTTGCAATAAAATATAGTAAAATTCACTTGATTCAAAAGTAATTTTTACAAATATTTTAAGTAATTTAATCGAATTCTCCAACAATAAATTGAAAAACTCATATTTTGGTAAAATTAGTAATAATATACAGGGTGTAAAAAAAATCGCGTACGTGGACCATATCACCGTGTTCTGCAGGTCAATCTAAACAAAAAAGGTCTGTGCGAGAAATGCACTGGATGCATATCTGCAGAGATATAATAATTATAAGTTGACCAATCACGAACGAGTCGCCGGCGACAAGTTAATCAGCCTTAAGCAGAGTGCATAATTTTTTTTTATTATTTTTGTAGATATGTTCACTACACAAGCGCGTGAACATCGTTATTAAATTGACTAATTGAGAATTTAATGAGTGGATGGATGAGAGAAAAGGGAGAGTATGAGTGAGTGGATGAATGAAAGGAAAGAAAGAGATGGAATGAGTGGATGAATGAGAAGAAAGAGAGAGTATGAGTGAGTGGATAGATGAGAGAAAAGAGAAAGCATGAGTGAGTGGATGAATGAGAGAAAAGAGAATAATTCAATGAGTAGATGGATGAGAGAGAATTTAATGAGTGGATGGATGAGAGAAAAGGGAGAGTATGAGTGAGTGGATGAATGAAAGGAAAGAAAGAGATGGAATGAGTGGATGGATGAGAGAAAAGAGAAAGCATGAGTGAGTGGATGAATGAGAGAAAAGAGAATAATTCAATGAGTAGATGGATGAGAGAGAATTTAATGAGTGGATGGATGAGAGAAAAGAGAAAGCATGAGTGAGTGGATGAATGAGAGAAAAGAGAATAATTCAATGAGTAGATGGATGAGAGAGAATTTAATGAGTGGATGGATGAGAGAAAAGGGAGAGTATGAGTGAGTGGATGAATGAAACGAAAGAAAGAGATGGAATGAGTGGATGGATGAGAGAAAAGAGAAAGCATGAGTAAGTGGATGAATGAAAGGAAAGAAAGAGATGGAATGAGTGGATGAATGAGAAAAAAGTGAGAGTATGAGTGAGTGGATGGATGAGAGAAAAGAGAAAGCATGAGTGAGTGGATGAATGAGAGAAAAGAGAATAATTCAATGAGTAGATGGATGAGAGAGAATTTAATGAGTGGATGGATGAGAGAAAAGGGAGAGTATGAGTGAGTGGATGAATGAAACGAAAGAAAGAGATGGAATGAGTGGATGGATGAGAGAAAAGAGAAAGCATGAGTAAGTGGATGAATGAAAGGAAAGAAAGAGATGGAATGAGTGGATGAATGAGAAAAAAGAGAGAGTATGAGTGAGTGGATGGATGAGAGAAAAGGGAGAGTATGAGTGAGTGGATGAATGAAAGGAAAGAAAGAGATGGAATGAGTGGGTGAATGAGAGGAAAGAGATTGAAGTAGTGGATGGATGACGAACTCCTATCGTGACGAACATATTTTTTTGACATTAACCTAATAATGCATTTTCATTAATCCACTTATTATTTATTTTTCTTCAGATTCTTCAAATCTGTACGAGATCTCGTCACGTAGTTATTTAATTTATTAGTTGAGAGACGTACATACCATGTCGTACAATGCAGGTTATTAAACTGATAGTCAATTTAATAACGATGTTCACGCGCTTGTGTAGTGAACATATCTACAAAAATAATAAAAAAAAATTATGCACTCTGCTTAAGGCTGATTAACTTGTCGCCGGCGACTCGTTCGTGATTGGTCAACTTATAATTATTATATCTCTGCAGATATGCATCCATTGCATTTCTCGCACAGACATTTTCTGTTCAGATTGATCTGCAGAACACGGTGATATGGTCCACGTACGCGATTTTTTTTACACCCTGTATATTTTATTGATTTAACGTATCATTTACGATAATGTTTAAGGAAAATTATATTCTTTAATTTCCCTATAGTAAAAATCGTAACGAATTACGTATAAAATACAATAAATTTGTTAATAAAAAAAATTTTAATGATTAAAAAATTATTTTTGTTAGATTTTTTGAATTTTGAACGTCAGTTTTACGTATACACAGTTTAAATATTGTGAAAGATGCTGATTGTGCAACCTAGTGAAGAATATTTCTATTGGGAAGATTCGAACCTACGACCGCTTAATGCACGCAACTTTTTTTCAATTTTTTTCAATTAATATCGATTAACTGCTCTCTAAAACGTAACAGTAACCATAAAAAATCTAACTACAGAATCAGCGAACATAATACAACTGTTTCGAATATTTTTTTTTATTTGAAATGCAAAATCAATAAATATTCACTGATTTTTGCAGTCTGTTTCATTATTTTTACTATTTCATTTCGAGAGAGCAACACTATTATCTGAATTTAAATATAATACGTAAATATCTAAAACAAAAAAGCCTTTTAACAATTAAATTAAATTGCAATATTGCTAATTATAATTGTATACTGATATAAATAGTAAAATTGTACTCTTTCGTAGATAATCCCAAATTCATTTCAGAGAGTACTAAAAATCATAAAATATTATTTATAACATCTGAATTGAGTCATATTACTAATTACTGTTATAATAATTGAGTATTGTCGATAAAAATTTTACTTTACAGCTAATTGTTTAATCTAATGTTCAGCGCTTAAATTTTAGTGAAAAAAATAAAAATATAAAGTAGTTTGAGTATTACATGTTGATAATAATAATTTTTTTATTAATTTGTGGCATCAATTAATAGGTATATTTTTTAGACAATAGTCGATTATCTTTAAAACAATTAAAAATGATGAAAATAATCTTTTTATTTCACGTATAAGGCTATAGTGACAACAACTATTGAAAATTGTTGTTGACACTGAAATATTGTTAATAATAATATTTAGTTTGTTATATTTGTTAATATTTAATGGATGGTAATGCCCGTTGCTTCTCGCAAATATAAAGTCAACTAATTTATTCCTAGTAGGATGTTTAATATAATAAAATGATCAAATTTTGATCAAAATGAACCTAAATTAATACTGAATATACTGAAAATCTTGAGAAGGTTGATCGGTATAATTACAGTATAAAAATTAAATTATTTAGTAATGCATTTAGTATGATACAAGGTTCTTTTTTATACAACTCAAGTCAATTTGGTACATTAAGTATAAAATAATGTTCGATTCCGTTTTCGTAGGTTTCAATAAGTTTCATATCTTCGCTTCGGGTTTAAATAGCAAAAAATGAGAAATTTTTGTTACCCGAAAAAAACTAATAGGATTTTACAAAACTGGATAGGTACAGAAAAGATAGTCATGGGACCTAAAGAATTCAGAACATTCCTATTTACACAGCTGAATAGGACTATGATAATTCTAAAAGGTAGTCAGCAATTCTATAGGAAACAGAGAATTTCCACAGAGAATGGAAAAAAAAAAATCAAATAGGAAACTACACTGGTTAAATATTCCGATAAGATCTTATAAAAAAGAATTTTATAAGAATTAATCGGAAAATTGCATCAGAAATATCACACTTTTTATAAAAACTTATAAGAAAATTCATAAGTATTTTTCCACGAATTCTTATAAAACAAGTGATATTTCTAATGCTATTTTCCGATTTAATCGTATAACTTTATAAAAATCTATGAGAAACTTTTGTATCGTTTTTTATGGGAATATATAAGAAAATATTGGAAATATTCTAATCGCTTCGTATAAGAATCTATAAGAAAAATTTGTATCGTTGTTTATCGAAATCTATCTTTGTACCACAAAAAAATTAGTTTAAACACAAGGAGTTTCTAATTCGCTTCCGATGTTTTTAATTTATACGGATTTGTTGTTTATATACTCCTGGAATGAAATTTATTAGTAACATTGTCTGAAAATATCCTGCTGATAGTGAGCTTCGATCCTTTCATCTTCGAGTCCACAGTCCAGTGCGCTACCGACTGAGCTTTTTCTTTTTTTTTTTTATAAAAAGTTTTTTATTGACAAAATACAAAGTTTATTATTACATTTGGGATACAAACAGTTTAACTTACTAACTAGGTATCCTAGGAGTCTTTGTCTTAAACGAATATCATGACTAATGATTAGTACTTGAGATTCGAATGTAATTGTTTAGTATTACAATTGTTCTGTGGCCCAATGGCAGTCTTATTGACTATATCATATTGATAAGAAGTGGAAAAAAATTTTATATTATTGTATAAAGAGATAAAAAACCACTTAAAGTTTGATACGGTGTAGGTAATGGGCTGCTACGTTGACAATTATCCGCCAAATGACGTTTAGAATAAGTTATACTTAGTTAACATATGATGGCTTGACGTCTTAGGTTGCTATCACAACATAATTGTTCGTATGATAATTGTACATAAAATATAAAATTTTTAATTTAACACCTTTGTTAGTAATAATAATAAACTTAGATTATCGATGGTAGAGCGTTTTATCGATAAGAACGAGCTATGGATCTTCTTTTACCAACTATCCTATTTACCTTTGGGTCAAGGATGCTCCTTCTGACTGCCGACTGAGCTATTCTGAGATATACAGATACGGCTTTCGTCTAATCTTCTTGAGTCGAACATTTAGAATAAATCAAACATTAAATAAGTTTGCTTCCTAGCAAGTACTTTAGATTTTATTTTATCCGAAAAAAAAACATTAGAACAATCCAAGTAGGAAATTAATGAATTCTTATTGATAAATAATTTTAATCGACAAAACAACTATTTTATAAAAAACGTTGAGACTGTGTCTTATAAAAATCTGTAAGAATCTATCAGATAATGATGCCGTTTGATATACCGTCTGAATCTGTACGATTCTATGGAATGAATGTTATCAGAATGAGTAAGAACTTATTAGTAAATAATTTTCATTAACGAAAGTGCAAGTATACGTATTATATACAATTTTATAAAACGAATTTTATTGTATTTTGCCTATTATATACAGTTGTATATAGCTGGATATTATCAAATACAAATGTGCCATTTTATATCACTACATACAATTACATATGATCGTGAAAGTTACCTAGAATTCAACATTTTTCATTTCGGTACTTACAAAATTATATCTAATTGTATGTCAGACTTGATCGATAGACATGGCGGTTCATATAAGAATCATCACTGTTACGGCTTCGACGGGCTTGTAGAAAAAGATGACATGAGATTACAGGTGGACGGTAATCAAGAATCAAGTGGATTGTATTGTTATAGGATCAGTTGGATACTAGAACAGTTGGGACTGTTGAACGCGTGTGGAATGAGTTGGCTGACACTATTTAACAGTAATAATTAACAATTTATTGAACACTAACTCGACAGTAATAGGTAACATAATTAATCAACAAGTCTGTCTGAGAATTGTCTGATATGAGCTCACTGAAAACAACTTTAAATTGTCCGTACCGTTCTGAATTCACATATAGAGTTCACTGATATTTTACACAAGGAGTTAACTGATATCTCTTATTATGAGTTCACTGATGATTTGTCTGATGAGTAGAAATACCTGGAAAGTTGTAAGTTTTCTAGAATTTCCCCTGGACCAGGAGTAGTCTGAGTGTTTGTAAGTTGGCGTCAGTCACAACGACACAAGCGAGTTATTCTGGGGTGGATCTTGTGTGTTGTCCATTAGTACACATGTGCCGAGATGACTATTATAACGAGTTGTCTATCAGTTGGCACCATCCTATGATGCCAATGAGTCGTCCGAGTACATACACGTACGAACACAGTACCGACAAGTATCGACGGTAACCGGTGTCTACAGACCAAGACGATAACACTAACAGTAACTGAAGAATACAGATGAATACTGACTCATATACCCAAAACTCTGAGTTCTCGATGCTTCTAGGTCCTTCGGAAGGGATATCGACGCCTAGAAATTAATTAGAGTAGTCTAATTAGCGAAGATGAGTTGGCAAGAGAGACCTTGAGTTGTCTAGTTACTCGGTGGGGAGAAAAATGTCAGGCCATAGATGAATTACTCCTGACCAAGTCAGAACAATTACATTTTCTTTATATATTTAATATTTATTGTATCTGGTGTAATCGTTGTATTTTTCAAAGTATATGATTGAATTTCTAATGAACAGAATTTTTTTCTTTCAATTTTCTATCACTTTTCATCAAATTCTGTTGGTAGATATAATATAAATTTTCAATAGACAATTCAGGAATTACTTTCTAAGATTCACAGAATGGTGCAAGGGCTAAGGTATTTGACTGTAACTACGGAGGTCCGAGGATCGAGTCTACTTCAATGATATGATTAATTCAAAAAGTTATTTTCAGCAATTATAATTAAGTTAGGATACCGAAAATTAATAAATAATATTCGTAAATGCGGATGAAATTGAAATTTCGCTAGTGATTATATAAAATTTTTATTTGATTAAATTGTATACAACTTCTTATGACTTTATAAATGTCTTCATGACTGTATGAAGTAATTCATTTTTTTTAAAGAATACTATAGAATTGTATAAAAATATATAGAATTCTATACAATTATTTATTATCGGTTATGTCGTTTTATACAATTGTATAGAACTTGATAAAATTCTGTACATTTGTATACAATTCTATCGTCTTATTTTTTGGATACAGTTCTGTATCAAACGATCACATTAAACTCTATATGATCGTATATAATTCTATCCATGGATTGCAATCATTTTTTATCGGGTTTATCCTTACACGCTGCCGTACATTTGTATTGTATACAGTTTTTCATATTACTTTATATTTATTAACAATATAAATCTTTGGAATTTTTCTTTACATAATGCCTTAGTAGATATATCTGCGATATTATCATCGAAATTTACTTTATATAGTACAATTAAATTTTCTTTCACACACTCATAAACATAGTAATAATGAATTTCTTTATGTTTTGAATTTTTTGAGTAGTTCCCATCGTTTGCGACATTTATCGCTCCTGAGTTATCTTCGTAAATTTTTATTGGATTTACTTAATCTATGCTAAATACTCCCATCAGTTTTCTTAAATATTTTAATTCGCTTACTGTTTCTGAAAATGCTACATATTCCGCATATGTCGAAGCCTTGGTTACACATTTTTGTTTTTGTGATTTCCAGTCAATTACATTTCCATATAAACTGATTACATATCCAGACGTAGATTTTCTATCAATAATATCATCTGCCCAGTCGGCATCTACATAACAGTTCATAATTTCTGCCTTTTCATTTTTCTGGTACGTTAAACTTAAATCTTTTGTTGTGTATGAATACTTTAGGATTCTTAGGGCGTAGTTGAAATGTGTTTTATCACAATAATTTTGATATCGACTCAAATCATTTACACTATGACTTATATCTGGTCTAGTACTGGAACTTATATATGATAACTCTGGTAAAACGAACCGATAAACATCTATAATTTCAGAAAGATTCTGATACACAATTTATAAGAATGACTAAGAACGTATTGGGTCTATTGGAAGACTGGTAATAGTCTTATAACTATTCAATCAGAATAAATCAGAATTTATGAGAGTAAAAAAACTTTTAGTTGATTTTATGAGTATATGTAAGAATGAATTAGGACAATATGATAAGTTCCAACGGAAAATTATAGGTAAATAATATTTTTTCATTTCTGAATAAGATTTATAAGAATGAATCAGACAAATATTACAAGATGCCATAAGAATCTATTGGTAAAAGTAATCACTTTTTTTCCTATCCAATGCGATAAGATTTTGCAAGAAAAGATACTATAGGAGTTCATAAGAAGCAATAAGCAAATGATAGTTTTTGATTTCTGAATGAATTTATAAGAAACTATTATGTGGTTTCTCATTATATCCTACAAGAATTTATTAGTTGATGACACTGTCTGATTCCTCGTCCGATTGTATACAATTCTATGAGAACAAATGTTGTCAGATTCAATAAGGACTCATTGGCAAATAATTTCGACAACATAACAACTCTTTCTGTAAAAAACTTCTATAAGAACTATTTCTATAAGAAACAATTACACCATGTCTCATAAGATGCTACAGGAATTTTTCAGTGAATTACGCCGTTGGATATTTTGTCTGATTTTATACGATTCTATCAAAACGAATGTCATAAGATGGAATAAGGATTTATTTGTAGATAACGTTGAATCTCTTATTAGTGTTTGCCACATAGTTTTTTGCCCAATTCGAATTTCCTAAGTTCAAGTTAGGCGCCAATTGGGATCCCACATTAGGAATGTAATGCTTGTCCCTATTGGGACCAAGTGAGGAAAGCCCAATAAAGGCAAGTTGAATTCGAAATTAATTTGGTTGATTATCTTATTGTTGATAGATTTTATATTGTTGGAATACTTAATTATTAACCGGATTTTCTGTCTCTTCTTGAACCCAGAACTTGGTAAATAGGTCATGAAGCGAATGATCCTGTTTCACATGAAGAGATTGACTTGTTAGAGCTGAGGAATTTGATTTCGTTGCACCGAAGATGATCCAACCAAAAACAGTCTTGAGAGCGTTGTTTTGGAAGCTGAAGTAAACGAGCTAACTTGTTTGTTATGAAAGAGAGCTCTGACCCGGAATCCAACAACATTCTCACTGGTTGGCAAGCAAGAACAGGAGCAATTAATTGTACTTGAGCTGTTGCAAGTAGAGCTGTTAGAGAAACAGACAATTCTTGCGCTTGTTTGAAAGCAAGATCTTTATAGAACCTTGTAGTATCCAAATAGGATTTTTCACCTGAATCATTTTAATATCGCAATCATCTTTCTTTAAATTTACCGGTTCGTTAACTATTTTACTCATACATGTATCTTGTTTTTGAATATAGTATTTTGGATATATTGTTTTACAATAATAAAGTGATTTATGTGCCTTACATGTTTTAAAAAAATATTTGTCGCAAGGAGTGTACAATAGTCTTTCGTTATTTGTGATTATGTAATCATGCGGATTAGATATGTTTGCCGCCAACAGGTTGTTTTTTATCAATTTTGGAGCAGAAATCGCCCTGTACGCCTTATAGTTTCCTGCTTCTAAAATTGGTATTTTGATTATATAAACAAATCTATATCCTACTATGCTTATTGATACATCGCATATTTCTAAATATTCACAAAAGTTACCATCGTGAATAGCGATTGGCATTTCACTTGCTCCTCTTTCGTCTCTTATTAATTTTATTGCGCTCATAAGTCTGGTGTCAGCAATTGAGAATTTATTTGACCAATTTTTGCAAAACTAATAGATTGAACTATCATATTGACATTTTTATTAAATTCTATCAGAACCAATTTGATTTCTAAACAAATGTCAGCTATTATAGTGTCTTTCTGAATTGCGGTTTCTTTCTCTAATATTGTTTGAATGTTTCTATCGATATTTTGAAAATTTAAATTAATTTGAACAAATTTTTTACTATACTCTCTAAAGAGACTTTCAGTTTTGTGAATAGTTAATTGCAAGATGTAGGTTTGATTTTGAAATAATTCACCTATTCTTTTATTATCTTTATGAATGGAATCTATTTCATTATTGTAATAAGTTGCATCATCTGAACTCATAGTTCTAAATAAGATTTTAGAAATTTGTCCAACAAAATTAAAAAAACCTCTTTTTTTCCTTACTAAACTTGGCACGCCTATAGCGGGGAGTAATTTATACTTATCAATTTTAAGCGATTCAAATTGATCACGTATTTTTTTTATCAAATTTATCTCAGTACAGTTATTATCACAAAATGTATCGATCATGTTGAGCCCTTTCTGAATTTCGGATTTTTGAAAAGTTAGTTCGTCTAGGTTAATGTATGATACCACGTTGTAGGTCTCGTGGAAGAATCTTACATCGCCCAAGTATTCCATAAAGATGTTTGGTAATACCGGAAAGTCCGTTTCTCTGTAAATTTCTTTTCTACCTTCAGAAAATTCAGTCAGGAAAATTCTGAAACAAATTTATATTAGCGTATTTTAATCTATTAGCATGAACTATGATTTTCTTATTATTTTCTATTATTTCATAATTGACGTCGGACGTCTTATCGGATACTTGATACGGTCCTTCTCATGGTAAGTTGAGCGCATGAGTTTTATTATTAGATACACTTTCCTTCCGTAACCAAATCAGATCACCGGGTTTGAATGTCTGCGGATTACTCATTCTGTCGTATCTGTTTTTGGCTCGTTGTTTACTCTCAGATATCATTTTCCAGCATTCGTCAAGGTTCTTTGATATCTTGCTCTTTAATTCGTTGAGATACTCGATGTATAGTATATTGTGACGTCCGCTGCGTTTTGTCCGAATACTAATTCACAGGGTGTGAATTTTGTTCCTTCATGTTTTGATGTATTGTAATATAAAGTAGCAAAGTGGATTACTTCATCCCATTTGCTAGCGTTTTCATTACAGAAGTGACGTAAGAAGTCCTTCAGCACTTGGTGACTTCGTTCAAGGCTTCCATTGCTTTGAGGGTGAAAACTAGTTGTAGTAATTTGTATTATTCCTAATAATTTTTCGAAATTCTTTATTAGCTCACTCGTGAAATTTGTTCCTTTATCAGTCAAAATATTTTGTGGTACTCCAAAATAACTGACCCAATTCTTCAGAAATTCGTTTATAACTGTAACGGCGGTAAAATTTTTTTAAGGTACTGCAACGAAATATTTTGTAAGTTGATCCTGCAATGTCCGCACATATTTATTTTTTTTTGTTGTAAGGGGCAAAGGCCCATAAATGTCAATCGCAATTTTAGCGTTGAATTTGTTGGGCGTATCAGTATTTACCATTGGCATTTTTGTCGGATGTCTGTTGATCTTGTTCTTTTGACAGGTTGTGCAATTTCTCACGTAGTTCTCGACGTCTTTCTTCAATGATTCCCAAAACTAATTCTCCGCAATTCTGTAGTAGGTTTTCTTGATTCCTTCATGTCCTCCAGTAAGGCTATCATGATTTTCTTCCAGTATTTTTGGTATTTCTTCTTCTGTTGGAATTGTTCTGCGTTTATCATGCAGGTAAATTGTAGTTCTACTATTTCGAAATTCTTTTATCCAACTTTTCTCTACTGTTTTACCAGGAAAACCGCTTAGCTGGACACATCCATCATGATCAATGTAAAGTTCTTCTAGTTCTTCATTAGCTGCTACCTGTTTTATTTCTCTAATTTTTCCTTCTAATTCTTCAATACTTCCTTCTAGGTCAATTCTAATAATAATATGAAATTCTTGATTGTCTTCCTCAGAGTGGACTTCTATTGGTTGTGAATCATCTCCTCGAATGAATGGTACATCCACACTACCCTCAGGTATTGGGTCATTCGTGAGCGTCACTCGTTTTCCTAGCTTCGCTCGTGAAGCTAATTCTGGTGTTCTTACATCGTCTGTATTTTTTTCTTCTTCTTTTTTTCCTTCGTTTTGTTTCACGTTAACTTCTTTCCTTCTTCGTTTCTTATCAGGAAGTTCTACTTTTTTGTTATTCTGTTTCTCTGATTCATTTTCTGTTTGAGTTTTACTCAATTTCTTTCATTTTTGAGTTTGGTTTCCTGATTCTTCTCTTTCTATTTCTTTTCTTTTCTTACTTCCTGGACTCACATTTTTCTTTCTTCGATATGCGAATACAGGATTTCGTGATAACGCATCTGCGTTAGTGTTCGAAACACCCTTTTTATAAACGATTTCATAATTGTAGTCTTCTCACGTGATCCTCCATCGAGCTTGGCGTGAATGAGGATCTTTTAGATTAATTAACCTAACCAATTGTCTATGATCGGTAATTATTCTAAACTTACGACCATACAAATATGGACGAAAATGTTTTACACACCATACTACTGCTAATAGTTCTTTTTCAATCGTTGAGTAACGTTGTTCGGCTGCATTAAGTACCCGACTTGTGTAAGCTACTGGGTGTTTTTTTCCGTTTTTCTTTTGAGATAAAATTCCTCCAATCGCGATACCAGAAGCATCGGTTGCTAATGAAAACTCTTTCGAAAAATCAGGAAATGCCAGGATTGGTTTCTAGCATAATTCTTCTTTGAGTACAGTAAATGCTTTTCTTGCTCAGCTCTCCATTCCCAGGGTACGTTCTTCTTCAGCAACTGTATTGGTGGCTTTGCTTTCTAACTGTAGTCTTGGATAAATTTTCTGTAGTAGCCTGAAAGTCCCAGAAACTGTTTGACGTTCTCCACATTTTTCGGTCGAAGAAATTCTCGAACACTTCTACATTTATCTCGATTGGGTTTCACGCCATTCTTCGTGATGATGTGACCAAGGTATTGTAGTTCTGGTTTTAAATATTCGCACTTATCAGGCTGTAATTTGAGATTGACGTCTCTCATTCGTTGCAGGAAGATACGTAGTTTATTATTGTGCTATTCCAATGTTAATCCATATATAATGACATCACCTAGGTAGACAAAACATACTTTTCCAATTAGGCGTCTCAACGCCTTATCCATTATTCTTTGAAACGTCGAGGAACTATTTTTCAAGCCATAGGGCATTCTGACCGATTGATAGTGACCTTGAGGGGTACTAAATGCTGTTTTGTGTCGATGTTCATTCTTCATTGGGTTTTGGTGAAACCCGCTTGCTAAATCGAAAGCTGAGAAATAACGAGCGTTACCAAGCCGATCCAAAATGTCGTCTATGTTTGGTATAGGATAGGCGTCTGCACGAGTTTTTTCGTTTAATTTCCTGTAGTCTACCACAACTCGCCATTTGTGTTTTCCTGAAGCATCACTTTTTTTTGGAACAATCCATAGAGGTGAATTGTACGGAGAGTCGGAATCTTCAATTAATCCTTGCTCTCGCATTTCTTGAACCTGTCTCAAAATTTCTTCCATCTGTCCAGGTGGATAACGATATTGTTTAACATATACTGGTATCTCATCCGTAGTTCCAAGTGGGTGGTCACCCAGATCGGAACATGATAAAGGATCTTCTAGTAGCCTGTATACGTCTTGGGAAGGATCTATTATTTCCCATATCTCATCCCTAACTTTTTTATCTAAAATGTGATTGAGACGTGTTTTTTCCCACAATAATTTGCTTCTAGCTGTGAAATAGTTACTTGTTTCTTCTTTTTCTATTTTCACTATTTTTGATTCTGGCCTTCTTCTATTAAAAATTATTGTCCGTTGTTTTGCTAAAATAATTGCATCTTCTTTTTCGAGAAATGGGTGTCCTGCAATACCATCTTCTTCTAGGGGGAAATCGTCTGGAACTACTAGGAAAATGTGTTCGACGTTATCTACAGTAATTGTACATTCTTTTATACAGTTCACAGGTGTATTGTTAATCCCAGTTAGTTGTGCTGAGGTTTTTCTAACTGGCAATCCTGCAGTACATTTTAGTTTGATGACGTTGACGGCTGCTCCAGTGTCTGCAAGGAGCGAATGATATCGCTGTCCGAGTTTACTGTCGACTCTGAGCATGAAGGCTGCTCCTGGGTTTCTTGAGTTTCTTGACATTCGGTATATTTGATGGAATTGGGCACGGTTGGTTGCCGGCGCGACGGAAAATTTGTATTTGCTAGTTTCTGTGGACAGTCTCGAATGAAATGTTCTAAACTTCCACATCCGTGACACGGGAACCATTTCTTTATCTGAGTTAAATTCTCTTGGGTTTCAGTGTTAACGCTTTTTGAGTTTTTATTCGGTGTATTTGAATTTCTATTTGAATTTTTTTTATTTCTATGATTAGAATTCCTGTACATTACGCGCGATATTTCTGCTTCTTTTTCAGTTTTTAATGCTAGATTTTGAGCTTCTCGAATTGTGACAGGTTTTCGGCTTTAACAAATAACCTTATGCTTGGTTTTAATCCGCGAATGTACTGTATTAACCCTTGCTTTTCGTCATTTGCTAGAATAAGAGCACGATCTCTCTACTCATAATCAGGATTATTATTTATTGCTCTTTCGATATCAAGGTGAGACTCCGTAAATCATCTGTTATGAAGTGATACCTTGTCTAGGCCCTGTTGACACTGACTTCTTTCAAGAATAGCGATGTCGTAGGATTTGCATTCGCCGAAATTATTGCGTAGGATTTGAAATAAGTCGTCTGAAGATTGAATGTCGTGCCCGTCGATTGCTTTCCGTGCATTTTTAATAATTTTCTTTGAAATAATTAATCTAATAAACGTATTTCTCTGCTCGTCTGGTCGGTCATCAATGATAGATTTAATTTCAAAAATGAAGGTTTCAACTGCTATGTTATTGCCTTCGGAGTCTGTGATTAACTCAAGTTGTTGTTTAAGATTTTTTATATCGGATGAAGTTGCGTTGTAGACGCGCGATCAAATGTAACGTGATCCGATGCATGATTACTAGGTGACGCGCTTATGGTCTCTACTTTAGTATTTAATTCAATTAATTGATTTTGTAACATTCTTATGGAATTCATCACTTCTGTCATCTATCCCTCCATTGTTTTCTTTATTTGAATTTCGGGAAATTCGTTACTATCTGCGGTAGATTCGTTGGAATCGTCCGTATTGAAGTTAATGTTATTACTATATTCTAAAAACGCGTTTTGAGTCATAAGTAGTTAATTTGAAAGGATGGACTTTACTTACAGAAGTGTTATTATCATCATTTTATCCTTTGTTAATCCAAGTGTCCAAATTCTAAACTGGTTTGAGATACTACCGCTGCCACCAATTTTGTTATGCCGTAGATAGAATTAGAGATTTCAGTTAATTTTCACACACAAATTTATTTGAACAGTCACAAGTTTATTGTCGCTCTCAAAATTTTATTACACTCAAATGTTTAACACTAGAGATTATTATAGTTCACAATAATGTATTAGTTTAATCACTTCTATTTGTGATCGAATACTCGTAACTTCTTAACAATATTATAATTCTTATGAATCGAGAAAACTCTAAAATTCTGGTTCTACTTCTGTGAAGGCTTTCTATCGACTAAGTGAAAATTATTAAAGTATAAAATTAGTTCCTCGAAAAAAATATTACACTTGAGAAAAATAAGTAAGATAGTAGTTCTAAGTCTTGAGACAAAAGCGTCAGAATATTAATGTCAGCATAATTTTGATACCCAAACGGTGTAGGCTAGTTACGGCACAACAGCATATATCACATGAATTTGGATGTTTCTAACAAAATAATATGATTTATGACGAGATATGAGTTTCAACAATTACGCATTGTTTATAACAATATGAATTTGTTATAAACAATTGTATTGAGAATTCTCAAAAATGAAATGAGCCTAACCGTTTAAGGATACGGACGAATGTGCCGGGTCAGAGCAAATAGTAGACAGGTCTTAGTTTAACAAAAATTATAACAAGTTTATTTAACACTATCAACAGGTGCACAATAATACAATAACATAACATCAATATAACGGAGTCACATAGGCGTAATGTAACTTACGTTACATATCTGTTATATAGACTGCGATGCGTTAATTATGTTACATAGATACAATATTCTGTTACATAACTAGGTGATATCACTGCAAATCGCAGTGTTTTATTTAAAAACACTGTACGTGTTTTATTTTAATATATGTACGTGCATTTTTATGAATAGTTTTAAAATTATATGCCTCGTGTGCATTATTTCGTGTCAATGATGCATTGATACATTTTGTTTTAATACACTGTAATACATTAAATATATAATACATTTAGGTGTTTCATTCCAAAACACATTGAACATATCAATTCAAAACGCATGAAATGCATAATTTATATACTAATAAAATGCTTATCCTGTCTATTTTGTATTGTATTTTTTTTTAGGGTTGAACTTATTACAGGTTAAATAAAATAATACTCCAAAGGAATTGTATAAAAATCTACATTTTTCTTATTATAATGTAATTTTTTATTTCCATTGATCATTAAAAAAATTCACATCTTTCATGATTAATGAGTAGTACAAAAGTTTTATTACCTAAATCAACTCGTAATAGTGGGTGAGGAAACAATAGGTCATCAGCCCCAAGTAATATTTGTTGGACTATAGCTATGGGCTTCAACACTTGATAAGAATTGAGGTTTCTATTATAACAGATTGTTTCTAATTTTAAGATTACAAAAAATATTTTGCTATTATAAATGCAGATATCCAGTATTTCACCAAACTCTGGTGGAGCATCTCCATTACACATTAACAAAATAATGTTGCCTTTTTTAAAAATTGCTCCATAAATAGCCACTTTTGGAGATACCATTATTGAACATGTTTCCTGAAGTTCATGTGGTATTAACGGATATAGCAATGAGGCATATTTATAGTGTGTGAAATAATGATTTAGACCAGGAACAATTATTTTACTTTCGTGTAAAAACAGTTTTGAAGATTGACCTGGATTAGAAAAAAGGCGATAACAAATACGACTTTGGTGTCTATAAATCATAGTTAAAGGCATGTTTTTAAAGTTGCGAACAACTGGTACAAGTGATTTAAAATAAGCGTGTGCAGATTCGAATCTGAAGCACCAGTGTTGTCTTGGGGGTCCAAAAAATCTTATACATCGTGGGACGTGTGTTAAAAAATGTGTTTTCGGTATTATACTATTCGGATACAGCCTATTGAAACGTGTTATAAATATATCGATCATCCTACTTAATAAATCGACTGAATCCCTACTTATTTGATATGCTAAGCATAAATTCATAACTTGTAGTAGTAAACTAAAACAGTCGATTCGGTCATTGAGATCTTCTCCGTTATTATCAACTAATTGGAGAATTAAAAAAGGAAGTGTATGAGCAAGTACAAAAGTTTGAGCGGCACTTTGTCGCAAAACGTCATCAAGTTCCTTTAATTGAATTTCAGCGGGTTTATCTCGATTAAAATGACCATAATTGAATGTAGACAGTTTTATATTAAAATTGTTAATCGTGAAAAGTTCGTTTTGAACAATGCAATACTGCAAAAATAATCTTATATTCTGCTCAACAATTCCTTCAAGAAGGATGTGCATACAGTCGATTGGTAAGCATTGTGTTACATCAAAGTAAGGTATGTTTACAACTGGACTTGCGCCATTTATACCATACGATAATTGCCAGTATTTCTTCGCGGCTTTCGTGATACCTGGCTCGTTGATATCATTTAAATATTGCATGTGTAAATTCCTATTCCGCAGCAGCTGCTCATTTTCAAAAGGATTTAATTTTAATACATCTTTTGTTATCATACACAAACGACATGGTCGATATGCAGCCACAGATTCTTTAAAACCCCCCATCAAAGCTGATGCAGGTGTATCTCCTAGAATGTTCAATAAGGAGCCTTTGTAATTTTTCATTACTCCGTTAACATAAATATTTAAACCTTCTGTTTGTAATGTTTCAATATCATCGATGAACGGTCTCAAAATTTTTTCTAAGGCATTCGGTTCTTTCAAATACGTTGTTTTAACAATGGCATACAACTGAACGGTGTTGTTTGAAGATCGTAACTCGGGCTTGATATTTAGAAGAGTCCAATAAAACATTGCTAATTTCTGATTTTTAGAACTAGCTCCTGAAGGGTTGGTAATTCCCACATCATCGTAATATAACGATATTGCTAAAGAGTTTTTATTATTACGAAAAAACTCATTTTCCCGATAATATGAACCGTCCAACACTGTACGGTATACACTTGGGTCATGATCGAGAGGATTGTCTATATGCAATCTAACTTCATCGTTCATTAACAGATTAGTTAAATTTTCCAGAAAGGGAACAATGTATGCACAATGTGTAACTTCACATAAGTCTCTAGAAATTGTAGAAAGCCGTTTTTTTTGTTTCCATTGCCATGTTGACGAAATCTTTACTTCTGTAGCTTGTACCATGCGCATTTCTTCAATTAAAAATGTATCAAGAGTAGATTTCGATTTTAATATAGAAAAGAGTGTAGTTGATGGATACTCTTCCATATAAATAGTGTTAACATCGTCCATTAAAAGCATTTGACTTACAGGATCTGTTTTCTTTCGGCATTCTTCCTGTAAAATGGTTAAAATGACATCAAAGATATTATCCTTCTATCATAGAAAATTAATTCAAAAAAAATCATAGTTCAGAGATCAAATATTACAATTGGTTATTAGGAAAATATATTTGAACAATTCAAAAAATATCTGCTCTAACACTCACCAATATTATTGATAAATAAACATCTACCAGTGAAGTGATACCGTTAATGACTTGATCTATTGATGTCTGAGAAATTTTACAGTTTTCCCTAATATCTATTATTAATTTAGCAGCATACCATTGGAGATTCTTCATTGTAGCATATTCAGCGCTTTCTGACATTCCTGATTTATAAAGACACATAAAGTTATTACAAGGGCTGCATGATTGTAACGATTAAAAATTAATAAAGTGGTCTACGTACACTCACAGAGTACATTAGAATTTATGCTTACCTTCTTCATCATTTAATTCATCTCTAACTCCAAAATCTTGTTCTTGCTGTCCATTGTTATGTACTAATGGTCTTTCATCAAGAATTGTTGAAAGTGTTGGATGTTTTCTATAAACATGCTGCTGAAAAGATTTCCATTTGGTGTAAATTGCTCCACATCCATCCTCTGCACAACTAACTTTAAAACGCTGATCAAGTTGGTGATATCGCATGACATGTTTTAATAAAGTGGTTTTCGAATAACATTTGAAAAAACACATTGTGCATTCAATAAAAATATTGTTTCTATTCATTTTCAATAACTAATCGGCTGACATATACATAAGTGTTACTCACTGTCATAACCAAACTTTTTAAGGTTATGTTTACATAAAATACTAAGTTTCTTTTTAATGAATAAAACTAATTTTATAATAATTATCATTAATTGAATAAATGTGTTGATGTAATTGGATTATTTTTTCAAATAATTTAATAAAATTTTTCAAATAGCTATCCGGAAATCGTGCTCACTGTCACAACGTTTACAGAACGCATTGACGTTTGCGCAAGTTTGTGCGCATAGTCCCACTTACCGTGCATAACCGCACAAACGTGGAACGCGTGGGTCTTACTTTACATACAAAGAAGTCTACTAAAATCAGTGATCGAATGAAAATCTAATTGCAAGTGAAACGAAATAGAAAATGGAAAAGAAAATCTTCTGTGCAATTTCGGGTAGGTGTAAATGTGTAAAATTTATCAGCTCAAAGACTATTTCTGACAAAGAAATCGTAAAAAATAAACTGTTAGAGCTTTGCGCACGAGATTCGTCATTGAAAGTATCGCTCGAAAACAAAGAAATCATTTTGCAAAAAAAAGATGTTGATGCTGGAATTCATGTTGATATTGAAGACGCTGAAGAAATTAATAATCTAGATAATATCAACGTTTTATTAGTGCCAATTTACCAAGAATTTATTATCCCATCGACATCTCAAAGTTGTGCAGCTGAAGAATTGGCGGGAAATAGTGAGGTTAAAGTTGTGTATACCGAACCTTTTGTGGCGTCAGTTGATGTACAACATAAATTTTATCCTGATCAAGCGGAAACTGATAAAGAAAACGATATTGAGGTGAGAAAAAATCATAATTGCTTTTATTGTTTAGTAATATTCGCATGTTAAATTTGCAATGTTGTATCTTTATGAATTACGGTTTTGTTCATAGGTTGATAATGTGTCAAATGAAAATTTCTCTGAGGGTGAAAGGAAAAAAATATCTGCCATGCCAAAGTCAAAAAACCTAAAACCGCATGAAATCACTTTACCTAAATTAACAATTGACATAGAGAATAAAATCAAATCTCATGGTGTCTTGGCTTCTAATACATATATAATAAGCTTTTGGGGGAATTACTTATGGGAAATTACTGATACTAAACCTTCATCAGAAGATTATGCTAACTTTGCAACACAAATAACAACTAAATTCCCTGAACTACGTGGTGGTATTGGTGGAATAGTAAGTCAAGATTTTTCAACAAATGTGATAATTTAAGTTTAATAGCTCATAGTTGCTTTATTCCACTAATGGATTTCTATTTATGATAACAAATTTTGTTTTATTCTAAGGGTATTGTTAGAAAACAATTGAGTGCGTGGATTCGTAACCATCGGGCCTATTTAAAAACACAAGCCGCCAAAAGAGATAAAGATGGAAAAGTACTTTCAAGAGCATCCGTAGAGACGAAAGAAATGTAAGTTTTCTTCGCAAACTTAATAATTAATCATTAATCTTTTTATTGTAATGAATGATAAATGTAATTAGTAAAATTAATGTTCTTTATTTGTTAATCATTTTTAGAATTGCTATTTTAATTAATACACTTTTTATTCTTATTTTAAGAATAACTTTATACAAAATGATGTGGACCTAAACGAGCTTCTTTTAATAAATGAGAAACAGACTATTATTATTATTTTTTTGGAGTTTTCCAAAAAGTCTTGCGTTTTTACTCTATTTAATATACTTTCTAATTTAAAATCACTTATGGATCAAGCTATAGTTAAAATGCTTTGAAATTACAGAAATCAAATAGACGACGCTGACATACAAAGAGCACTGAGAGAACTACAAAAAAATCATAGCGAAAGAAACTTACCACACGTGAAAAAATTATTAAAAATTACTCTACCTCAAAGACACCAATGGATTCAAAATGAAGCTAAATCAATCGAAAATATAGTTGAACTGTATCCTCAACTAAAGGTTTATAGTCTAGTACGTATAAAATGTCTTTTTATATATTAATACAAAAGTCTCAGAGTATAAATTATGAAAGTATTACAACAATAACATTTTTTAATCGCTTTTTTTCAGATTCTTTTTGAATTTTGTTCAATGAAAAATATGAGTATTGACGATTTAAATACAAACGCTAATTTTATGTTTCAAAAACTATTGGAATGTTATCGAATTACTGAAATTACAGATGAATCTAAATACCAGGTTTTGTCAAAATTGTATGGAGAATTATCAAGAAAAGTCAACAAAAATGCGATACCGTTATTTAAATTGAACCAAGTGAGTTATTAATTCACAATCAATATTAAAAATTTTCGAAAATAATTGATGAAGTAAGAAGATATCATTTGAGTTGCTCTTCAATGAAGGTATCATTACAGGTTAATTCTTCTATTGAAGACATTGAAGCTGGTCCAGGCGAATCACCAAGGTGTGTGATTTTTATGGATGAAGGAAGAATTTCAGTGGCATACGTTGTAGCAGACAATAAGACGCAGGTAAAAATGAAATCACCGACAATGGAAAACATCGTTGTTTGTTTAATGTCGACTTATTTTTTTATTATGTTTGGCATATAAAATATCCTTCTCCATATAAAAATATTTTACAATATATTGATAACGCTTTATTGGGGCACATCCGTTCAAACTAATCAGGTAATTTCAAGATTCATTAGAAATAGAGATGCTATTGTTCAGAGAACACAAAAAGACTCTGCAGAAAACGAACACTCTTCATAAATTTTCTGAAATGTTAATTTTTTTTGAATATTCACTTTTCGCTGATACTTCTCATAAATTGATTACAACATATGTTATTGAAAATGTTGTAGCTACAATTATATTAATATGTTTTAATATTTAACAAGAAAATTTTATAAAATAGGTTTCACTGACACATCACAAATAAATAAACATATTTTACAAATTTTAGGGAGTTTCATGTTATCCTGTACATTAATAATATCTTTTATTTATAAGACAAAACGCACTAAAATTACTAAATATTATGTGCATTAAAATAAATCACTTTAGTGCATAGTTCTAATACAGTGTAAGTGTTTTAAAATTTTTAATGCACGTTGAAGTGCCTAAAAAGCTACTACAACAATTAATGCACTTCAAGCAAATTAAAGTAAAACACTTCGATTTGCAGTGATTGCATGTATATCACTTAAGTTATTTATGTATTACATAACATGATAGAATATTTCCAATACATGACTCGTGTTACATAGATGTAACATTTATGCGACATAACTTTCCTACAAGTATGCTATGTTATATGTATACATAGATGTTATCATATATAACGTTCGCGTTTTTATTTTCAAATACCGTTATTCTGGTCGAAAAACACAAACACTAATTATGACAAATCATTAATCATATAAAATATACATAATAATATCTGTATCGATACAACACAGAAAAGAAAAAAGAAAAAAACACTCGTTTTTTCCTTTTTTTTTTAATAACCTAAATATATACTCATATATAATATAACAATTCGTCCTGTTATCGATATTATTGAATTTAATCGAAAAATTTGCATATGTAGGCCTACATTCTTGTTGAGATATCAAGTACTAGAATAGCCGAGCGGGTTAAGACGTAGGTTTAAGTTGTATGCGTGCGAGCGGTCGTAGGTTTGAATCCTCCCGTAGGAGAGAAATTTATTTACAATAAAAAACTAGATTCATCTTAAAAAGTAAAGAAATGTAATAAAAGAAGTATAATTCAATTATATTTGCAATATCAATCATTAAACAATTTTTTTTGTCCAATATAACGAGTATGTCACGTTAATATCACAGTGATGTCACATTGTCAATTGTTGAGTAGGAAATTGTAACATCTATGGTACTTCCATGTTACATTACTACAATATAAGTATGTCATGTCACTTACATTTTATATAACACGTGACTTTCTGGCACGGTGACATAAAATTTACAGAACAGTGCTCACTGGATATGCTACGAAATCTAGGACTATTGTATATTTTTATCATGAAAGTGCATTAATTTATTTTGGATACATATTTATAAAACCGGTAAGGTGAATCGAATTCAGTATCTAGTATAAAGTTAAATATATATTTATTATCTACCGATGAAAAAAATTCAACTTTTATTAAAAATAATTTTTAAATTTTAAATAAATAAAATAATTATAGACACTTTGTATTCACCACTTATTTGTAGGATCGCAGCTTGTAAATATCAATTTTTTTTGTCTCTGGATTCAATCATTTCAATTTTACATCAGCATTTTTATAACGCAAATAGGATTGTATTTTCGAAGACGATATGATTGATATTTTCTTTTCCATTTATTTAAAACATATCTTAACTAAATCATCTACTTGTAAATATTAAGGTTTTCGTTTATCTCATGAATTTAACTTTTATTAGTTGACTATGAAATTATTTAATATATTTTTGCATTTGAATTAGGCTCTATTTCACAAAAGACATCTATTGGTAAAGAGCAGAATTATTTCCACAATAGTATGTACCATGGGACATTACAATGCAGAAACATGGCTGTCTCCGTTAAGTCAACGAGAAATTTTGAATTACTCTTCAAATATGGCTACGATACGCCAGATTCTGTCTTGGCGTATATAGTTTTACAACTATATTTATTATAAATTATGATCTCAGCTTCCAATTTTAACAATTGATAACTAATGTTAAATAATGATATTTATTTATTTTAATAATATAGAAAATACAGAATTTTATACAGCCACAGCTCTGGCGATAGAAAAGTTATTATGATTATTCGGAATTCCGGCCTCCATCTTTGGCTTTGGGACGAGACTCGTCATGCTGCCTGGCGACGACTGAGCACACTTCAAAACTCTCTTACCACCACACGTACTTGAAGTTTACTGACATCTGTCAGATAAATTTTGAATTAAGCCGTAGGGTAATGTTTAAATGTAAGAACAACGTGTATATTGCGTGTACAGTCAGCTTTATTCATCTTGTTCCGTAAAAATATAGGTAGCTTTGTCTTACACATAAGTGTATATAGAAAGTGTTATTAGTAACTTCTAATATTTATGATAGTAAATATACACCTGAGCGCATAAATGCCTGGTTCATACCTTAAGAGTAATTACCGACTGAGATAGATTTTTTTTTGAAATAAAGTTTCTAATCATAAATTTTTTAATCATGGGTCATAGTAAAAATGATGAACCTGAGTAATGAAATTACTAAATTTAACAAACTCATTATGTTTTATGAGTTGTGATTATTTTTTTTATAATTAGAAAATCAGCAAATACTAGTTGAAGTAAAAATTATCTACGAAATCTTGATAAATTATAAATAATTAATGTTTTATTTTTCATCATATAAGATAAAGATGACAGCGATGGAACTCCATTAAAAAATGATAAATTATTTATTTTCTATCGAATTTCTGTTGATAATTTTTACTTTAACTAGTATTTGCCGATTTTCTTATTATAAAAAAAATAATTACAACTCATAAAACATAATGAGTTTGTTAAATTTAGTAATTTCATTACTCAGGTTCATCATTTTAACTATGACCCATGATTAAAAAATTTATGATTAGAAACTTTATTTCAAAAAAAAATCTATCTCAGTCGGTAATTACTCTTAAGGTATGAACCAGGCATTTATGCGTTCAGGTGTACATGCATTTGTTAGAAATTCTAATAGATAATGTACATTACATAATTTCTACAGTTTTCGATATTTAAATCTTGATTATTTGACCATAAATTTTAACAATAGAAATGCAAAAACAGTTCTAAGAGTTAGCATATAGTTGTAAAAGAAGAGCAATGAAACAGATTCAACAAAAAATGAAAACCGAAGAACTCTACCAGTGGCCACTTATTCCAAGATCATTTTTCAAGTGAAAGGTAACGAAATAAAAAAATTTTTGAATATATCAATGTTATAGAAATGGGTTTATGATGAATAAACATAATTTCCTATATATTTATAATAACCTAAATAATTATACTAAAATAATTCGTGCTCATATAGGAATCAAATACCTGGACCTTCATCTGACGAAGATTATGGACATAACATTTATATTGATGAGAATCGAGATGTCAATCACGATAATATTGGAAAAAAAATGAATCTATGGAAAATGTTAACGATGAAGAAATAATTGAATTAAATGATTCAGTTTTAGTCAAAATTAGGAATTTATGAATGACAATTATTTTGTTAAAGATGAAAGTAAGAGTGAAGAGAGTGACATTGATGATTCTTCTTCTTCTGAATTCTGAATTCTTCTGAAAATTATCAATCAATAGAACAGAGATTCCGGCAAAAAACAATATTGACAATAATCATTGTGATTTATGGGATGGCCAGCTATATAAACAACAAAAGAAATATTTTTTGAAGTCTACATCATTATCATTAACATGGTATACAGATGGTGTACCTATCTTCAAAAGTTCTGAAAAATCATCAGTATAGCCATTTTACTTGCAAATCAACGAGTTACCTTATGAAAAAAGAATCCAGAGAGATAATGCAATTCTTGCCGGATTGTGGTTTGGCTCTCATAAGCCATCTTCTAATTTTTTTGTTGATGCTTTCAAAGAAGATCTACAAACCCTTCACAGAGGAATTTCTTCTCCGATATTAAGTCTTGATAAACTATTAAAGTTAATGTTTATATTATGTGGAACTGGGGATCTGCTAGCTAAATATTCTTTTCTCAATATTAAACAATCTAATAGTGAATTTGGATATATGATAGGTGAAATTAAGATAGAACCAACTAAACTACCATAAAATACATCTGTACGGGTGTATAAGTATGAAAAAAAGTTTAAAATACGATCACTCGATGACACTCTCCAATACGCTAAAAAAGTTTCTCTCTTGAAATCAACATCCAACATAGAGAAAAATTATCATGCTGTAAAAGGAATTGAGGGATACAGTGTTTAAAGATTTAATGCCGAATTATGTAACTAGAATGGCAATTGATTCTATGCGTACTATTTTTGAAATGTTGGTTTTTTTTATTATTCACCTATTACATTGTCAGCAATAATGAAGCTTGAATGTTTCCATCACTATTTATTACTGACCACGGCAGTTTTTTACTCGAATCAAGATCATGTTAGTCCACAAGACATCTTAAAAGCTGAAGAATATTTAAATACATTTGTTGAAAAACATGAGATTTTATATGGTGTTAGATTTTGTAGCATCAATACACATTTATTACTTCACTTAGCGTATAATATGGATAATTTAGGACCATTATAGGTACACTAATGTTTTTCTTATGAAGACTTTAATGAACAACTAGTGAAATTAGTAAATGGAAACACAAATATGGAATCGCAGATCATTAACTCTTATTGGCAATATTTAAAATTTTCAGTGATAAAATCGCAAGAAACAAACGATGATGTATGAAACTCCATTGATCAACATAAAAAACAAGTTAAGATCTGTCAATCATTTAGTAATTTTCACGTCGTTGGAACTTAAGAAAAATAATTTTGAAGAAGATGAAGGTGTAGACAACATTATTGATGAATGTAATGGAGCTACAGTCCGTCATTATTATAGACTTTTAAAAAATAGTTTATTATACATCTCAGAAAGACCTAATAGGTTGTTACAAACTGACTTCTCATTTGTAAGTTATTTGTGTTCAACATAAACAAAACTTGCCAAAATTTTATATTTTGTCGAAGTTAGCTCGTGTAATTGCATTTAAGATAAATGTTTATGTGCTGGAAATCATTTTGCGATAATAAAACCAGTCACAATCAAAAAATATTTGTCATTTATTAATGTTGACAAGGAAGTTTGTGTACCTTATATTTACCATGTTAGTATTGGAAATGTTCTAGCGACAATCCCTGTTAAAGACTTGGGCGGTGTATGTTTCGCGGTTTATAATGATGGAGAATCATTGCTAGCTAAAAAGGTGATTTATATGGAATCTGAATGATGAGGAAATGAAAATAATTTCAACCCGATTCTATAAATTTCTTAATTCTCATTTTATCCTTAATCGTTATATAATAATTATAACCTAAAACAAGATGCATGTCTAACGTATAATTATAATTAATTATTTAAGAAAAACAAAGAGAGTATAACTTATGAGCCAGCCAATCTAACTTGAAAGAATTAATTAAAAGAGTTAAGGATAAAATACGACTAATTCAGGATGAGTGAGTAAATGTTCATAAGAATAAATTGGTTTTTGAATTTCAAAAATAAGCAAAATGAGTTTTAAAAAAGGTTGGTGTGACAACAAACATTGAGGCCTGTCTGATACTAACTAAGATATGGTTGAAAAAGGCTTATGAAGACTAAATAAAACATTTAAGATATTAAACATTTGATACATGTTGAAATGAATATAAAATAAATATAGTACGATCGAAAACATTAAGGATAAAATCAATTCAATATGATCGAAAATATTTAGGATAAAATGAGACTATTGAAGATTCAATGTAAATGAGATTATGAAGACTAATTGAGACATTTAGAATATAAGAATGTTTAAAGCAGTTTAACTTCAGTCTAAATAGTTTATTTCAAGATAAAACGAGTCCCAATTTTTTGACGCGGGTATAACGCAATAGGATATGGAGTTTCCTTTTTTAGGATATTAGCTGATGTACGATTCCTTAATTAAGTTGCGGCACAGACTACCTCCGGCCAAAACCTTTTTCCTACATTTGCCTCTGCCAATAAACATCGTGGTATATCCATTATTGTTCTTTAAAATCTTTGAGCGGTACCATTTAGTTCATGTACGTATGCCGGACAATTGTTTATAATTATACCCTTCTCTTTCGCAAATTTGTGAAATTGATTATTCAGATACTCTTTACCATTATCGCATCTTAATATTTTTACTTTTTTTTCAGTCAAATTTTCAGTTTCATTAATAAATTGTACTAGGCTATTGAACACTTTATTTTTGAGTTTACACAGTAAATTTTAGCTATCTTACTCTGGTCGTCTATGAACGAAGCAAAATATTTTTCTCCCTTTAGCCCTGTCGTTTTAAAACTACCGCAGACATCAGTGTGAATAATCTCGAAAATTTCTTTAGCTTTAGTTCTATTATTTGTATACAGTAGGTTGTGCATTTCGTTTCCAATACAAGTCTTACATTTCATGAACTCTGTTTTAAACTCATTTGGAATTCCGGTTAATAACTGTTGTTTACTTAACACATTTAGATAACTAAAATTTACGTGCCCCCATAGTCCATGCCATCTTTCTTTTAAACTCATTTTACAACAGTCGACATTATTCACAAACTTCTTACTGACGCTCAATAGTATATTCCACACCTAGGGAGGAAAAGTAGACTAGCTCAAATTACGTGTAAAATTACTACCCGAGCCGAAGGCAAGGGGGGTAAACACGTGGTTTAAGCTTGTCTAATTGTCCTCCTTAGGGCTGAATATGATTTTTCGTCATACCTGAGTAGAAAGTTACATCCGTCTGCAATGGAAAAGTGGACTTTCCGCGAGGTATGACGAAAAATACTTTCCATCTCGTAATCTGACATACTTTGTATGCTATAGCTATCAGTACATGCTTCTCATTCGATATTTTAGTCATTTTACCTTTTGAAATAATCATATCACAATCTGTTTGTTTTCTAAAACTTATTAAATTTGTGTTCATATCTTCAGCAAGATAAACATTCCGCATATTTACTCCGTTCTGTTTTCCAAACGCATCAAAATAACTGACTACATTTCCTATTTTTGTTGCTTTTATATATCTATTATCTCCTAAATGAATGTTGATCAGTTTTTCGAGAGACGTACAAGTAATTGTAGTTATTAATTATGTGGTCGGTACAACCGCTATCTAATAGCCATTCAATTCTATTTTTTGATTCATTAAAATCATTACTAACTTTCGCGAAATGTGCTGTTGCTATCCATACACTTGCCCCGAAGTCGCTCTACACGATAATGCTTGTTCCTGGTTGACGATAGTATTCACAAGTTTAATACAAGTGTACCTTCATTTTCACAGTTGTTTAAAATTTTATGGACACTTCTTTGAAAATGCAACACAAAGTGCCCATCACTGAATCTAGATAATTACTTATAGCACTATAAATAAAACACTAACATCAGTAGTTGAGTAGGAAGGGTTCTGGCTCAATCTATTATTACTGACCGTGTCAGTAAATTGCCAACTGCGCCGGTAATTTACTGACAGGACCGGTAACTCACCGGTTGTAAATGTAGTTCCTAGTTTTCCCGCTAGATGGCGCTGTATCGACCTGCAGTCGGTAATTGTTGGGCGGCGCTGCTGTTGTGGCTGGTGAAAGAATTTGAATTTTTTTACTGGCAATCGTTACCAATTTAATGTTGGTAACTGTTGTCAATCTTTTTCACTGAGTAGCGCTGTTGTTGTGGTAGGTGAAGAAATTTTTTTAAATATTATCGACCTGTAACGACTATCGATCACCAGGCGATAATTATTACCAACATTTTTTCACTCAAGGGCGTTGTAATTCCGGCGGTTTAATATCCATATTTATTTCACATACAACAATTTACCAATCACTGTTCTACACTTAAGCGTGTACATTTAGATATGTGTCCGATGATCTCTGTTGCTGAAATGACTTTTTGGCAATCTGTTCTATTCATATATAGCCCTTACGCTAGCGACCGATAACTAAAAAATATTTTCTAACTTGTAACGACTATCGATCACCAGGCGATAACTATTACCAACATTTTTTTACTCAATGGCGTTGTAATTCCGGCGATATTGATTATTTAAAACTTATGTCAAATTATTATCAATATCCCCTATTACAAGACGCTGCTATTGTGCACAATTCGATTTTTTTTTCAGAGAATCTTGGCAATTACTTCTGTCATCCGTTAGAGGGTGCTATAAGTAAATGTCAGACAACATTTAAATTAAAAAAAATTTTATTTTATGATTATTGACATAAATTCATTAACATTGAAATTACTGGTGATGGTGTTCATATTTACTTTGAAAACAATTCACTAATCACTGTTCTACACTCAATCGTGTACACTTAGAAATGATGTTAATTATTAGTTGTAGAAAATTCGACAGTACCAGTGGAATATCCCAAAAATAGCTGACCCTTTGTAACTAATTCATGCAAATGATTCCTATAATCGACGTCTTTCAACAAGATTGTTATGTATGACGGCAAAAAAATATTTGACTCCTGGACTCCATCTTCGTCAATTTCCTCCACTATTGCGAAAGCCAAACATGGGTCATTTCCATATTTTATCACTCTTAATTCTTTCACTGGGTATGCTGGATCGAGAGAAAGTTCCTTCATCTTGTCAACTAGTGTGGAATCCTCCAAAAGTGCAGATTGGTTTTCTTGAGATACACCCATTTCCACAATGATTTGTTTTCTGAAATCAGAAATTAATTTTCGGAAATTTATTTAAAAATTTTATTACGATCAATCTCAATGCCATTCAATTCATATCGTATTTCTTCGAATAAGTGACATAATGCCATGTTTACAAATTTCGTTGTAGCTGCTATAGCAGTGTCATTAAGTTTGGTAAATTTCCCAGTAATATGTAGAGAACTCTTGCAAGGCAATAAGCACAAGTCTTGATGTTGGACAGCAATCCGGATTTCATCGTTGTTATTGAGTGAAGCTGATGCATAAGGTTGATGAGCATGTAATTCATAATGTGATATAGACTCATCAAAAACAACTCCTCTGTTGATAGCTAATGTCTCCTCCCCCGCAGCCATGGCAATAAACACGCAAAACAGCACACTTTTACTTTGACTTTTTTTGTATGCGAAGGCCCAAGTTCTTAAAAAACAAAATATTCTGACGACTTAGTCGTTTGAGGTTTCGTCGATGACTGGCAATTTTTTGGCATGATAACTCAGTTTTATAGCTCCTTCCAACAATCGTTTTATAAACAATACCCATTATTTAACATATACTTTGATAGTTTCGGTAATTTAAAACCTCCAACTGAACTTCAAAAATATCTTGATGTTGGTAGCATACTATATGCTGTTGGGTTTTGCTCCAAGACTTATCGCGCCAAAATCAACACAGACGTCAGATTCACCAATTTCCATCTTGAAAATAAATGCATTGAGAATCGAGTGCAATATTACTACAGGAGCATACATAAATAATGAATTAGTGCATACAATTCATGAATTTTTCCCAGCAGTTCCACCAGGATATAAAATCATTGAAGTGCCATCTAACGTCATTTATCTTCCAATTGCGGTACTATGCTATAGTTCAAGCCACAGATAGTACAGATAAAAAAATTACATTGACGAAAATTGAATGGATGATTCCTTACATCACAGTGTCGGATACAAGAAAAATACAATTATTAAATTATATTGCCAAGGATCCGCCAATAACATTGAGTTTCCGATCATGGGAAACTTATGAATATCCATTGTTACCGAGAACAACGAAAAACGTCTGGATGGTGAAAACATCAACACAATTGGAGAAACCGAGATATGTTATACTGGAATTCCAGACAGCACGAAAAAATAATGCAACAAAAGATTCCAGTCAATTCGATCATTGTAATTTGAGAGACGTAAAACTTTTTCTCAATTCACAATGTTATCCATATGGCAACTTGAATCTTGACATATCTCACAATCAATATGCATTATTATATGATATGTACGAAAATTTACAAGAATCATATTATGGTAAAGATTCAGAACCTCTCCTCACAAAAGAACAATTTATTAGCAAAGCACCCCTAATTGTCATCGATTGTTCAAAACAAAATGAATCATTAAAATCTGGACCTGTGGATGTGCGAATAGAATTTGAATCTACAAAACCGATACCCGATAATACAGCAGCATACTGTTTAATAGTTAATGATCGAATTGTTGAATACAAACCTTCGAGTGGACAATTAAGGAAATTATTATAATGGAACGAAAATCTGTTCAATTCAATCTTCAACCGAAAATACACGTAATGCATACATGGACTTATGCTTACAGAGCAGCTAGACAAGGATGTTGGGAAGAAGCAGCTCGAGATAGAGAAAGATTTAAATTACGAATAGAAAAATATAATATTATCATTAATCCTGTATTATTAAAAAAAAATTGATTATATGAATAAAATAAATCATGTATGAATAATTGTTTTTTTTATTTTTTTTTCAAAACACATTTTACTAATCATTTCATTTTTCATTACACATTTTACAATCCTTAACAAATGGAACAGGGCCATCATTTTGGTCGTCTTTTGGTGGATGATGCTCATAACATCGTCGATACATTTTAAAATCTTCATCTAATTTCCATTCATCAGGCAGTCCATCCCATGCAGTATCGATAAGATTTGTGGCATTTTCCATGATGAAATCCTTTGTCAATAGTGTTAAATCTGTTGGATGCAACTTGAGTAATTTGTTGGTTATTTGATAAATTCTCATTGGTCTGATATCATGATCAAGAATTGAAATATTCTCAAGAACCCATTGGTTTAGTTTTTTCACATTTCTAAGTGCGCATTCATATCAAGGGTTGTATAGACGTAGAAATTTTAAATTTATTTCTTCCTTCATCATTCCTCCGCAGTGTTGGTCGTGATGTGGAAATTTGATAAAAATCGAATTATTGTAAATTGTAAGAAAGATTGAAATTTTCTTTTTATTTAAAAAAAATTGAAACTTACAATTTTAGAACTCTTTAAATTACACCTCTTCAATAAACACAACGTAAGGTTTGCTTTTTTATTCGTTTCCTCTTCACGTAATTGTTAAGCACCCTCTCACAGAAATTCTTCGACTGATAGGATAGCATTTTAATGCCGATTTATATAGCTCTTACTCTAGCGGCCAATTATTGAAACACATTTCCTAACAACGCAATTTCCTGTGTTCCATGAAAAGTACGTCATATTTCAATTCTCAGAATAAATTCAAATCTTGTTATCCGTTAGAAGGTAATATAAATAAATTTCAAAAACATTTAAATTAAAAAATATTTTATTTTATAATTATTGTTATAGATTTTAATTGTATTACATTGATATAATTGATATATATATATATATAAATATATATATATATATTTTGTTTAATCAGTCATCTTGTTTTGCGGATTCCTCTGAGATTTTGTCTTCTTGCAATTCAATGAACTTGAAATTATTCCATTCTCCACTAATGTAGAGTAGGGACAACTTATTGCGTTTGACGAAGTCCAGGAACACGTTGAATGCAACATCATCATCTTCGAACACTTCAACCAGTCGTTTTAGTAGAAAAACAATGAATTCATCATCCAATGTTACAATGACTGCGTCACCATGCTTTGCTTTTACTTTTTTCAGCCCTGTCACTTTATATGGCTTTGTTGTTTCCAATTCTGACATTTTTTTCTTAGGTTTTTGCGTGTTATTGGCGATGCTGTTGATGTAATCTATTTTTACGTTCCTCGACAATGCACTATTGAATAGTTTATATATTTTTACTCAAAGGTGTACACTTAGATTTGAATTCGATGATGTCTGTGACTGAATTAACTTGTCAAAAGTCTTTTTCTGTTTTTATATAAATCTTACTCTAGCGGTCAATTTTCAAAACACATTCCCTAACAACGCAATTTTCCTTTGTTACTGTCTCGTGATTCCTAGAATAATACGTCATCTCTGTTTGGTTAAACCTCTTTGTCGGCTTTTCGGAAAAATGACGTCACACCAGTAAAAAAAAAAACATTTCTTTGTTTATCTAGATCAAATAAACCTTTCTAAAAAATAATGACGTCAGAAACTTAACGGTCGACAGTAAAAATTTCATTCTCCCGTCACTTGTCTTATATCTTAATATAAACGACCGATCTTGTGCATTTAAAATTAGTCTTGCAGAGAAAAACAAGTGATCACAATGGATCTAATTCTCGATATACAAGGATATCGTTTATCTAACGGTAAAGTTATTGTAAAAGAGTTTGTGTCATGTAAATGGCTAGGATTGGAAAGAATTTGTGAATATCACTTTTTATTTAAACCGCCATACGATTATGGACAATTAACTGATGATGAAGCATGGGCAGTGGATGTCAATACAAGATATTTCCATGGACTTTCATGGGAAATTGGTGATACACCATATGAAATATTGGTTGAATACTTGAAAGAGACATTGAACAACGTGCGCTATATTTTTATTCGCCATTATGAAGTGCAATATTATCTGGAATCATTCGTGAAAATAGATATACCAATCATAAGATTGGATAGAGAGGATTTTACAATTTACAATAATTCGATTTTTATCAAATTTCCACATCACGACCAACACTGCGGAGGAATGATGAAGGAAGAAATAAATTTAAAATTTCTACGTCTATACAACCCTTGATATGAATGCGCACTTAGAAATGTGAAAAAACTAAACCAATGGGTTCTTGAGAATATTTCAATTCTTGATCATGATATCAGACCAATGAGAATTTATCAAATAACCAACAAATTACTCAAGTTGCATCCAACAGATTTAACACTATTGACAAAGGATTTCATCATGGAAAATGCCACAAATCTTATCGATACTGCATGGGATGGACTGCCTGATGAATGGAAATTAGATGAAGATTTTAAAATGTATCGACGATGTTATGAGCATCATCCACCAAAAGACGACCAAAATGATGGCCCTGTTCCATTTGTTAAGGATTGTAAAATGTGTAATGAAAAATGAAATGATTAGTAAAATGTGTTTTGAAAAAAAAATAAAAAAAACAATTATTCATACATGATTTATTTTATTCATATAATCAATTTTTTTTTAATAATACAGGATTAATGATAATATTATATTTTTCTATTCGTAATTTAAATCTTTCTCTATCTCGAGCTGCTTCTTCCCAACATCCTTGTCTAGCTGCTCTGTAAGCATAAGTCCATGTATGCATTACGTGTATTTTCGGTTGAAGATTGAATTGAACAGATTTTCGTTCCATTATAATAATTTCCTTAATTGTCCACTCGAAGGTTTGTATTCAACAATTCGATCATTAACTATTAAACAGTATGCTGCTGTATTATCGGGTATCGGTTTTGTAGATTCAAATTCTATTCGCACATCCACAGGTCCAGATTTTAATGATTCATTTTGTTTTGAACAATCGATGACAATTAGGGGTGCTTTGCTAATAAATTGTTCTTTTGTGAGGAGAGGTTCTGAATCTTTACCATAATATGATTCTTGTAAATTTTCGTACATATCATATAATAATGCATATTGATTGTGAGATATGTCAAGATTCAAGTTGCCATATGGATAACATTGTGAATTGAGAAAAAGTTTTACGTCTCTCAAATTACAATGATCGAATTGACTGGAATCTTTTGTTGCATTATTTTTTCGTGCTGTCTGGAATTCCAGTATAACATATCTCGGTTTCTCCAATTGTGTTGATGTTTTCACCATCCAGACGTTTTTCGTTGTTCTCGGTAACAATGGATATTCATAAGTTTCCCATGATCGGAAACTCAATGTTATTGGCGGATCCTTGGCAATATAATTTAATAATTGTATTTTTCTTGTATCCGACACTGTGATGTAAGGAATCATCCATTCAATTTTCGTCAATGTAATTTTTTTATCTGTACTATCTGTGGCTTGAACTATAGCATAGTACCGCAATTGGAAGATAAATGACGTTAGATGGCACTTCAATGATTTTATATCCTGGTGGAACTGCTGGGAAAAATTCATGAATTGTATGCACTAATTCATTATTTATGTATGCTCCTGTAGTAATATTGCACTCGATTCTCAATGCATTTATTTTCAAGATGGAAATTGGTGAATCTGACGTCTGTGTTGATTTTGGCGCGATAAGTCTTGGAGCAAAACCCAACAGCATATAGTATGCTACCAACATCAAGATATTTTTGAAGTTCAGTTGGAGGTTTTAAATTACCGAAACTATCAAAGTATATGTTAAATAATGGGTATTGTTTATAAAACGATTGTTGGAAGGAGCTATAAAACTGAGTTATCATGCCAAAAAATTGCCAGTCATCGACGAAACCTCAAACGACTAAGTCGTCAGAATATTTTGTTTTTTAAGAACTTGGGCCTTCGCATACAAAAAAAGTCAAAGTAAAAGTGTGCTGTTTTGCGTGTTTATTGCCATGGCTGCGGGGGAGGAGACATTAGCTATCAACAGAGGAGTTGTTTTTGATGAGTCTATATCACATTATGAATTACATGCTCATCAACCTTATGCATCAGCTTCACTCAATAACAACGATGAAATCCGGATTGCTGTCCAACATCAAGACTTGTGCTTATTGCCTTGCAAGAGTTCTCTACATATTACTGGGAAATTTACCAAACTTAATGACACTGCTATAGCAGCTACAACGAAATTTGTAAACATGGCATTATGTCACTTATTCGAAGAAATACGATATGAATTGAATGGCATTGAGATTGATCGTAATAAAATTTTTAAATAAATTTCCGAAAATTAATTTCTGATTTCAGAAAACAAATCATTGTGGAAATGGGTGTATCTCAAGAAAACCAATCTGCACTTTTGGAGGATTCCACACTAGTTGACAAGATGAAGGAACTTTCTCTCGATCCAGCATACCCAGTGAAAGAATTAAGAGTGATAAAATATGGAAATGACCCATGTTTGGCTTTCGCAATAGTGGAGGAAATTGACGAAGATGGAGTCCAGGAGTCAAATATTTTTTTGCCGTCATACATAACAATCTTGTTGAAAGACGTCGATTATAGGAATCATTTGCATGAATTAGTTACAAAGGGTCAGCTATTTTTGGGATATTCCACTGGTACTGTCGAATTTTCTACAACTAATAATTAACATCATTTCTAAGTGTACACGATTGAGTGTAGAACAGTGATTAGTGAATTGTTTTCAAAGTAAATATGAACACCATCACCAGTAATTTCAATGTTAATGAATTTATGTCAATAATCATAAAATAAAATTTTTTTTAATTTAAATGTTGTCTGACATTTACTTATAGCACCCTCTAACGGATGACAGAAGTAATTGCCAAGATTCTCTGAAAAAAAAATCGAATTGTGCACAATAGCAGCGTCTTGTAATAGGGGATATTGATAATAATTTGACATAAGTTTTAAATAATCAATATCGCCGGAATTACAACGCCATTGAGTAAAAAAATGTTGGTAATAGTTATCGCCTGGTGATCGATAGTCGTTACAAGTTAGAAAATATTTTTTAGTTATCGGTCGCTAGCGTAAGGGCTATATATGAATAGAACAGATTGCCAAAAAGTCATTTCAGCAACAGAGATCATCGGACACATATCTAAATGTACACGCTTAAGTGTAGAACAGTGATTGGTAAATTGTTGTATGTGAAATAAATATGGATATTAAACCGCCGGAATTACAACGCCCTTGAGTGAAAAAATGTTGGTAATAATTATCGCCTGGTGATCGATAGTCGTTACAGGTCGATAATATTTAAAAAAATTTCTTCACCTACCACAACAACAGCGCTACTCAGTGAAAAAGATTGACAACAGTTACCAACATTAAGGCTGGGATGAAGTCAGAAAATTTCCTGAAGTTGATTTTACGCCCTCGCGTTGTGCGGTAGAAGGCCGAAGCTCGATATCAATTGAAATTGAGTAGGTAACACGAAAATCGTTCAAAAAATGATAATTTACAGGGATGCATGTAAAGAAGGGAGCCTTAGGGCACCAAAAAATTTAAAAATTCTTGAATCATCTGTTGCGAGCAAGACAGAGCACAGAATATATCTATTCATCTCTGTCTTATTTGTCACAGCGAAGACTGCGAGTCGAACGGTTGGCGAGCAAGCTCAGCCCTCACTCTCTGTTCCTAGCCTGTTGTTTACTTTTGTATGTGATAAGCTTATATGAATATAAAAGTAAATAACAGAAATAAAAATATGCTGGCTCTGTTGGTCTGAGCGCTTGACTTTTATTTTGCCGAACAGTATTCAATTCCCATTGCGACCAAATTTTTTTTTATTCAAATTGCATGTAATTGCAATTTCATAATGCTAAATTTAGTTTCGAATAGCAATTTTAATTTTTATGTGAAACCATTATTTAGTAAATTGATGACTAATGAGAAAATATTTTAACAGAACCATAAGCCGTTTTTTGTACAGTTACATTGGTAGTTACCTTTTTTTTACTACTCATTAATGAAAAAAAAAAGTTTAAATAATCCGCGGCGAGTTTCGGCACTTCACAGGCAAGCTCTATCCCTACTCTCTGTACCCGAGCCTGCAACTTATGATTAATAAATGTGAGTCCTGATCGTAGTAATATTCTAGCTCTGTGGTCAACGTGCCAGACTTTTATTTTGCCGAGCGGGGTTCAATCCCTGTCGCGGCCAATTTTTTTTTTTTAGTAAAACTGCATATTATTGCGATCTGTAAATATTAAAATGAATAATAAATTATATTTACAATTTTCTATTCTCTATTCTTTTAATTATCATCGAAAATTAGCATAGCATCGGTGGAGGGGGATATAATATTCTTTTCTTCAAAAAATTGCTTCTCAAGTTTTGTTCATAGCATTCGATGAATAATGAATAGTTTAATCGATTCAGCACTAAAAACTGTTTTGATTGAACTAAACTTGAGAAGCAATTTTTTAAAGAAAAGAATATTATATCCCCCTCCACCTATGCTATGCTAATTTTCGATGATAATTAAAAGAATAGAGAATAGAAAATTGTAAATATAATTTATTATTCATTTTAATATTTACAGATCGCAATAATACGCAGTTTTACTAAAAAAAAAAAATTGGCCGCGACAGGGATTGAACCCCGCTCGGCAAAATAAAAGTCTGGCACTTTGACCACAGAGCTAGCATACTACTACGATCAGGACCCACATTTATTAATCATAAGTTGCAGGCTCGGGTACAGAGATTAGGGATAGAGCTTGCCGGTGAAGTGCCGAAACTCTCCGCGGATTATTTAAACTTTTTTTTTTCATCGTGTTGCATAAAAGTAGTTCTCACTACTACATGTACGTATATGTGTGCGTTGTACATACACATATTTGATAGTAAAAAATTTGAAATAGGATTTATAATTTAATGAGAATATTTTACATTAAATTGAATGTCTTTGAACAGAATATAAATAGAAAAATTAAAGATAGTAATTTTTTAACGAAAGCAAATACTATACATTACAAATTTTCAGTAAAAAAAGGAATGAATAAATATATGATATAATAATAAATTAAGATTTATCAGAATTTAGAATAATTGCAATAAAATAAGATATTCATTAAATCATATAATAATAAATCGGATAAATAACAAATGTATTTTGACAATTACCGTAGCAATGTAATTGATTATAATGATAATTGTTGATATTATTTTAATAAAAAAAAAAAAATATCTTTATCACATATAATTTCAGCATTTATATTAACAATTTAAAGGCCTGTTTTAATATCAATAACATTGTTATTTTTTGATAATGACAATAAACGAAATAAATAGTTTTATCTTTCAGTACCATCATAAATTCAAATACTGATAAATAATAATAAATAATGATAATAAACAATAAATCATTGACTAGTTTTAAGACGCAAAAATGAGAAATTTAAATTTTTAGTTAATAAATATTAACTACAAAGTAATAACAAATTATTACAATGAATAAAAAAAAAATTAATTAAATTAAAAGTAATAATTGAATTATTATTATTATTATTATTATTAGACATTAGTTTAAAAATAATCATAAACGAAATAAGTATACATATCGTTTATTATATGAGATTTTTATTCATTATTTATTTCAATAACTGTCAGTGGATACATTTACACTAATGCAATTGTCAGAAAAGTGCAGGGCACCATCAATTTTTGATACGGATTGAGCATTTTTCAAGTCTGGATGACTGGGGTCAATGGATAGCATGATGCTGCCATCTGTTAGATACTTTGGAACTTAATTCTAACGTAGACCATATGAAATCGTATGTTTCTAATTTATTCGTAATTATCGAATTATATCGCTTGAAATATGTTTTTTTAGGTACAAAAACGGTGCAAGAATTGCGGAAACTAAGTTTGATAAGCGCAAATTGAATAAAAAATGAATTATTAATGATTTCTTTTCATAACCTTGTAGCGGCCATCTTGGCGTTGAAGCGCGGCAAATAAATTCATAATTATGCAATTTTCTTTTTAATTATTTTATTAAAAAAATCAATTGGATAATCAAAAGTTATAGATTTCGCATTGCAGAATAAAATGAGCTTTAATTTGAGACCAAAATTCCTGAGTAAAAATATGAAGTCGCGGAGAAATTAGAAACATACGATCTAATGTATTTACATAGGGAGAATCAGTCGCCTCTCTGGCTTCAGCCCAGCCTTAAATTGGTAACGATTGCCAGTAAAAAAATTCAAATTCTTTCACCAGCCACAATAGCAGCGCCGCCCAACAATTACCGACTGCAGGTCGATACAGCGCCATCTAGCGGGAAAGCTGGGAACTGCATCTACAACCGGTGAGTTACCGGTCCTGTCACTTCAAAGATTTTTTTTAGACTGACGGCTCCATTAATTTTAGTACCCCTTTTTTTTTCTCATCGAGGAAACAGCGCGTGAAATGACTACTGCCAGCAAAAAGTAGCTAGCCTCTCGACGATTCTGTAATGAAAACTTTTAGAATATAATTGCTTTTCGATTATAATGAATATCATTATACATGATGGATACAAGTTCAAAACATGCATGGACTTTTATTATTTGTAGACCTAAAGGCTGTGGAAAAACTGTTTTTATAAAAAAATTCATAAATGCTATATATCACATGAGTGATACACGTTTTTCTAAAATTATTTTTCACTATGCTGAGTGGCAAGATGGCGATAACAATGATCCAAAAACATTGCCTCTGGAATTTAGAGAAGGATTACCAGCTAATGATGAGTATGTGATTGATCAGCGGCCAAAATTAATTATCGATGATGTTATGCGTGAATCATTGACTAGCACAACTATAGATCTTTTCACGAAGGATAGTCATCATCATAACTTGAGCGTTATATTCATAACACAAAATATATTCTATCAGGGAATAAGACATCGGGATACTTCACTCAATGCTAATTATATTGTAATTTTTAAAAACCCACGTGACCGCTTACAGATCCAACATTTAGCTTGGTAGGTGTGTCCAGAAAATACACGCTTTTTCCAAGAAATATATTATGACGCAACAGTACAGCCTCACAGATATCTATTATTGCACTTAAAACACTTGACACCTGACAATTGTCGATTTCGTACATGTATTTTTCCAGATGATCCGAGGCATTACGTTTATTCTCAGCGAAACCATATAAATAAAAATTCTAATAACAGTAAGTTATCAGTTGTGATTCAGTGATGGCGGCAAGCGCATCATGGAAGAAACAAGCAGCAATTCCCAGCGTATTATTTTACCTGGAAGAAGAGCAACGAGCTGCTATTTCACGAAAAGCTTATCTGTAGTTAGTGAGACATATATGTGAATGCACTCTTTATATTTTACGGACGTATAATGTTTCACATGTAGACGATGCATGGGGAGCAGATTTAGTTGATCTACGTAATATTGCTACTTATAATGACAATATCGGCGATGACACGGATTTCGAAACGTACGGATACGGTGAAGAATTACTACACATATTACAAACAGATCGAGGCAAAGAATTTCTGGGCAGTGATTTTCAAAAAGTTTTAAATAAAACAGAAATTATTTCCAGTACAGTGAGAAGTCCTGATGTTAATGCCGCTATTGTTGAACGCTTTAATCGGACGATAAAGGAGCGAATGTGACGTTATTTGACATATGCCTACACAAAAAGATACATTTATGTTCTGCAGAAAATTGTCTCAGCTCACAAATAATACTGAACACATTTTAACGAAATTTGTTTCACATTACTCAATAATAGTAACACGATTCATTTTTCTGAAAATACCACAACACACTTTGTTACGCAATCATCACATCTCTTAAATTGTCTGGGGAGTGGGGCGTGGCTTTGAAAGAAATAAGAATTCCTATGAATTTTTTGAATGTGCTTGCAAAACATACTAATGTTTCTTTTTCACTTATACATGACGTCAATATCCTAGACTTTGGGGAAAAAAAACGTTGTTGATACTTATAATTTTGACAAAGCAGAAAATTATAAGTCGCTTATTCCTGCTGGTGTATATCAAACCCTTAATCATTTAATTGATAAATTGAATGAACTCGACATGATGAACGAAAATATAAAATGGATGGTGAATCCTGGTAGCTACGTTGAAACTACGATGATTTGCGACGACAGTTATGATGGGATACACCTGGTCCAACTATCGCCTTATCTTCAGCAGATTTTTGGGTTTCTAGCAAAGAATAGACCTGAACTATCAGCTCATTTTCAAAGCACTCGAACTGCAAGTATTTTTGCATCTTCACCATGCGGCTCAATAGTTTATACAGATATTTGTGAAAATTATATAACAGGGGACCCGGGAAAAATTTTTTAGATCATATTAGATCTAATTATATCAAATTATGTATCAATTATGGGACTTTTAGATACAATTAGATCTATGAAGTTAAAATTAGATAAAATACGACATTTGATCATAGACAAAACAAGATATAATAAGACGAGTCTAGATCTTTTTAGACATAATTAGATCTATTTAGACAAAATAAGTCGACATACTAGCCTGACCTCATAAGACAAAGATATGATAAGACAAGTTTAGTTATTTTTAGATATAATTAGACTCGGTTAAATATGAAGACTGTTTGATGATTGGATAAAATCTGCTCATCGTGACATGACTGCAAATGTTGTTTAATAAAAATAAAATTTTAGTTCTTTAAAATAACTCATTTATTAGTGACTAAAATTTTCAACATAAGTATCTCAAACGATCATTAGAAAATAGTTTTTTTGACTGTGTAGTTTGACTGTCGGCACACGTCGGTGTTGCTGTGATCGCTAGAGGTGACAAATTTATTGAGAACCGTCCATGTCTCAACAACTGTCATTGTTTCCGCCTTCTAGGTAATAAAACTCAATATGGCGGTATGAGACATCTCGAGCACGTGTGTTGTGAATTTTCTCCTCAACTGCGTCGTTCTATATTTAATATGCAGTGCAATTTTTTAACTAAATAAGGAGATAACAATGAAATATAAAACTAACAGACGGTGTAATAGAGATAAAGAGAGACGAATTATAAAAAAGCCAGAGCATTTTTTTCCAGAAGCATTCAATATCAAAGTAAAAAATGTAACAACAAAAAAAATTTCTAACGTAAGTTTTATTCAATTAAAATACTTTATTAGTATTTTACTACCAAGCTATTATGGTATTTCACGATATTGAAAATTCTCAAAAATGAGCTGAACCTAACCGTTTAGCCACTGAAAATTAGTCAAGTGAGTGACTAAACTCTGAATTATTGATTATTTTGTCGATTGGTTATCGACCTGGTGCCAAGATGGCCGCCGAGTTCCGATCAGCTGTCAGTTTGAATTGAGAATTGAGGAATTTTCAACACACTAAATTAATTGTATCATTTGATCTCATAACTATTAATTTCTTTGTAATTTTTTGTTAAATTTTTTTTTTTTTTTTAGATGAAACAAAGGTTGTTGCGTGAGCAAAAAAATGGAAAAAATTCCCATCAAAAAGAGATCGGGATCGAGTAATTACCTTAAAAATAGAGGAAATGAAAAACTCCGCGACTGAATAACTTATCTTACATCTAATTTATATCTAAACATATCTTATATCTAACTATATTACATTAAATAAATCTTGTTTTTTTATGTGTTTTGTACCAAAACACAATGTAAAACATTTAATTAAATAAATAAAATGAGAACTGCTCGAATATATATATATATATATATTTTAATATAAATAAACATGTCTAGATCTTTTAAGATCTTAATGGATATATTGAAAAAATAATAATATTCTTGAAAAGAAAAAAAATCTAATTTTATCCATCCAAATATAATTTAATATCTCTGTATCTATTAAGATTGGGATTTATTTAAATTATGCGACCGACAAATCTAATTAGATCTAAAAAATTTTTCCCGGGTATGTACAGACGCCATGATTACGTATTGTGCTTCTTGATATGCATAACTATGCATATAGCTCAACAGAAATGAAGTCATTTTCTACAATACGCTGTATACTACCATTAACAACAGATATTCGTACAATTGAAATAGACATAAGAGATGAATCTGGTTAACCTATACCATCTGAACACGGTACGCTGACAGTAACGCTACACTTCAAAAGGCTAAAATAGATATGTATCAAGAAATCGACTACGACATTCCATAGTGCAGCTTTGGTAACAGTAATTACAGTGGCATCAGTCAAATTAACATTGGAACATCTCATCAGAGAGGTCCTGGCATCAGTAGTTTTTTGAGCGGCTTATTTAGGAGTGTTCTGATGTTCTTAGAAAGCAGGGTAAGAGTTATTCTTATATATATATAAATATATAAAGAAGCCCTCAAATCAGGCATAAATATTGCCCACGATGAACCGTAAAGCAGAAGGGAAAATTGATAGCTTGATGAGAGGATCAGGCTATATACCGCGAAGTTCAACATCAAATGAACAGTTGCTTCCCGACAGCCGTTTAGAGAACATCAGCTCTCATAAATGAAGAAAACGCGGTACCAAAAAAGTTAAGAAGTCAGAAAAGCAGACACCTGGGCGAAAAGAAGAAGAGTAAAGGCCGTGAAATTGAAAGAAACACGAGAAAAACAAAAAATTCAAAAAAGACAACTAAGAAATTGCGTTGCGTAGCAGATATATTCAAAAACTAACCATGGCTTATCTTCATGTACATTTATGTGAATGTGCGAAAACAGAGTTAGAATTATTCTCTGTTCCACCTACACAAACAACAATTGAAGGCTCTCAACAAGTGTTTTACAAGCCAATTTTGTCCTTAACGGATAATTCACCTATTGAATTTGTTGTTCAAGGTCAAGGAGATAAATACATAGAGCTTGCGCATACTATGTTGAATTTGAAAGTCAAAATTACAACACGCCATACGCCAATGGATGACAGTGATCCTGAAGCCGGTCCTCAATCTACTGCAGTCACACTTATAAATAACTTCATGCATTCTATGTCTAATTAAGTCGATGTTTTTTTCAACGAAAAATATGTATCACCGTCTAATAATTTATACGCCTGTAGGCCCTACATTGAAACACTGTTAAATTATGGGTGAAACGCAAGAAATTCACATCTGAGTACCGTTGGCTGGGCTCGAGATACACCTCGTAAAATGAACAGTCTTACTAATGACAATGAAGGGCTGAAGAAACGTCCTCAATATTTATCATATGGAAGAACATTTAGTTTTGTTGGTCCTTTACATTGTGACGTATTTAATCAAGAAAGCTTTTTAATAAATGGCCTGGAAATACGCTTACCCTCAACAAAATCTCAAGATTTACTTTGTTCAACGGATGTGTCTAACGCTGAATGTACATTGACATAATTAACACCTCTTCAATAATGAGACGTGTGAAAATATCACCAGGTACTTTGCTCATCCGACCTATCATGTCCTACGCAGCTCCGGTCCTCTGGAATATGTCAGTATCAACAATAGAACACTTTAGAATATTTGAAAGGGTCTGCCTTAAAGCCTGTATCGACCAATACCGCTCCTCTGAAACCAACTATCTCCACAGCATATCTAATTCTTACCTGTATAATACTGCTTACATACCAAGATTCGATGTCCTCACCTTAAGGTTAACCAAAGATTATTTTGGCAAACTGTCCCTCATGATGAGTAAGAACAAGATTCTAGAAAAACTTACCTGTCATAACCTAGCTGATTGCCAGAGAATGATCAAAAAAAGGGTACAGCCCACCTGAACTCTTCCCCTACCTAGATAAAATAGGTGCAATCCAGGACGAGTCTCATGTTTCAACGATCTATCATGTTAGTAGGCACTGTACTAAGAAATCTATAGCCCTAGATGATAACCACAACTTAGTAGGAAAAAGAGTGTACTCCGAAGCTCTATCATCAGAGCAATCCAAAACGTCGAAGACGTTAAGCTCCAAATCTCTTTGAGCTTCTCTCACTGTACATATGTAAATATCTAGTTCAAGATTAGTTTGTAAGACCTTTTTCTTTCTTTTTGCTCATGAAGTTACATATTGTTTAGTGGAGTTTTCTTATCTTTTTACCATTATTCATTACTATTATTGTGATGTATCTAATTTAACCCAGCTATCTTGTGTAATCACCATACACTACGTGACATAAATGCTGTCTTAATTTGGTATAATAGACTATAGGAAATCGCATGTATAACCTTCAAAAAATTGAACAGCATCTATGTCGCGTAGTGTATATGATACGTTATTGTTAATTAGTGAGACCGCCCTAGTAGCGCAGGGTAATACTACCACATACTTTATTATTGTTAAGGTCTTTATAAGGTCGTTTATACCTATCGCAAGTTTATTGTATTTTTCTCTTCATAAATAAATGTTCTTTCCAAAACAAAAAACTACTACGCAAGTTATTTACATTCATTAATCATTAGTTGCAGGCTTGGGTACGGAGAGTGGGGATAAAGATTGCTGGCGAAGTGCCAGAACTCGCGATGGATTATTTAACCCTTTGTCGGTCGCGCTATAAGCGAATCGCTGCACTTTTTAGTTCTTTTATAATTATAATGCACCTAAAAGTCATCGATATATGTGCACCGAGGTACTCCTAAATTACACTTACTAGAATCGAGTTGACCCGTCAAAAAATTTTTAATTACTCATATATATTAAGTAATTCAATTTTTATCATCAAAAATAAGTCCATTGCGGCGATTCCCTCACTATGCGACCAAACAAGATAGGAAAATTTTATGAGCGCTGTTGCAAATATTGAATCGGGTAGGAGTCACTCCAATCATGTACGATAGTAGTGTGTATGACGTTATCCTAATTCAAAATGAGCGCCAAAATGTTGCTTATCATGTGGCAATGTCGCACTAATTTTAACATTGCGGTGATTCCCCGCGGCGTGACGAATCTAGGGCGAAATTTTGACGCGACCGACAAAAGGTCAAACTGCTTGTAAATATTTCCGAATTGTTCAAAAAAATCCTACATTCATATAACAGTACTGAAAAGGGTTCATGGCCCTGTTCAAATATTTTCTCTCTCAGCGTGGATAAATTAAATAAATAGTTAGAAGAAAAAAAAAATTAATCGTTATAAACAATTGGTTTTAGCAAGTTCCTTTTATAATTACATGAAAATCTAACGAAAAAAACAAAATTTTGCCGTGACTTGAATCGAACCCTACCTGGCAAAATGAAAGCCTTGCACTGTGACCACAGAGCTATCATATTTCCATTAGATATTTTTGCCTTATAAATCTTAAGCTAAAGGCTTGGCTTTGAAGTTTGGGGGTAGAGCTTGCCGGCGAAGCGCCGGAACTCGCCGTGGATCGTTTCAATTGTTTTTTGTTGTTTAATATTATAAATTTTTAAAAAAAATCTTACGGCTCATATATTTATGTAGGAACAAGATTTTCTCCTCCATTGTAATTTTTTATTACTCTTCCGTCATAAATTGGAAGAATAATTATGAAAAAAATCAGAATTGATATTTAAAATTATTTCTGGCATCCTAAAATTGCAATTATATGCAATGTTAACAAAAAAAAAAAAATCTTCTAACTAGGTTTGAACCCGGCTCGGCAAATTAAAAATCTAGTGCTCTGTTTACAGAGCCAGTATATATTTATTTATCTTGTTTACATTCATGCATCATAAGCTACAGGTTTATAAAGATAGATACGAGGGGTGGGGGCTAAGCTTGATCGCCAGCTGCCCGAACTCGCAGTCGTCTCTCTGATAAATAAGACGGAGATGGATAGATATATTTTGTACTCTGTCTTGCTTGCAACAACTGATGTAAGAATTTGTAAATATTTTGGTGCCCTAAGGCTCCCTTCTTCAACGGCATCCCTGAAAATTATCATTTTTTAAACGATTTTGCTGTTACCTACTCAATTTCAATTGATATCGAGCTTTGGCCTTCCACCGCAGAACGCGAGGGCGTAAAATCAACTTCGAGAAATTTTCTGACTTCAGCCCAGCCTCAAGAATATGAAGCATGAATACCTTTTTTCATGAATGAGGACAATTGAAGAAATGTAACAGATAAAACGTTTATTCATCTATCTATATATCTACACTACTATATAAATTTCTGGTGTCTGTCTGTCGGTCCAGGGTAATCTCCGAAACGGCTGATCCGATTGCAACCGAATTTCGCAGATACGTAAAGGGCGTTATTGAGAAGGTTATAGGCTACTTTTTGTTCATATAAATTGTTAATAACAATTTCATTTATTGTAGATGATGTAAAAAGAAATCTATTGAACATATTTAAGTTTTTTTAATTCATCAATTTTTTTTTACTAAAATCAAGTTACAAATCATGTTAAATGGAGTGACGTTATTTTCTGACAACGTCCTATTGTTAGCCCTAGTTATGTCTTATCGCATACTTTGAGGCAGTTAATGGTCAATGTAGTATGTTCCGGTAACAGAATAATGGAAATATTTAGTTATATAAGGCTTATTCAATTCGTTGTACTGACTTTTATAATCAGATGTTCATTCATTTCAATGTCTAGTTAATTATGCTTATTTTCTCTATACCAAAAATATCTAATCAAGTAATTACTTCATTTTTTTCGTTTTAATTTATGCGTCTTTGTTATTATCTAGTTCCATTTCTGTATATTTGTGTCATTTATTTAGCTTATTATTATTCTTTTTCTATTTCTTCTAAGCTATTTAGCTTAATTTTATTTAAATCTATAATTTGATTGGCGTAGAGTAGTTAGTTATAAGTTAGAATTATTATATTGAATGCAAACCAAGGCTGAATGATTTAGCGAGTGATTGAAGTAGTGTAAAAGTCTTAATAACTTAAGAGAAAAGCAGAGTCGTGATCGGGAGTAGATTCGTCAGCAATATGGACTGTTGAGAGGAAAGGTGGGAAGCTGTATCGGAGTAGGGGACGAAAAGCAACGCGTCATCCTGTAGTTGTCCCATGCTGGGATACGTCCTGGTCCTAAGCGTTGTAGTCATAGGACTGTTGCCATAAAATGGGACTCCAAGAAAAAGATTGCATTCCATTGATTCGATATGAAGTTGGTAATTAAGTTATGTTATTTGCTCTTCTTGAGATAAAAGAATTTATAATTATGTTTTGAGATCCAGTAATCATTGAGGGAGTTATTTGAGTGAAAGGATTGAGAATAAATTTGATAATTAAATATGTTGAACTCGTTAGATTAATTATGGTAGTTTGAGAACCTTCAACCAATTTCGTGATTGGTTGATTTAATATGTTCTTCAGTTCTTGTTAGATATAGTTAAATTCGCATTCTCGTGTACGTGAGTAGCAAAGCACTCCGATAGTTGGATTGGTTTGTGTGAATGGGATATTTGGTCTGCTGTAATATTTGTATAAATTATTCGAGTCAGCAAGCCTTGAGGCCTAGCACTATCAACTACGAATAGTTTGCCAACAAGATATTATATTCTCAAAATATTCTCAACCATAGCTTTAATAATAAAGCATATATTTCCAATGATCAGGTCTTTTTATTAACGGACCTTAACAGGTTATAAGCCCAGCTGCCTAGAAGTCCTGAAGTGAAAAAGTTTAGAAGCACGAAAAAGGGCGTTGTGAAAAAAAAACGCGTGGGAAGATTCTCGAAAAACCGAGTGAAATGGTGCGGGAAGTTTGTGTAGTAAAAATGCTCGAGCATTTCCAAGATGACATCGACAACGTTCAGCATAAAACCACTTACAAAAGACAACTACGATAATTGGTCGGTGCAAATAAAAGCTGTGGCAGCAAAAAATTTTACTTGGAAGCATGTACGCGGCATGATACCGAGACCAAAGCTGAGAGCAGGAGTGGAAAAAGAACAGTCCAGGATGGTGCAAGGAAAATGGGATGAGGAAAACGCCAAAGTCAGAGCAGATTCAAGGATTCAGGATTGAGCACAGCAGCAGAGGTGTAGTGCAGATTAAAGTCAGAATTTGCATCAACGAGACTAGTCAAAGAGGCAAAGGAAAGCATTATAACGGCTGAGGCGGAAAGAAAAATGGAAGTTTCCGTCAAGCGACAGACAACAAAGCGAAAGAAAATAAAAACTTTCGATATAAGTGCTTTAGTTGTCATGGTGTCGGTCATAAGGCTCCCGAGTGTTTCAGGAACGGTTCACAAGACAGTGCAAGGCGCAAATTGTCGTCGAGAGCTAAGGTAGTTGAAACGGCGTTTGTAAGTATAACGTGTGAAGAGTTGCTAGGTGCAAAAGAAAGTGCTTATGTAATATGCTGGTGTTTAGATAGTGGTTGCACTTCGCATATGTGTAACGATGGAAACATTCTCCGCCAGCGTACGAGTACGTGAAAGGCGGAATTATTGCTAGCCAGTAATATTCAAATTGACATTGACGCGCGGGGAAGGGCTATTGTAGTGACAACGGAAAGTAACAAAAAGAATCCGTGAGATTCAACGATGTGTTGCAAGTAAAAGAATTACGTACAAATCTCTTGTCAGTGGCAAAAATCACAGATCATGGACACACGGTTCTATTGGAAAAAGATATAGCAACAGTGCGCTTGAAGGACGGAAAAACAATACTCGTTGCTAAGCACAAAGGAAACCTTTCTTATTTCTGTGAGAAACCAGAGCGAGTAAATCTTGTAAATAACAGCGCTGTGAGTGTAGATGTGTGGCATCAAAGACTTGGCTACATGAGTGTACAGGATATTATCAAAGAAAGGATTAGCTACGGGTATAAACATTAAGAGATGAACCTAACCGTTTAAGAATAGGGATGATTGTGCCGGGTCAGAGCAAAATTGGGTAGACAGATTTTATTAACACAAAATATAACAAGTTTATCCAATACGATCAACAGGTACACTGAATGACAAGAGTCTTGATGAATGTCACTGAAATTTGTTTGAATGTCTGGAAAGTAACTTGACTTGGTGTGTTCAGTATTATTGACCTCCCACACGAGCTCACTACGCTTCACAAGTCAAGTCGAAAGGTGATTGTGCACGGGGCGTTAGCCGAACTAGCAATGCAAATAAATTCACTATATTTCAGGTGAAATAAGGTTGAATGTCTTGAAATAGCACTTGATTTAATTACTGAATGAAGTCCAGAATATCTCTGTAGGTTCAGAATTTCACAATGGCTAAAGATTGACTCGGAATTACTTGAATTTTGAGGGAATGAATCGAATAGCGTGCACACAAGAATGAGAACAGGAAAAGAATGGCGACCGGAACTTCGGTAGTCAAGATGGCCACTGAAAATTAGTCAAATGAGTGACTAAACTTTAAATTATTGATTATTTTGTCGATTGGTTATCGACCTGGTGCCAAGGTGGCCGCCGAAGTTCCGACCAGCTGTCAATTTGAATTGAGAAATTCTCAACAGGCTTCTTTTTCCCAGTCCGCATTTTTATCACTAGCGTATGTAAAAAGCTCATAAGCTTTGGCTCCAGTAATTCGATATCTTCTTTCTTTTAACCAATCTGAATGAGAGCTTAAAGTATTGATACATATTTGCAACGTGTCCCCTTGTAACATAGAATAACTATCCTTGCAACATGGACCCAATGGATTAATGTGCAATTCTTTGATTAATTCCATTTATTCTGATCTTTGTAATGTAAAAATAAGTTTTAGGGATTCTTCCATGTCTTCCAAGTCTGTAACAAAACAAAGCATAACTCATGTGTGAATTAATTTCACATATGTACTCTAAGATAACAATATGAATAATAATTAGTCTTGTTTCACATAAGCCGAGTCAGTCAATTTTTCGAGTAATATTGATTCATTATGTGATAGGATCTCACTATCGCACATAAAATTCTTACATTTATTCTTGCAAAAACAATCATGCTCTAGAAGTGGTGTTGTATTTGTGTAGGTGCTAAGTGTTTCTTTAAATGCACTTTTCCAAGTGCAGATCTTATCTGTACTCGATAAATTATCCAGTTTATCTTCAGTCACTCTAAAATCACAATAAATAACTATGCATTGTTAACAATGTTACAGGTTTTGAGGTTAGAAACTTACCGGCTTAAATATAGTAGAGTTGCAAGAATATGCTTGCACTTTTCTCCAAAGCCAGCTTTGCACGAACATTTCATTCAAACTATTGCACCATTTTTTGAAATTGTCCTATCGATTTGATGAGGCTTTTCTTTCAAATTAGTCGTTTGTAAACACTATGACGTGAAACTAAGCACATCCTTCTCACTTTCGACTTGATTTTTTCCACATTTAATCACATGACCTGCTTTCAAAAGTCTTTCACCTTCAGTAAAATTACGATTACTCGGTTTTGTTTGTCTCCAACAACAAATTTCATTAATATTTATCATTCTTTTCTTGAAAAATGGCGCAAACGGTATGTATTGCAATGTTATTTTTAAAATTTGTCACTTTATGTCAGCCATGTTTTTTTAGCCCCGCCCATATGTCAGATCCCAATAGTGAGAAAAGATTGGAAGAGATTCAAACGGGACAATGAAACGCATTTGATATTAAAGATTCAGGTCTTGCAAGTTGTTGTATGGACGAATCGAAACTCGTGAATACATCGAGCGAGCCGCGAGTAAATCTCCCGGTTGGAGGGCCGCAAAAGGGTGAGAATCAAAAAGAAATGTCACGTCGACAGCTGATCGGTTCGTTGATGCATTCAGCCGTAGTCACAAGGCCCGATATTGCATTTAGTGTAAATAGATTAGCGCAATTCAATGTGAAGTATAGTGAAAAACACTGGGCAGCAGCAAAGCATGTATTGCGATACCTAAGAGGTACGCAAAATCAAACGTTGGTGTACAAAAGAAAAAAACATGGAATAGTTGGTTACTCAGGCGCAGATCACGCAGCCGATGAAAGAAATAGAATATCGTATTCGGGATATTCGTTTATATTGAGTCGTGCGGCAATTAACTGGCGGTCATGTAAACAGAAAACTATCACGATTTCGACAACAGAAGCCGAGTACATAGCGTTGTCAGAGGCATCTCGAGAGGCGATATATCTCAGAAACTTGATGTTTAATATGAAAATGCTAGAGTTGTCGTGTGGAACCATTGGAACTGACAATCGTGGGGCCAAGGCTATAGCTAAAAGCGCGGTGTATCATACGAGGACGAAACATATTGCAACGAGATATCATTTTGTACGTAAAGCGCTTCGAGAAAATAAATTTAAATTAGTACACACACCGACTGAGGAAATGCCAGTTGATATGCTCCTAAAGGCGTTGCCAGAGCCAGCGCATTTTCAACACATGTAAAGTATGGGAATGCATGTTTGTTAAGAATACAAGAACGTCGAATTTGAAGGAGGCTAAACCATAGCTTCCATAATAAAGCATATATTTTCAATGATCAGGTCTTTTTATTCACGGACCTTAACAGTTCTTTCGTTATTGTTGAATTCGCTTTGTTGGCCAGACACGATCCCTCTCCACAACCTACACAACTGAGGGCCAGGACATGCTTTGTTTAGGAGGATCCTGATTTTTAATTTAAGACCATCTTAGTCAAGTTCCTAGATGAACTAGAACCTTCTTTATGCATCAGGGAACTCCCTGCAATCTGCCATGTCTTTATGTTGTCCTATCTTCCCTCTTCACTTGCTCGAAATCTTCAACCTCCTGTAATTGTCTTCAACTCTACTCTTCAATCTCCATATCCTAACTATTTTCTTCCAAACTCCAAAATCGAATTGCTCTCTTCAAGCTCTAAACTACTTCTCTCTTCATACGTCTCCCAAAATCTGACTTCGATTCATCATCCATACAATTCGTTAGTCTTCAACTCCCGTCCAATCTCATAATCAATCTCATTTGCAGAATTGTTTTCCTGTTCATAGCCTCATCACATAATCACTCTTAGGTTTCATTGTGGACGGGCGACTTAACCTAGGCTTCGTTCGCAAGGCCTGTCAGCTTACATCTTATTCTTCAACTTAATTTTAATTTCGTCACAAAATCTCCAAAATGCTTATTCTATACCTCCATCTCTTTCGTTGGAGTGTTAAGACTGGACCTGATCGAATGATGATGACTCATAGGATTGGAACGTCTCCTAGCATGGATCAACGAACGGGCAGCACGGTTCGTTGGGGCCTTTACTTCGCATTAGCGATCTATTTCTCCTCATGATGGTTCGACAGCTTTACGTATGCTCATTACTATTCCTCTACTATCTCTTGTCCATCCTATTAGTGAAAGAAATAAAATAGATCCCATGTTTTATTGTTTATAACAGATCTATTTATCATAAACAGTAAGAATAGGTTTTTATATATTTCATATAGTTTGTGACCTTTTTGTGAGTAAAAGAAAGAATTCCGCGGTGGTAGAATTCAAATATATTGCATGAATCTTTATTTCTATTGTTTATAACAGATTTTATTATTATTAACATAGAAAGAGAATTTTTAATTATGTCATGCGGTTTGTAGCTTTTTGTAAGTAAAAAAAAAATTACGCGTAGAAAGAATTCAAATATATTGCATAAATCTTCATTTTAATTGTTTATAATAGGTATAATTATTATAAACCAAACGAGTGAGTTCTTATGTCATGTGGTTTGTAGCTTTTTTTCGTAAAAGCGAAAATTACGCATTGGAAGTACTCAAATATATAGCATGAATCCCTATTTTCATAGTTTATAACAAATAAAAATTTTTTACTTAATTATCATCATGATCAATAATCATTTGTTATCAGCAATGCTCAATTGCTATGGACACAATTTCATATTATCAACAATTATTATTGACTATTATAGCGTCTTCAATGCTGTTTTTTCAATCCTGACACGAGTTTAAAATTATTTTATGGGTAATTTTATTGAAAAAAATGTTCTTTTTCGATGAACTATTGTTACCATATTTCTATCCAAGTATTCCAATCATTTAATATTTATATTTTTTTAAAGATCTTGAATTTTGTCAGAAAAATGGTATAATTTGTAAATTGCAAAATTTAGGTCGCTTCCTCTTTCCTTCAGTTTTTTGATTCTGTATAAAAAACGGCTGGATCATTTTTTGTTCTCGAGATAATGGAGGTGAAAAATTATTCCGAACTCACGTACGCACCAGGGACTTACGTACATACACACACGAACGTCCACTTAAAAACTATTGTATTTGACTCTGGGGACCTTGAAACGGGGAGATTTGTCAAAATTCGGGATTCGCAAAATCGGGCCCATCACAATAACTTCCCACTGGGAAGTTAAAAATTGTAGTAATTGATGAACATTGTTAATAATTTATTAAATATTGAAGGCTAATACTAGCCTATTTAAATTGCTCTAGTTAATTTTCACGCTTTCTTTTATTATTTTTGGAGCGCTCAGGAGCGATTTAAGATTTGTTACAGTAATTTTTAACGTTTGATAATTAGTGCGTTCGAAATTGTTTTTCTGCTCGATTTCCTCGAAAATAATGAATGATATTGACGTAAGACTAATTGCATTCAACGCGTAATTACGAACCTGAGAGTTAATTCAGTTTTCAGTCAAATTGGTCCAGCCTTTGTTTTGCAGAATCGAAAAGCTAGAAAAAATACAGAACTAGTCAAATTTTATCATTCTTTACACTGGAAAGTTGCTAGTACAGACCTTTTGGATCGCACCTAGACGACTGAAAAGCATTGATATTTTTAATTTCATATACAAAAAAGTGATTATTGAAACAAATAAGCTGTAACTTATTAACTAAAACCAACTAGAACTAACTGTCATTCTTCACAATACCACTGGACAAATTACTTGATAAATTATAATTAAACGAATAACTGCAGCACTTCAATGCTCCCTGTTTCAGATTAACTAAGAATCTAAAATTTCAATCGAAAAATGCGAGGAATATTTTTTGTATTAGCACACCAATAACTTCGATGATCAGTTGTATTCATTCCATAATGGAGTTGGAACCACAGAACTCTGAGGTAATGAAACCGATGACTAAATTCTAGGAAATCTGCGGTCATCGCAAGTTTATATTACTTTGCCTGTGAGTAAATCTGACTCTACGAAAAAGTAATTCGGACATAACAGATTAAATAAATGAACTTAATAATTCTTCATTATTTCTAACGAGGAAATGTAGCATTGGTCTCATATTAAAATTACACAAGACTAATATGATAACGGGATAAAGAAGTTACATCAATCTATATGTAATTTTTGATTAAGTAGACAATAGTTTGAACATAAACAGCATGAAGTCCTTACTTAGAATTATACAGAAATTTTTTTCCCGAATCGACATAACATTTCATGCAAAACTTACCACATGATTTTTCTCTACGTAGCGTTGTCTAGAAATATCCTGCTGATGCCGGTACGGAAATATTTAAAAATCTCAAAAAATTGCAGAAAAATCACTGAAACTTTCGGAAAATCTTCAAAAAATCAATGATTGATAACAAAAAATCTCTGAAACACTTAATAAAATTCTGAAAAAACTCCATGTTTTGAAACATGATGTTAAAAACGTTATAATGTCCGCGCCGTCCGCTAAGAGGGCAGCATCTCCCGGGCTGCCAGACACTCAACGCCACCTGAACTTCATGAAGCCGAAGCTCAGGCGCCATGATGCCATTCCCTACAATCACACAAGTGTGACCGGTCGCGTACTTTTCACTCGTTCAAGGAAGTCAAATAAAACACTCAGTTACGTTAAGTTGTGATATAAATTCATTTCTCTGACACTCAAGATCTACTTGTGAACATCTTTCGTTTACCTGTGGAGTCTCAACAGCTCAAAATCACTCAATTGTTCACTCTACGCCTGTTGCACCTATCAAGCACGTGCATCAGGCATCAGACGTCGGTGTTGGTGGACACCAGTTGAGTGAGAATCAATAGAATTCGTCACTCATCATCGACAGTCATCATCTCCAGTGCATTGAAAGGGTCTTACAACCTCTTTCACACTCAAACAAGGCACCTCCAGTGAATAATCATTCTTCTACAGAAAAAATAGCATTGTGGGCTATCGTAGAACCCATACACTCACACTTCATGACAATCAATTACACTCACACAGACAATCAACTACTGTATTGTGATCTAGATAGTTTTAGTGTACGTGTTCATTCAAATAAAGACAAAAATATTTTGTTAACCAATTGTTGTTATTCACCGGCAACCTTGATCACCTCAAGCGTATTCAAAATTTAACACATGCTATCAGTGTTTTCTCAGATATTCATCAGGAAGTTTCAAAAAAGTTTTCAGACATTTTCATTGCTTTTCAGAGAGAAATATACAGTCATAGATTTTTCAGACGAATTTCAGTGATTTTTTAATTTTGTCATCGACTATTTGTAAACCATGCATAGTCATCGACTTTTTAGAAGTTGATTGTGTTTCAGTACTCAATAGAATATTCGGAATTGAGTGAAAAGAATATGCTAAAAGATATTTCACATGAATAATACTAATACGATTAGCGAATGTGTGAATAACTTTTATTATCCAACTCAATATTTTACGGGTAAAAAATATTTTTTACAGTATTGATGAATGAAAACCTTACATACTGGAAAATTATTGGAACTTGATGCATTTCACTTTGATATAAGTATTGTTGAAACATCAAGTGTGTCTTCTAATCACCATAACATCCTCTAGGTATTGATAGAAAAAATGTGAATTAGTACTTATTTAAACTAGAAAACCTTGTTTTAACGGGACATTAGGGATACTGTACTTCATAACATCACTAAGAACATATTGTTTAACATGTGTAATAGTTACATCAGTTGATGGGAACAATCAAGTGCTTGATAGGATGATTTCTCGATACAATATAACAATTTCTTCATTTGTTCCACCAGGAAACACACAGATATTTGTCATCATTCCTTTTTTCTAAAATATTGTTTCTATGACAGAATCATTGATAAGTAGTCACTGAATTTTTTGTAGAGAGCAGCCAGGGAAATATTTGCTTGTAAAAAAAGTTCAATAAGGGAATATGGATTTTAATCGGAATTAAGAATAAACATCATAACCCAAAGAATTGTGATTCTTCCTATGAACCAATTTAAATAAAATCATTAAAATGTAGAAAGGGAATTGGCTATCAAACGGCGTCACTCATCCATGAATTTTTATAAAATCATATGAAAAAGAAGCTGATTGCTTCTTATAAATAAAATCTGAAATTAACAAAAATTATTTGTTTATCGCTTTTTATAACGTCTTTGAGAATTCGTTTTTGCAAAATCTTATAACATTGGATAGAAAGAAAAGAGATCACTTCTACCGATAGATTCGTATTGCATTTTGTAATCTTTTTCTGATAGATTCTCATAAAACTTATTTAGAGGTGAAAAAATACTATTTACATATAATTTTCTATTGAAACTTATCGCATTATCCTCACTTATTTGTACATATACTTATGAATTTGACTAAAAGATTTTTTACTCCTATAAATTTTGATTAATTCTTATTGATCGATTATAAGACTATTTTTGGTCTTCACATAGACCCGATTTATGTTTTATAAATTGCGTATTAGAATCCGTCAGAAATTGTAAGATTTCATCGACTTACCCTGGTAGAAATTCTAACCGGGCTCTGGATAGGATTCCCGACTAGGCTCCGGTCAGAACTGTAACACATTTTCTGGCCAGGGCCCAGCCAGAAAAGCCCAATTGAACCAATTTAAATTTGAAAACTAATTTTTTTGATTATCTCATTTTTAATAAGTTTTATATTATTAAAATGATTAATTATTAAACATATTTTAATCAAATTTACGTGAAAATACATATGCTGAAAGTTTATTCCTGGGGAGATTTAAACCTACGATCGCTAGCTTTTTCGCATCTGAGACCGGTGCCTTTACCCGCTCGGCTATCCATTTAATTAAAAAATTATTATTATTATATGAATATGAACAACTCCGTATATAGAATTTTGTAATATATTTTTATAAATCATTATTTACTTTGAATCGCAATAATAAATAATGTTAATGGTTTAAATATTTTCATGCCTTTAATTTTTTTCTCTGAAACTACAATATATTTCCAGTCAACATATGTTAATTATATAATTCAGTTAAGGTTTAATAAAAACAATTTTTTTTGTTAATTAATTCAATGAATAGTTAATTAAATAACTATTATTGAATAATTCATATATATTTAAAGTATGTTATAATCTATACAACTGACGAAAGCATCGTTTCCCACTACAGTCACTATATATTTATAGGCCCGAGTATTCCTAGTCAGATCCCGATTGGGCAAAAAAAATTCAGTTAGTTCCTGGTCAGGCCCTGGTTAGGCTAAGCCAGGTTAGAATTAACCAGATTCTCTTGACCAGGCGCAATCAAGGCCCCCACTGGATAAACCTAATCAGATTATCCCTTGTCAACCCCAACCGGGGCCTAGTGAGTAACGGGGTTTGCCCGGTTTAATTTCAACCAGGGTACAGTTCCAGTTCTCTATTTCTTGGTCTAACTCTCTATTCTCTGAATCCTTTACTACAATGTCAGTTTTTTTTTCTCTACTGGAACCATGAGATTCTTTTCTTTCTCCTTCTACATCACAGACTCTAGAATCTTACTATTCTCGATATCTTCCTCCCAATCTAGTGTTTTTTTGTCTTGATTATAATTCTGTGATCGTGTAGGAATTTCATTATGCTTGTATATTGCAGCTCAACAACAATATATTTCATACACTATTTCATTCTCTAATTGATTTTGTTATTGTTTGTTGACTCTAAATTTTATTGTCTAATTTGGTTTTTGATAAATTCCCTCTAAAACTGATTTGTTTGATTCTTTGGCATACACTCTTCAAATTTTATCATCTAAGTAAATTCTAAACTCTGAGTCTACTAGTTTACGTAATGATAACAAGTTCTCAGAAATATCTTTAGACGCGAATACCTTTGCTAGTTTAATTATATTTTCTTTATTTGAATCTGCATATAAAAGTAAGTATCCTTCTCCATCTATTATTATATCAGCAATTTCATTTTTCTTTGCACTCTTAATTATTATGTTGTTAGATTTTTTTAAAATCATGTTGTTGAGTAAATAACGAATTCAGGAATGCTGGGTTAACTCGATCATAGATGTAAAATAATTAATTAAAAACAAATAACATCTATTAATTAATAGGCAACAGTAATAAGAGTGGTATCCTGAGTACAAAAGTAATTTAGTTAATGAACACTGATGAGCACTAGAAAATTCCACTAAGTCCGATGAATGCGTTGAGTACACGACAACGTGTGTTGTGAGGCCGCGTTGTACACTTGAGTCCGTTCAGTTCGATTGAATGCTTATTTTTATTAATAATTGAGTACTAATGAATGCACTGAGTTCAATTATGAATTTGGTGAGTTACTGAGTTGAGTTAGTAAGCACAAAAATGATTGATGAGCCCTTGTGACTGACTGAGTGCGTTAAATAAGTACAAAAGAGTACACGAAACGATGAGCAACAGTCACGCGTCGGATGAATGCTTCTCAGCAGCTGATCGACAATCGAACGACCACGATTAATTAGTCGTCACCCGGAAGTCGACAGCGTTCACGGCACTTGGTTAGTCCGCGTTATGAGTGCGCTGATGTGTTATCAGATGAGCACGATATTTAAATAATGAATTCAGTATAATTACTGAACACATGTCATCATTAATTATGTGATCGGTTGCTCCCGAATCAGCAATGAAACTAATATAATTGCTCTTACCTGTGCCACTCTGCTGCTCCCGACTCTCCACCTCTTTTGCTTTGTAGACTTTCTTAGTTCCCTCTCTGGGCTTCCTCTTAACCTCTTTTTCTCCAGAATGTTTATTTTTCTTATCAATTTTTTGTACATTTTTATTATTTTGTTTGATTCTCTTATTTTCAAAATTGACGTTGTATTGACTTTTATCTTTAATGTTTCTTCTAAACTTTTTACCTCTAAATATTTTGTCAACATACCTATTTTTGTTGCCTCTAATGGTTGGACAATCATCCCCTTTATGCTCTTTAATGGCCTGGCAATAGTAACTGAACCATTTGTTTTGTTGTGAGAGTGGACAGTCTCTCATCCCGTGACCAAGTCTGTTGCATCTGTGGCACTTGCTCTCTATGATGTTTGGGTCACGTACCCACTAAGCTTTGGGTTTATTCTCTTTATTGTTCTCTGATTTCTTTTCTGCCTCTAACTGCAAGATATATGATTTTATTTCATCTAGTATCATTTTCTGACCAGTTGTTTGTTTCTTTAATAAATCTGCGTTTCGTATTCCAGGAATGGTTGAAGATACAGCCTGATAAAACGCTGATCGAACTTCTTGTGGTGTTAGTTCTATTATATTTTTACATACTCCATATTCTTTAACAATTGCATCAAATCTATCACAAAAATTATTTACAGATTCATTTTTTTCATTCTAGTAGCGTATAGTCGAGTTCTCACTGATGTATGAGTTACATTCACTTCAGTTTTTCTAGAATTTCTAAGTTTTTGTAAATCCTCTGTAGGATCTCTAATGTTTATAATTATTTTATGATATTCTTCATCCAATCGATTGATAATTACGTCTCTAGTTAACCTCTTTTTTCTAGCTATAATTAAATCTGAATAGTTTTAATTCCATTTTACATTTAGATCAATCACACCTAGTGAATCGTTACTATCTAATTCGGATTTTAAATAATCTAACCAAACATCAAAGTTCATATTTTGCTTTAGTTTGTATTCGCTTTTGATGTTTAATTGAGTCCCTAAAAACTCTTGTTCAACAACTTGTGTTTTAACTACTATTTGTGTTACTGAATCTAAATAACTTTGTGATTGATTTGAACTTTGAACTTCTACATTTTGTTCTTTGTTGGGTTTTATTCTGTTCAGCTCAGTGTTACTTTTCTCTAATTCTAAATCTACAGTTTTTCTCTTAACTCTAGTATTCTCTAATAATTCAAACTTTTGAATGTGTTCTTTACCGATCTTCAGTGATTCGTAACGAATCCTTTGTGCCTCTAAATTGTCTTTAGATGTTTGGGCCAGAGTATTCACCATATCTCTGGCCACCGACATCACATGTTTCAGGGATTTGGCAGTTGCTGCTAAGTTCCGTGTTGCGACTCTGTTTGAGTGGTTAGCCTCTACAGTCATTTTGATCAACTTCTTCATTTGGACGATTTGTTGCTGCTGTCTGAGTTCCTCTGCAGCTCTGAAGATGAATTCATGACAGTTAAGTGTTATTACCGTCACGTCTTCTATTATTTTTGACTCTTCAGTTTTGGCTGTGAAATCAAAGAAAATTTGCTCTAATAACCTGGATTTTCTCTAGCTCTGTATGATAAGGCCTTCTCTCTCTATCTCGGAATCAATCTAACCTCTGATCTCTTCTTATTCCAACAACCTCTCTTTATTTGATTCATTTGGCAAAGAATTTGAGCGAGAAAATGCAATAATTCATGTTTATCTCTTTTAAATGTTAAAAATTCAGCCTCTATTTCTATCTCATTAAGTTCCTCTAAAAGCTTTTCATCCTCTACTGCTAGTTCTGGGGAATCATACCCTCCAGCAACTTCTTCCTCATCGCTTTTGTAGTCGACGAGACTTTTGCTCTTTTCTGTTTCTTTCGCTATCTATTTCGAGATTATGAAATAAATTATCTTGATTAAAATTGTCATATCAATTTTAATTCATGGAATAAAACAATGATCATTAGGACTATGCAACGCAAAAAGAATTTACTTCTATGTAAACTCATTAATTTTGTATAAATTTTTTCTGATATTCTTTAAAGAATTTCGCTAATACTCTGGAATTATTTAGAAATTCTCTAATAATCTTTACAATCATCTAAAAATTTTCTCTTGTATTCCCGGAAGTCATCTAAAATTTCTCTTATCTTCTCTGAAATCCTCGAAAATTTTTCTTATCTTCTCTAAAATCCTCTAAAATTTCTCTTATCTTCTCTAAAATCCTCTAAAATTTCTCTTATATTCTCTAGAATCATCTAAAACCAGGTTTCTTTTTATTCAAAATACTTAAAAAATTTGTTTCGTGCTTCTGAATCGCAATGAACATACAACAATTCACTGCAATTCGAAACGAGACATCTAGTCCTCGAACAGCGCCACCACGCACGTGTACCCCTTTGTTTCAAGCTTTGGCTTCACGCACGGCAATGAAGACCGGTTGAAATAGGTTGGCCATGCACACGAACGGGACGCCGATCCGAGTCCTTCGAGATCCCTAGCTACCGATCGTTTGACACCGCACAGCAAGTGTCTTGTGAAGATAACCTCGAAATTTTTTCTCATAGAACACATTAACTTCGGTTGTTCTTATCGTGAGAATTTCATTCATTAATTTATGTCAAAAAAATATTTGTTATATTCGTTCACTCTGAATTCTTCTATAAAACTTCTATCTCTACTCTGATTACTCTATTTTATTTTCAATAATCATTATCATAAAAAAAAGAGGTTGAAGAAAAATAATGATAATAACAATTGGCCTTTCAGTGTGTTATAGTTTGCATTTTGTTTTTAATTTCAATGTTCAAAAAATATGTAACTTCTTAACCATCTTAAAAATAGATTTTTTAATCATATTTTCTAAATAAGTGGTCTGAATAATTTCAATAGTTAATTTTTATTTATGTATTAAGTTTTTATTAAACATTTTTTTCTAAATTCTCTTATCATTTAATTTTTATTAAACATCTATCTTCTAAATACTTTATTTTCTCTAAAAAAAATTATTCATGTTTCATAATGCATATTTTCTTCTAGGAAAAAGACAAAGAAACGTTTTATATCGTAAACGGCAGCAACGCTCACACGACGCACCACGAGAAACGGCTTGTAAACAGAGGCCGCGTGCGCGAGCGTGCCACCGATGAACACATTCGAACTTGCATGCAACTATCACACCGGCTTGGCTTCCAAGAAATATGTCGTCATTCTCTGAGAAAAGACGCAAAAATTGTTATAAATTCTAATTTTCTAAAATTTTTCCAATCACAAATGTCATTTTAATTGCAAGTAATAATTATTTTCTCTGGAATCAACACTCTAAATGCAAAATACTGTCTATTGAAATGTTCTGGAAAAGGATTTTCACTTACCTCTCAATTCTCTAATCTCTCCTCCAACTCTGAATTTTTACACTTAATAATATCTTTAATATCACCGAAAAATATTTCACTGAACTTTGTAATTAACCAAACTTAATTAAAACTTAGAAAAAAAACTTCGTTTTATGTTAGAAGCGTAGTTGGCCTATAATCTGTTGAATTTTAGGTCAGGAAATACGTAGTTTTTATTGATTAACAAACACAGTGATCACTCTCATTAATGTTTATTAAAGACTCTAATTAATACAAAATAATATCAATAATTATATTATAAGAAGTATATAAAAAAACGTTGGAAGTATCAGAACGCGTTGTGTTACACCGAAGCTTTACACAGGAATAAGAATCGTTCGGTAAACGACTCCACTCACCGAGAGAGAGAGCTAGTCTCGTGGGTCCTATCTGCCTCACGACACCCAAAGATGTCGTCGCCAACAAAGTCTAATCCTCAATAAATAATCAGTTAAAAGAATGTTAAAACAACAAAAATTTTTGAAATCAAGTGGAGTGCTATGTCATCTACAAAATTAAGTCATTTCATTCTTTAATCTCAATGAAAAATGTAAGTCAATACTTTTCCGAATTTTCGGGAAATAATTTAAAAAAAAATTTTGTAAATAAAAATTGCCGATAATTTTTTTTTTTTGCAATCAATTTTTCTTTCTGGATGAACAAGCAGGCGGTGAGGTGGGGATAGGGATCTACGTTTGTGGAGTAAAGAGAATAAGGTGGTCACGTGGGATTGGATTATCAGTACATTTAGCATTACGTGGTAGCCATTTTCGTCATATTTATCGAACTACATGCGGATAACTTTTTTGTTAGTCCGAAAATGATATGATTTTTTTCCATAATTACGTTAATTTTGAAGTTTGATCATACATCCTGAATTTAAAAAGTAGTTAGAAAAAATTTTTATGAGACTTTTGTTTGTCTAATTTTTGTAGGTCATGGCCGAGAAATTTTCCATTTGTAGAGAATACAACAGTAGCCTGGATCACTTAAGGTACACGTAAGTTGAGAGTTGTCAGTTAATCGTGAATTCGTAGATCAAAAGTTTAATGGTTTTAGATCAACCAATTCATTGATCAGAATAAAGAGAAAAGATCTCAAGAAAATCACAGTCTTGCCCTTTAATGCAGTCAAAACACAAACCTGTTATAGTTATAGTTCACTTGAAGGTGTAAACAAAATTTGTAACTTCTTTTTCGTTTGTTCTATAATATTTATTGAGTAAAATCATACAATATTGAATATAAAAAATATCCGTATAATGCTTCAGAAGTGTGGTGACATATGCAAAAATTTTCTTAAATACTTCGGTTTTTGTTTACTATGATTGATTCATGTAATCGTTTGGGTAACAAATATTCACACCAGTATATCGATTAATCATATTGAATGAATGAATGCACAGGAACTGGAAGTTTTGACCGCCCTTGAAGATAAGTCAATTCTATGATTACAAGGCACTCAATTACATTCGCACCAGCAGATTTCAGCAATCGAATTGCAGCCGCCATTGATCCTGCAACAATGTTATTCATGTATTTTTTATACAAAATTATACAATTTTTTTTGTTTATTATTATACAATGATTATACAAAAAACCAAATCATTCTTATCATCGTAGAATCAAGTGAAATTTTATATAATCATGAAATCATTTGAAAATTGATAACTTATAAAAAATTATAATTAACAATAATACACTCTCGTGGTGATTATTTATGAATGATAATAATACAGCAATAGTATAATTTTAAATTGAAATAATCACAGATTCCATGTTTCTTCAACAGGTGTGTTAAAATTTGATATACAGTTAATTCCCGATGTCGTTGATGAAGTTAAATAATGGTGGCATCGGCGATCTTATGCTATTGTTTTAGGACTTAGAACCAGAGTTCGGCATTAATATTTTTTTTTGTAGTATTGCAGGGCAAAATAATCAATTACTTCTGTGATGGATAATTTAGAAAAAAAAAATATCAATTACTGCGTAATCATTAATAACGAAAATTCAATTATCAATTACAGTGTTGATTGTTAATTTCATTTTTAGAATTATCAATTAATAAAGTAATCTGTAATTTGATGGATCCGATTAGAAATTAATAAAGTAATTTGTAATTTCGTAGATCCAATTACAAGTCAACGAAAAAATTTGTGATTTTATGTATATAATTAGAAATTACTTTTGTAATTGATAATATTTTTGGTGAAATTACAAACTACAGGAGTAATTTGTATTTTTTTTTGCGAAATTACCTCATACTAACGTAATTGATAATTTAATTATTAAAATTTCTAGATTAATAATTAGTAATTTTACGAAGAATCAATTAAGATTTTTATTTATTTTGTGATGAATGCATCACGTTATCATGATAAAAAAAAAGATGATTTTATATGTATATGAACGATTTAACTTATGATTCAATAATAAATTATGTGTTTTGAAGTTCACACATATATTTTGGCCATAACCCATATGTTTAAAAGATCTTATTTATATTTTAATGTTTATCAAAGAGATTTAATGTTGAATCATGCAATCAATCATTCTAACTTATGTATAAATGATTAAACATATGTTCTAACGATTTTATTAATGTTCTAATGTTTTAATATGCATTATAATGTTGCAAATTATGTTCTTATGTCCTAACTATCAAATATGTATTCTAATAAACTTATTTATGTTTATATTCATGTTTTGATATTTCAATATGCATTATAATGTTGCAAATTCTTAGTAAAATTACTAATTATTAATTCAGAAATTTCAATAATTAAATTATCGATTACTTTAGTATTTAATAATTTAGCAAAAAAAATACAAATCCTCCTGTGATTTATAATCTCACCAAAAACATTATCAATTACAAAAGTAATTTGTAATTTGATGTATAAAATTACAAATCACTTCGTTAATTTGTAGTTGGATCTAAGAATTTACAAATTACTTTATTAATATCTAATCGGATTCATCAAATTACAAATTACTTTATCAATTGATAATGCTAAAAATAAAATTATCAATCAACACTGTAATTGATAATTGAATTTTCGATATTATCCATTACAGAAGTAATTGGTAATTTCTTTTTTCTAATGGACCATTTCCCAGTAATTAAAAGTACTTTTTTGACGAACCCTGCTTAGAACTACTACTTTGCTTATTTTTCCTAAAAATAATATTTCAATCGTATTTTTGCAACGAATTACTTTTTTTATTTCCATGTTCTCGAGTCAACCTACATCTAGTTTTCCTATTGAATCCGCGATATATCTAATTGGAATAAATTTAAGGTTTTTCATGGAACTTTACAGACATATGTTTCCAATTGGATTCAATTTATTCTGGTCATTTCAAGTCAGGGAAATTTTTACTCTTTAATTTACCCTAAAAAATGATATGAAATTTCATTCGAAGTCGGTTGGATTTAATTATATTGTACTGAATTCATTGAGAATTCGTAACTAGATAAAAAACCTTTATTAAAGAAAGACCACGATTTTGTTGAGTCTTTATTAACCCATCAACGCCGAACATTGTTAAATTTATGCCTGGTTTTAAGCTTAAATTTTATGCATGTAACTGAGTAGTACAGTCATAACTAATAAAATTTTTGATGTTTTTAGCTTCGTTGAGTCGAATCCCAAAATCAAAATTTAGAGATCATAACCACACAATTAAATTTGGCGGCTTTTGTATAGGAAAATGACTAAAAATTTTTCGTTTTCAATATTCTTGATTTTTTTCAGGTATGTAGCGGACGATAATTGAGAATTTTTGTCAACCATCGGTGCATAAAATTATTCAGGTTCAAGGAAAAATTTAGATATTTACATGTTATTGACTTTTTCCTCCAACATGGCGACTAAAATGCAAAAAACTCCGAAGATATACATTCCTTGTAATTATTTCTTCTTTGAAGACCGGTCTACCAATCATTTATATTTAAAAACCACTCCTTCTATCAATTGGGGGATGAGCGACGGCTAATTTCTAGTCTACATTACTTTACACACCCCTATTTAACACTACCCCCACCCCCAAGTCGATTGGGGATAGGGGATATTTTCTAGACAAATACCCCAGCTTTCTCATTCATCGTGAGTCCTTTCGCCTCTCACTATCCAGGGTGCTTTTTTAGAGTGAGTTTTCTCGCCTCTCATTATTCGAGTTGCACTATTATAATGTGTCCCCGTCGTTACTCATATTTACATAGAACTTTTAGTAGTTCTTTTTCAGATATAAACTGCAAAAATGCGAATCACATTTATTGCAAAAAAGATTCGGTCTTAGTGGAAAATTGAAGCAGCGTTTTTTTTACTCTGTCGAATTGTGTTGTGGGGACTTTACTTAGTTTGCGCAATTCGTATACAATTTTTCACGATTGACATTGAAAATTCTTTGCTTCTAACTTTTTTTTGGCTATTTCCAGCAGCATTATATATTACAAGTGAGTTTACTATAGTAGCCTGAATGAACCTCATAAAAACTACTCATGTCCTCTTTTTTGAACGTCTGCTCGGCAGGATGTTTTTGCAATGACCATCATGCACATCTACGCCACCAATGAAATGGTTGTAAATTTGAAATGCTCGTGGAAATGATTTTTCAAATCTCGATTTTTTGACAAAACTATACCTCTTAGATGGCAATAATGGAGTCACTCCTGCAGCTGTCAACACAATTGACACCAATTTAGAATCCATTACCGATATGTAAATAATTCCACTGTTCTGGTCATGCTTCACCGCATAAGTGCCAAGGGGTGACTTTTTAACAGCAGAACTTTTACAGCACTATATGTCGAGATTTAACAAGAATCTATCTGCAGTGTACAGACCCCAAAATTTAATGCCATATCGCGTGGGTTTCTCACGTATGAATTGTTTTAATGAAGTTTTTACTTAAGACTTAGCCATCATTTCATCTATTGACAATGCAGTTCTCCAGCTACTGAATGTGAGAATATTTTTTTTGGATAATCATATCAATGAACGAACGCGCCAGTCTTTATTGTTTAAATTATTATCTGTAGACTTCGAGTATTTTCATTTTGATTTAATTTGCAAAAGGCGATCGCGTGATATTGCCGCACAAACTACCGCACAAGATAAAGAGGATTCATTAGCAAATAATCTCTTTCAGACTTTCTTTTATTGAATAAACTCATTATAACGATACCAATAAATGTATTCAAGTCGATTAGAGATAATTCTAAATTATTTTCTTTAGATGCATCGATGATGTATTGTTTCATTCTAAGTGAAAAAAACGTCTCAAAGAGTTTCACCGGCTCACTTTTCCGCATTTGATCTTTGATAGATAAATTCAATAGTATTTTATCTTCAATATTAGTAAGATAAATCCTTTCATCACATACCTATCGGAAATCATGATTTTTTTCGAGCTTAGATTCGTCATGTCGAAATTTTTTGAAACTTGTTTGTATGTAGTTCTTGGTAAATTTTCATCGGAGTGAGTATCAAAATCAAAATCACTGTCAGAATAGGAATTGTCTGGGAAACCAGAATCATCTGAATTCGGAATAAGCACAGGATCATTTTCCTCTGAGGTATCTGAATCATTTTCAGAACCAGAAGAAATAGCACGTTTTGGCCGTTTTCGTGACATCACAAGTGTAACTATGAATAAAAGTCAAATGTATGAGATCTTAGTAGATTTAGAAGATTGAAGAAATTCGCGTCAAAGATTATTTAGCATAGGAGATACTACGGAATATGGTACAAACAATGGGTAGGTATGTCAACAATGCTACCGTGAAAATAGCTTTAATTTTCAACAATGTGTTCGAAAAAATGATTCTATAAAGAAAATCCTTAAGAAATATAACAATCAGAGAATCACATAATCAGAATAAATTTTATTAATATGATAATATCCTTGGAATACATAAAAGGGAGAGCAAAGATATTTTAATTGAATGGATTATGGACATTAGACAGTAATATGTATATCTATGAAATATAAGTTTTACAGTCACATGTATGCAATCGCTCAAACGCATGAGATAGAATGAAACAATAACAATTTATGAAATGTAAGCTCTTGTCGATAAAAATCACCATTAATTAATCTATATGAATAACCAAAAAAATTGTAGAAGTTACATAAACAAGTAAATGTTTATACGTCAAGATTTCTATTTAAAATTTTATTTCTTCAGGAATTGTGATAAATGCGTCATATCTTTATAAAATGCCTACGAAACTCAGCAATGTTGGGAATAAAATAATTAAATAGTCAAAAGAAAAAGCACCGGTAGAGGAAACCACTGAGTTTTTTTTCTTGTGTGTGTTCTGAGGCTCTCTTCAAGTCACTATATGAGTTCAAGTCTTTTTTGTTAGAGTTAATTAATAAAATAAAAATGTATTTAATAATAAAGATAAGTACTGTAAAACAAGAAATAATAAGTAAACTTATATTAAATTAACAAGAAAGTATTAATTTAATTTAACAGGTTATGGGGCCAGGCACCTGATAGAGAACTGTGCTGGACTAACATATACTATAAAGTATAAGTAAGGTTACTTTGTCTAAAGGAAAAAAATTAACTATTAATTTTGGTCTTGTTTAATGTTTTGCAATCTGGATGTGTCAAAACATATTAAGGTATTAATTGTGAAGAAGAATGGCCATTGTGGAAAAGAAAAATTCGAGATTTGCTCGATTACCATGAAGGTGCATTAGATGCAATAGATGGAAAGCTAGTAAGAATAGAACAACTTGAACCAACTGCAAATGCAGAATAGAAAAGAATGTTTAAGGAACAAAATGATTTATACAGAAAGGCAAATAGTTATGCTAAATCGATGATAGCGAGTTCCATCAGTGATACTGTATATCAGAAGATTATGGATAAAGAAACTGCCAAAGATGTATGAGAAGCTTCTAAACATTTTGAAACTACATCCAAAGATCAATTGTTCACGATTTGTTCAGATTTTTCTCATTCTGTTGGTCGTCAAGTGAGGATGCCTCTACACATATTGCAAAAATGAGAGGTCTATGGAATGACTTAAATAATGGACTCAAAGACAGAGATGAAGGAAGTTTACCTGATTTGATTTTAGTTTGTAAAATTTTGAATATTTTGCCAAGTATTTTTGAAACGTTCAAATCAAGTTAGATGCTGCTGACCAAGGAGAAAGATATAACTTTTGATGAACTAACAACACAGTTACCTATGTTTGAAAAAAACTTCAGAAAGATTGACAATAAAGATAGCATTGTGCAGGAAGCACTCACAGCAAAAACAAATAAACTGAACCAAGGCGGAAAAGGCATTAAAAATAAGAAACGATCCCAGAAAAAAGATATTTTTCACTATTGTAAGAAGAAAGGGCATTGGTTAACTGAGTGCAGAGACTGGATAGCTCATGGAAGACCAGTTAAAAGGAAAGAAGAAAGTAATACTCGAAGTAATATTGTAACGACTAATATAGAAACTACAGAATGCTGGTTAAAAGTTGATGAAAAAGAAGTATGGTATGGGCAACGTGAAACAGGCGGAACCTTGTACAAGGCAGCTATTAAATCAGTTAAACCAGATAGTAAGCATGAAGTAATTTTCGCAGCTGCTAATGATTCACTGCTACAATTGTACTACAAAAGGTGGGGACATCAAGACAAGCACTATATCGAAGATATGATTAGAAAAGAGCTGGAAATAAAAGTAATAAGTTATCAGAAAGTATGTGAGCCCTGTATGTATGGAAAAACACATCGTTTACCTTCCGGTACGAGAGAAAAAGCGACGAAACCCAGGGAATTGATGTCAGCAGACGTCTGTGGACCTTTTGACACTTCATTCCAGAAAAACAGATACCTTGTTGTATTTAAAGATAGTTACACAAAGTTTCGCTACGGGTACATTATAGAAGAGAAATCAGAAATTAAAACGTCGTTGAAAAACATGCTTGCTCATATAAAAACATTGGGTCATACTATAAAGGAATTGCTAAGTGACAATGGAGGAGAGTTCGACAATAAAGATATTCAAGAAATTTTATCAAAGAGTGGAATTATGCAGAGATTGACAGCTCCATACACTCCCTAGCAGAATGGAGGAAGTGAACGTGAAAATCGCACTATAGTCGAAATAGCAAGAACATTAAAATATTCAAACCCTGAAGCAGATTTTCCAAGTGGAAAATCATTTATGGAAGGCATCACACCGTACGAACTGTGGATAGGCAAGTCACCAAGAATAAAACATCGGAGAATTATTGGATCAGTTTTTTATGCACATATTCAAGATCAGAAGCGAAGAAAAATGGATAAGAAAGCAATCAAAGGATATCTTCTAGAATATGACGCTGATGAACGCTGGAGAATCTGGATAAAAGAAAGGAATAAAGTTATCCTGTCAAGAGATGTAGAGGTTTTAGAAAAAACGGAGTGATTGTAATGAGGTTGTGAAGCTGCCTTTACGAAATCTTCAGATAGAAAATCAAAAATACTCAACAGATGAGACAAGTAATGATGACAATGAAAAATTTCCAGAAGATGAAGGAGAAAATGATTTAGAACAGAAGAACAAAATGATTTGAAAAATTTCACAGAAAACAGAAAAGAAAGTGAAAACAAAAGTCAAAAAGGTGAACAAGGTGAAGAACGACTGTACAAGAGAATCCAAAAACTGAAAAATATTCCAATTCTACAAGTTGATAATCCAGCTGCTGTAAGACCGGCACAACATTCTGAGTTTCACCGTCGTACAAAACACATTGCAATTAATCATTTTTTCATTACGGAAAAGATAACTGAAGGAAATTTGAACATTCAGTTAATTCCCACTGAACATCAAGTAGCAAATATGATGACGAAACCACTACCAAATATTCGTCTCAAAATGCTGTCAAATAAGTTGGAACTGCAATAATATAATGGGTCCATTTATTTTTGTTTGAATCAACGCTCTAAGTCAGTTTTTACAATTAATTAGGGAAAGTGTTGAAAATAAAATAATTAAATAGTTAAAAGAAAAACGACCGGTAGACCGGTCTTCAAAGAAGAAATAATCACAAGGAATGTATATCTTCGGAGTTTTTTGCATTTTAGTCGCCATGTTGGAGGAAAAAGTCAATAACATGTAAATATCTAAATTTTTCCTTGAACCTGAATAATTTTATGCACCGATGGTTGACAAAAATTCTCAATTATCGTCCGCTACATACCTGAAAAAAATCAAGAATATTGAGAACGAAAAATTTTTAGTCATTTTCCTATACAAAAGCCGCCAAATTTAATTGTGTGGTTATGATCTCTAAATTTTGATTTTGGGATTCGACTCAACGAAGCTAAAAACATCAAAAATTTTATTAGTTATGACTGTACTACTCAGTTACATGCATAAAATTTAAGCTTAAAACCAGGCATAAATTTAACAATCTCACACTCTCACGACTCCTGGATACTTGAATTCGATTTCTAAAACAAAAAAATGATACAATCATCTATTTGCATTAAACTTTTCTCTTTTAAGGCTGGGCTGAAGTCGGGAAATTTCCCGAAGTTGATTTTACGCCCTCGCATTGTGCGGTGGAAGGTCGAAGCTCGATATCAATTAAAATTGAGTAGGTAACAGGGAAATCATTCAAAAAATGATAATTTTCAGGGATGCCGTTAAAAAAAGGAAATCTTAGGGCACCGAAAAATTTACAAATTCTCAAATCATCTGTTGCAAGCAAGACAGAGCACAAAATATATATCTATCCATCTCCGTCTTATTTACCAGAGAGAATACTGCGAGTTCAGGCAGCTGGCGATCAAGCTTAGCCCCTACCCCTCGTATCTATCTTTATAAACCTGTAGCTTATGATGTATGAATGTCAACAACATAAATAAATATATATTGGCTCTGTAAACAGAGCACTAGATTTTCAATTTGCCGAACCGGGTTCAAACTTAGTTAGAAGATTTTTTTTCTGTTTTTTTTTTTATGTCAAAATTGCATATAATTGCGGTTTTAGGATGCCAAAAGTAATTTTAAATATCAATTTTAATTTTTTTCACAATTATTTTTCCAATTAATGACGGAAGAGTAATAAAAAATTACGATGGAGGAGAAAATCTTGTTTCTACATAAATATATTAGTTGTAGAATTTTTTTTAACAATTTATAATATTAAACGACAAAAAACAATTAACAAGATCCGCGGCGAGTTCCGGCGCTTCGCTGGCAAGCTCTATCCCCACGCTCCATAGCCGAGCCTTTAGCTTAAGATTTATAAGGCTAAAATATCTAATGTAAATATGATAGCTCTGTGGTCATAGTGCAAGGCTTTCATTTTGCCGGGTAAGGTTCGATTGTAGTCACGGCAAAATTTTGTTTTTTTCGTTGGATTTTCATGTAATTATAAAAGGAACATGCTAAATCTAATTAGTTATAACGATTAAGTTTTTTTCTTCTAGCTATTTATTCAATTTATCGACGCTGAGAGAGAAAATATTTGAACAGGGCCATAAACCCTTTTCAGTACTGTTATATGAATGTAGAATTTTTTTGAATAATTCGAAAATATTTAGAAGCAGTTTAACCCTTCGTCAGTCACGTCAAAATTTCTACCTAGTTTGGTGGTGCCTCAGGGAATCGCCGCAATGTTAAAATTAGTGCAACATTGCCACATGATAAGCAACATTTTGGCGCTCATTTTAAATTATGATAACGTCATACACACTACTATCATACATGATTGGAGTGACTCCTACCCGATTCAATATTTGCAACAGCGCTCATTAAGTTTTCCTGTCTTGTTTGGTCGCATAGGGAGGGAATCGCCGCAATGGACTTATTTTTGATGATAAAAATTGAATTACTTAATATATATGAGTAATTAAAAATGTTTTGACGGCATTTAATGAAAACAGTTTTCAGTGCTGAATCGATAAATCTACTACCTTCGTAACTGTACAAAAAAGGGCTTATGGTTCTGTTGAAATATTTTTCGACTCAGCGTCTATTAATTAGATAAATAATTGAAAAAAAAACTTAAATCGTGATTGAAAATAAGGTTTGAGTTGTTGAAATTATAATTACATGCAAATATAACAAATGAAGAAAAAAAAAATTGACCATGACCGGGATTGAATCCTGTCCGACAAAATAAAAGTCTAGCGCTCTAACCACAGAGCCAGCATATGATTAAAAACTGAATCGTTTTTTACTTGTAAACTACTCGCCTGGATATGCCGACTCAGAATTAAGCTTGCTTGATAATATTTGTAACTGATAACAATTATAATCATTGATGAATATCTGTATTCGAAGTTATTTCCAGGTATTATACTACTTAATGTTTAATAAGTATCATTATTTTCTCTCATATGGACTTCAATAGCCGTCAAAGTGCAGGGCACCATCAGTTCAGGATACGGATTGATCATTTTTTGAAGATGGATGACTGAGGTTGACTGAGAGCATGGTGCTGCTCTCTATCGGAAAATTTTTAAACTAATTTCCAGAAAAAATCATATAGAAAACAATATTTCTCATTTTTTCTAAATTACTGAATTTTATAGTAAAAATTTATTCGTCTGACATTCAGGAAGGTGGCAGGGACTAACGCAAACACGAATTTTGGGCAGAAAACTGATAAAAACGAAGTAATTAATGATTTGCTATCTGAATGACGTCGCAGCTATCTTAGAATTGAAGCGCGGCAAATCTATTCATAATTTGTCCATTTTTCATTTTTATTCTTTTTAATAAGAAAATGCATTAAATAAAGAAAAATTATTGTTTACGTCAGTCCGGCATTGATTTTTTTGTAATTTGTTACCTAACTTTACAGAAATATTTGCGAATTGGCGAAGAAATTAGAAATTTCCCGATTAATTGTATTTGGGTAGAGGGGATAAGACAGTTTTCTCGCTTCAGCCCAGTCTTAATATTGTCGAATTTATGAGCTGTCTATAGTACTATCGAAAACATTTCGACGAATTTTAAGCATTTCTGTATTTTGTTTGTATTGTCTGCAGAACAAATGGTGATATTATTATTCATATTGTGAAGTGAAATTAAATTACTGTTATCTTATAACTGCACATAAAATGCAAGAAAAAGTCGTAAGATTTTTTTTGTTCTCAAATACGTCGATAATTGGTAGCAACTTATTTGTTTGTTGTCAGTCATTTTTTTGAAAATTTAAACTATTGACTTACATTCGGATGAATTTTTAACAGCTTCGCTCAATTTTTCTACGCGTGAATAAATAAAATTTGTCATGGTCGCTGAAAAAATTTAATCCCAAAAATGCAGATATTTTCATAGATATCCGAAAATATCTGTATTGTTCGGATTTAATTTTTTTTTTTTGATATAAAAACAAGGTCTGCAGAAACAGTTAAAACGTTACGATATAATTAACTTAAACGTCTATGCAAAGTCTTTTGCGTTGTGAACGATATGCATTACAGACAATCAACCCCACATTTCGAACAGAACAGCCCGAGTAGAAGTGAAAAAGGGCCTGTCCTAAAAAGTATCAGGACCGTATGAGGCTCTATTCGGGATACCGTAATACGGTATCCGTACAAGGCCCCTGTAGGGTAGTATTACGTATTACCTTTTAGGGAAGCCCTTGCTTTCCCCAATACTGCCTTGATTCGGTTGCCTCATTGAAGCCCTGTTGGGAAATTCCTAACTTATCCTGATCCGTCCCTGACTTGAAATTCGTATAGGTGGCCCTTTGTTTATTCTGATACGGCCCTGACTGGGTCGTCTTATCGGAATCTTAGTTAGAAGATCCCTAATTTATCCTGATTCAGCCCCTAAATTCGATTTATTTCAATATAATGTTGACATGATTATTTCATTTTAGTTATCGAAGGAAATAAATAAGTTACTCTAGTTTACTCTACTTATTACTAAATGTTTATCTTGGAATTTTCACTCGTAAATTTTCTTTAAAAGTAGTAATACATGTGTTTTTTATAATACAAAGGATTTATTGAAATCCTTTTAACATCTGCAGGCCACACATCATATTTTTTTAAATATAGTTAGTTGGGATAAGATCCTGAATGTAGTTTTTAAACATTCTATTCAAGATTCTCTTACTGAAAAGATCGTACGCACCTTCAAAAAATTTTTTCATTCTCTAAATAAAAAATAAAAATGGATAAAGCAAAACGACAACGTGAAATGACTCGATTAAAAGTTGAAAGATTTCGTAAACATAGAAAAATGATCGAAACTGATTCTGCACCTGAAAAACCTCTGAACGATAGTGATAACGATCGTGTTGTTAATGTGATTGGTAGTGATAATTATATTGATACTGGATGTCAGAATATAATTGAAAATAACTCATGTGAGATACCTTTTACTGGTACCAGTAAAGTGTTTAATATCTTAAATCAAGGGTCTCCACAAATTGAGCTGGAGACCGCTACAAGTGATGTTTTAATACCTGATCCAATACTTTACCAAATTTATAATGATTATTTAATAACGACTGCTGAAATGGATAATAGTGCAAGTGATGACATTGAAGATGAAGAAGATAATATCAGCGATGTTTTGGATGAGAGCGATTTGATCTCCAAAGATGAATCAGACTCTGACAATGAATTTGATGAAACAGAGCAGCTTCGTGAATGGGCGATCACATCAAACATACCTCATACGCACATTGATAAAATGTTGGCAATTTTAAGAAAACGACTACTTCCTGAGCTTCCCAAGTCAGCAAAAACATTTTTAATGACATCATCAGCAAATTATTACATTGAAAAATTCGACGAGTCGTCAGAATTCGTTTATTTTGGTTTAAAAAAATATTTATTTCAGTATATCAATCCGCTATTTCATCCCGACGGTCAAGTAAAGTTACTTTTTTATTTTGACGGACTTCCATTCTACAAATCCTCATCGAAACAGTTTTGGCCTATTTTATGCCAAATTTATCATGAATCATACAAATACGTACCCTTCACTGTAGCTATATATGTTGGTAATAAAAAACCTAGTGATGTTAATAAATATTTGGAAAAATTTATATTGGAAATGAATGAATTGCAACATGAAGGAGTGAACTTTGTTGATAGAATTTTCAACATTTCTATTAAAATATTCATTTGTGATCGACCTGCTCCGTCATTTATAAAATTTTTGGAAAATCATGGTGGTTATTTTACGTGTGAGAGGTATGAAGTGAAAGGAGATAGAGTCATGAGTCGTACAACTTACCCTCGCTTAAACTGTACTTTAAGATCTCATGGTTCGTTTATCGATCAAACTAATTCAGAACATCATACAGGAATATCGCCTTTAATAAATTTAGATGGAATAGATATGATTAACATGTTCTCTCTTGATTTCATGCACCTTGGGTGTAAAGGTATTATGAAAAAACTATTGACGGTAATTTGGCTTGGTAAAGAATCTTCATTCAAATTGAATTCTTTTTACAAATCAAATCTTTCTCAAATGCTAATGAGTCTAAAATCTCAAATACCTACTGAATTTCAAAGAACAACTCGAGATATCAGCGATATTCAAAAGTACAAAGCTACTGAATACAGATTATTTTTACTCTACGTGGGACCAGTTGTACTTAAATCATGTTTGAAAGATGATCAATACAAACATTTTCTTTCATTGCATGCTGGGTGTCGAATTTTATCATCTAGCTTAGCACTAGAATGTAATGATCATGCCAAACTTTTCTTATCATGTTTTGTCTTATTATCTGGACCATTATATGGTGCTCAAAATTATGTTTTGAACATGCATTCTTTAATTCATTTGGCAGATGATGCAAAATATTTTCAATCCTCAATTAGTAATTTTACTGCATTCTCTTTTGAAAATGTTTTGGGTAAATTAAAAAAACTTTTAAGAAGTGGTAACTAACCGCTAGCTCAGGTATGTAGACGGCTACATGAGAAATTTCTTGTCGATAAAAATGATGAAGAAATATCTGCTACAGAGATTTTAAGTTTTAAATATAAAGATAAAGAAAGAAAAATCATGGCGGTAAAAAAGTTGCGATACAATAACATGATTTTATCTTTAAATGAAGCAGATAACGGTAATATTAGACAACGGAGATATTTTACAGTTGCAAAAAATAGTAGCTACATCCGAAGAACAAAAAACTGAAATCACCGACACACACCTTAAAAGAATAAAACCTGCCTTTACGTTCCCATGTACATCAGCAGCTTTGGGAATCTGGAGAGTTGAAAGACAAAATAAAATGACGACATGTGCAGTAGATAAAATTGAAAATAAAATTGTAACTTTAGTCATTGAAATAGAAGAACGAGAACAAATATATATTTTCCCACTTCTTCATCTTTAATTTATAAAATAATGAAAAATTTTTTACAATGAATCATTATTGTAATACTTAATAACTAATTAACATATATTAAATTTAATAATTTGAAATTTAACTATAAAATGAAAAATAAAATATTTAATTATAATTATATTATTCATTGAAAAAAATAGATATAATCACATGTACAAAATTTTATCGACGTATTATCTGAGTGTAATCAAATGTCGTTCGAGGTTGAGTGTGTTTATGTTTTGTTCATCGGATAGTTTTTAACCAATTTTTAATTTGGTTAAGTAAAAATCTATACACATAGTAAATGTTTATATGTATTTGTTTTGTTGTGATGTTGAGTGAAATACGTTACACTGTTTACGAGAATCGATATTAGTTTCGATTATTTCTCTCAGACATCGTCAGTTTGTTCCCGCGTTTTGATGCGTATTGTGGTTGCTACAGTGAAGTGATTAACGCCATTGAAAGTTGGAATAAAATATAATCATAAACGATTCAAATACTTTTAAAGTATATACATAAGTATTGTTTATTAACGATCAAGAACAAAAGGATAACAGTGGAATACAAATAGACATTATTCCAACAAGTTGGTTATTTCACGATGAAAATAATAGAGTTTGTTGTCCATTTATTAAAAATGACGCTGACGCTCAAGAAAAAAGTTTGTTGCAACAACTAGTGGAATCTCAACAACCTCTAGATAAAAATTGGAATACGTTTGAAGTTGATATCCGTGGAGATGCAGGTAAGTTGTAAATAAACTATCAAGTTGTTGAAGATAATTGTTTTTGTATTTTTTTTAATATCTATGGATAGACACTTACAACGAAGCATTGCAAAAATCAGATCAGGAGATAACACAACCATACGTGTTCACAACCGACAATGAAAATCATGTGCGTAAAAGACAAAAAGAAATTAAAAAACAAAATCCGCATGCGAGGACAAGGACCGACGTCAAACATGAAAGAACTTTTATTGAAAAGTGCAGCAGCTTTAGACAAACCACTACAGGCCAACGGAACACTGTCAGGTAATAAAAATTTGTGTCGAAGGATAAAGTGTAATGATTATTTAGTAATAGAAGTGAAAATAATAATTAAATATTAAGTACTAAATATACGAAACATATTTGTTTATAGTTCTTTAAGATAAAATTTTGGGCCAGAAAAATTCACAAGACAAAGATTTTCGCGGAAACAAGCCGAGAATCGTCTCAATCGAAAAAATTGGTCTGAGCACACTTTGTGCTTACACGACGAACTTCCCATTATTATAACAAATTCATATTGTTATAAGCAGTTTGTATTTGTTAAAGCTCACATCTCGTAATAAATCATATTGTTTTGTTAGAAACATCTAAATTCATGTGATACATGCATTAGTCATTCGATAAATACAATTTTCAATTGTTTATAACAAATTTATATCGTTATCAACAATGTGTAATTACCGAAAGTCATATTTAGTGGTAAATAATAATTTTTAGTGAATATAGAGTTGATTTTCAAATGAAATCGTTATTTTTTTGCTTAAAAGTATCTTAATAAATAGTCAATCTTTTCATTTCATTATTCTTAGTTTTTTTTAAAAGAAAAAAAACGGCTTGACCGAATTTGTTTAAACATCTTTCAGATCTTCTTTATAACAATATCTTTCGAATAAATTTTGGTTGAAGTCGATATTCCAATCCGTTCATGAGATATCGAAAACGAAAAAAATGCTGACATCCGTACGTACGTACATACACACATCATCTTAAAAGTTAGTCAGTATGCTTGCATATATCTTGAAACGTGGAGATATGATGAAAATTCACATTTCACCAATCGACCCAATTTCAATAACTTCTTAATGGGAAGTTAAAAATTCTACCAAGACAACGACACGTGCCTCGTGAATTAAGTGTAAACAACAAATTATCCGGAAAAGACATAAAAGGTGCTCGTCCAAAAGAGACTTCTAAAAAACCAATTACGACAAAGAATAGAAACTTAAGACAACATGAATCTAAAAGTATGCAGTCATCAGGTATGATTTTTTAAAGGAATTAATTAGTGTTTGTTTTAAATAGTTGATATCGGTTAAATAGATAATAGTATTATCAGTATAAGTGTTGTACGAGGTGTTTCGTATCATAATTTAAGAAAAACTAATAGGTAAATATTTATTTTTTTTGTCATTATTATTTTTTTTTATCAGCTCAACGACGAAACATGTCTGATACATCAAGTACTGATCTCATCATCAGTAGAAAACATGAAAGATGCCCATCTAAAAGAGACTCGAAAACCAAATGAAACAAGAAATCAGAATTTAAGACAAGCAACATATCAGAATATGCAGTTATCAGGTATTATTTTTTTAATCATTTAATTACATTTTATTTTATGTTTATAACGTCGAATATAAAATGATATTTTATCATTCGTGATTTTGAGATACTATCTACTATACAGATTATGTGTCTTACTATAATTATAATAAAAAGGTAACTAGATAAAATGTTTGAATAGTGAGCAATAAAAATTCATTGTAGTTCTAATAATTTTTAACATTAAGAATAGCTGATAGCTGACATAAAGAATCAGTTGATATTAGTGTATTAATAAAACTTTTTTGAGAGTTTAAATGTTCATGTCTAAATTTATATATACTATACATTTACAAATTTTAATTGTCGTTTGATATTTACACAATAATTCTTATTGATAGTAATATTTTTTATAATACTCAGATTACTTAATATTCTAAAAAGTGGTAAAATGTGCCCCATATCTGACCAAACATTTTCTACTTTAAAGAAACAACTCTTCAAAAACTTGTATTCATTCCTATTTAATACTCTTTCTAATACTATTGAATAATTCACTATTCAATCTTTTTAATTTTTTGTGTCAAAATTATTTTTATTATTTAAATATTGCCTACTGGGTGTTGATGAATCCAAATGATTACATTTTCACAAAACACTAATTTCAAAAATGTTTATTTATGTGATTTGTTATCATTAAAATTAGATGAATGTTAATTAGTATGAAAGTTAATATTTTAGTCTATCTTGGATTAATGTAATAAAAAAAAATTCACTAGAGTTGATTCGTACATTTACCAATTAATAGTAGATTCTTTATTAGAGCATATACTAATCCGGTTTTTTATTTACAAAAATTATAAAATTATGTAATATCAATAATTTTGAGTATTTTTCTGAAAATCGATAAATAAAATCTACTATTCAAAACTACACAGTTATCAATAAATCATTTATCATTAAAGGCTATTATGACAAACGTTAATAAATGTATTGCCATCACGTCATAAAAAATTTTCAAATATTATATTTTTGTACTTGTTTGAATAAATATTCTTTAAGATGCTCGTCCACAAGTATACTAGTGATTGTGAATTGTGAATGGAAATAATATATTATTTTCACTTATAGCTCAGCAGCAGAACGAGTTTGATGAGGCCACTAATATTAACACATGGTCAACAGACCAAATCAATAATCTCAATGAAAATTTATGTTCTACCACGGAAAAATCCCAGTCTTCGAACTTACAATTGCCACAGGAGCTAGGTTTGAAAACAATCAGGATAATAATTTTTTTGTTATGTAAATTAAATATCATTCAGCAAACTATTTTGTTTTCAATTTATCTTTATGTGATTTTACAGATTCGAAGCATTTTCAGTCACTCATCTTTGATGTTTTTTCAAAACTACGTTATCAATTCGGAAGTATTCAGCATGAAGTAGTGGAGCTCAAAGCATTAAACTTACATATATTAAAAATTTTGTTAGGATCACGAAATATGGATTACAGACCAACACAAGAATTTCAGCTTCCTATTCTTTTTACTACTATGGACGAATTCGAAGCTTTCGATCTTTGATTAGCAGAAGATAGAGCATTTAAATCTTAAATTGTAAGTTCTGGCGAATTAATTTTAAAATATCATCAATATTATTTGTAGGTGAATACGTATCGAGATATTATCATTGTTTTAGAAACATAAAATTTCAACGTATACACTGGTGAGTGACCCATTAGTTAAGAGTGTGTCAAGAGTAATAGCAAGCTTTTTTTGCTTTTTTTCTATTGTTATTTGTCAGTTTACCCCTATTAAAGACTTAAAGAAGAAAAAAGTATTAAAATCGACAAATTTCTATTCTTGCCGACTTGGTAAGTTACATATTGAGAAAAAGTAAATGTTTCATTGGAATTTAATCTGTAATTATATAAATGAGTTTACATTTGTTTCTCTTATTACAGAGGTAATTGAAGCTGAATTCCAGGAAAATCCTGATGCAGGTAAATTTAAAATTGCTCAATTTCACAGTGCTCTTGGAAAAGTAATAAATAACGCACGAGATTGGGATGGTCATAGAGCAAATAGACGGGATGATCAAAATTCTTCTGAAAATAAATCAGAATAATTATAGCTAAAAGCAATACAAAAACGTATTTCAATTGAATTGTTCTAAGTACAGAATTAATCGTTTATGTTCATTATTCATTAATATTTTTTCTTATTAAAATTTATTAATATTTATTATAGTCTTGAAACTATTTTTTCTATTTACAATTAATAATATCTTCATTTTAAATAATATTAAGTACATTTTAAATATATGTATCTGTGGAACATCTTTCATGTTAAAAATTAATAAATGAAAATAACCTTTAATTATAAATGATCAAAGTTTTTATTTGAATTATATAAAATACTCTGATTCTTATCTCATAATATAATCTATATACAGAATATCCCGATTTATTCTGTGTAGGTCAGCCTAGTCAGAATCATACAAGGTTCCCTGATCTGTATCATAAAAGTTCGTCTAGTTAGGACCCCACAGGATACCCTGATTTGGGCTATGTAGGGTATCCTGACCTGGATCGGACTACTTAAGGCGTTACATTTTTGACCCGGTCCTGATAAAGTTTACCTATTTGAACCCTAATAGGGTAACTGGGATGCCGGATCAGGCCCGGATCCGTACCCTGCATTATTTTCTACTTGGGAGCATTCAATTAAAATTATCTAATGTTAAGATTGTCAAAAAATTAACTACTTTACAGAAAATATATAAGTAGAAAAAATTCGTAACAATCAAAAAGCGAGTCATAGAACACACTTTGCAAAATTTGGAAAACTTTTTCTTTCAGCGATGATTAGACAATCAATGACTCTCTTATTAGATCATTCAAATCATTTTTTCACGTATGATGCTAAATAAAAATCAATGAAAATCAATATAAAACACGTTGAGAACTTTTTTTTTATGATTTACAACGATTTCAGTGTGTTAATGTTATTCAACAATTAATTACCCGAGTAGACAATAAGTCAGGTTGGAATCCAGTTCGGATCTGGCATCTCATCTTCCCTACTAGGGCTCAAGAAGGTAAATCTTATCCGGTCCGAATCCTAAATGTAACGCCTCAAATTGTCTGGTCCAGATCAGGCTACCTTTTACTGTCTTGCCCCCTGGCCAAGCCCTTGTTATATTTATTTTTTTATTAAAAATAAAAAATATTTAAATAATTTTTTTCTTGGCATTTTTATACGATAAAAATTGTTAATTAATCATACTTAATGAAATTTCCGCAGAAAATGGAATAATTGAAATTAAACTCGGGGGGATTTGAACCTACGACCACTACTTTTGCACAACTTAAACCGGTCCCTTAACCCGCTTGGCTATCGACTTATTAAAAAAATTATAGCAATCACATGTATATCAACAGATACATATGTAATATTTTTTTAAAATACGGATACTAATAATATATTTACATAAATACTCAGTAATAAATAGTTTAATTGATTAAAATATTTTTATAAATTTTAACGAATTTTATTTCCAGTATATCCAATCCAGATCTGATCATACTCCGGAATACCTGAATTAATTTCTATCGTCGGAAAGGTGAATAGTATAATTTGCATTATGTTACATCCTTGGTAAGAAATTTAAATATACTATGAATATTACGTTAGTATAATATATTCACTACTATATAGTAAATAACGAGTAAAAAAAACGCAGGGTACAGATCCGGGCCTTATCCGGTATCCCAGTTATCCTATTACGGTTCAAATAGGTAAATCTTATCAGGACCGGATTGGAATAGGCAAGGGATTTCTTATAGGGTTAAAATACGGCAGCTGAATCAGGACCGGATTGGGATAGGTAAGGGATTTCGTAACAGGGTATTTCCTTTCAGTACCTGATAGGGACCATATATTAATACCGTATTACGGCATTCCATACTAGACCTTGATCGGGTCCGGATCATGTTAGGGCATGCCCTTTTTCATTTCTACTCGGGTACTCCCTCATTTGATCATTTAAAACATATTTCTTATCAAAAACCCAGTAAACACTGTTCTGTAAATTTTATGTCACCGTGACAGAACTGAAAGTCACGTGTTATATAACATGTAAGTCACATGTGACTCACATGTAACTTACAATTTCCCACTCATAAACGTAACAATGTGATGTCACATTGTTTTGCTGTTGTTACATTTCAGAAAAATATAACTTTGATGTTATTTATGGATAAAAATATTGTAACATTCCCAGTAAACACTGTTATATTGTTGTAATATGCATATAATTTCACTAATATGACATACTTATATTGTAGTAATGTAACATGAAAGTACCATAGATGTTACTATTTCCTACTCAACAATTGACTATGTGACATCACTGTGATATTAACGTGACATACTCGTTATATTGGACAAAAAAAATTGTTTAATGATTGATATTACAGATATAATTGAATTATACTTTTTTTATTACATTTCTTTACTCTTTAAGTTGAATCTAATTTTTTATTGTAAATAAATTTCTCTCCTACGGGAGGAATCAAATCTACTACCGGTCGCACGCATACAACTTAAACCTACGCCTTAACCCGCTCGGCTATTCTAGTACTTGATATCTCAACAAGAATGTAGGCCTACATATGCCAATTTTTCGATTAAATTTAATAATATCGATAACAGGATAAATTGTTATATTATATATGAGTATATATGTAGGTTATTAAAAAAAAAGAAAAAAAAGCGCGTTTTTTTTTTTTCTTTTCTGTATTTGTATCAATACAGATATTATTTTGTATATTTTATATGATTAATGAATTGTCATAATTAGTGTTGGTGTTTTCCGACCCGAAAAACGGTATTTGAGAATAAAAACGCGAACGTTATATATGATAACATCTATGTCTACATACAACATAGCATACTTGTAGTAAAGTTATGTCGCATAAATGTTACATCTTTGTAACACAAGTCATGTATTGAAAACCCAGTAAACACTGAATATTGCAGCAATGTTACATCGAAGTAACAGAATGTAACGTCTGACATAACACTTTGTTCCATGTATGTAATGTTGTTGCAGTGTATGATGAATGCAACAAAACGATATTGTGACTGTTATCTCCCTGAAACATAACATCAATATAACATTTTAACATGAAAGCAATGTAACTCCTGTTATAAATATGTTACATAAAAATTTTAATATGTCACTGAAGTTACATACATGTAATATCTATGTAATGTAACTTAGTTATTAATATGTTATGTTGCATCTATGACACTTAAGTGATGTACATGTTACAGTATGTGATCAGTTGTTCGCGGTACATATCTATGTTATATTTATGTTATGTCGTAGCCGTTACCTCAGTGTAACATAGTATCAAGAAAATGGAGTAACATCGGTGGAATGTAACTTACGTTACATGTATGTTATAGGGTAAGTCCGAAGTAGTTGGCAGTATGAAGATACTGCGATGGATACAATATTTTGTGACATAACTTAGCGATGGTGCTTATATGCTACTCCAGTTACTCAACATGATTAAATATTTGCAATACATAACTTATGTTACATAAACGGAACGTTCATGCTACATAACTTCGTTACAAGTATGCTATAATATATGTATACATGGATATTATTATATAGAACGTTCACATTTTAATTTTCATTATCCAATATTCCGGTACTGAATACAAAAACTAATTATGACAAATCATGAATCATATAAAATATACATAATAATACTTGTATAGTTTTTTTCTTCAAATAACCTAAATATACTTATAAATAACATAATTACTCGTTTTGTGATCGGTATTATTAAATTTAATGAAAATTTTTACATATGTAGACCTACATTCTTGTTGAGATATCAAGTACTAGAATAGCCGAGCGGGTTACGGCGTAGGTTTAAGTCGTATGCGTGCGAGCGGTAGTAGGTTCGAATCTCCCTATAGGAGAAAAATTTATTTACAATAAAAAATTAAATTCAACTTAAAAAGTAAAGAAATGTAATAAAAAAAGTATAATTTAATTATATTAGCAACATCAATCATTTAAAAACTTTTTTTGTCCAATATAACGAGTATGTCACGGTAATATCACAGTGATGTCACATAGTCAATTGTTGAGTAGGAAATAGTAACATCTATGGTACTTTCATGTTACATTACTACAATATAAGTATGTCATATTAGTGAAATTATATGCATATTACAACAACATAACAGTGTTTACTGGGAATATTCAATCATGATATGTAATACATAGATAACTAAAGTACTATACATGCAATATCACTCAGTTATGCAACAATATATTGTATCCATGTAACATAATTAACGTATCGTAGTCTATGTAACAGATATGTAACGTAAGTTACATTACACCTATGTGACTCCGTTATATTGATTTTATGTTACACTGAGATAACAGCTGCAATGCCATTATGTGACTTTCATGGAACATTGCAATGACGATTCATACATGTCACTTTTTGTTATATCACGTGCTACATTTTGTTACTTCTATGTTACATCGCGGCAACATTGAGTGTTTACCGGGTTTACATAACAGTAATATGATTTTAATGTAACGAATACGTTAAAATCATGAAATTACAAGATTCGAATCATGTGAATGTTATATATTGACTCATGGGATTTTTCAAAGGGTACAGATGGAACAGCAACATAACTTGAGGAGGATGTTACTACGTCAAAGTCATGTTAATTTTATGTCAATGTTATGTTATTGTTACATCATGTATATACAAATAGGTTTCAATGTTATTTAAATAGCAATGTTGATGCGTCACAAAATCATAACGAAGGAATCAGGATTATAACATTTTATTAAAATAACATGAATACGTCACAAAAACATAACATAAGAGTCGCGGTCGTGACGTCTTGTTCAAAGTAACATTTTTAAGTCATGAGGACATAACAAAAGAGTCACTATTGTGCCGTTTTATTACAGTCACAATACCATGTAACTGTTATGTAACATAGAAGTAACAATTAAGTACATAACATAAGACTCAAATTTTATATAATTGTTATGTCACCCATAAGTCACAAAAGTAACGTTACTTCTTACTTCCTTGTTATATCACATTTACATTCCGTGCTTACTGGGAATATAAGCTTGTATTAGTCGACAAAAATAAAATAATATTAATATGAAAATAGAATATGATGATGAGTACACAACATGTGGTATAAATGTCTCATAGTTATGCAAGAGAGAAGAAAACATTACGAGGTTAACGTACAAGAGAGTGATAATAATACGTCAGGTAAGAAAGAGAGCACGATAGGGAGCCCATTATGTAAGAAAATAACAAAAGACACATTCAGTAAGTGTAGCGTGAAGCCCAGAAAATTTCTCAAAAAAATAAATAATTCACTCGAGCAGCGGAATGTGAAAAGGAAAAAGGATTAAATTACTACGAAAATAAACACCCGCTGAATTTAAAATAAATCAGTCAATTTATTTTATTTTTTACACTACTTAGTCTTTTAGTTTTATTATTACACACCTGTTCAAAAAAATTCCCTCTCGAGACGGCTGAACACTCTGTATACGCTTGTTTGCTTCACTTTGAAAAAATCACTCTAAATCGAATGTTTTTTAATAGTTGATCAGATCAGATCATTTAAGTTATCTCTAGCAACGTTAATGAAGCTCAATGAACACACTCGAATCTCTCAAAAACTCAAAAACTGTCCTTTTGCTTAGCTCGGAAATCTCAGAAAAATAAAACGTACTCTATCCTCGAGATATTGAAGGCAACTGGTGGAAGTCTGAAAAGACAGGTTGGACTTTCGCCTCCAAAAATTGATTGGTCACTCAATTCGTTGTAATCGGCTCAGAAATTCGCTAGTCGATGACGTCTTGAAAAGTGATTGGTTCCTCAAGTCACCAGATTGTAACTCGTGCGCTAATTAGTGCAGGAGAAATTTGAAGGCGAGAAATGGGGTACTTGGAAATTCTCTACGGCAATACTTAAGACTGGGCTGAGGCCAGAAAACTGTCTGATCCTCTCTACCCAAATACATTGAATCGTAGGTTTCTAATTTCTCAGCGAATTGATGGTTTTACTTAAAAATTTTGGTCCCAAATTAAAGCTTATTTTATGATGCAGTGGGCTAGAAAACAATGATGATTATCCAATTGATTTTTTTAATAAAAAAATTGAAAACGAAAATTGAATAATTATGAATTGATATGCCCTACTTCAACGCCAAGTTGGCCGCTACAAGGTTATGGAATAAAATAATGAATTATTTATTTTTTATCTAATTTCAGCGTCTCAATGTTATCTAGCGAACTGCTTGCAACATTTTTAAGCATAAAAAAAATTATTTTACGTAATAAAATTAGATTATTACGAAGAGATTAGAAACCTACGATTTCCCTGGTAAAACAAACCGATAAAAACTTATAATTACCGATAGATTCCTATACACAATTTATAAGAATAAATAAGAACGTATCGGGTCTATAAGAAGACCAAAAATGTTCTTATAAACATTTAATAAGAATTAATCGGAATTTGTAAGAGTAAAAAAACTTTGCGATGATTTTATAAGTATATGTAAGAATGAAGAAGAACAATATAATAAGTTTCAATAAGAAATAATAGGTAAATAATATTTTATTATTTCTGAATTAGTTTTATAAGAATGTATCGGAAAAATATTACAAGATACAATAAGAATCTATTGGTAGAAGTGATAACTTTTCTTTCTATTCTAAGCTATAAGATTTTGCGAGAACGAAGACAACAAGACTTTATAAGAAGCAATAAGCAAATAATATTTTTTATATGCTACATGCCATATGAGTGCTTACGTATCATAACTAATGAGGGCCGCTTACATGGCTGATTATAAGCCGGTGATATAAGTGTAATTTGAATGAAATTATAACCAAAAAACTATCAGGAGCTCTTCCCACCGTGTCTCTAATCAGCCCCTTCAAGCTCCCCTCGATAGCCATAATAATTAAGCCCTTACATTTACCCTGTAACATATAAAAAATCGTATACACCTACGAGCTCAAGCAAGCTATCATCGCCTCGGACCGATGATGTCAGCACAAGACGTGCCGTGCGAACTCGCCTTCGCTTCGTGCGCATGCGCCGCATGCCTTGACTAACGTTATCGATCCGAGACAATAATACCATACTTAAGCACTCAGGTGCATAATATACTATTAATATCAGAATTGATTTATGAGAAACCATTAGACCGTTTTAAATAAGATCCTATAAGAATCAATAAGTAAGTAACGCCTCTTGATTCCCTATCCGAATCGATAGGATTCTATAAGAGAAAATATTAAAAGATTGAAGAAGAACTTATTGGTGAATAATTTCTATCAACATATCACTTATGTTTATAAGAAACTATTGGACCGTTCTAAGTAAGATCCTATAAGAATCAATAAGTAAGTAACGCCTTTTGATTCCCTATCCGAATGTATAGGTTTCTATAAGAAAATATATTAATTGATTGAATATCCCTGGTAAAACGAACCGATAATATCTAATCCTATTTGAATATATTTCATTATTTCCTACCAATCCAACGGCAATAGATTTGATTATATTTCCTGATTGAATAAACCTTAATTTTATTCAAACTTGAATCTAATATTCTAAAACGCTTTCAGATTTCCGATTCCATTGCCAGTTTCTTTTGTTATGTAATTTTGCTCTTTAAAGGTGTCAATATGAGATACATATGCTCAACCTTAGAGACTTTAAATTCCTCTTTTTAGTCCTAGCCTTTCGACCAATAGACAGGGATGAGGGGATCTTCGATAGAGAAAGTAAAAATGTGTGATTTATATAAAACAATAACAAAGTTTATTAAATGAAAATCATTAAAAGAATTCAATTAAAACGTTACCAACAGATGATTTCTTTTGCTCAGGTAAAAATGTATTAAAATTAATTGGTCCTTTGTTGATGCTCCAGTCAGCGTAATATTCTCGTTTAACTCGAGAATTTATTTAAATATTCGTTGTTAACAATTTTAAAAATTATATTGGCTTCACATAAAAATTTACTAACTTTAACAAAATTATTGATACAAGACAAAATAAGACTTACAATTTTCGAGCGATGTTTCACGATAATCTGATCTCGATCTTGCTTTTCCGACAACTGACTGATGCATCAAATCTCACGTATTTATTTAGTCGAGGATGACATTATTAGAAGTCCCTTGCTTCAGGCGCGCACAAGTCCCTTCACATGGTCCTTTCCTTTTTTGGAAAGCTAATGCTCTTCTTTCGTCACGCACTGTTTTTAAACCTTTTATTGCCTTTTCGCCACGTGGGTTCTCCAAAGCAATAAAATGTCTAAAAGATGATTTCCTCAAAAATTCTCCGAAATCTTTTCTATTTTAACGAAATTTAAAAAAACTTAATTAATAATCGTTAACCTCAATCATTGTGTTTCATTTTTAACCTTCGTTAAAAATATATGTATATATTAAATAATTATAGAAAATAATTGAAATACACTCAGACATCAGAGAAATCAGAATTCTATGGGTTTATAATATTTATTCTCAATTCCGGTTAAAATCCATATTTTTCTATTGAACTTCTTCTGATAGAAAATATTTCTTCGGCTGCTCTCTAAGAAAATTAATAACTATTCATTAATTCCAAGTAAATATTTACTATTTGGAGCACTTTTCAGTGATGCAATAGAAAATAGTAAAATTTCACTGGTTAAAGTGACTAATTGGATTAGTAAAGAAGGAAATATATTTATACATTCATATACACACGAATACATGTATATAATTACCAGCCGATTCCCGCGCCTTCGTCCGCGTAATGTGCATGATTACGTTACATAATAATGAACTGATTTCGAAAATTTATAAAATAGTACAGTCCTAGTGCAAATGATAAGCCGATCACAGATGCCGATTGTAGTGTCATAGTTAAGACAGAACCGTAATGTTTTTGCAAGTACTCAACATCAACAAAATAAATTCGAATTTCAACGTGTGATTATATTTCTGCTCCTATGCAACCTTTTTTATAGCGTAGGTCTTTTTTATAATGCTTATATAAAATCCAGTATTTTCAAACAAAAATAATAGGCTCCCTCATAATTCACTTGGTTTGTTACATTATTTTAGTTAAATAAAAAAATTACGCGTTGGAAAAACTGAAATTTATTGAATGGATCACGTTTCAATGTCAAGAAATGGGTTCTCAGACACTTTACATGGTTTGTAACTTTATTCTAGTAGAAGAAAAACTCGAATGCGTTAAAAAGATCCTGTTTTCTATTGTTTATAACAAATTCAATTCATTCTGATAACATTTATTTCAATAGAATCGTACAGAATCAGACGGTATTATCAAACGGCATCATTAACTGATTAATTCTTATAGATTCTTATAAGACACAGTCCCAACGTTTCTTATAAAATAGTTGTTTTGTTTAGGAAGCAAACTTATTGAATGTTTGATTTATTTCAAATGTTCGACTCAAGAAGATTAGACGAAAGTCATATCTGTATGTTTCAGAATAGCTCAGTCGGCAGCGTACTGGACTGTGGACCCGAGGATGCAAGGATCAAATCTCACCATCAGCAAGATATTTTCGGACAAAGTTACTTATAAATGTCATTTCAGGAATATATTTGAACAACAAATCCGTATAAATAAAAAACATCTAAAGCGAATTAAAAATTCCTTCTGTTTAAACTAATTTTTTTGAGGTACGAAGATAGATTCCGATAAAAAACGATACAAATTTCTCTTATAGATTCTCATACAAAACGATTAGAATATTCTCAATATTTTCTTATATATTTCCATAAGAAACGATACAAAACTTTCTGATAGATTCTGATACGAAGCGATTAGAATATTTCAATTTTTTCTTATATATTCTCATAAGAAACGATACAAAACTTTCTTATAGATTCTTATAAAGTTATAAGGTTAAATCGGAAAATTGCATCAGAAATATCACTTGTTTCATAAGAATTTATGGGAAAATACTCATGAATGTTCTTATAGATTCTTATAATAATTGTGATATTTCTGATGCAATTTTCCGATTAATTCTTATAAAATTCTTTTTTATAAGATTTTATTGGAATGTTTAACCAGGGTTGGGACAATTATCGTTGGAAATTAGTTCAAAGAAGTCCAACAGATAGCAGCACCATAATCATAGTTGACCCAGTCATCCATATTTGAAAAATGCTAAATCCGTATTTAGAACTAACGATGCCTCGCATTTTGACAGCTAATTTGTGTATGTGTATGGACGGTTAATACATGTATGTGATGTACATGTAGTGTGGCACATTACAAAGCCCTTCACTATGGTGGCTATTGCAGTTAATGTAAATGAAAATGATGATACTTATGAGACATTAATTGACATAATACCTGAAAATGACTAAAAATACACATATTCATCCATTATTATTATTTCTATTAGGTATAACTTCGGGGAAAGCTGCGGCGCTTTGCCAACAAGTTTTATTCCCACTCTCCGTACCCAACCGTGCAGCCCATGACTTAGAAACATAAACAATTATAAAGAAGTACAATTAGCTCTGGGGTCAGAGCACCAGACTTTCATTTTGCCGGACAGAGTTCAATTTCAGTCATGGCGAATTTTTTTTTTTTTTATTCGATAAATTTGCATGTAGTTATAATATTAACACGCCACAATTGATTCTCAACAATGATTAAGGTTTTTCTTTAAAATCATTTCTTTAATTAATGGACGCTAAGTTAGAAAACATTTAAACAGGGTTATGAACCCGTTTTGGTACAGTAAATGGATGTAGCTTTTTCTTAAACAATTTGAGAATATTCAAAAGCAGTTAAAACAATCCGCGGTGAGTTCCGGGATTTCGTCAGCAAGATCTATCTCTACTCTCCGTACTCAAGCCTGTAGCATAGAATTTATAAACATGAAGACGTGTTATGATAATTTACTAGCTCTGAGGTCAGAGCGCTGGATTTTTATTCGGCCAATCGGGGTTCAAGCCCAGTTGTAGCAAATTTTTTTTTCTTTTTTTTTTCATTAAAATTAATAAGTTAATATCATCATCATCACTGGATTCTATACTGTCAATCCTGATATATTGTTTTTCACCAATTGAATCTAACAATTGTACGATTTCTTGATAGATTCTGTTAACATTAACATTTCTAGCAGATAAAATAGCATACTGTGATAACTCATCAAATTTTGTCTCTCATTAATGGACCATCCGCACAAAACAGACATCTTTATATATTTGTGAAAATCAGCACCAAGCTTGAATACGAATGATTTTCAGATACTTGAATTTTATTTTGTCGAAAAGAAAAAGTTTCTGTAATCATACCCTTGCACTAAGCTTTTTTCATTGATATTGTAATATTTATGGAGTGTCAATTAGATAACTGGATTATTTTAATTAAATTTTAAAAACATTTCTAATTTTTGGGAAAATTATAAAACTTCTTTTATCTTCTAATCCGTTAATAATTAGTAAAAATTTAGTTGTCTATATATAATTATAATTAGTTGTTTTCCAAACAAAAATTCTCAAGGCTTGGCTGAATTTTCGAGCCAAATCTTCATGGAGACCATAACTAATTTTATCCATCTACACGTAATACACGTTTAATTTTTTATAACCAATAAAGAGTCAATAATTTTCTTATTCGATCATAAAAAAATGTATTCTATCTACGATGCCGAAAAAAATCTATAAAGAACGATGTTTAATTCACATGACACATTTTTTATTATTTACAAAAAATTTATTATGTTATAAGCAGTAATTATCAATTATTGATTGTTCGAACAACCAGTTGTTCGCCTATTTGTTCATCACAAACTTTTTTTTATCAATAACACCCAGATAAATCTATAAAAAATAGGCCTGTGCTGACACGATAAACTTCTCATTATAAATTGTTTATAACAAATTTGAATCGTTATAAACAATGTGTAATTTTTAAGAGTTCTATCACCGATAATATTATTTTGCCGAAAGAATCCAAATCGGTACGATATACTTTACGCATTAGTTAATCGATAAACACGATTCTTAATTGTTTTTATCGAATTCGCATTCTTATAAACAATACATAACTGTTGAGTCATATTTGGTTGTAAACAATCATATTTTGACGATGTCGACTTAATTTGCTGATGAAAGTGTTATTGTTTGGCTTAAAAGTAATTTAAATAGCTAATCTATTCATTTATTTATTAGTTATTCTGTTATAAAAAAACGGTTCGACCAAATTCCTTTTAGATTTTCTTTATAATAATATCTCTTGGAAAAACGTTGGTTAAAGTCGATATCTCGATCTGTTCTTGAGATATCGAAAACGAAAGAAATGCCGACATCCGTACGTACATACACGCACACACACATCATTTTAAAAATTGGTCAGTATGCTCGCAAATATCTTAAAACGTGAAGATATGACGGAAATTCAAATTTTATCAATCAATCCAATTACAATAACTTCCTAATGAGGAGTTAAAAATGATTACTTATACTTAGAGCATATTTTTCTTCATTTGTAACAAATTTATTTTGTTACAATTAGTGAACAATTAATAATTTTACTATTTGACCCTCAACAACTTTATTTCATTGATAATGTTCAGAAAAATCCATAGAAATTAATGTGCAATGCATAGGCACTTTTCTTATTATTTATAGCAAATTTAATTCCTTATAATCGAGAAACCATCATAAATTTATCTAGTTTATTTTTTGAATTAAACTACTAAACATTTAAGAATATAACGTAACATATAATCAATAATCAATTTTTCAAATTGATTTTATACATAAATGGAATATTCTGAGCGCCAAAGAAAAGACAATGTGATAGAAAATGTGAACAGTTGAATCATTTGAAACAAATCTTTGTCTTTTCATAATAATAAAAAAAATTATTATACATTCTTAAACATTTTATTTTTAACACAATTACGAATTTTATATTTTTTTTAAATTCAGTCTGAATATGAAAAATTTCATTTAGGCTGGTCTACGGTGCATGCATCGAATCTACACTTTGGGAAACGAAATTATACTCCAGTGAAATGAAACTGTAGTCATATTATACATTCATTACACGAATATCAGAGTTTCTAAAAATCATGTGATCTTTAATTCCAATCAAATTACTCAGATTTAAGTATTATGGCCACCAATATGGCGTTTTTCAAATCAATATGGCCGCTCATGTCCTTTTATGTATAGGATTTTAAACTAATATAAACAAGTGACTATTGTATTTATGTGAAATTTTAGAAAAAAAAAACTGCCATGACCGGAATTGAACACTGAACGGCAAAATGGAAATCGGGCGCACTGACCACGGAGCTATTGTGTTTACATTTCCATTATTTAAGTTTATAAGAGTTAAGCTTCACGCTTGGGTACGAAGGATGGGAATAGAGCTTGCCGGCGAAGTGCTTAAGCTCGTCACTGACGGTTCATATACTGCTATTTAATTTTTTTAAATGTTTAAAAAAAAATACAATCATATAGCTGTACTAAAAAGGGTTTATGTCTCTGTTTCATTGTTTTCTCACTCGGCGCCGAATGACGCGCGTCAATAAATTAAATAAGTAATTAGAAAAAAAAATCAAATACTTGTTAAGAATGAATTTTGACATGTTAATATTATAATTACATGCAAATCTAACGAATAAGGTGAAAAAAAATTTGCCGTGACTGGAATCAAACCCTGCCCTGCAAAATGAGTGTCCGTAATTTATTCGTTTTTTCAGAAAAATAACGTAATTGAGCGATAGCAATCATATGCTATGTAAATTTGAATATTCCCCTTTAGCGATAAAATATAATTTCATAATTATTAAACGAAAAAAAAACAATATAAAATTAATGTCAAGTTTTTATTTTGACTATAATACCCACATAAATTATTTTTATAAATAATTGGATATTATTTGATAGCGGCTGTAAAACTATGTAAAAAAATTGTTTCTCATCGTTTTGTAAATGTATATAATACTGTACTAACGATTCTTAAACTGAAGATTCCAATATTTTATTTATTTTTTATTCATTTTACTGCATAAGACATGGCAACATTGCTATTTTCAATTTTTATTTTCTGAGTGTGGCACCAATTGATGACAAATAATATTGAATAGTGATTAGTCGTAAGTGCTGTTATGATAACATCAAAAGTAATGAATCAACCAAGACATAAAGGATGTTTTGGAAAAAAATCAAAAACTGAATGGAGAGAGAAATTAAGTATCGCTGCAAAAAGAAGGAAGACAATTCATGAAGAGAGTACTTATGCGATAACTGGGTGCAGAACGTTCAATGTTCCCCTACTCATGGAAGAATTATGGTATAAAACTTGTGACATTTCTTAGGCAATCAAAAATATTGAAAAAGAAATGAATGTTAGTCTCGCCAGTATTTTTTTGATAAGATGTAGGCAGTGTTTATCTTTTCATCAAGTCCGAACATCAAAATTTAGAAACAAGAATCCAGAAGATTTTCGGAAACGCAAATATGCTATCCACATTAAAACTGCTGCAGGTACGCCATAAAAAAATGATATTTAATTGATTAATTTTACATTATAAAAATACTCATGGGATATGAATCTGGTGATAATCTAATGATATTTCATTCGTACTATTTATTCTACAGCTGTTATAGACGCAGGTATGGGAGGATCTCAGTTAAATACTGTACTAAGTGAATGTGATATGCCAACGATGCACAGTAGCATACTTCGACGACAAGAAGTAATTGTTGAAAAGGCCCTAGAAGAACTGGCTGATGAAAGCTGCCAGAGAGCAATAATTGGAGAAAAGCGTTTAACACTTGCAGAAATTCCATCACAGTATGTATTAAATTTATTTGATTTCTTCAAATACATATTTAACGTTTTTCTATGTAAAGCATGAACACTTTCTTACATGAATAATTTTTATCAGATTGTCTAAAGAAGAAGAAAATCTGCCAGTTCAATCAACAGTTTCTAATGATGGAGCTTGGTCAAAACGAGAAAACGGGTTTAATTATGATAGTTTGTCAGGTAACAAAGAATAGCTACAGTATTTGCAGCAGTTTATAGTTTTATATATAATTGATGAAATTGTAATTTAGGAGAGATTTTTTCATTATGGAATCTTTAAGAATTCATTGAACAATTATCTCTACTTTCAAAACAATATTAAAAATTAATATGAAAATGGTAAAAAAGTATCATGATTCAGATAAAAATGATGATCAGTTGTATTAGTGCTTTTGCATTATTTTCGGTGATGTACAAATTTTTTTTTATTAATTCAGTTGTAATCATTATCAGGACTATTCTGGAAAATTGATCATTCTATTCCAAATTTTATAATAATAATTAAGTCTATTTACATATATAAAATTATAAGTTATCATGTACTTCATGGCACAATAAAAATGATGTTATCAAATTACAATTAGTTTTATTCATTTTAAAATATCTAAATCTCTTATTTTCTCAAGCATTATTCTTTTTCTTAATTTACAATTTCATTTTACTCTACTTGCATAGTATTCTATTCAAATCTATTAATTATTCTCTTTAATTTCTCATTTTTTGTAGGACTCGTATCGTCGTTTAGAGTGAAATCGAGAAAATGTTTGGATCGTAGTACGCGCACTAAAGTTTGTTGGATGTGTCAACGAGGACATACAAAAAATGACCATAAATTTCATTTAAACTGGGAAGGCAGTGCCAAATCAATGGAGCCAGATATTACCGTTCAAATTTCAACAAAAAATCCTTATTTTAAAAAAGAAAATGTTGTTGTTGGTTTGCTCATTGGGGATGATGATTCTTCAACAATTACTACGGTTAGAAGAGAATGTATTTATTCTATTAAGAAATGGTCTGATGTTAATCATACAACAAAAAAATTAAGTAAAGAACTTTGGGCTCACAAGATTGATAGGCAAGTGATTGAATATTTGAAAAACTGTTCTACTTACAGTTTAAAACAAAATAAAAATGATATGAAGGCAGTAGAAAAAGCAATTAAAAACATAGTTCCTCATGCATTTGATGAGCACAACGACTGTGGTATGTGGTGCAAATACAAAGACAATCCTGAAGGTTATAAACATAATGGACTACCAGATGGAAAGGGACTAAGAGGGGAGTCTTTGAAATCTACATTAACAAAAATTTTTGAACTTTTTTGGAGAAATGCTAAAAACTTAGCACCTTGTGGTTCCAGCCAAGTTAACGAATCATTTAACGCTTTGGTAACAAGTCAAGCGCAAAAATCACGTTTTTATGGAGGTTCTGGATCTTATAATGCGATCCATGCGGTCAATGCAGCAGTTCTCCGAAAAAATGAAGGAACAAAATATGTTCTTGATCTAAACAAGAAATGCGGAGTATCTACTGGTGAAATAACGGAAAAATATATATACACAAGGATTGCAAGTGAAAACTACGAGCTAACTTTTGTCAAGAACTTGAATTTAAAAAAAGAAGAAAAGAATTAAAAAAGTCTCGATCAAAAAAAAAAATTGTTGCTGAAAGGAAGAAAGGGTGTACCTATTCGTCCGATTGTGGTCATCAAAGAAATTCCGAATTTATTGATGAGCCAGCATTGAATGAAAACGTTCCAGCAGATGTATGTTTCGTTATTTGTGATCTTGACACGACAGGTTATAGTCATTTACTATGCGAAATATCTCAAATTGAATGTGAATACAATAATCAAGAATTTAATTCTTATGTTATTCTATTAAACGGAATCCCCAAAAAAATTACGGAACTCACCGGATTATCAGTTATGGATGGTCTTATGTTTGATCACGGAAATCCTGAAGATGGAGAATCTTTAGATGATGCTTCAAACCGTTTCTTAAATTTCTTAAGAAACCTAGGCGAAAATATTGTATTAGTTGCTTATAATTGTTTTACGTTCGATGCAAGATTTTTTATCCATTCAATTCAAAAAACTGGCTTCTTTGAAGAATTTCCAACACTAGTATGGGGATTTGCAGATGCGTACCCTGCGCTTAAAATGAAAATGCCAGAATGGCAAAAAAATAATGAAAAATTCAATCAGCGTATTTTAACCTGTGATTTACTGAGCGAGGCATCAACAGTTGGAGCTCATAATGCACTTAATGATGTCAGAACTCTAAAACGGATATTAAATAAACTTGGAATAACTAATGATGATCTAAAAAATCAAGTTCTATTACTTTCCTGAGTTACTCAAAATTTATAAAATATAAGATTCAGGAAAGACAACATAGCTGCATTTGACGGATTACTTCCTTATATTTCTAAAACTATAATCACTAAAATCTCGAATGCTGGAATTACATTCGATGTTGTTAAAAACACTCAAATATAATTCAAAGATGCTGGAATAAATAACTAATTTCGAGAAGATGTAAATGGTCATCCTAGGGTAACTAATAATAAGAGTATTATATCATGTGTAATTGTGGGAATGAAAAAAGTGTTAGAAAATGAATCTTAAATAAAAAACTGCAGTTATTCGTGTATTTTTACGAGGTAACTTTATCATTTATAACGGTAAATTTGTTACTTATTACAACGTTTACGTGTAAATACATGTAATTAAACTTTTTTTTGTTAATGTGCTATTCTGATTTCATAGGAGATACGTTTAACAATAATTTGAGTTTCGAATTACGCGCCGTCAAAATAGCGGTGGATAGCATCAACGTTGCCAAGTCTAAATCTGTGAAAGTGCTTTTAGTTCCGGAATGATTGATTTCATATTGAAAAACTAATAATTATACTTATACTTGATCATTTATTTTAATTGTATACCTGGTTTCAGCCAGGTGTTTCACAATACTTCCTCCTTATCCCTACGGTCGGGTTCCTATGCGCACTCCCTTTAAGCCCCCCCCCCCCTCTAAAGACTCACCGCCCTCCTACCTGCCCGATAAACTATTACACACATAGTCCATCGGGTTGCGTCTGCAGCCGACTTACGCCCTAACCATTGTATCGCATTTACACGAGGACACAGGGGAAGTGCAGAAAACCTGTGCCGATACAATCGGCCTCCGGAGAGGCCTCCTGCTCACGGTGGCCAGAGAAAAAACTATATTAAATGATTTCGTCCCGGCCGGGAATCGAACCCGCTACCCATGGCGCGTCAGGCTGACGCTGTACCCACTAGGCCACCGTGTCAGTTTTGAAAAACTAATAATTATTAATCAACCAAACGATAAAAAAAATCCATAAAACAATTGTTGGCTAAAGCAATATTTTTTACATGTAATGAACTATTTTTGATTAAAGAATCTTTTCTAAGCAGTCAGAAAAGAAAGATATATACCATATAACACTAATCCTCCTATATGTGCTATATAAATTTCTCATATTTTAAAATTAAATAACAGAAAAAATAAACGTTCAAATAATACAAGCATCCGGATTTAGATTCGTAATATGGCTAAGATTCGCTTACATTTTTTCAAATTATAATTTTTGATTTCATAAATGCAAGACTCCACTTAATACTATGAATTGTTGAAAAAAATCTTACAACGATTATATTTATGTAGACACAAGATTTTCTACTCCACTTCGATTTCTATCCTTCATAGCACCAGTACCTGAAAGTCATCTATTAGATATCTTTTTCCAGATATCTATTAGACATCCGAAAAATGATATCTATAAGATAACCCAATCTAGACATATCTCTTGCAGACGTGTAAAAGATATCTTTCAGATCCCTTAATTCAGATATATAAAAAATCACCTCAATTCAATATCTGTCCAATGTTGGCAATTCGATTGTAATCGTATACATTTTTGCGGATGTTTTCTTGCAATTTTGGGATTATCTGACTATACTCAGATACATATGTATCTGTGTATACTATAGTATTTGACTATATATATGTGTATGTCAACGTACGTTCCTCATCCAGAATTTTCAAACAAACAGAATAGGTTTTTATACATTTTACTTGGTTCGAAACATTGTTTTGGTAAAAGAAAAAATTACGCGTTAGGAAAACTCAAATATGTTGAATGGATCCCGTTTTCCATTGTTTATAACCAATTTAAATGTTATTAGCAAAGAGAAATAGGTTTTTAGACACTAGACATGGTTCGTAACTTTATTCTGGTAGAAGAATAAAGTTACAAAAAAACTTGAATGTGCTGAAAAGATTTTGTTCTTCATTGTTTATAACAAATTTAATTTTTAGAGGCGAAAAGAGTAAATTTCTACGCTTTCTATATGGATTGTAACTTCATTTTACCAAAAGAAAAAAAAACGCGTTGAGAAAGCTTTGGTTATACAAATAAACGATTCGGAAATAGCATGTTAAGTTTTCTAGTTTGGCACAGTGGTCAAGGTTCAAGTCTACGGTTACAAAGGTTCCAGGATTGAGTCTACAACAGTTTCAGTGATTACCTCAAAAGTTATTTTCACTATTAATAATGAAACAATAATAATCGAATTATATATTTTTTTTCATAATTAGTCTACAATTTATTGAAATTTTTGTTCTAATTTATATTTTTGTAATCCCCAAATCATTTATTGCTTTCAAATTGGATGTCTTTTCTTCATCCGCAAAAAGATATCTTATAGCTCTCAAAAATAGGCGCATAAGACATTTTATGGCTATCTTACAGATATCTTTCAGAGACATTTGGATGCTCTTCAGATACTTTTTCATATATCTATCTCTGAGTGAAGATATCTATTAGATATCTTTAAGACATCTTTTTGCTGGGTGGAATTACTCTTTTGTCATTAATTGAAAGAATAATTATGGAAAAAATTAAAATTAATATTCAAAATTAATTTTGGCATTCTAAAATTGCAATTATATGCAACTTTAACAAAAAAAAAAGAAAAAAAATTATCTAACCGGGTTTGAACCCGGCTCGGCACATTAAACATCTAGTGCTCTGTTTACAGAGCCAGTATATTCATTTATGTTGTTTACATTCATGCATCATAAGCTACATGCTTAAAAAGAAAGATACGAGTGGTGGTGGCTGTGCTTGCTCGCCAACTGCCCGAACTCGCAGACTTCTCTCTGGTAAATAAGATAGAGATATATAGATACATTCTGTGCTCTATCTCGGTCAGAAGAAATGATTCGAAAATTTTCAAATTTTTTGGTGCCCTAAGGCTCCCTTTTTTACATGTATCCCTATAAATTATCATTTTTCGAACGATTTCCCTGTTACCTACTCAATTTCAATTGATATCGAGCTTCGGCCTTCCACTACACAAGGCGAAGGCGTAAAATCAACTTCAGGGCTGGGTTGTAGACAGATTTCCCCCTAGAAAACCACTGTGAAATTTTTCTTGACAAACCACATCGTCAAAAATGAATGATTTTTTCAGCTTAGGTCCCAAATGGAAGCTTATTTCGTTCTGTATGACTCTCTACACGAGTGTTAGCGATTGAATTATTTCATAATTACTTAAAATAAAATATGCACTCCGAATTCACTGGATTATGAGGTGTCATGGCGACTCTCCCTGTCATCGGGTGTTTTCCATTTAGAAAACACAAGCGAGTTTGTGTCTTTTTCGTGTTTTCATCTAGTGAAAAAAAGTTAAAGTTCGTACCATCAAAAAGTGCTAGTATTTTTTTTATTTCCACAACATACATGATTTCTAACCTCTGAAAAGGTTACTCTTTTAAAACATTGTGCACATAAGTCTTAAAGAATTCAAAAATGTATTATTTTCTGAAAAAAAATTTCAAATCGCAATAAAAATTCTATAAATTAATATAATAATTCTTTGGATAAACTTTGAAACACAACACCGCGCTAGAGGAGCTGTTGTCACCTTCAACTAACGGATGTTGGCTAAGTGGCTCCCCTGAAATCTCAATACGATAATTTTCAACAATTATTACCTGGAGGGCACCAGGTGGTCCTCAATCCACGAATGCAATACTGAGGAATCCTCGTTTATCCAGCCATTAGGAATCACTCGTGTTTCTTGTGCAATTCATAATTAGGAGCATGCACATTAAGTAATTGAAAGGCTAATTTGAATGACAAAGAATAATTTTTATTAATAAAAGATCTGCAAATTTTATAAAGATAATTCCCGGATTGGTACAACTAAATCGCTGGCTAGCTCAATTATATGTCTTCTTTGTGTGGCCGGTAATTGCCTATAGGCGATAATAATATAATAAAACAATTAAATTATCTCGAATTGAGGAAATTTTTTAAGTTGAATTTTTTAGTTTTTCATTAAATCAGTTTCTGCGCCGCTGGCGTGCGCGCTGCCTGTAGGATAATTGACAAGTTACGGGGTGCTTTCCATTTAGGAACACAGCTCGACACTGTGTTGTGGTAGCTTCGTGTTCCACTTGAACGTTCTATTTAGAGACACAACCGGACACAGGCAAACTTGTGTCGAAACGACAGTCTTACCAACAATACCGAAAAATTACTATTTTATTCGCGGTGCTGTTAGTACTGACAATTGATACTCACTGGAAAGATATTAAATTTGAATTAAATGTATGAGGGTAATTTTCTGATATAAACTAAACATGAATTAACCTACAAACTACCCTTAACAAACATTCAGATCTGACTACATGGATTTGTCCACATCTAATTACATCTGCAAATAATAATGATTTGCTACAATCAGATTTATGCAGATCTAATTTATTATCCAATTAGTACAAAATCGAGATTTAATTAGATTTTTTTAGATCTAATAAATGCTTTCACCGAGTAATCATTCTTTCATTGCCATTAACACACATTTTCAATGATTTTTGAATTTATTATTATTTAAGTAACTAATCCTTGCGACGAAACTGATAAGAAAGTAAATTATTAACTTATTTTTTTTTCAATCTACTTATATATTATAAAATAACAGATGTATGCACAATTTAGATTTCTTTGCCTAAATGTTCGGACGATTCAAAGCAACTTTATTTTAAAATTCAAAAAAAAATACGATAAAAGTGCACTCTCATGGCTGTGTCATGAACTTCAGTGTTCCATCAAGCGCCATTTAGAACTGGACACAATGCAACACAAAGTGTAACATAACTCGACACAGTGGGTGCTTTCCATTTAGGAACACAACGAGACACAGTGTAACACAGTGTCTAATACGGTGTTCCATTTAGATACATAAGCAATGACCCAATGAGTCCAGAGAAAAACACACTGTGTTCACACATTGTAACACAGTGCCTCTTTGTATTCTTAAATGGGAAGCACCCACTGTCGTTTTGACACAAGTTTGCCTGTGTCCGGTTGTGTCTCTAAATGGAACGGTCAAGTGGGACATAAAGCTACACAACTCAACACAGTGTCGAGTTGTGTTCCTAAATGGAAAGCACCCACGATGTTTTCGAGATAGGAAAACACGACACGCATTGTGTCGACCGAAAATTGTCGAAAGTAGCCGATCATTTCCAGTAACTCCCGAACGCTTATAGCATAAAGAATAACCATATCGTAAGTTTGTGTATAGAATTTTTATTTATAAAACTAAGTTTACGAGATATGGGCACGGCAAAAAAAGTTTTGCATAAAATTGTCGTCAACGACAATGATCAACCAATTGAAGAAAATGGACCAGTGTTATATTTAGCAACATTAGAAAATAGTAAGTGCCGCTGATGAAAATCTTAGGTTAAATTTTTATATATAAATTCTTGTTTCATAAAATTATAAAAATACTAGTTTACTTACTACATATGAATGTAATAAATATAAAAATAATAACTTATTTCACAGATGACAAGGGTTTCGACAAAAAAATAGTTATGAGTATTGTGGCCGTTCAGTGAAGATCAATCAGAAAGTATTGGGAACAATGGGAACAAGTGTCAAAATATATTAAACGATGATAACAGTAAGTACAAATTATAAAGTAAATTGTAAGCTAATGTGTATTTTATGTATTTTTATCATAACTAACTACTTGACGGATTGTTTTAGGAAAGATAAAATGGACTGAAGCTGCAACAAAGCGATTACTTGATGCCTAAGCTGAAAATATTGAAAATGTGGGATCCAAAAAGTATCTGGAGACAAAGTAGCTACGTAAGAATAGCATACATAAGAATGAATTAAAACAAAATGATGAGTTCTAATGGGAAATTTTAGGTCTAAAATATTTTGTTATTTCTAAATAAGTTTTGTCAGAATGAATCAGACAAATATTACAAGATGCAATAAGAATCTATTGGTAAAAGTAATAACTTTTCTTCTATCCAATGCTATAAGATTTTGCAAGAAAACATATTATAGGATTTTATAGAAAGCAATAAGCAAATAATATTTTTTAATTTCTGAATGAATTAATAAGAAACTACACCGTGTCTCATAAGATGCTACAGGAATTTTGTAGTTAATTACGCCGTTGGATATTTTGTCTGATTTTATACGATTCTATCAGAATGAATGTTATAAGATTAAATAAGGATTTATTTGTAGATAACGTTGATTTTTTTATTAGTGTTTGCCATTCAGTTTTACTAATACTTTATTCGATGTTGTACAACTGTACAACTCTGGAGAAGTGATCTTACGTGAGTGATCGCGATATTACTCCGCGCTCTATTATTGTGTGTGCTTATACCGTGGTCGTTAAAAACCAACCGATTTCTATGTAAAATACTTGAATTGTTACCGGGTTGAAAACCATTGATTTTCGTTTATATAAATTCACCGATTACCCTTCTTTGTAGTTATTTAAATTCACCAAATTGTTTATTTACCGTTATTATTATATATCGTTACCAGCTTAAAAATCACTGTAATTCTTTGCCAGTTTAAAAACTGTACTGCCGATTGACTTTTAAAAATTAACCTAGAAACACGTGGTTGAATATTCATTTTAAAACACGGCCATTTTGATGTCTGACCGTCACTACTGACCGTCACCTTGTATTCAAAAGTCCGCAAAATTCAAGGTGGCAAATTTGAAACCTGTAAATACGTTATTTGTATAAAGGTATGCCTATTATTAATAAATATTGTTTATTTTTTTTTGTTCACTCAACAAATTTGGTCATTCTTAGTTAAAAAAACCTGCCACCAAGTTATTTCCTGAGGGGGTAATTAATATTTTTGGGTGATAAGCATCTCTAATTACCAATTCTTGTTTCTTGGGAGGGAGGAAAGCTTCCTTAAGGAGCCCTGGATCACTGAGCTCAGAGGCACGAAAAATACTTCTTTCCCATATTTAAACGTACTATCTGTTCAATAATTATTTAAATGAAATAATTAGTAGTCAATTATACTGCATTTCCGGTCAAATAATTAACAAAGTAATTAAGAGTATAATTGAAATGACACTGACATTTAATTTCTAAAAATTTCTTTTGCTGTTTTAAAAATTAATTTTCTTTAAAGTCTTTTATCAAGGAAGCAACCGTTACATTATAAACAATAAAAATTGTATTTATCAATCAATTTATGCGTATATCGCATGGATTTGGATTTATTTAACAAAATAATATTGTAAAATATAAGATCAAGACAACTTATATTTCAAAAGGAAAGTTTATTAAATTGACAGATTCAAAATACAGAATCTAAAGTGACGTCTAATCTGTGCTAATCTCAGTCACGAACTGGAGATAAACAGTCTCTCTCCTCGTTGCTATAAACAATAAAAAATACAGAACAGTAAACAAAATATATGATGTCATAAACATCATTAATTATTAAACACTTCAAGTGACTAATCACTGAACACTTTAATTTTTCCCAGAGGATTTGCAGTGGGGAATATTTTTTCTAAGTCGTATATTGCTTTTGAATTTATTGATTTCCTATAGAAATTGTTCTAATATTCTCCTTTTGAATAATATAAAATCCTATTATGAAATATTGGTATACTGATATAATTTCTGAGTTGCATTTTTCCTATCATATCTTAGCAAATGACAATTATTCTTTCTCTACTTCAAAATGCTTGCTACAGAGCAAACTTGATTAATGTTTAAATTATTACCAATTATCAACTCAAATGGATTAGACGAAAGTCGTACCTTCATGTCTTAAAATAGCTCAGTCGGCAGCGTACTGGACTGTGAACCCGAGGGTGCCAGGATCGAATCTCATCATCAACAGGATTTTTTCGGACAAAGTTTCTAAAAATATTCTTTTCAGGTGTATATTCAAACAACAGATCCGTATAAATAAAACACCTTCAGAGTGAATTGTAATTTCCTTTTGTTTAAATTAATTTTTTTTGTAGTAATGTATAGGTTTACCTTTAATTCAATAGGAAATGTCGATAGTACTAAAATCCTATTGAATAACATCAAATCCTACTGCAAAGTTAAAAAGGAAAGAAGAAAATTAAATAGGATTATATACTTCATATTAAAATCCTATTGAGATACATTCAATCCTATTGAAACTTTCAATAGGTTTATCTTTAATTCAATAGGAAATTTCGATAGTATTCAAATCCCATTGAATAACGTCCAATCGTATTGCAAAGTTAAAAAGGAAAGAAGAAAATTGGATAGGATTATAAAGTTCGTATTAGCATCCTATAAATATTTCTTTTTCCCTGCAGAAATACTGAAAAGGATTCAGTACATTTCTATGGAACAGTTGACTGGGATTCAATGGATTTCTATAGGAAATACATTTCCAATAGGATTCAATGGGCAATTTCCGATGCAATTTTCCAACTCAATTTGTGTTTCCCAATAGGATCGTTTGAGCAGGGTACCTGCGGTAATTGAGGTGTTATAGAAATACTCATGTCTCTTTCTTTCTATTCATTCCATTATTATTATTATTATTATGAACTTCTTAGCATATATTTTTCTTCTATTGTGTTGCATTTATAAATGTGCTTTATTTGGGTTTAGTTTAAGAAATTCTAAGTTGGCCCTAATGAGTAATTCCTAATCAATGCCTAACTTTGTCATAAAGTTCGAAAAATTAATAAGGTTATTATTAGTAAGTCCCTTGCTTGAACAATCCTATTGAAAGGAGAAAGTTCAAGAGGAAAATTGCATCGGAAATTTCTTATTGAATCCTATTGAAGGTTTTTTTTTCCTATAGAAATCTACTGAATCCTATTCAGTTGTCTAATTGAGGTACGCTGAATCCTGTTCGATTATTCAAAAGGATTTCAGTAAATTTAATAGGGCTTCTGAGATAACGATTTTCCTATTGAAAAGAGGCAATTCTTTTTCCAATAGGAAAAATAGGATTTGATACTATTCAATAGAAGAATTGTTGTAAAATTTCCTATCAAATTAAGGGTAAACCTATTGAATGTTTTAATAGGATCTTACTACTACGAAAAAAATTAATTTAAACAAAAGGAAATTACAATTCCCTCTGAAGGTGTTTTATTTATACGGATCTGTTGTTTGAATATACACCTGAAAAGAATATTTTTAGAAACCTTGTCCGAAAAAATCCTGTTGATGATGAGATTCGATCCTGGCACCCTCGGGTTCACAGTCCAGTACGCTGCCGACTGAGCTATTTTAAGACATGAAGATACGACTTTCGTCTAATCCATTTGAGTTGAACATTTGAAATAATTTGAACATTAATCAAGTTTGCTTTAAGCAAGTATTTCAAAACGTAGAAAGAATAAATGTCAATTGTGAAAATAGGAAAGGTAAAATGCAACTTAGAAATTATATCTTCATCGCAATGTCCCATGATAAAATTTTATATTATTTGAACGAAGAACATCAGAACAACTTCTATTGGAAATCAATAAATTTAAAAGCAATATACGACTTAGAAAATATTTTCTTGTTTTAATATTCCACAATAGGTTTCGATATCCTTTGATAGGTGTAATTTCGTCAAGTCTCAAAAAAAAAAAAAAATTAAACTAAACAGGAAAATACGCCTTGACTAACATTTCCTTGTTTTCATATTCCTCGCAAAAAATTGATGTTTTTTGATAGGATAATTTCTATATTTTATTGTAGAAAAGAAAAGGATTTATTAAAATAATACGACATGAAAAATATTTCCTTATTATTGAATATTCTAATACGATTTTATATTTCTTATTAGTCTTTGCGTTAATAAGACTTCTGTCATTTCAATAGGCCCAATTTCTTTATATATCTATGGGATATGAATAAATTGAGAAGCAAAATACGAAGATGTGCTTTTTAGTACCAATATTCTTCAACAGGATTTAATACTGTTTTGCATGAATGTTTTTTCGGAGTTTTATGTTAAAATAAATAGATAGAGGTTAAATGAATAAAAATAATTATTTCTAAGTCGTATTCCCCTATTGAGATCTATTCATCTCCTATTGGATGTTAAAAGAATCAAAACTATTAAATATCGTAGAATCCTGTTGAAGTTTGAAAATTAATAAAAATAATTTCAAAGTCGTATTATCCTATTCAATTAGTTAGTTTCCTATTCGAATGTCTTTCCTTATTTCCCATAAAAGCTCTTCGTTTCATATAGAATTGCTGACTACCTTTTAGATTTATCATAATCAGATTAAGTCGTGTGAATTGGAATGTTCTAAATTCTATAGGTTTTACGATTACCGTTTTTGTACCTATTCAAATTTGTATAATCCTATTAAACTTTTTCTGAGTAGCAGAAATTTCTCAACTCTTCCGATTTAAGTATGAAGTTTCCTATTTAAATTCTGAAAAAGCCTATAGGATTTACCTTCTTTCAATAGGAATGTTTAAGCAAGGTCATTAGGCAAAACTAAATGGGGAAAATCTTGGTCTGTCCCTATAAACCGAAATAACAATTTAATTGGGCATAAGTTAGTAATGCCTAATTCAGGCTGATCTAAATAATTCCCAATAGGGGCCCAATGAAACCAATAAGTCCTTATTTAATCTGATAGCATTCTTTCACATAGAATCGTATACAATCGGATGGGAAATCAAACGGCATCATTAACTAATAACTTCTTATAAGATCCTATTCGAAACGATCTAATCGTTTCTTATAAATTCATTCAGAAATTAATAGTACATTGTGTATCAAGGGACCTAAGTACCCTATTATTGTCTCGGGCCGGTGACGTTAACCGACGCGTGCGGCGCATGAGCCGTAGGCGAGTGCGTACCCGCACGACTCGTGCTGACGTCATCGTGCCCGAGGCGATGATAGGTTAGGTCCCGTGGCGCACACGAAACTTTATATAAAAAAGGTTATGATAAGCGTAACTTATTCTCGCCGTAGAGAGGAATCTAAGTACACAATTAGCGACACGGTAAAAAAGGTTCCTGTACAGTTTTTGTAAACAAACAAAATTACATAACGTCATAGGATTTTCCAACGATTTACTTAGTCCGTCATTATTTGTTCTAAAAACCTAAAAAAAATTGGGTGTTTATCTGGAATTAATCATTATTACGTTTTCGCGTACTTAAGTAACTAGGAATTTAAGTAAATATTACTTAGGTCCCACTTTACTTCACCGGTCGATAATTGGCAACTTAGGTCCCTCTCCACAGCCATAATAAGTTACGTTTATCATGCCTGTGTTATATAAAAAATATTATTTGCTGATTGCTTCTTATAATGTCTTATAGTATTTTTTCTTACAAAATCTTATCGCATTGGATAGAAGAAAAAGTTATTACTTTTACCAATAGATTCTTATAGCATCTTGTAATATTTGTTTGATACATTTTTATAACACTTATTTAGAAATAACGAAATATTATAGACCTATAATTTCCCATTGGAACTTATCATGTTGTTCTAATTTATTCTACCATATACTTATAAAATCGATCGAAAGTTCGGTTGATGCAATTATTTGCCGATAATTCCTTATTCAATCTGACAGTATTCTTTCTTATGAAATCGTATACAATCGGACGGGAAATCGAACGGTGTCATCAACTAATAAATTCTTGTAGGATCTAATGAGAAATGACCTCATAGCTCTGTTATAGAAATAGTTGATATGTTGTCGAAATTATTTATCAATTTGATGACATTTATTCTGATAGAATCGTGAATAAGTTTATGGAAACATGAAGAAATAGGATCTATTTGAATGTTAAAAGTCTTATTAAAGCATCCTGGTAATAAGGAAAAATTTTCTTTGTCGTATATTTCTTTTCAGACTATTCATTCCCTATAAAAAATTAAATAAATCAGACCAATTAAAAAATATGAAATTGTATTTGAATATCCCATAGTTGAGAAATATTCTTTTTGTTGAATTATACTATTAAATCATACTCAATCTTATAGTGAACTATAAAAATTAGTTTTATGAAAAACATTAAATTCTATTGAGAAATATTAAAATGAAAAATTATTTTTCAAGTCGCATTTTCCTCTTGAATTGATTGATTTTCTACAAAAATTATTCTAATGTCCTTCTTTTAGATAAAAAAAATTTGATTGTAGGACATTGAGATAAAGATATAATTTTCAAGTCTCATTCTACCTGTCATCTCTTCACAAATAACAATTATTTTTTTTTTGCTTTAAAATACTTGCTAAGGAGCAAACTTGATTAATAGTTAAATTATTCCAAATGTTCAACTCAAATAGATTAGGAGGAAGGTATGTCTCCACGTTTTAGAATAGCGCAGTTGGCAGCGTACTGGACTGTGGACCCGACGATGCCAAGATCGAATCTCATCGTCTGTAGGATTGTTTTGGACAAAGTTTCTAATAAATTTCAATTCAGGTGCCTATTTGAACTGCAAATCCGTATAAATAATGAACGTCTAGAGCGAATTTAAATTTCCTTTCGTTTGAACTGATTTTTTTTTGTGGAAAGAAGGTAAATTCCGATAAAAAACGATACAAAACATGCTTATAGATTCTTATACAAAGTGATCAGAATATTCTCAATAATTTCTTATGAGTTCCAATGAAAAACGATCCAAATGTTTCTTAAAGATACTTACCATGTTATAAGAATAAATCTCTAAAGTTACTTATTTTATAAGAATTGATAAGAAAATCCTCATGAGTTTTCTTACAGATTATGATAAAGTTATCAGAATAAATCCGAGAATTGCATGAGAAATTTAACGCTTTTTTTAAGAATCTGTAAGAAAATACCTAATGGATTGTTATAGAAAGTGTGATTTTTCTCATGCAATTTTCGGATTTATTCTTATAACTTTCTTTTTATAAGATTTTATCAGATTGTTAATTTAGGGCATGCCGATATATATGTTTATGGCGCGCTCGCGCCTCTTTCATAGTTTTTTTTTCGTTTGAAAATTTGATTTTTTTTATTTTCACTCTTTCTGCGTTACAATAATCATCACTCTTCCGACTTATTTTCCAATGTTTTTATACAATCTTACGCGTGAATATGAATACTTACACCGTGTTTACATTGCTTTAATAATTACTTTACAGATTTTATGCGGATTAACAGGATCCTTTCTAGAAATGACATAATATTATATACTTCTACGATTTATCGATCAACTAGATTTTTCTTGGAAATCACTTAATGTTACAAATTTATGAATTACTTTTCACAATCTTTTCAGCACATTTCAGTCTGTCAATTCTATTCATACGATACATATCAATTTTGTTCACGCTAAATATTAAAACGGTCGATTTTTATAACTTAATTATTAATTACGACCATTTACTGGATTTTCTTATTTGCTTGGAAATCATATGAAGTGAACTTATTTGTGGTTCCTGTGTTTCATTAATAAAGTTACCGCGTGAACACTTACAATTGTATTGCACTAGTTCAATAGTTGTGCGTCAACGTCGTCAGAAGAGTCGAAGAGTGTGGTGCAATGAACGCGTTTCAGTATTCGATGGAACGTAGCTTAGTGGCACTCATCTTTCACTTCAAACCTTGTGCCAATTAATTTACGTTTTCTTGGATCATCGTCCACCACACCACCAAAACATTATAGCGAACTTTGACATATATAGCAGAACATCGGCATTTTGGATTAAACATTGTCGCAAGATACATTCATTTTCTAATAACCATTTGCCCGTAGTCTACTATTCTCAAGCGACTTCCTTTTCTCATACATCTCAATATATTTATTATTTCATATGTTCTATATTAGATTTGTAACGCATGGGTACAACATACAACTTGTCCTATTCGTGGTCCTAATTCTACTGTCCACCTAGATGAGATCAAAATTGGTGGCCACCGAAAATATAACCGAGGACGCTTACTCGGTGGTGACTGGGTGTTTGGGGGCATTGATGCACGTACAAAGAAGTGCTTCATGCTTCCTGTTTCTGACCGCTCTCGCCGAACCCGTATCAATCTCATCACCCGATGTATTAGACCAGGAACAACAATCATGTCGGACAGCTGGCCAGCATACCGACGACTCCGTAAGTATGGATGGTATCATTTGACAGTTAATCATCGAATTAATTTTGTTGATCCTATTACTCATGCTCATACCCAAAATATTGAGCGCTTATAGCGTAATCTACGTGATAACATCCCGGTTTACGGAGTCGTCCAGCGGTATTATCACTTATATATTGCCAAATTCCTCTTCAATCGTAAACACACTTCCGCCGAAAGATTTGAAGCCTTCCTTATTGGAGTGGCTCATCAATACCCACTAAATATCGATGATATGCCCCATGTAGATAATTGATTATTGAATAAAACATGTAATTTAGAGAATTTGGATAATTTATTTCAAACAAGATATGTATGTTATTAATGTTACATATTAGCAGTCAGTTATATCATACCTCCAGTTGCTAAAAGATCATCAATAACCAATATGTTTCTGCCATTGCTCACGATATCCATTTGTACTTCAAACGTAGCCTGAAAGCAAAATAAGATGTAGCTAATTCATAGGACAATGATGATTATTAACTGAAAATGGTAATGAATATGAGTATTTTTTATAAAATCCTTATGACTTTACGAAAACAATATAATACAATCATGCTTAGATTGTAGTGATGCTGCATAGTTTAATATATATTGTAAAATATTTATATATCTCTATGTCTACATAGATTGACGAATGACATAATTTGTTGTTAGCAACGCGCAACTGATTTGCTCATGTTAGTTAATGACTGAGACTAGTGCACATCAGACATTGTTTTTTATTTTTCAAATTCATCCTGTTACTTCAATAAGCTCTCTCTTTTATGTTCCTGTAGTTCGTCTCTTTTATTTCATAATATTATTATAATACGATCAATTTTGAAAATCAAAAATTCTCTAATATTTCCGTATATGAAGGTTTTTAGCTTTCATTACCAAATATGCCGGATGAAACAAGCAAAAAGTATGTCTATTGTTTTTATGTTTGTTACACTGAAAATAGAATTTATTTACAGTTGATATGTTATGTTTATAGTTAAAATTCTATATTAACTATTAGTAAATCTTAATCTAGAGTAGCAGTAGATACTCGGCGCCAAGTGCACATTCACCATTTTTCTCTCTCTCTCTCTTTCTTTTCACTAGCGCTCTTTTTTCCGCATTAGCGCGGAGGCTACTACAACTCTATACACGAAAAATATTGTGTGATGTCATGAGCGCATCTCCACATGCAAATATCTTCATAATTGCTACAAATTATGCTTTCATAATTAACAGGTAGTCATCTTACATTACAAGCTTTCGATTAAACGCAAAATGAGAATTTTTCATTAATTATCGACAGAGTTATAACGAGGCCACGTCCGTAACAGCGATATTTCTGCTATTCAAGATTTTTTCACTCGCTGTTTTACTCTACTTAATACAGCGCTCAATCATGTTTTCTCTCTTAGTGAAGGTGTCTCATGTCTTTTTCTTTTACGTTGGTTACACCACAATGCCCTCTTTCTTGCGTTACGTATTGTTATCACTCTCTTTCACGTTAGCCTCGTAATGTTTTCATCTCTCTCGAATACCGAAGAGATATCTCTACCACATAGCGTGAACTAATCATCATACTTGAATTATAAAGAAATTTTTATGTTTAAATTTTTTCTGTCTTTAATAGATTGCAAAATGGATTAGTAGATTAATAAAAAAGCGTAAGACACAACATGAGAGCATGAGAAAAACGTCAAATTGTCGTAATTTACCTATTCGGTCTCAAAAAATGTCTAATTGAAATATCATATTTTTGACTAATTTAATAAGACATTTCTATGTTTGAATATTTTCTCTCTTTGATAAATCAAAAACTAACATGGTAGATTAATAGAAGAGTGTAAAATACAACTTAGTAGCATAGGAAATGAATGACAACTCTCAACATTATATATTTTTCGTTGGAATCTTTTTTTTCTGAAAAACGTAAGAACATTTTTGCTACGAAGAAGACAACTGTGGTTCTTTTTTTAGATTGCATTTGTTTATGATTTATTTGCATTATTGATATATTATTGATGATATGCGAATAAAATGTTTTGGACATGATTTAATCGAAATTCGTTCTCAGTTGGTGTTTGTACATATATCTTCATTCATACATGTAGAGAAAGTCACAGTAATTTCAAATTTTAAGTCAATTAGACTTATTGTTGCGGAGATCTCGTCATAAGAAGGCGAGTCAGTGAAAAATCGCTTATATATGTATATATATATACTTCTGCTGTCATCCAAGAGAAACGTTCCAACCTTGTAGCTATAGATATTTTACCGACGTCACTATGTCAGTACCACGGATAATTGGGTAATGTGAACTCACAAGTGTGTCTCCGACTAAAAAATGCTCCAGTGAGTCTAAATAAGTTTTCACTCTAGAAAAAAATAAAATCCAAACAACACAGGCACCTACAAATGCCTGTAAAAACTGGCGCCAAGTTCACATTCAAGTAAAATTAGTATAAATGGAAAGAAGGTAAGATCGAAAAAACACGTGAAATCAAGTAAAACGCCGAGTTAGCGACGTCTTTTTCTATAATTTTTTCGAATTAGCAATGTACTATTGACTTATAAAATTTCAGTTAATTTTGAAGGACAAAAAAAAAATCTTCAAAATCAAGAAACTACGGAACTTGGCCCAATTTTGTCTATAAGGTCAATTCCGCGCATTATTATCCCCGGACAAAATATCCTTGACAATATATCCCCGACAAAATATCACCAGACAAAATGTCCCCGAGACAAAATATCCCTAATACAAAATATACTCGAAACAAAATATTATTGGATAAGTAAAAAAGCATGGATGTAAAAATTCGCAATTATTTTTTTTAAAACAGACAACAAACTTTTAATTTGGACGATGGTATGATAAAAAATAGTATGTTGGCCACGAGAACAAAGTAAGATATCCTTACCTGGGTGTTTACCGCCCTCACCTCCGGCTCGGGTTTCAATTTTACACCCAGGTTAGAGTATCATACTTGGCTCCCTTCGTGAACAATGTACTATTGAATACGATTCAGTCAGATTTTGTTGTTCGTGGGCGTCTATGTTGAGAAAGTTATAACTATGTCAAATTTCAAGTCAGTCGGACCTGCAGTTTTGAAGATCTCGTAATGAGTGAGTGAGTGATAAAGTGCTCATATATATCAAAAATGGACATAAGAATAAATAATTAATGAAAATAAAACAAATTATTTTTTTTTTATTATATATAATGTACATAGATATATAAAAATAAAAATAAAAAAAAAAAACAAATAAAGTGAAATTACCTCTCCATATTCCATCGAATAATTTTCCCGTTTAACATTTCCTGGTAATTTCCCGGCCTTTCTTATGGGAACAAATGGTTTATTAAACTCAAAACTGAGCAGGGGTCCAAAGAGAAATCCTCTTGATTCTAATCCCACTATTACATCCACATGATTACAGTTTTGAACATGGTTGACTAATAAATCCTTCATTGCAACCATTGCGGGTACATTTTGGAATATTCCTAATATGTCCCTGCACATAAGCAAACAGTATTGAAGAGAAAGTCATCAAAACTCTAGTGGTTATTCAATACCGTAAGATGATATATAAATTCCATAATATGATAAATTATGAGAAATAAAATACAAACTAAAGAAATTATATGCAGCTAAAAAATCATATACTAATTACGATGGAGCAATTACACGGAGAGAAAAAAGGTGCATATAACTTCATTTCTAGTAAATTTTATCGACATCCATAGTAAATATAGGAACAACTACACAATAAAATGAAATTCACTTTACTTTTCTCAGAAACTAAAAAATGTTATGTAACCTTACAATGAAGACCGACCCGTGGTCTAGTGGTAACGCGTCAGCCTGGCGCGTTATAGGTAGCGGGTTCGATTCCCGGCCGAGACAAGACCTTATCTTGTAGTCTTTTCTCTGACCACGGTGAGCGGGAGGCCTCTCCAGGGAGCAGTCAAAAGTGTAAGCTATCGTGCTGATGACTGAATAGTACAAAGTACTATTGCCGCTACGATGCCTTTGGGGAACCAGGCGACACCCCATTGTATATAGCCTTACCTGAGCAAGAGGCTCTGCCAGGTGGACCCCAAAAATTCCTCACTCTCTCTCTCTCTCGTTATCTCAGCCTCTGCTGAAGAAACCAGGACCTTTGAGGCAACCGGTGCAATCTCCGGAGGCAGGGACGATTCTGTGGAACTGGGCTGACCTCTAAGGTTGATACCGGGGCTACAGATATTGCCTAGCTGATGGTGAGGAAACCGGGGGGCGACGGGGCTGGCAGAATCTCCAGAAGCAAAAGATAACGATTCAATTCGATTCAAAAATTCGAACACCATGGAATGAACGGGGACTGTTCGGGGCTAACAAGGGAACCAAGGCAACTTGGGAACCTGGGAGAACCTGCAGTCTCTAAGACTTTGACGACCGCCTTTACTGTGAAAACAGACCCAGCACAATGGCCCCGTGGCTCAGCGCAGGGGAAGGCGAGACTTTCAAACACCTGACTCCATGAGGGGGTAGTCTCTACCCCTTTTAAAAAAAAAAAAAAACCTTACAATGAGGTATGTTTTAATACAAATTCTAACATTTATGGTCACCTACATGATAAATTTTAGATTAAAATCTTTGAGTACTATCAAAATTCGTTATAGTCCAGTGAATATACTTCAAAAAACAGTCGAATTCAGAAGTTCAATGATTATCAACCGATTTTGTTCATTATGTTGTGTTTAGTTACAGCAGACATCAGTGTGAATTTGTGACCACATGGCAAAATGTGCTTTTTTGTTTCTAACAAAATAGCTTCTTATTTTATTACATCTATCCAAAAAATGCATCCGAGATCGAGACATCATATGTATAATTTTTAGAGATTTTTACGAAAAAAACAATGAGACCAGTCTCAATGCTTTACAACTTATAGTTCACGAGATATTTAATTGTTTATGTTGAAAAGACCAGGGTTTTTCAAACAATTGATCGTTGCTCATCAACAAATGAACTTTTTGGAGTTACTTTTTTTTTCTAATCGGAAGCTATATTCATGCCAAATATGGGTCATGCCATATGAATTCAACGACGTTGCGACGGTGACCCTCTTCAATTTTTTTGATTTTTTAATATGTTTTCATGTATGTCGAAAGAAGTCTTCAGCTCAATTTTCAGCTCTTTCTCTTAACCCATTTCGGAGTTATCAATTTCTGCTTTATCGGGGTACATTTTTAATTATAATTACAATAATATTCCTTAATAGGAGGCTATTTTTTCAATTTTCAATGCTCTATTTTTGAAAAAATAGAAAAACTGAAAAAAAAAATTTTTTATGTTTTTTTTGCCATTTTTAGCCGAAAAATTAGTTTTTCGTTTAATGTGACTCTTTTGATTTTTTCCAAAAAAATTCACAAAATACTATGTTGAAAAACAAAATTCTTGAGCCATAACCAAAAATAAGCTTTAGGTAAATTCTAGTAAATTAAGTTAAGAATACAATTTATTTTTCTGTAACTTCTATTCATTTTTCTTCCAAGCTTACGTAATTTCTTTCAACAGTCTCAAAATGCATAACATCAGTTCTTTCTAGTTATTCTCTGTACAAGATATAATATTTGGCATGAAAATGTGAAAGTTAAGAACTTTTTCGCAATTTATGATATTTTTTTACTTGTAAATTTCAATGTATCATCCGTTTAATCGTATAATTTAAATTTTTTCGTCTAAAATCGACTACAATATTATTGATAGAACTTATTAGATATCACAGATATTACAGACTAGAGCGGTAGTGACCTCTACCGTATTTAATGCAAAGTTTGACAGGTATCATTTAATTTTCATAACCTCTTATTACCAAACCCGCGTGGTAAAGGATTTTCTCTTGTGTCAAATTTGATTTACTTCCAGTACTATGTCTTCATTGTCATTTTCCGATCGGTGTTGTAACCCTCTGAAACTTAAAAATCACATTAAGAAAAATAATTTACGTCATGTAAATTCTCACTTACAACGTAAATGGAATTTACATGACAAAAGTCGATTGTGTTCAATCTGTTTGAAAAAAGTATGCCACATGAATCCACTAAGTGTTAGTAAGTGTAGTGAAATCAGTGTTGAGGATGTTAATTGTTCCGACAGCTACAACCAACAAGAAACTTTTTTTTTCTACTTAAACTACTTATGATACTGAGCTGATTGGTGAACGACATTCGACCGAAATTGAAGTTGATGGCTATGAATTAAGGATGGATACATCAAATGACGAAATTATTAATCCTTTAAATATTCAACCTGATGTTTTTAAAGTTGACGATAATCGAGAACTTCTTGCTCATGATTTTATTATTCCTTATTCTATTTCTAATGACATAAGTGATGGTTTAGGTAATCAAAGTAATGTTTTAAATGCCCGGGGTTCCGTGATCTCTATAAACGACAGAGTGGAACGTTGGCTAAGCACCAACCGGGCGCGTCTCCAGGTGGCGGATAGGAGCATTGTTCGGGTAGTACCGAGTGGAAGCCTCGGAGGCCGCGAGGTGTACCGAGTGCGAACACGAGGGAAGTCGCTGGCAAGTGCAGCTTGGGTGTGTACGTACTTTGAGAGGCACCGTGGACCAACTCCCCAAGTCAAGGTGTAAGCCACCGTGCCGAAAACTGAATGGCACTGGGACACTGTGTCACAAACGATGCCCTTGGAGTACCAGGCGACCCCCCCATTGTAGCTATCCTTACCTGTGTAAGATGCTCTGCACAAATGGACCTTTATCTCCTCATTTCTCGTGGGACTCGAATAAATGACTATGACAACATTCTGAGTAGTGGGGGTCCTGTTTCTTCTAACGAAGAGTCAGGACTTGGAGAAGCCGAGGCAAGAGGGACCGACAGGGTCCGCAAGGCGCAAGCTGAGCTGCCTAGTCAGGGACGACCTGTCACCGGTGAGGAGAATCAGGGGAAGACTCTCGATAGACCTAATTCCCAAAAACGCCCCAGAAAGCAGAGGCTTTGTCGGGCAGAGAAAAAAAGAAGGAGGAGGATGGCTAAGCAGTTGGACCTGAAGAAATCTAGGGCGGACGCAGCCGGAGCAGAGGCTGAGCCAATGTTGAGGAAGCCGGGGACCCCTGCGGTTACCGGTGGAATCTCCGGAGGTGAGGTAACTCCCAGTGGAACCGAGACGACCCCTAGGGTTGATACCGGGGCTACTAGCTCCAACAGGTCGAGAACCTCTACCGGAGCCGCGGGTAACACTAAACGGCAAAGGTCAAAGGACTGCCCCGACCCCCCTCCCGACTTTAAATGTCGAGCAAAGAAGGCTCGTACAGCGCCGGGGCCCAGCAACTTCGCTGATGCCGCTGCAGGGGGTAGGAGGGTGGCCATTGCGCTAGACCTCTACCCTTCTGTGACCCTCAGCAAGCAGCAGGGGGGACTGGTGCTGGGGGGACTTCTTCGGGCCCTGGACCACGCTATCAAAAAAGGCAATGTTCTACGATTCGAGGGCCGCATTCTCGGCAGAGGGCTCTTGTGGATCAACTGTCCTGATAAATGGGCAGCCACTTGGCTCAAGGAGACGGTCCCCTCCATCAAGGTCTTGGAAGGAGTAAACCTCGAGGTTCTCGAGAGGGAGAAAGTTCCAAGGCTCACTAGGGTCACTGCGACGTTTCCCGGGCCACTGATAAATGCGGCGGTGATCTTGAGAAGGCTTGAAGGTCAGAACGTCGGACTGCATCCACACCTTGGGAGGGTTTGGAGAACGAAGGCGACATCAATGCTGACTAGTTTGGTCATTGGTGTGGAGGACGAATAACTTAAGCTCTTGAAAGGGTTGGGAATGAATCTTTACTGTGGCTTAGGCCGAGCTCGTTTTTACGAGGCGTCGAAGGCAGCGGGGGGGGGGGCAACCTCCGGAAAGTGGCAGGTACCGGTGGCAAGGACATCTAATGTGGTACCTCTTCCGAGAGGAAAGAGGAGGCGGGCGGAGACGCACGCAGCCTCCTCCTCAAAGGAGGAGGGAACACATGGAGGGCCTACCAATCCTTTACCTCTAAAGGAGCCACTGCAGGGGCCTGAAAATGCGCACTGTGGGAAGGGCAAACCTAAGAGTAGTGGACGGGCTACGCCAACTACAGGAACTCGGAGGCGACCCACGAAGAACCAGGAGTTGGCCAGGGTGGGGAGGGCTCTGTCTCAAATCAGGCTGACCGAAATGGTAAGGCCTGGAGCAGAGCCAATAGGTAATCCTCTCGCGGGAGAGGGCGTTAGAAGGGACGGCGGCTCCGTTGGCCCATCTGTGCAGGGATAACACCTTCCTCATGCTCCCGCATCCTGCATCCTATCGTCAGCACGCGAAATCGAACAGTGCCGGAATCTCTATGATATCGGGGCAGTTGAAGATTCCGCAGATCAACTTGCATTACTGCTACCCGGCTGCGGCACTACATTGTCGTGACCTAGCGGTGAAGCATACAGATGTCTTCCTGATACAAGAACCTTATTGTAGGGAGGGGGAGATTTTGAAGGGGGACACCAAGGCCAGATCCTTCATAAGCTTTGAATGCGGCAAGGACCCTAGGGCATGCGTTTTCGTGAGGCGAGAACTAAACGCTGTGGGGCTCAGCCAATATTGCACGAGGGACCTGGCGACAGTACAGGTGAGAGTGGAGCTAGGAAGGGAGCCGATCAAAGTCGTTATCGGCTCGGCATACATTCTTTATGACTCTGTCGAATCGCCACTGAGGAGGTAAAACGACTCGTGGGGTACTGTCGGCAGACGGGCTGCAAGCTCATACTAGGATGTGATGCCAACGCGCATCATACCCTGTGGGGCAGCAGTGACATTAATAAGAGAGGGGTCAGTCTACCGGAATACCTCAGTCAGCACGGCCTCGAAGTCTTGAACAGAGGGAGCAGACCCGCCTTTGTTACCTCGAACAGGCAAAAGGTCATCGACATAACTGTCGTCACGGCGGAAATCTGTGATTTCGTCAGTAACTGGGAAGTGGACGAGGAGGAAACTCTTTCGGACCACAGGCGTATTAATTTCACTCTGGCAAGGGAAGTAAACAGCGTGGAACCGCAAATCCGAAGGGACCCTCGGAGCGCTGACTGGCTCATTTTCCGACAAGAGCTGGAAAGGCACTTGGGGGAACCGGAGGGGCACGTAGGGTTTCCGGCTAGCGTACCAGAGTGGTAAGTATGTAGAGACTACCCTCCACGACCTCGTAGGAGGCCTGGAGAGAGCCCTGGAGACGGGCAGGTTGGCTCTTAGCGTCTTTTTAGACATAGAGGAGGCGTTTGACAACACTCCCTTTGAAACAATGGGTGAAGCAGCTCAGAACTTCGGAGCAGAACTTACACTTGCACGATGGATCAGGAACTTGCTCGCCAATAGAACGGCCATCGCCCAATTAGGAGGTACAGAGGTTCGGGCTGCAGCAGCCAGGGGCTGCCCGCAGGGTGGAACTATATCTCCCCTGCTGTGGACCTTGGTGGTGGACGAACTCCTTACGAACCTGAGGAAAGCTGGATTTAGCGTGCAGGGATACGCTGACGACGTGGCTATGACGGTCACAGGCGATGATCTGGGAAGTCTGCCTCTCAGGATGCAGACGGCCCTCAACATTGTCAAAAGAAAGTGCCAGGCTCGGGGGCTGAGGGTCCATCCTAGCAAAACCAAACTGGTCTTATTTTCAAGAGGCAGGAGGACTGATTTCAGGCCTCCTTCCGTCTTCGGTAAACGGCTGAGTTGTTCGAAAATGGTGCGCTACCTCGGAGTGACCTTGGACGGGAAGTTCTGCTAGAAAGAGCACGTTGGCAAACAGGTGAAGAAGGCTACGGCTACCTTTGGAACCTGCAGAAGAATGTTCGGCACCAAATGGGGTTTGAAGCCGAAAATAGTAAAATGGCTGTATACGGCAATTGTCATTCCTCAACTTACCAACGCCTCGGTAGTATGGTGGACCTCCGTCTGGAGGGACGTCTGCAGAAGGCAATTGAATAGAGTCTATAGAGCGGCGCTGCTGGGCATAACGGAAGCGTTGAGGACGACCCCGACCCTGACCATGGGCTGCCTACTGAGCATTTCTCCGCCGGAGTTCATGGTGGAGACGTTAGCGAAGAGGGCAGCCGTGGGCAGCTTGAGGAGTAATAGGCAGTGGAAAAGCTTTCGTGCAGAACACACGGCGATACTGGCCATGGAGGACCCTTCGGGTCTCAGTGGTAAGACGGTCGACCGCTGCCCTAGGAAGCTACAGTTCTCGCCTGGGTACGAAGTTCTATTCTTAGACAGACGGACCTGGTTGGAGGAGGACGAGGAATCGCTTACTCCTAAGGGGCCTGACTGGTACGTGGATGGGGCAAAGACCGAAGGGGGAGGGGCCGGTGCCGGGATACGGTGCAGTGGACCAGAAGTGGAGGAATCTTATACCCTGGGCAAGCAGAGGTTTACGCAATCCTCGTATGTGCAATGCATATTGTCAGAAGGGAATGCAATAGGCTGCATATCTACATTTGCAGTGACAGCTATGCTGCCTTAACAACCCTTTTGCGGGTGGCTACTTGTTCAAAGCTCGTGGACAACTGCAGAAAGGCGCTACAGCAAGCGGCATGCCGCAACAAAGTAAAGCTGCTATGGGTACCGAGTCACTGCGGTATACGCGGCAACACCGAAGCCGATAGGCTGGCCCGTATAGGTGCTAGCGGGGGAGGTGGCAAGGGCCCAGTGGAGATAAATGCTCCTGGGGAACTTGTGAAGGCGCTGGGGGACAAGTAGATGCACAAGAAGTTCACCAGCTACTGGGCTGAGGTCCCAGGAATGGGACACACCAGGGCGTTCGTCAGGGGACCCACTGCTGAGATCAGCAGGGACCTGATCGGACTAAAAAAAGAAAGGCTGCGGGTAGCCGTGCGCGCCATCACAGGGCACTGGCTCACCGGCCGACACATAAGGATGCTGGGACGCAGAGAAGACTCCGCGTGCCGGCGGTGTGGAGAGGAGGAAGAGACTCCTCTCCACATGATAAGGGACTGTTCGGGGCTAAGGAAACCGAGGCAACGTTTGCTAAGGAACCTAGGAACCAACAGACACATTTTTGCAGATGTCGGGACAGCTTAGCTTCTGCAGTTCTGCCACGAAGCCGGGCTGAACTGACTTATGACTGCTTGACGACCGCCTCTACTGTACTTACCGACTCAGCACAATGGCCCCGTGGCTCAGCGCTTGGGAGGCGGGACGAACGGTTAAAATAATAATAAAAAATACATTTCACTTGGTTTGTAACATTTGTTATCTCTTAATGTACAATTCATTCATTGAATCAATTGTAATAAACGACACAAGCAAGGATTTCTCCGTTTTTGCCCTATCTTTTCAGCCAATAGACAGGGAAGGAGTACAGGGATCTTTGATTGTAAAAATTGATTAAACAATTAATTTAATTTTGAAGTGACTTTTAAAAAGTTGTATATTGAAAACAATTTTCATAAAACAGAATCATGTTTTTGAATGAGATTATAATACCTTGAATTAACAGCAATTAAATTCACAGAATGTACAATTTGAGATGAGGAACACAGTAGTCAATTGGATGAAGGCAGGAATCACAACTTCAATGTTTTTAGATTTCCGTTGACAGACTACGACTCTTATTTACGTTCGTTTGGTTCAAGTACGACTTCGCAACTGACTTTTGCGTTTTTACAATGATATATATTTATTTTGAAGAAGGCGTTGACTTTCCCGAAATAAGAAAAGTCAAAACCAATTAGCTTTAAGATTTTTAGCTTATTAATTGATATTGGTGAAATCTAATATTTCAGGGAGCACACTATCCCTTCCATATTGGTGACACCTTAGCCTGTGGGTATGTTACTTACTACGCACTGACGTCACCGGGCGTAATTACCTTCCTAATTGTTCCTACTAATATATGTTGAAACGATACAATTTCTTTAGAGTAATTTAAAATGGTGTTACAATAGGTATCGATTATCAGGTTTTTCTTTCGTTACAAATATTCAAGTTCTATTGCATATATGAGGTACAGATGATTTATCACTTATTGGTAAAACTTTTCAGTGTAACTTTAATCGTTTTATTGCTTCTTTCATAATTTCATAGAATACTCCATTATATTAAAATTATCATGACCATAAATTATTGACAATATAACGAAATTTAGCGTTGAGAAAATAATGAGTATGTTAAGAGAAAAATTTTTTTCTCAATTTAAAGAATTACAACAAAATTACTAAACATAAGAAATATTTCAATAATGAGAGAATAATTACTAAAACGATTTTAATGTGGAGAAATAATTATAAATTACTTCTCAAAATTATTAAAACAGACGGACGTCACACGTTATTTCAGTAAAACAAAAAAATAACGTTTCGGAAGAACCTAAATACATTAAATAGATCGCGTTTTCAATGTTTATAACAAATTCAATTGTTATTAACAAAAAGGAATCAGTTTCTAGACATTTTACATGGTTTATAACTTTATTTTAGTATAAGAAAAATTTTTGCGTTGGAAAAATTCAAATACGTTAAATAGATCCTGTTCACTATTGTTTATAACAAATTCAATTGTTATTAAAAATTTACAGGAACAAAAAGTAGTCTATAACGTTCCTGACGACCCCCTTTACTTTTCTGCAAAGTTTGGTTGCAATCGGATTGGCCGTGTTGGAGATTACTGCGAACAGACAGACAGACACCAGAAATTTATAAGTAGTATGGATTATAAGTCTGCTCATAATTAGACATTGAATATATTTATAATTATTTATTACATTCAGAAATATCAATATTTATTAATCAGATGACAATACAGATTACCTCGGAAGCATAATACATAGAATAATTATGTATACCTACACGTTTGTATTATATATATATATATATATGTATATATATTCAAATCATATTAAAATATGAATTATCTTAAACATAAGTTATTCAAAACCTAAGGATTATTTTGTTGATTTCATATTTAGTACATACATTGAACAGCGTCTTTACCTGATAAATTCTTATAGATTATAGATTCTTATGAGACGCGTGTACAGTCTCGACGGTTGTTATAAAAATAGTTGTTTTGTTATTTTATTCTTCATCCTGATAACATTCATTCCAATAGAATCGTACAGAATCAGCCCGTATATCAATCGGCATCATCATCTGATTAATTCTTATTGGATCCTATAAGACACAGTCCCAACGTTTCTTATAAAATAGTTGTTTTGTCGATTAAAATTATTTACCACTAAGAATTCATTAATTTCTTACTGGAATTGTTCTAATGTTCTCTTTTCAGAAAATGAAAATCTAAGGTACTTGCGAGAAAGCAAACGTATTTAATGTTTCATTTATTTCAAATTTTCGACTCAAGAAGATTCGACCAAAGACTTATTTGTAGGATACAGAATAGCTCAGTTGGCAGCGTACTGGACTGGGGACCTAAGGATGCAAGGATCGAATCTCACTATCAGCAGGATATATTCGGACAAAGTTACTAATGAATTTCATTTCAGGAGTATATTTGAACAACAAATCCGTATAAATAAAAAACATCTAGAGCGAATTAAAAACTCCTTGTGTTTAATTTAATGTTTTTGTGGTATGAAGATAGATTCCGATAAAAAAACGATACAAATGTTTCCTATAGATTCTTATACGAAACGATAAGAATGTTCTCAATAAATTCTCATAAATTCCGAAAGGAAACGATACAAAAGTGTCTTATAGATTCTTATAAAGTTATTAGAATTTATGGAATAATACTCATGAATTTTTTTATAGGTTCTTATAAAAAGTGTGACTTATCTGATGCAATTTTCCGATTAATTCTTATAAAATTTTTTTTATAAGATTATATCGAAATGTTTAACCAGGGCAACAGCATTTTTTTTGGTTGATAAGATTCTGGTAGACCGAAGTGTAGCAATGTGCATGCATTACGGCAAACTCTATTGAATTTTTCATGTTTCTTTTATCTTGAAAGGTAATAATAATCAATCAATGCTAACTTGGTTAACATATGGGTCATTCCATATGAATTCAACAACATTGCGTCGGTGACCTTTTTTAATTTCTTCGATTTTTTAGTATGCTTACATGTATGTCATGTTCATGTATAAGTTATCGATTTTTGCTTCGAAGGGGTACGTTTTTACGTATAATTATAATAATATTACTTAATAGGAGGTTATTTTTTTCAATTTTCAATGCTCTGTTTTCAAAAAAATTGGAAAACTGAAAAAAAAAATTTATTAATGTTTTTTTTTGCCATTTTTGGCCGAAAAATTAGTTTTTCGTTCTATGTGACACTTTTAATTTTTTCCAAAAAAATTCACAAAATTCTATGCTGACAAACAAAATTTTTAAGCCATAACCTAAAATGGACATTGGGTAACTTCTAGTAAATTAAATTAAAAGTACAATTTATTTTTCTGTAATTTCTATTCATTTTTCTCTTAAGATCACGTTATTTCTTTAAATAGTCTCAAAACACATATTTCCTCTGACATCTTTTTAATTTACTATCATTATAGATTTTTTCTTTTGTTTCTTATCATTTTTTTTACTCTATGCGTTTCATTTCCGTTGACCCGGAATATTTTTTTACACTACTTGTGTTTCCACGTTTCAAGATGTTTGCAAGTATATTGACCAACTTTTATAATGGTGTGTGTATGTACGCACGTACGTACGTATGTATTTAGGTATGTACGGACGTCAGCATTTTTTTCGTTTTCGATATCTCAAGAATGGATCGAGATATCGACTTCACCCAAAATTTTTTTGAAAGATACTGTTGTAGCAATGATCTGAAAGAAGTTGGAACGAATTCAGTAGGGCTGTTTTTTTTTATAACGAAAAAACTAATAAATAAATGACAAGATTAACTATTTTGAATACTTTTAAGCAAAAGAATGACAATTTCATTTGAAAATTACCTCGATATTAACTGAACATTATTGTTCGCAACTAAATATAACTTTTAACAATTACGCATTGTTTATGACAATGTTAATTTGTCACAAACAATTGAACAGCGTAGTTATCAATTAACTAATTCATCTTTCACATAAACTTGGATGTTGTTAACAAAATAATATTATTCATGACAAGCTATGACTTTTAACAAATATAAATTGTTCATAATACTGTGAATGTGTTATAATCAAATAAGAATCGTGATGAAATATTTGGGAACAGTTCAAATATCACTTCCGTATGAGCGCTAAGCGTTATTAAGCGGTATTTTCGAAAAGAGAATAATGGGAAATTTGTCGTGTAGGCCCAAAGTGCGTCCAGACCCATTGATTCGCGAGCAATTATTGCAATTACCCAAGTAGTTTTTCTCCTGTAAATGTTAAAAATTTGAAGTTAATAAAAAATTCAATTGAAATAAGTGAGAAATTTCACCGACCTAACATCATTAACTTTACGTTTTGATGTATAATACAAACACATACAGTATGTGTACCATTTCTACCTGGTAAAGTACAGTGCAAGGACCGTGAATTGGCAAACGTTGAAAACTTAATTTTCGGGCTTGGATATCTTTCTCGAAATAATTCTTTTGAATTCGACAATATAAGACGTTTTTGCACTTTTATTTTCTGCTCTTCTCCAGTATCAACAGAAATACAATCCTTTATGCCTGGCATAGGTGAACTCATTTCATCTTCATTATAAAATGTAAGAACAACTGATTTGATTTTGTCGTAGAGTGGGTGACCTGAACGCAAGTATAGATAAACAATCATTTTCTTTTAATAGCAAGTAATTAATTTAAATCATAGGGGCATAGAAATAACTACCACACCTTGGACCAGACTTCGATAAAATTCCATGACTGTCAAGAGTCTTTTTTCCCATTCAAACCATATAGTCTGTCGCGTCCATAACTTTTATAATTTTATTCTTGTCCCATGTGCATGGTACAAGGGTTAAAATTTAAATTGTTTCAGCCCAAGTTGTATTTTTGTCATGGAATTTTACATATGATCTGTCAATTATATCGCATGCGGCATTGATACTTGTGAAACTACCAAAATCAGAATTTATAGGAACTCCAACTTTTCTTTCCAAATTAAACCCTATACAATTAGATTTCTTACTTAAGAAAGAAATGTCTTAAGCCTTCTTGGTCAGAATCAAGGAGTCATTGAGTAATCTTAAGGCTTTGTTTACTACTGGTAAATTCATCTGAAGACTTAAATAACTTATTTGCTGTGATGAACATTAGTGAAATGTATTTTTTATTATTATTTTAACCGTTCGTCCCGCCTCCCAAGCGCTGAGCCACGGGGCCATTGTGCTGAGTCGGTAAGTACAGTAGAGGCGGTCGTCAAGCAGTCATAAGTCAGTTCAGCCCGGCTTCGTGGCAGAACTGCAGAAGCTAAGCTGTCCCGACATCTGCAAAAATGTGTCTGTTGGTTCCTAGGTTCCTTAGCAAACGTTGCCTCGGTTTCCTTAGCCCCGAACAGTCCCTTATCATGTGGAGAGGAGTCTCTTCCTCCTCTCCACACCGCCGGCACGCGGAGTCTTCTCTGCGTCCCAGCATCCTTATGTGTCGGCCGGTGAGCCAGTGCCCTGTGATGGCGCGCACGGCTACCCGCAGCCTTTCTTTTTTTAGTCCGATCAGGTCCCTGCTGATCTCAGCAGTGGGTCCCCTGACGAACGCCCTGGTGTGTCCCATTCCTGGGACCTCAGCCCAGTAGCTGGTGAACTTCTTGTGCATCTACTTGTCCCCCAGCGCCTTCACAAGTTCCCCAGGAGCATTTATCTCCACTGGGCCCTTGCCACCTCCCCCGCTAGCACCTATACGGGCCAGCCTATCGGCTTCGGCGTTGCCGCGTATACCGCAGTGACTCGGTACCCATAGCAGCTTTACTTTGTTGCGGCATGCCGCTTGCTGTAGCGCCTTTCTGCAGTTGTCCACGAGCTTTGAACAAGTAGCCACCCGCAAAAGGGTTGTTAAGGCAGCATAGCTGTCACTGCAAATGTAGATATGCAGCCTATTGCATTCCCTTCTGACAATATGCATTGCACATACGAGGATTGCGTAAACCTCTGCTTGCCCAGGGTATAAGATTCCTCCACTTCTGGTCCACTGCACCGTATCCCGGCACCGGCCCCTCCCCCTTCGGTCTTTGCCCCATCCACGTACCAGTCAGGCCCCTTAGGAGTAAGCGATTCCTCGTCCTCCTCCAACCAGGTCCGTCTGTCTAAGAATAGAACTTCGTACCCAGGCGAGAACTGTAGCTTCCTAGGGCAGCGGTCGACCGTCTTACCACTGAGACCCGAAGGGTCCTCCATGGCCAGTATCGCCGTGTGTCCTGCACGAAAGCTTTTCCACTGCCTATTACTCCTCAAGCTGCCCACGGCTGCCCTCTTCGCTAACGTCTCCACCATGAACTCCGGCGGAGAAATGCTCAGTAGGCAGCCCATGGTCAGGGTCGAGGTCGTTCTCAACGAATCAGGATTATCGGATTCCTTCCCCTGATTCTCCCCGCCGGTGATAGATTGTCCCTGACTAGGCAGCTCAGCTTGCACCTTGCCGCTACTGTTGGTCCGTCCTGCCTCGGCTGCTCCAAGTCTTGCCTCCCCGAAAAAGAGACAGGACCCCAACTACTGCGAATGTTTTCGAAGTCATCCATTCGAGTCCCACGAGAAATGAGGAAATACAGGTCCGCCTATTCAGAGCCTATGGGCGCGTCTCCAGGTGGCGGATAGGAGCATTGTTCGGGTAGTACCGAGTTGAAGCCTCGGGGGCCGCGAGGTGTACCGAGTGCGAACACGAGGGAAGTCGCTGGCCAGTGCAGCTTGGGTGTGTACGTACTTTGAGAGGCACCGTGGACCAACTCCCCAAGTCAAGGTGTAAGCCACCGTGCCGAAGACTGAATGGCACTGGGACACTGTGGCACAAACGATGCTTGTGGGGTACCAGGCGACCCCCCATTGTAGCTAGCCTTACCTGTGCAAGTGAAATGAAAGGGAAACTATTCTATTTGTTTGAAAATATTGGATTTCGTATAAGCATTATAAGAATACCTATCTTATAAAAAAGGTTGTAAAGAAGCAGAAATATAGCGACACGTTGAATTTCAAATTTTTTTGTTGATGTTAAAGTATTTGCGAACATATATCGGTTCTGTCTTTACTTTGACACTGCAATCGACATCTGCGATCGGCTTATCATTCGCACTACGATTGTACTATTTTAAAAACTCTCCAAATCCGTTTATTATTATGTCACGTAAACATGCACATTACGCGACCGAAGTCGTGGGAATCTGCTCGTGATTATATACATGTATTCGTGTGTATATGAATGTGTAAATATATTTCCTTCTTCACTAATCCAATAAGTCACTGGTTTAACCAGTGAAATATTACTATTTTCTATTACATCAATGAAAAGTGCTACCAATAGTAAATATTTTCTTGAAATTAATAAATAATTATGAATTTCTCCTTAGAGAGCAGCCAACGAAATAATTGCTTTTACAAAAAGTTTAATAACAAAATATTGATTTTAATCGGAATTGAGAATAAATATTATAAACCCATAGAATTCTGATTTCTTCTTTTCACGAATTCAAATGGGATTATAAATATTTGGAAAAAAACTGACGATAAAATAAGAAATCTGTAAGTGCTATAGAATATTAGATTCAAGTTTGAATGAGACTAAAGTTTATTCAATCAGTAAATATAATTTAAACGATTGCTGTTTGATTGGAAAGAAATAATAAAAAATATTTGAATAGGATGAGATATTATCGGTTTAATTTACTTGGGATACCCGAGTCGGATATATACACTAGTTTTCAACCTCAACATCCTCAAGGACCTTATTGAGGTTCAAATTAAGTTTTTAAATTGATTTCTACATTTAGTCTTATGAAGAAATACCCGAGATTTGAACCTCAACACTGTAGTTTTCGCCGTTTTTACAGGTTTGAGGTTCAAATCTTAGTTATTTACACGATGTTTGAACCTCAGTGTCCTCATTTATTTCTAGGAACCAATAATAAATGAGGATATTGAGGTTTAAAATTAGTGTTAGCGATACGGGTTAAAATTATTCTTGAAAATAATTATTTCTTTTATGTTTCAAATAATTTAAATAATAATATTAATAATACAATAATTGCAATTATTTTATTGTTATCGTTATCGTTACTATTATTATTTGAATTATTTAAAACATAAAAGAAATAATTATTCTTAAGAATAATCCCCACCCGTATCGCTAACAATAATTTCAAACCTCTAATTTGATCATTTAAATTATTATTAAATAATTGAAACTTTTTTATTTATTAATTTAATAATTTAATATATGAATTAGAATTTTTTTCTATTTTTTAAATTATATTAAAAATATTTTATTTTTAAAAACTATCTATAAAATTATGGTTAAAATAAATTGAAAGCCAATAATTTCCAAGACTTATTGTTTATTATAATCATTATCAAACTGATTAGTATCATTATAATTCTCATTAATAGTACAGTAAAATCTATCAGATTCATTGTTATCAAAAGCTAAATTGTTCTGACTTAAATAATACTTATGATACAGATCATACTGACTTGTCGTAAATAGAGGTGTATTCATTCCAGACGGTCTAGGATTTGTTGAAGCTGGTAATGTATTTATTCCAGATGGAGTAGGATTCGTTACACTTGAAGGTATATTCGTTGTTGGTGGAAGAAATGTCGTATAAATTGGAGGTGTAGTCATTCCAGACGGTATAGGATTGATTAAAGTTGGAGATATAGTCATTGTTTGTGAAGAAAAATTGTAAACTGAAGGTGTAGTCATTGTGAAATTTGTTGTAACTGGAGTTGTGTCTTTTTCTTTTGAAAGAAGACTCGTAGAAACTGAAGATGTATTCATTTCACATGAAGCAGGATTTGTTGAACTTGGAGGTGCATTCATTGATCGTGCAGGAAAGTTAGTATGAACTGAAGGAGGTGTAGCCACTGTAGATGACGGAAGGTATGACGTAACTGAAGATTCATTCATTGCTCGTGCAGAAAAGTTGACATCAACTGGAGGAGGTGTAGTTATTGTAGGTAAAAGAAGGTATGGTGTTATAGCTGTAGATGTTACTGTTGCAGTACATGAAAAATCTTTCATAGTATTCGATGCTTTACTTGACGAAGCGGATGTTGTGGCTGATGACGTCGTTTTTTGCATCTTTGATGATTTTGATGGAATTTTTTTCCTTCTCTTATTCCAAATTATTCTACCAAGGTATGTTGTATAATGGCTGAAATCAAATTCATCCTCTGATCTTGATTTTGCCCAATCTACAAAAAAAATGTTAAAAATTATTATAAAATCACCAAATTCAATACTTTGTTTATGATAGTAGTTAATTACCATAGATTACTCTAGATAGTTGTGGATCTAAAGGTGGTTTAGATGTTCGAACACCTGTAGCACAGTATTGCTGTAAGCTGTTTCCATATACTTCTGTAAATGCTTCTTTCACTAGCTGCGTCCAAGAAGAAAAGTTTGGATTTTTTAATTGAGTACGTTTTTCTATGTAGGCACATGTAGATCGTGGAAAAAAAATGTTGTGATTTGGAGCAATTCGAATTTTATCGGGTCCAGGCTGAAGAAAATGACCATCCATCTAAAACAAATCATGATAATTATATCTACTAAGACGAACAAAATTCTCAATTTGTAAATTTCTATTAATTGAACATCACTTTTAAATGAACGATAAAAATTATAGTAAATAATTTCACCAAGTTCAGTTGTTTTTCTTTGGCCACTGATTGTTAGTGCCATTTATTTTCAGTATATGCTGCTTTAATAATTACGTCAAAAAAATGAAGAGAAGCTTCTGTAACTAACAGAGTTAAATAATTTCTTGTTAATAATCATCGAATAATAAGTTCAATGCTTGTAATTAGATATGAATTACATGATAAACATGTAAATTATCTATAAGAAAATTCAGAACATGTAAGAAATAAAATACCAAATATTAAGATACCTAAGTCAGGAATTTCTTGAATGTTAACCCCAGTTTGAATCAATGATTGTCTTTTACTGTATGCGATATTATTTATTTCAGTGGTATATTGGAAAAAAGTCACTTCTGAATATTTATTGTAAATCCACTCTGAAAACATTAACATTATTATTTATTAACTATAAAGAAAATTTGATTTTTAATCTGCATATTGCATGTTATGGAATTTCTTTTTGTATATACATGTTCAACAATATCAGGCAAGTCAAAATTAATATAAAAGTGAATTATAAATGTAGCAGAAAAACTTCTCAAGAATGAAATGTTAAAAATAGTTCACATCAGCTAAAGACAAGTGCAAAAATAAAACATAATTGAGCATTGACGAGAAAATTTTTTAATAAAGCAAGCGTATAACTTGCAACCAAGAACCATAAAATATCAAATATCTGTAAAATAATTTTTCATAATAAACTTCTATACCTACAATGGTAATGGTGGGAAACTACTCAAAAGAAAAATGTAGAAAACATTTATTATTTTAGCAATATGTATGGTATCTGTAAAATATAGCTAATATTTGGATTATTGCAAATATTCTATAGTAGTTATAGATGGAATAAATCCATGTATTTTGCTATCTATAATTTATAAAAATACTATTCTATACTATTTGTTAAATATTATTAATAATACTTACTGTACATTCCATGGAGAATTTTTGAATCAATTTTACGATGCTGTTTCCCTTTTTCAGCTGCACAATAATAACCAATAGCATTACCATAAACCTCAAACAATGCTAATTGTAATAATTTCTTCCAAGCCTCATCATCATCACTATTAGTTACTGAATTTCTTTCAATTGTATCAATAACTTCTACAGGAAAATAAATACCACTCTTCTGGACGATTTCTCTCTAGTGATAGATACGTGTCAGAAATATAAATAATTTAAAATTGATTAAACAAAATATATATGTAACTATAACAAAATAATTTAAACATTTCGATTGTTACCTTTCCAATACCTGCAGTTTTATATTCATTGATAATCTAAGTGAAGAATTAAAATATGTACATTATTGTAAAGTAAGATAAAAAAAACTGTTTGTATTACATAAAAGCTCATGTTTATAAAGTAAAAAATTTTCTAAATGACAAAGACACATAAAAAGAGTGAGATCTTCTTATAATACAGTCGAGCTAAACAACTTTAGACTAGTAAAATCTGACTATATACCGATATATCTACTGTTGATTCTGGGTAAATTTTCTGTTGATAACGAAATGCTCTCTCTAACGATGATCTTAATTGACGAAGAAACATTAAATATTCTTCAGAAACTATAAAGAATGTATTTTATCATTAGATATTATTGGCTATTGGCTTTTTTTCGCAACACACACAAATGAATTGTAATATGACGGGGACAGTACGGCATATCGCGCCATAATTTGAACCCAGAGAGCTTTCCGAAGGAGCCACCAGGAGGAGTGCTATACTTCTCTCACGCCATCTGCTTGAGTTACAGCACCGGCGCACGCACGAATCCAAGAGAGACAAGCAACACAACGAGAAGCACGCTCGACACTTGCCCGCCAGACAGCAACCAGTGCAGTCTCGAGTGAACAGTTGTCTTCAGTCTGTATCCAGTAATCCAGTAATCCAGTAATCCAGTAATTCAGTACTTTAGTAATTCAGTACTTTAGTAATTCAGTATCAGTTAGGTTTAGAGGTTTCCTGATAAAAAGCCCGAGTCTGTTAAAGGTTTCGAGACTTCCTGACAAAAAGTCCGTTTGTTTAACGTTCCTGATTCGTTGGTAAATCAGGCTGACGCCAGTCAGTATTAGCTTCGTGATTCCTGCTATCCAGTAAGGAACTTCAGCGTAAGAAACTGCTCACACAGAGGATCAGCCAGAGAAAACCCGGATAACGCAGAGCCCAGTATTCAAGAATCCAGTATCAGGGGAAAGCAGCTTTGGACATCGCCAGAACGTGCCGATCCAGCCAAAGAAGCCATCCAGTGGAAATATTGAGTTTCGAGAATAACCGCAGCACCCAGAAGGCCCAGGACGCCAACGTAAGTCGGCATCATTTCGTTTTCTTCTGCGAGTCGCGCGAGAGGTCTCGAAAGTTCGATTAATAGTAAATCCGAGTAAATGTAACAGCATTTGTTCCGTCTGAATGAAACTAGTAATTATTATAAGAGAGTAAACAGTACGTTTTAGTGTGAAATACGCGGGAAAGCTTAAGCAAGTAAAATTAGAGAGAGATAGTAGATTAATCAGTGTAAAAGTATGAAGAAGATTGTCAACGGTTCCAGAATATTAAATTGTAAATGATTCAGTTGTGTTTATAATAAATGAGCCAGCCTATCTCTAGTTAAATCAGATAAAATCAATTATAATTGTAAGATAGAGTAATTATCCTCGTCCAGACGAATCCCTGAGATATACCAGTCCTATCCTCCGGTTGAGTACGGCATTTTCAGAGAAGTCAGAATACAGAGTCAGTTCCAGCACAAGATCCAGTTTCAGTGGTGTATATACCAGATACACCTGGCGCCCAAATCAGTCAATGAACCAGAAATAAGTAGAGTAAGTTAGTTTCAGTAATCAGAGAACCAGTGAAAGCAGTATCTTCCAACCAGGATTCAGTAAGTAAAATCTTCTCCGAAGGCGGTGGGCCTCACCCACGCCAGGACTAGCAGACCTCAGGGTGTTCAAGCTCCCGGAGTCTTGATCCCGAGGTACTCTACGGGGAATACCCCCCTAGTCTATTTCAGAATAATGCACACCTCTCGATGGTCGATAAGGTGTAAATATATACATAAACGCGATCTGAGATCCGGATGCCGCTAGTGACCTCAACGGAAAAACCAAAAATTACTCATTTAAAAATAACTAAATGTACAATACATATATAAATAAACCGATAAATAATAAATTTATTTAAATTTTATTAATTAGCCAAGAAAAAATACGTTTCTCAATAAAATGCATTATTTTTATTGTACATTATTTTAAAATTATAAAAAAATAGAGAAAGTAAGAAGTTGGTTCTCGTTTTGAGGTTAATTTTTTTTACATGCAATTGAAATTGTAAACCTTCAATCAGAAAAAAGGTCGGGATGACCTGAAGTGTTTTCCGAACATTATACAGCATTGAACTTTTCTCTTGTCTCAACATAAATTTAAGTATACATACTATACTGGTGTTATATATTTCTTTTTGGAGTTCAACATTCATAATTGACTAGTATACGAATTCGTTCAAAAACTGCCAAAAAATTCATGTATTCGCGATTCAAGTAATACTAGAACGTGTATTGCTTGTATAATTAGTAAGTGATTTTTTATACTGAATATTTAATAACTTCAATAATGTCAAATAAACGATTTGGAGACATATCAAGTCAACAAAGGAGAGAATATTTAAGAAGCATATTTCACAGAGATGAAGTTGATGAAAATGAACATGATGTAGTAAATAATAATGGTACTGATGATGTTGCTGAACAAATAGATAATGAAAATCAGGTGAGAGATGAATTTATTTATATTTTTTACATTATTCAAATTTATATTTATTCATAAATGTTGATCATAATTTATTTGATATTAAAACTTCGAATAAAGTTATAACTACTAAAAAATTTAGATTCCATATGATGCTAATGCTGGAGGTAAAATTAATGAAGACCTGAGATATGAAGTTGGAGGTTTAAGAGAGAAAGAAAATGAAGAAAGAGTAGAAAATAGAATGGATAGAAGACAACAAGATGAAGATATCTATGTGTATGAAGAAAATGAAGAAGATTTAATTGAATATAGATTAGAAGAAGAGGATGAAGTTGTTATAGATAGTGAGGATGAAGATGAAGATGTTGAATTCGATGATAGTGATATGCCATTATATGAAGGAGCGAATATAACAGTGTTGGAGAGTATGATTTCAATAGCACATTTATTCACCACTCATAATTTAAAATGGACATGTGTAGCAGATTTGATATCAGCATTTAACTTACATTGTTTACCCAGTAGGTTACGTCCGAACAGCTTGCACAAATTCAAGAAATTTTTTGCAATAAAAGAAGAAAGTTCTGCTGACATTACAAGACACTATTATTGCTCTTCATGTTTAGCAAGCTTACAATCAGTAAACGGTATTTGCCAACAATGTGCTTTAACTAAACGTTCTCATTTCATCACGTTATCATTAAGTAATCAATTGACGGAACTATATAAACGACCAAATTTCCACCAAAATTTACAACATCGCAATCGTAGAGGGGAACGAGAAGATAATATCATTAGTGATGTATATGATGGTTATTTATATCGATTGTTTTGCTTAAATAATGGACTGCTTAGCAATGAAAATAATATTTCGTTGTTATGGTATACTGATGAGGTCCCAGTTTTCAAATCGTCACAAACGAGTATGTGGCCAGTATACATCACTATCAATGAGCTTCCATTTAAAGAACGTATCAAACATAAAAATATACTATTAGCTGGACTCTGGTTCGGAAGACAGAAACCAAAAGCAAATATGTTCATGCAGAAGCTTTATTCTCAATTTGAACAACTGAGAGATGGTGAAAATTTTACTCTTGCTGATGGACGTATTATAACTGTTAAAGCAGTTTTACTATTTGGCACGTGTTACACGCCTGCTAAAGAGCAATTTTTAAATATGATGCAGTATAACTCCTACTATGGCTGTATGAATTGCTTACACACTGGAGAGAGGGTGCCTACTACTAATGGAGGTTCAACACATGTGTTCAGGTACCTTGAAAATATAATTCAGCGATCAACTGAACAAACAAGAACTTATGCTGAAGAAGCAAATAGAATACGAGCTCCGTACATGGGTGTCAAAGGACCTTTAATTTTATCTTACATCATGCCTGATTACATTAACGGTACATCTATAGATAGGATGCATTGTGTAGATGGAGGTGTTGTCAAAAAGTTATTATCATTATGGTTCACTACAGAGTATGCAGGTGCACTATTTTCATTACTTACTGTAGTTGAAGTAATTAACGAACGTTTAAAAAGTATTAAACCGCCAAAGTATGTTCATCGCATGCCTAAAGATATTCAGGACTTATTACATTGGAAAACCTCGGAAATGAAGATGTGGTTTTTCTAATATTCCATGCCAGTTTTGTATGGTATAATAGAAAATCAATTTTTTCAACATTATTTATTATTAGTGACTGGGATAGCTTTTTTGAATACTGATAATATTTCTGATAGGATGATTAACACAGCAGATAATTTTTTAAAGAAATTTGTACGAGATTTTGAATTGTTATATGGTCTGCGCTTTTGTTCTATTAACATTCATATGCTTTTACATTCACCTAATGTAGTCCGGAATATTGGGCCATTATGGACATGTTCTTGTAATGCTTATGAAAATTTTAATGGTCAATTTTTAAAGTTGATACATGGTACAGGCCATATAGACACCCAAGTAACTAAAGCTCATAATCAATTATTGAAATTACAAGAATATGTAGATCAGCTGCCACCAGGACCATTACGTGATTTTTGTGTGACAAAAAATTATGGAGTATTTATTGGTGAAAGATTATTTAACAGTTGTTATCAAGTAGGAAGATATCAATTTTTTGATGATATTCCAACAATTGTTCAAGAAGCAGTTCGTCCACTTCTACCAATTAGAAATATTAAAAAATATTATCGTTTATTGAAAGATGGTCAGCTGTATGTTTGTAAACATTACTCACGTTCTTCACAAACTTTATCATCGAATATTATTTATGAAAACAACATAGGTCAACCTCACTTTGGTTGCATTCACTATTTTATAAAAAATAACAGATTGTAACTGTACCAATATATGTAATTGCGATGGTACCCATTATGCCATTGTTCAAAATTATACATTTAATTCTGCGTTTCAAGCTCAAAGAAATAATGGGGTAACATCAATAGTTTCATATTTATATAGATGTACAACAACTGAAGTATATTCAGCAGTTCCTATCCAATTTTAAACATCCGTATGTATTCCAATAGATATAAATGGATTAATATATATCGCGATACCTGTAAATACAAGAGAAAATGAATGATAATTCCTTATATCATTTAACAAAATTTATCTAAGTCAATTATGACTGATTATGACATAAATACCATGTGCTATACACCTATTTGAAAATGATCTATAAAATAAAAATAATGTTATTGGAATAATTTTGTTTTTTACCTCAGAACTTTATTTTTAGATATATTAGTACAATGATTTTTTAGTAAATATATATTTATAATATAAATGATTGCTAGGTATATAATGAAAAAAGTAAATCATGCACCAATATGATTTGCATTCTTATGTACGAATAAAATTTAACATCGGAAACATTCGGGAAGGTTCGGATACAGCTATCGCCCGAGTCATAAATATACACTAGATCTAAACCTGAAAATCCTCAATGAAGATATTGACGTTTAAAAAAGACTTAAAAATTGTTTTGAGGATATTGAGGTTTAAATATCGCGTAAATAGCCAATGTTTGATTCTCAATATTCTCAGTTGAAGAAGTTGAGGTTTAAAATAAATGTATTAACGAAATGGTCGGCGAATGATCAAATGATTTGAGGCAATTGAGGCTCAAACCTAGTGTATATATTCGACTCGGGTATTCAATCAAATAACATATTTTCTTATTGAATCCCACACATTCGGATGAGGAATCAAACAAAGTTACTTACTTATTTATTCTTATTGGATCTTATTCAAAATGCTCTTATAGTTTTTTATAGACATAAGTGATTTGTTGGTGGAAGTTATTTACCGATAAATTCGTATACAATTCTATATTATTTGTTATAGAATCCAATACATTCGGATCAGAAATCAAACGACGTCACTGACTCATTAATTCGTATTGGATCTTATTTAAAACGGTCTTTTATTTTTCTATAAATCAATTCAGAAATTGGAAAATATTATTTTCTTATTGCTTCTCATAAAGTCTTATATCTTTTATTCCTGTAAAATCTCATAGCTCGGGATAAAATGAAAAGATATCACTTTACCAAGAGATTCTTATTGTATCTTGTTATATTTTTCCGAAACATTTTTATAAAACTAATTAAAAAATAATGAAATATTATTTACCTATTATTTCTTATTGAAACTTATTATATTGTTCTTATTTATTTTTACATATACTTATAAAATCATCGCAAAGTTTTTTACTCTTACAAATTCCGATTCATTCTTATTAAATGCTTATAAGAACATTTTTGGTCTTCATATGGACCAAATGCGTTCTTATTTATTCTTATAAATTGAATATCAGAATCTATCGGAAATTATAAGTTTTTATCGGTTTGTTTTACCAGAGAGAGCTCACGGATGAAAATTAGTCCAGATTGTATGATAGCAAAACTGTTAGATGTAAGACAATGTGAAAATGATTCCAAGGCATTTGCAGTCATTGAGAAGTTTCAGAAAAACAATAAAAAACAATCTAGAGGAGCATGGTGCTACACCTGTAATATATATGGTGACAAAAGTCTGAAATGCAGATCCAAGGCGAAAGACACGCAACGAAAATCAAATATTTCTCTACTATTATAGTCGCTGAAAATGACTATCTCAATGGACATTGTTTTACTCATGTAATCTCGATCCTAGAACCTCCCTAGTCTCAGTCTTGCACTTTTTCCTCTGCGCCATTCTGTAAAACTTAGACAGTGATCTCTGGATCGTTTATTTAAACAGCCTGTCATATCTACTAACGAGAATTGATTAGTAATTTTCAGTTGAAACATGATATAAACAAACGGAATTGAGTCACAAAATAATATTTGATGAATAGATTCATTTTTATACTTCATTCTCTTCATATGTCTCTAAATGTATTCTAAAAATCTTAAACAGCCGTAAATTTTATGAATTGTTTTGAGGGTGGATAGAAACTATTCCTGTCATGAAAAACGGTCTTTTGACATAAGCTGACATTAACAATATTCCATCAAACGTCACGACAAACTACGCACTGAACTAATCCTTGAAAGTTATTCTCCAGATTATCAGATGAAACGTATAAAATTCTAAAAAAATGTAGAATATTGTATCATTCTACAAGGTACCACAGTAAACGATACGCTAGACTCTTGAAGGCAATTCTGTGAAATTTGAAATAAAATGTCAAAAGTTACAGAATGTTGTAGTATTCCATGAGATACTACAATAAACTACGCAATTCGTGTTTTGAAAAAAATTCTTTTTTGAGTTCAATTTATCTTCGCGTAGCTAATTGTAATGTATTGTAAAAATTTGTAGTGTTCTACAACTTTTTACAGTTTATAACGTAAGAAAATCAAGTAGGTTATAGTTTGACGTTGAATGTTGTAGAATATACTATCGAGTTCAAAAGTGTAGTCCTCTGACTTTGAAAGAGTATAGTTAGGACAAAGAAAATGATAGAAGGATGAGAAAGGTTTTAATTTGTAAGGAATACATTTCTACATATCGTGTCAAAATTTCAAAGCTCTGAAAAATTTTTTACGCGAGTTATAGAAGATTAAAGGGGAAAAATGACGTTTTTTGAGAAATTCTTTCAAATATCCAACTTTGATTGTTAATAACAATTGAAAGAGTCGAGATATAAGGTTGCTGATGTTTTTCCAACCACATTAAACGTTTAGGGAAAAGATAAGACTGAGAAAATTGAAAAATATAGATAATTAGTGAAGATAATTAACAAAGAGGCGATAAGCAGTATCTCCGCTGCAAATAAAGATAGACGAACCAATCAAAATTCATTCCTCTCCAAATAAAACGGTAGAAAAAACAAAAAACAAACAAAGTATAAAAAACTGAAATTCGCAAAAATAAATCGATTTTAAATTTGATAACAAGTGTTTATGACGTCAATTAGGATTACTACCGGACAGTCATAAACCTTTTCTTCTCGAGTGTGTGCATAAGAGAGGACTAAATTACGTAGCAAATGCAGCTTATGCAGCAAACAATTTTTTACATATGGGCTCAAGAGCGTAGACCCAAAAGAAAAATTTCAGGGGCAGAAAATGTATACCTCGAAAATTTTACAGACATAAAATGAACTTGTATCTGCGAGGGACTGCTTATAGATTAAATAATTAAAAATATATAAACTTACGAGAATTTAACATTGAAAGTTGCCAGAATTGTAAACAACAATATTAAAAACGGAAAGATAAATTTTTAATTGTTAAAAACCAGTAAATTTTAACGTAAAAAATTTTTGGAAAAAAGATGAGCGCGTCAACTACAAATCACGAAGGTACCTTTTACTCGATTTCTTGACCTTTGAAAATTAATAACTCTCTTAATTATTAATATTGAGAGATGAAAATCAAAAGAATTGTCTAAAAGAGTCTAATTTATTATTTGAACTAATTGAAAATATTCAATGTCGATTAAAAAGTACGTGGGCAATTATGAGAGCGTCATCTTCAGAGCAAAAGGTACCTTTTACTCGATTTCTTGATTCCTTACGTACTTTTTAATCAACATTGAATATTTTGAATCATTCAATACAATTAATAAGACTCTTTTAAACAATCTTATAAATTGTCATCTCTTAATATCAATAATTAAGCAATTTATTAATTTTTAAAGGTCAAGAAATCGAGTAAAAGGTACTTTTTGCTCTGAAGTTGACGCTCCCATAATTGCCCACGTACTTTTTCATCGACATTAGATATTTTTTATCTGTTCGAATAATTTATTAGACTCTTTTGGACATTCCTATCAATTTTTATCTTTTAATATTAATAATTTAAAGAGTGATCAATTTTTAAAGGTCAAGAAGTCGAGTAAAAGGTACCTTTTGCTCTGAAGTTGACGCTTTCATAATTGCCCACGTACTTTTACTCATTATTATTTATTTTTAATCACGCTACTCAATTATTCGGACTCTTGCTAATATCCCGATTGATTTTTATTCCTTAATATTAATAATTGTGAAAGTTATTACTTCTTAAAGGTCAAGAAATCGAGTAAGAGGTATCTCTTGCCCTAAAGCTTGTAAGGGAAGTAGAAGACAACATTCTAAATATTGTTGATAACCTTGTTGGAGAACAAATAAATAACTGGGATGCTAGACTCCTTGTTCCTTCACGATCATCCGTAAATATCTCTAGATAAATTTAGGAAATTTTCAAAGACTGTGACTTAGAAAGACACTGATATACTTGGGTTCTAAACAGTGCAGTTATTAGTTAATTATAATTAACTAATAATATTTCTGCACTGTTTAAAACCCACACTATTTCAACAGATGAATTATCCATTAATTAATTAGTAACTATAGTTACTAATTAATTAACAGATAATTCTCCTATTCACTATACTATTAACTGTTAGCAATGTTTCCGATCGATTCATTTAATTAGTTCATGAAATGTTAATAGAAACTATGATTTCTTTTATATACTTAACAAAGCTGTACGAAACATTATCAGATATTCTTCCACCTGGTGATGGACAATTACTCTGCAGAACTTTGAATATGTCATTCAAGGAAAAATGACGAGAACAATTAATTAAAACTAATACTATAAACAATGGTGGTTCTTAGTATGAAATAGTTATTTCAGAAGTGAAATTTTATTTAGACGCTTTGAGAAATTTAAAAGTCTTGTCTTCTGCTAAACTTAATGATGATTGGATGTTGAACGTACGAATTAGATAATATGCAAAAATTTCAAATGTTTAAAATTCAATTAATTCATTATTCATTAATTTGTCATTGATATTACTATTATTCTAAAATTCGCTCGATTAAATCAGTTGTAGAGGTATTTTCCATCAATGATTCAATTTTGTCAAATCTTTTTTTAACGTTACTGTTGAAACATGTTCCATGTTTTTCAGCACATATTTCTCGTGTTACGTTTTCAAAAGGTTTCAACATATCAGTGACTTCTTGCAAAATTTCAATGTCTTTTCCATGAACCATGTTTGGTGCTGAACCAAACTGTAATAGAACTGTAGTGACTTCCTTTTCTACTGATAAGAATCTCGCCAACATATAATATGTAGAATTCCTTCTTGTGATCACGCTATGTTTCAATCAAGTTGGCTCGTCAAAATTATCGCCTGTTACTTTTTTTAATTCAGAAGCTGCGTTGACACACCGTTTGAAATATGCTACAATTTCTTTAACTTGCTCTACCAGAATATTTAAATCTGCTGTATTAGCCATTGCGTCAGTCACACATAAATTCAAAATATGTGCCATACATGCAAGATGTTTAGCGCGCCCAAAAGTAAGTTGAATTGCTTTGGTAATATTAACAGCATTATCAGTCACTACGTCGGAGATATTTGACAGAGAAATATTCCATTCAGTACAGATGTTTTCTAATTCTCTTCCAAGGTATTCAGCGGTGTGACTCGGCTTTAAATTTTTTACTGTAATTGTCGATGATTGCAATATGTTGTCATAGATGTAATGAGCAGTCACTCCCAAAAAACTTTGAGTGTTCGTAGTCTCTGTCCAGGCGTCACACGTTAAACTTACTGCATTTAGTTTGAAAAATTAATTTTTAATTTATGAGGACAATGCATCGTATTTATTATAGATTATATCCGAAATTTTGTCTCTATTCGGTACTCTGTATCTTGGACACAAAACCTCCATTAACCGTAAAAAACCTGGCTTTTCCACCGTTCGGAATGGTAAACAATCTTTTAAAATCTTGATCACAATCGTGTTTGTGATTTGTAAATATTTTGCCTTTCCTTCTGTAAAAATAATCATTTATTAAAAATATAATTATGTAGAAAATTAAAACAACATTATTAAGTTGATATATAATTTGCATGCATAAGTTTCAAAAAAAATTAATTTCTAACCTTGATATGACTGAACGTTTTTCATAATTTTAGGAATACTAGACTGCAATTTCTGTGAAATAATCTTAATCAATATCTTGAAACGTATTTCTTTGAAGAATTGACTATTCAATCATGTAACTTACAATTTTTTTTAGTTGTTAACTAATAAGAGTATCCTCATTATTATCATTATTATGACTCACAGTCTTGAAAAAGTAATTGAATGAATTAACTTATGTATGTAAATAAATAAATTATTGATACTTTACATTTAGCACCATAAAAACATACCTGATTTTCATCGAAATGTAATGGTTCATTAACTTCATTGACAATATTCACATTATTTTTCTTTAATTTTTGTTGTCGTCGCTCAGCTTCTATTTTACGGACAGCTTTTAAATGATTGTGAAGATTGGTGGTTGTATTTTTTGATTTGAAATGTTTATCACATATTTTACATTCATAAATAGCTTCATAAATTTTCTTTTGTTTTCGATTATCTTTGTGTCAATAAAGACACTTATATTTAGATTCCAATTTTTAAACATTTTTGAAATTGAGTGTAAAATGGAGCACAACAATGCTCCATTTGTTGGACAACAATTTGAGAGTTTCAAATGTTTTACGGATTTTTTGACAAAATATACAAAACGGAAAAAGAAGTTTTTACAAAAAGAGATAGTAAAATATTACGATCCGAGACAAAAGAAGCAAACGAAAGACTATTGTATCGGATGGTAGAATATCGTTGCAAATTTGGTGACATTCGTCCAACTGAATCGAAGGGCCATAGACAGGTCAGGTATGTACATGCCATCTATTTATTCAATATAATTTAATTATCATCAGAGAATTGAAGTTTGTCCGATTTCTCCATGAGTATTTATATTTTATAGCACTTATAAATGTGGATGTAATGCATATATCCGATTAATAGTCACAAAGGAATTAAGTTCTTAACGATTTCTGGTATGAATTTGGAGCATCAAAATCATCCACAATCGAAAGTATTTAGTACATTTACTTAACTTTAGTACGTATAAATAAGTTGATAAATTCTACTTCCATGTTTTTTTTCTTATTAAATTGACTATATAATCTTTTCCTATCGATATCAATGTATTTATTGAATGAAACTTCTATTTCTAGACGAAAAATTATTTTATAAAAGGTTTTTATTTCTTATTTGTATTATTTAAAGTTCTGATTACTGAAAAACATAATAAATTTAATTGTCATTTGCTATGATTCTAGAAATTTTATCCTTTCATGCCGGAAACTCGAAAACTGAGTTCACATCAAAAAGAATCCGTTCTAGAAATACTAAGTCTTGACCCAAAGGTCAGAGTAGTACAAAACATGATAAGTAAAAAGTATCATTAAAAGATTTACATAACATGAAAATATCACTGACAGATAAAGATGAAAATAATTTAGTTGCTATAAAGGAAATGCTGGAAAATGAGTATGGTAGGTATATTTTTTGTAGTTATGAATTGATCAAATACAGTTTTCTTTTCAAGTCCAAATTGTTAATAACATAAATATGATATTATAGCTTATCATGTATGACGTATAAATAAAAGAAATTAATTTTTTGCATTGTTTTTATTTATAGGTGCAACGGTTGCTATAGGCCATACTAATTTTGTATTCCAAGGCTTGTTTTTTTCAACACCGCAAATGTGTGAAGACTTGGCGAAATGGCCAGAAATTGTATTTGTAGATGGTACGTACAAGCTGGAAAATACTAATATGACTACGTTGATCCTTTTAGTTGAAGATGGGATGAATCGTGGACAAGTAGTTGGAGTAGGATTAATAGTTTCTGAAAAACGTCCAGTGATGAAGTGGTTTTTAAATTCATTTAAGGATCATAACGTTGAAGCATCTCAAAATATAAAAAACTTTATGACTGATAAAGATTTCACTGAACGAAGTATTTTGACAGAACTTTTTCCAAAAGCAAAATTGAATCTATGTTTATTTCATACTTTGAAAACATTTAAAAGAATTACTGATTCAACGGACATGAATTTATCAAAATCCGAAAAAATAACAGCTAAAGAATTATTATAGAAACTTGCGTACAGTTCATCTTCAAAAGAGTATGAAAAGCTGTATATAGAATTTTGTGAAACTTGTCCACCGCAATTAGTTGGCTATTACAATAGAAATTGGCATTATATAAAAGAAGAATGGACAGATTATGGTATAAGTTCACTGAGAGAAATGAAATAGTTGGATTTACTATGTAATGTTAATTTTTCATTTAAGATTTCATAGTTGAGTCCTTTTATAGTAAGAAAAGGACTCTCCTATGAGCTCTCAAATGGAAAATTAACATTACGTAATAAATCCAACTATTTCGATTTTTTTCAGTGTTTTAATAATTTATCCAACAGAACAAATAATAGGTTGGAATCTGTAAATGGAAAAATCAAACAAGTTATCACTAAAAATAGCACACTAAAACAGATGCTAAAAAGATTTTTTGACTGGTATAGGTCTCATCAAGTGAAAACCTCCTTCGAAGTTGCTAACGAGTGCTTGAAAACAAGTAGATGTGAGTTTACTGAAAACTCAGATGAAGCTAAATATACCTCGGAATTAATCAAACCCAAAAGCAAAATTGTTCTCTCAGAAATTGAAGAAAGTTACAGAACGAAATTCAAAAATGCAATATAGATTTAGATAAATTTCACTTTGAAGTCAACTCATTTTTGACAGTCGAAACTACACCGTTTTCATGTGAATGCAAATTATGGAGTTCTTCCCATTTACCATGTCGGCATATATTTAAAGTCAGACAACTTTTACAATTGCCTTTATATGATGAAAATTTATAGGGTCGGCGACATTCTGCCAAAAACCGGATTAGGAATTTTTTGTTGTTAAGTTGGTAGTTTTGAATTAAAAGTATAAATATCAAAGATAGTATGCTCAATATGAACTTGAGTACTGAGAATGGGTTTACCGGAAGTGAGAATATAGACTAGTACAAAATTTAACCACATGTGGAACATAATGTTAGAATTTTCTAATAGCATTCATCAACTAATGTACACAGGAAACGTGGTCAGTTAAACCATAACCGTATCAATAATTATTTGAAATCAATCTTTTATTATTTAAATTTTATATTTTTAATTATTTTTTCGCAATGAAATTACTAGCTAATGGCACAATAATTGTTTGACAATGTGTTTATTATTATTAGTGATGAATACAGTATTACAAATGTAGGCATAACCTGTATGTGTCATTATTGTTTATTTAAGTTATGAAAAAATGAAATGTTTATTATGATATGTAAACTATAAATAAAAGTGATAATTATTTGAATTTATAGGTTGGGTTTTTAAATTATTAAACGTAATTATACAATTTTTGCTCCATTTTCATTCTAATCTTTACAAGTTGATTTTTACATTATTTTTTAAAAGTTAATCAATTATTTATTAGTTCCATAGTGTATGTGTGATGATACTCTCCATTTTTCATTTGAGGTGGAGTTAAATTTTCTTTTGGATAGGAAAAGTAGGAGGAGCTTACTTACACAAGAGAGGAGAGTCACACAATCAAGACAATTTTGTAAAGAAGATATCTATATGAATAATAACAATATCTAATTAATTATTCATTACTCAAAATTTATTCATCTATTATATTAACAGTATCTTATTCACTCACTATTTAATAAAATTTATTAATCCCTACAACTATATTGTTACTATATTTTTGAAGCAATTGCTCCAATACATATTTATTTAATTAATAATAATAATAAAATGAATAATTGATTAACTTTTAAAAAATAATGTAAAAATCAACTTGTAAAGATTAGAATGAAAATGGAGCAAAAATTATATAATTACGTTTAATAATTAAAAAACCCAACCTATAAATTCAAATAATTATCACTTTTATTTATAGTTTACATATCATAATAAACATTTCATTTTTTCATAACTTAAATAAACAATAATGACACATACAGGTTATGCCTACATTTGTAATACTGTATTCATCACTAATAATAATAAACACATTGTCAAACAATTATTGTGCCATTAGCTAGTAATTTCATTGCGAAAAAATAATTAAAAATATAAAATTTAAATAATAAAAGATTGATTTCAAATAATTATTGATACGGTTATGGTTTAACTGACCACGTTTCCTGTGTACATTAGTTGATGAATGCTATTAGAAAATTCTAACATTATGCGCCACATGTGGTTAAATTTTGTACTAGTCTATATTCTCACTTCCGGTAAACCCATTCTCAGTACTCAAGTTCATATTGAGCATACTATCTTTGATATTTATACTTTTAATTCAAAACTACCAACTTAACAACAAAAAATTCCTAATCCGGTTTTTGGCAGAATGTCGCCGACCCAATTTATATACCAAAAGATGGAATAAAAAAGTGCTGTTAGCGAAACCGGACATATCAGAAACTAAAATATCTACCCCAACTGTTCATAAAATACCCAAACAAAAGATTCTTAGAGTACCTGAAAAACAAAAAATAGTTGAAATAAAGATCAAAAATTTGATAGATGTGATCAGTTTGTCATGTGGTGACGAATTCGAGCATAGATTAACGGATTCAGACATACTATTGGAAGCATATAAAAAAGGAGTACGAGTAATCATACAGGAGGAGGATGGTAAAAGCTTAGAAGAATCAATGAAAAATCTTTCTGTAAATAAATCAAATAAAAAGATTACTTAAGAGACGGTAGACAAACAGCTAGATGATAAAGACTACCAAGATTTAAAAAAAATTTCTCTGCCAATAGCGCCAAAAATTAGAGGGCATCCTAGTGGATACTTAGAAACTACGCTTTCATACACTCCTAAAAAAAAACACACGATCACAAAGAAGAAATATTTGTAAAATATACAATGTACTTCCTTTCATTCTAAAAATCTTTTATTGTTAAATTGACAAAAATTATGCTGAAATACGTTTTTAATTTGAAAAGTTTTATAAAATATTCATGCATTGTTTAAAATCATCTATGTTTTTTTTATCAAATCAAAACAACAATAGGAATTTTTTATTATTGAGATGATTGATTCTATAGAACATCACACAAGGATTGTTTTAGAAATAGTCGTCAATTCTGTATAATAATGTGTACAAATAAGAGCAAAATACTTGTATTATTAAAACAAGATTTTCTTATTAGAAAAAATTTGTTCAGAAAGACACAACATATTAACATATTAACATGATGGAATCCAATACAATTTAATGTATCAGTAAGACGAGAAATATAATTCAGTATCAGAACGAGAGTAAAAGAAAGGAATGTTGATTTTTGGGAAATTGCCTTGTTTATTATAATTAGTATTTTGATTAATTTAAATATTAAATACAAAAAATAAAGAATTTCTACGCAAGCTATCGATAAATTAAAATTTAAACTAATTGTTAACATTAAACTAGAGAAATAAACTTTTTGATTTTCGAACAACTTCATTAATCTTTTGTTTTTAATCAAATTATGTCGTAAGGTCCATTTATGCATATTTATTGCAGATTAGAAATTATGAAAAAGTCGTAACATATTATATATTGGCATAACATTAAGATAAAAGTATGCATGTACTGCGTTTTAGCTCCATTCCTCATTAGGCTCTGTATAAATATTTCAAATTTTATAAAATTATTGTTATATTAAATGTCCCTTTGTTATATTCTATGTAAAAGCATCCATATTGTATGTCGCATATCATATGCTAAACAGTCAACAGTGTCGCGGCGGTAACCGTCAAGATTTTGGAATTTTTTGTACTCCGTATTTGCGTTATTGTTTTCACCACCACTCGTCATAAATATTTCGAGCTATCAATTTATACGTTGCATACGTTAATGTATTTTGGTAGCAATACGTAATTAACGTGGTAATTAATAATTTAGATATAATTCTGTAATCACTTTCAAAAATGAGTGAAAACGACGAAAAATACTTTTATGTAAACAAAACCTTTACATCATATGCCGACATTTTGCAAAATGTAGATTTATATCAGAAACGTCGTCAATGTATATTGAGCAAAATCGGCAGTAAAACATTAGAGAACACTTACAAAAATAAGCCATAAGTCACATATATAAAGAATTAATATATGACGAAATAACTTATAAGTGCACGCCAGTAAATATTGATTCTGACGACAAGTAAGCTATCATACATATCACCAAAATTTATGAAATCTAAAAAAAAAAATGTAATTTACACTTATTTTTTTGTTATTTACAGATCTAAAAATGTAACTTGCCCGTTTATTATGAATTGAGAACATGTAAACGTTTAACTGAAAGCTGCTCAATTGTGACAGCAATGCAAAGTGCAAATCAAGACATAAAAAACGTTAAAGTAAAATACCATAATAAATTTTGTGCTTAACTTTAACTTTGTACTCTTTATGATTTATATATAAACAATTACTTCAATTCTTCAGAGCTTTGAAAATCACACTCATTTTAATGTATCTGAAGTTGAATATGTGAAGGACATTGACTGTGTTACTCAATCTGTAAGTATAAATATGATAATTATCATAATATTGTTAAGAATATTAAGAATTCTTAAGAATTGATTTTTTTTAACTGTGAAGAACTTTTTCTTTGATAGTATCAATTAATTAATATATTTACATACAGTTTCTTTATTTTTTACGTTATGTTTCACTCCATCTGAGAAAAATAAAGAGATCTGAACAAATCTAATAAAATCTTAATTTAGTTCTAATCTGGTTTGATATAGTAAATAAAATCTGCATAGTTGTTATGGCTGATTGTGCTTGATTATGAGATCTAATCAGATCAGGATAAAATCAAGGTCTGATTAGATCTGTTTAGGTCTATTTAAATTTCCCGAGTATATTCAACTTCTTATTAAAAATCGATTAATGTTTTTTTTTTATCAGATTGAATTTTCATGAGCTATCTTTAAATCTAATGTCTTTTTAACATTTTTATGTACTGATATAGAATAAAAAAATGTAAAATATACACTCGAATTTTCTATATTTAAAGGAAACTACAAGTGGCGATGGCAATTTTCATTCCATGGAAATAAAAACCAGTGAATTAGAAAATGAAAATTTTTTGAAGAGAGCAGAAGAACGAAAGAATTGTATTTTGACGACACAAAATTATGACGGAAAATGAAAACTAATGGAGCACATGAAACAAATACTTAGAGAAACTGAAGTTGAAATTGAAGTTGCGATTTTTTCTATGGATGACCCATTTTTCATAAATTTTCACGGGATTTTATAAATTTCCACGGCATTCTCATAAATTCTCCCGTGTTCCCGTGTCCCGTGTTTCCACGGGAACGTGCGAATAGTAACAGCGCACGTGTACATAGTAAAATACTATAGCATGTACAGATACATATGTATCTTTATAGAGTCAAATAATCCTAAAATTGTAGGAAGCCAACCGCAACAATGGATACGATTATAATCGAATTGTCAATATTAAACAGATATTGAATTAAGGTGATTTTTTATGCAGCTGAATTAAGAGATCTGAAAGATATCTTTAAGACGTCTGCAGAAGATATGTCTAGATTGGGTTATCTTATAGATATCATTTTTTGGATATCTAATAGATATCTGGAAAAAGATAGCTTATAGATGACTTTCAGATATTGGTGCTATGTAGGTGTCGTTCTGTTGACGATCAAAGAGCAAGATATTAGACAGACTTGCGAAAGTTATCTACTAGGGTGTATCTTATTGTATGTAAGACTTGTGGATGAAATTGGAATTTAATAAGTGATTAAATGAAATTCGAATTTTTCATTTAATTGTATACAACTGTATATAACTTTATCAATGGATTCATTACTGTATAAAGTGTTTTATTTTTTTGAGAATGCATAAAATTTGATAGAATTGTATAAAATCAAATGGGAATCCATCGATTTCTTTTTATCAGTTACGTCGTTTTATACAATTGTACAGAATTTGATAGAATTTTATACATTTGTACACGATTCTGTTGTTCTATTTTTCGGATACAGTTCCGTATAGAACGATCGCATTAAACTGTAAATGATTTTACATAATTCTTTGCAATTATTTTTTATCGGAGAGGGCATATAAAAGATATTTGATAACAATATAACGGTGTTTACTGAGTATGAACTCAATTATATATACGTGACCACTATGTTCTTTTTTTATGTTATCCATTTATTAACGTTGTTAATTGTAAATCCCACCAAAAACAGCCTTCTCCTTCGGGACTGTACAAAAATGTGCGCCAAACATAAATAACGACAATGATAAAATTACAAAAAGTCCTAAAAACATTCGACGCCGAGTTTTCAAATCTAAAAATCAACAATAATTGAAATGAATTTTATTTTCGAGTGGTTTTTTTTTTTGGAAAAATATTTAGTACGTTTTATGACTATAAACATATAACAACCAAAAACTCGACGTGACTGTTAAGATTTTATAGAAGCATGAAATTTCGATTATTTTGGAAATATTTAAGTCACTTTATAAGTAACAGTCACGTCGAGTTTTTAGTTGTTATGTTTATAGTCATAAAACGTACTAAATATTTTTCCAAAAAAAAAACCACTCGAAAATAAAATTCACTTCAATTATTGTTGATTTTTAGATTTGAAAACTCGGCGTCGAATGTTTTTAGACTTTTTGTAATTTTATCATTGTCGTTATTTATGTTTGGCGCACATTTTTGTACAGTCCAGAAGGAGGGGGCTGTTTTTGATGGGATTTCACGATTTTTTGTACATATAAACTGAAAAAAATATCTGTTCAAAAAATACTTCGATTATTTGTGTATTCGCGCTCGAGCAAGATTAACTTGTTACCATTTTTATGATCCGTTAGTAAGGAAACTTCATGGCAATCAAAAACTCTGATCACCAACTTGATTAAAAAAAACGCATCATTGCTCAATGAATAAACTCTCATTTTACTCAATTTTTGCGCAACGAAATTTTTCATTTTCGTATATTATAAATAGAACAATAATGATAAGTCATAGTATGCTTAATCGAAAGCCAACGATTGCTTTCCCAGCAAATTCTTAATTTCAGCTCATGTTTATGTCATAATAAGGAAAATATTTGAATTTTAAAAATGATAACCTGCAAAAATCATCCTACGACTTGTATAGAGACACGGCCGTGACGTAAGGGCAAGATAGCGGTGATTTATGCTTGGCGCACGAGACACTACCATATCTCTTGATAACGGAAAAGTAAAATCATTAAGTCAAAAATTAATTTAAATTAAAGCTTCAATAGAATAATTTTTTTTTCTACATAAAAAATGAAAAAAACAAAATCTCTAAACTGGTTTTTTTTTCTATTGCTTGGAACACATATCATTGTTATAGCCCATATTTAGCTATCCTAACTACATTTCAGCTCCGGTTATTTTATCAAGTGATTATTCCTATAATACAATTAGAACTATCTTAGATGTTACAGCTATGTTTCTATTAGCGTATTCGGTTTCTGACCCGAAGCTGCCCAAGGCAGGGCCGGAAACGCCCAAACATTGACGAACTAAATTAAAAATTTTTTTCTTTTCATTGCTATTGTTGTAATTATTAAATAAATTCATCATGGATCGACTCATGACGATCGTCATCAGATAATGACATTGAAAAGTCTAAAGCGATTCTTATATCCATTTCTAATCACTAAACTTCAGTAAACTTATCAATAGAGAAAAAGGGAAACTTTTTATGCTAACACTAACAAATTAACCTTGTCTGTCTCATAAAATAATATCAACATATAATCGGAGCAGTTCGTCAATGCTCGGGTGTTTCCGGGTCTGCCCTGGGCAGGTTCGGATCAGAAACCGAATACGCTATATGTATATTGAGGTCTCGAAAAATCGCATGTGTAACCTCCAAAAAATTGAACAGAATTAATGTTCAGTGCTACTCTATCTTCGTCTATTATTGGCACTGAATCGAAGTGTTGAATAAATTTTACAATTAATTGAAACCTAATTCTGATCATATTGATAATGTTAGAGATATGACAATATTTGAAAAAAGGTTAAAATCTAAGAAAAAAGCTAATATAAAAAAAATTTACAATATCAACAAAGTTATTTCAACATACTTGTAAATTATTCCTTTTTTTGGAAAATCCTTATAGGTTGTTATTGATTTTCGAATTAATTCAATTTTTTTAGGATCATCCATTTGCAATTTTCTGGTATCCAAAAATAATCAGTGAATTAAAAAAATTGGATAACTGCGATTGAGAAACACATGAAATTTTGAAAAATTACAAAAAATACGAAAGATGTATTATTCGCCCTATTAATAACGAAAAAGAAAACAAACACTACTGTATTTCTTTTGATTTTCATAAAAATTAATTGTTTGATGGAAAAATTTAACGTATAATCTGAATGAATATTCGTAACAATCACGTTTTCGATATTTTCTTATTCTTTCTCAGCAGAAGACATGGTGGGTGGTTTTCATTTAGAAAATACAAGAGAACATACAACACTGTGTCGACACTGTGTCCAACAATTTGATAAATGTAATACTAACTTTTTTTGTGTTTCAACAGAGGGCAGTACGTAAAAAATTACTATATTTTGAGAAAATTGCCGCAATTTCCTTGTATGTACACCCAGCGTCATTTATGGGGCACAACAATGTCTTTACTCCAAAGAATTCATACTCTTAAGGCTGGGCTGAAGTCAGAAAATTTCCTGAAGTTGATTTTACGCCCTCGCGTTGTGCGGTAGAAGGCCGAAGCTTGACATCAATTGAAATTGAGTAGGTAACACGAAAATCGTTCAAAAAATGATAATTTACAGGGATGCATGTAAAGAAGGGAGCCTTAGGGCACCAAAAAATTAAAAATTCTTGAATCATCTGTTGCGAGCAAGACAAAGCACAGAATATATCTATTCATCTCTGTCTTATTTGTCACAGCGAAGACTGCGAGTCGAACGGTTGGCGAGCAAGCTCAGCCCTCACTCTCTGTTCCTAGCCTGTTGTTTACTTTTGTATGTGATAAGCTTATATGAATATAAAAGTAAACAACAGAAATAAAAATATGCTGGCTCTGTTGGTCTGAGCGCTTGACTTTTATTTTGCCGAACAGTATTCAATTCCCATTGCGACCAAATTTTTTTTTATTCAAATTGCATGTAATTGCAATTTCATAATGCTAAATTTAGTTTTGAATAGCAATTTTAATTTTTATGTGAAACCATTATTTAGTAAATTGATGACTAATGAGAAAATATTTAAACAGAACCATAAGCCGTTTTTTGTACAGTTACATTGGTAGTTTTTTTTTTACTTTACCTTTTTTTTACTACTCATTAATGAAAAAAAAAAGTTTAAATAATCCGCGGCGAGTTTCGGCACTTCACAGGCAAGCTCTATCCCTACTCTCTGTACCCGAGCCTGCAACTTATGATTAATAAATGTGAGTCCTGATCGTAGTAGTATGCTAGCTCTGTGGTCAAAGTGCCAGACTTTTATTTTGCCGAGCGGGGTTCAATCCCTGTCGCGGCCAATTTTTTTTTTTAGTAAAACTGCATATTATTGCGATCTGTAAATATTAAAATGAATAATAAATTACATTTACAATTTTCTATTCTCTATTCTTTTAATCATCATCGAAAATTAGCATAGCATAGGTGGAGGGGGATATAATATTCTTTTCTTTAAAAAATTGCTTCTCAAGTTTAGTTCATAGCATTCAATGAATAATGAATAGTTTAATCGATTCAGCGCTAAAAACTGTTTTGATTGAACTAAACTTGAGAAGCAATTTTTTAAAGAAAAGAATATTATATCCCCCTCCACCTATGCTATGCTAATTTTCGATGATAATTAAAAGAATAGAGAATAGAAAATTGTAAATATAATTTATTATTCATTTTAATATTTACAGATCGCAATAATATGCAGTTTTACTAAAAAAAAAAAAATTGGCCGCGACAGGGATTGAACCCCGCTCGGCAAAATAAAAGTCTCGCACCTTGACCACAGAGCTAGCATACTACTATGATCAGGACTCACATTTATTAATCATAAGTTGCAGGCTCGGGTACAGAGAGTAGGGATAGAGCTTGCCGGTGAAGTGCCGAAACTCGCCGCGGATTATTTAAACTTTTTTTTTTCATCGTGTTGCATAAAAGTAGTTCTCACTACTATATGTACGTATATGTGTGTGTTGTACATACACATATTTGATAGTAAAAAATTTGAAATAGGATTTATAATTTAATGAGAATATTTTACATTAAATTGAATGTCTTTGAACAGAATATAAATAGAAAAATTAAAGATAGTAATTTTTTAACGAAAGCAAATACTATACATTACAAATTTTCAGTAAAAAA